>CM040838.1:19486604-20711604 GCA_022828995.1 Vimba vimba
AAAGATGGCTATTTTTGGTTATAACTTCTGAACGGTTTGTCCAAAAAGTGGTCTTGCTAGATTCAGAGCACCATGCCGAGTCGACTGATATCCAATTTTTCCATATCGGCCATTTTGGGCATCGGCCATTTTGTATGTTGTTCTATAATGCTGTATTTTATGAACGCATGAACGTATCGTTACAAAACTTGGTATGGATCATCGGCACGATGCTCTGAAAGAGTCTGAGAAGTTTCGGACCAGAAAAATTATTTACATGCTTATAACTTGTAAAAGTTAAGCTTATGGATTTGGTTGACTTATTTTCACGGAAGTCATCTCCTTAGGTTCCTGAATCCTTGCCGAGTCTAACGATACCAAACATTCTAGGTTTTGCCTTATGGTTAGCGCAATGTTGTAAATTAGCGCTAAAAAACATTTGCCAATATCTTCAAAATCGTTAGACCGAGTCGAGATGAAACCACCGTAGGAAGTCGGGAAACATAGGTTGTTTGTTTCCCAAACATAGGTTGGCTAAAAGCTAATGCCCAAATGTCAATATTTTGATAGTAAGTGGCAAAAAAATCCAATCAAAGTCCCCCATGGGTCATTTTTTATGCTCTTATATATATATATAAATGTCTATTTCTCCAAAACAAAATTAGATATTTTCACCAAATTTGACACACATGTATGGGCTCACTTTGAGAACACACAAAAAAAGTGGTGGAACTGTACCACTTGGTGGCGCTATAATATAACAAAACAAGGACATTGCCATTAATTACAATATAATATCATGATATTAAATGCAACACTTTACGAATGCATTGGTGTATCGTTACAAAACTCGGTATGTGTCTTGATAATCCATTAAATCATATTTTTAGTTACTGTATATACGATTTTTCAGCCATTTTGCCTAAAATCATATTTAAATGTCTTTAATTTCTCATTGTTGCAATTGGTCTGACACTCCCAGCCATGTTGGCATGTCTTATTGACTTCTTTGCACGTGGTCCCGATAGGTGCTGCTTGCAGCTGTATTTATTTATTGGTATCGTCCAATTTTAGATGCTTAATTGTGCATGCAATTTTCTTTTTGCCATTTAATGCTCAATTAAAAAAAAAAAAAAAAGAATTTTACTAAACTGTTAATATTTTGCAATTCTCTAAATGAATATCTATTTTATTACGTTACATTTTAATGTTGTTATGCCTATATTTACATGTGGGTTTACTGTATTATATTGAATTTATTTAGAAAAGTACAGAATTGTAATATTTATCAGTTATAATTAAAAATAAGTATCAGACAGCATTTTTAATATCAATGCAACCCTAATTTTCACAAAAAATTCAAAGCAAAGGGAGATATTTTCTTTTAAAGAAATTTCTTTTTAAGAACTACAACAAATGGCTGGTAGGGACTACACAACATTCCTCCCAGGTAAGTGACATCACAAACCCTAAAATTTACATAAACCCTGTCCCCGGGAACGCGATTTATAGATCATGACAGAATATGCTAATCAATGACTAGAAGATATCTACACATAAGCTACATAAATTCATCAACTAACCATTCAGAAATGTTGTCTACAGGTTGTCACTTCTTCTTGAGCCTCTCCATCTTTGTCTGACTCCGGTTTGAACTTAAAAGGCTAAAAATATGTAGGCATGGCAGTGTTCATGCTACAACATGTGCACAGGTGACCTGGGTCTGAATCCATCTCAGGCCATTTCCTGATCCTTTTCCTGTTACTTCTATACTCTTCTGGTTGATTAAAGGCAAACAGCAAACATTTTGGTTTTAATTATTTTTTTTATATATGGATAAGCAGTTCTTACATACAAGGATGTAAACTTGCAGAGTAGCTGAACTGAGGTTGTGAAGCCGCTGTGTGTGTAAACATTTTCCATTAGCAGCCCATTAGAGCTACAGTACAATGATAGAGAGCATCCCAGCGCAGCTGCTTTGGCTGTTGTTCTGCTTTGATGATAGAACACAGATTTGTTTGCAGATCTTTCATTTGCCGGACTGCACTGGTCCCTTCTATTTTCACCCACTGTCTTTCATTGACTAAAAGGTCTTACAAAGCTGGCTGAGGCATAAAAATGTAATTAACCAAGTGTCCCCGCAAGGACGGGGCACTTTTATCTAATGATGGCCCAGAGTAAATGAGGACGCCATGTGAAGAGAAGGTGGATGTGGACATGGACCTTTAGAGAAAACACACAGCACCTGGATAATTACACACACACAGACCTACACATCTGAACGTATAACTTTGTGTTAAAGAAGGGTTTAAAAAGGAGCACAAAACAACTATTACTTTTTATCTCACATGATGCACATGTGTTTTGTCCTCTGAGGCTTTTTTCCTATTCTTTTTCTTTTTTGTTTGTTTCATTTTTCTCAACCACCCCCCTCCCATGACAACGTTTTTTAGCCCTGGCTGAACGTCAGCTGGGATAACGTTTGCATAAATGCTGTGATAGAAAAATTGCTCAAGCAGAGTTGGAATAACAGGAGAGATTGCGGGGAGATGTGGAGGGAAGAGGGGGCCACGGAGGTCTCGGCGTCTGCCTGACACAAAGAACAATAAACATGTTCCACATGGGGAGAGGTAGTCCACAGACCAAGCCCAAGCTGAGCATGTGGAAATAGGTTCCAGACCCAGAGCCGTCGGCACAAAGGGCCATTCTAGCGCACATGCACACAAACACACACTCATGCTAAACTCTATGCTGAACTGAGGGGGAGGGCAGACAAACACTGGCATAAAACTCATGCGGGCCCAGCATATAGCCCTGCTGCACGCTGGAGGTAGTGATGCATTTGAAGAAGAATTACCCTTAAGTGTATGAGGCTTGTGCCAGGTTATTAGCTGGCTTTATTTGCCCTAAACTATTATGGCCTGGTCATTGATTAATTGCTAAATAAACACACATATTTGCTTCGGCTGCAACTCAACTAAAGGTTCAGGACAGACAAAACCAACAAGAACTTCTAAATGAGGGCCAAACTCCAGAAGACCTTCACAAACTCATCATTTTTGTTTGACCTGACAGAACTTGGTAAATTTTAGCATCTGCTTTGTGGCAGGTTGTGGTGTAAAATATAATTAATGACTTGCTCAGAGTCTATGGCTTTCTAAAGACGAACAGAGTTGTCTCATTTCTCTCTCCTTGCAGACAGCTGGACTGTCTTTATCCAGTTGTACAGAGGTAGACCCCCGCCCGACCCCAACCTTCAGTGGTTGTAGAAATATAATCCATAGATGTTTTATTTATAAAATACTCAAAACCACTTTTCCACTTCATTAACCCATTTCTGAAATTCGCAACATTGCTTGAGAGACATATATTAAAGGCTCAAGTAGTCAAAGCGGCTCTGTTTGTACCAACCAGGAGGGTCTAAATATCATGATAAATCATGAATTCTGTCTTATCTGATCTGCTTTCTTGGTTTTAACCTCTTCCATTAAAGATGCTTCCTACTATGGGCCTGGAAAACAGGCTCTTCTACAGGCAAACATTTACTAAAGGAAGTTCTGAAATCTGGATCTGAGGCTCTCTGGCGGCCAGACACTGACGTAAAAAACAAAGCACTTCAAACCCCTTCTTTAACCGCAACCGCCAGGAAAGTTCACCCAGAGAGTCACCCTCCTTCTAAACACGCCAAACGAGAGTAGTTTGGTCTGATTAATTGATGTCCTGTTGAAATGATAGAGGCTGAAGAATGAACTAAAGCCCAAAGAGCCCCAAAATCCAGAGTTGGATTTCTGCACACATACATTTTCTCCAGATAGGAAGAGCAAGAAACTTAGTACAGGTTTTGCACTTTCTAGGATGTAATATCTTACAGCCTTGCTGATTGCATATTTTAGAATTAAATTAAATCTGAAACAAAATTCATGAAGAAAAGTTTATCAGCCTTAAAATAAATATGATTTGTTAGTTTTTTGCTTCACCTTAATTTCTGCAAAGAACCATACTTCTATTATTTGCTGTATTGTGTTGAGTTGGCCTCTTGGTTTATTAGAGTTTAAAAATGTAGATGTTACATTATATGTTCAGATCTGTTCCAGTGTTTTTTTTTTTCAGGAGAACCCGAACATTGCATTGCATTACAGAATCTACTGAGACAATTGTAGTTAAAATATTAAAGCTGCAAGCAGCATTTATCTGAGTTCAAGCGTTTAAGGCCTTTAAGGACACCTGCGTAAAAAGTCGTTAAGTTTTATTTAGCAAGCAAGTAACCACTGACATAATAGATGGAAAAGACCATTTACAGCCAATACAGGCAATTTACCATAGGATTTTATATATTTTTTTTGCGTTTAGGATTTAAAGGCTTTTGTGTGTATTTTGCCACACCCATTTTCTAAATGATGCTGTTATAGCAACCCAAATGGCAAAGTTCAACTTTTTTGATAATTATTGATCTAGAGAGTCCAGAGAATTGTCCTAGACTGGTTTGTTTTTTCAGACCTAGGACTAGTTCGCAAAAGTAGGTTTTTAACATATTCGCGAATATTTAATGAACGGTTTGATTGACAGCAGTGATTCTTGAGGCAAAGTTGTTCAGTATGAGGAGATCTATCAAATGATATGCATATTGTGTTGATGTGTGTAACACCATGTGATTACAGAGCCGTAAAACTCGTTAGCGCAAACTAGTGACCGATTTCTTTCAAAATTCTTACAGACCTCTAGGGCCATGAGTCAAACATGCCCATCGAGTTTCGTTCCGATCGGCCTCCGTTAACCTTGTCTAATAGGTGCTCAAACTTCATTGGCCGATGGCGGCCATGTTTTTCGACATACGCCAATGTCCTCATAGACATACATGGCACTTTGGACCAAGACACTGCATACCAATATTCAAGTCAATCGGACTAACGGTCAAGTGGTCATGGCCCTTTATATGTTTTTTTCATGTTATAGTGCCACTTAGTGTTCAGTCGTCACAATTTTTACTGTGACCTCAAATTGAACTCATACATATATGTATCGAGTTTGGTGAAGATATCTCATTTACTTCTTGAGCCATTTTAGTAATATAGGATCCTCCCACAACGCATGATCTGGCGCCCCCGCACTTCGTGCTTGAACCCCTAATAAGTAGATAGCAATGCTCAGATCATTTGGTTTCCATGAGTTCATACATTCAGACTTTTGATTACACAGATATTGAGATATCTTCTGAAGAGACATGTGTGATGTTGAGGATATTTTTCTTAGGAGAAAGTTCTGAGAAGAAAACTTTAGCAAAGGTCCCATTTTGTTTTCCATTCAATCTTAAAATGAGAATATGTCAAGAAAAAGAAAGAAAGTGTTCTTTCTAAAACCAAAAAAGGTTATTTTTTGGCATCAGACTATATAACTTTTTTGGGGTTCTATCTGGATTGTTGACATGATGAAAATATCACACTGAGAAAGGGAGGCTATACAGCTCATTTAGAGATGATATGAGTTCAGCTGTTGATGTAGCAGCGGAGGAGGAGGAGTTCAGGGAGGTCTGATCAGGACTGTGCTAAGAGGACCTGAGGAGATAGACCGGTGAATACAGTATGATGGATGAAGCGAGCTCACCTAACTGCATGCATTAGCTCTCTCTAAACATTCTGGGCTCACTTATTGATATTTCCATCTGTCATCTCCTCCCTCCGCCACCCTGTACCCACAGGCCACTGGCTGTAAGGTCATTTTTTATAACAAGATACTTTTGAATCAAAGGGAATGACGTGTTGCCTCGGTGTGTTGGATCATTTGGCCGACGACTCCAGATTTAATGACATCTGGGAGGGAAAGGGAGGAAGGGGCATTGATATCGATTTGTTAAGGCATAATGCACCATATAAATCTGAAAGAGATATGCCTGACCCACGAAATGTGTAGTAATGATAACGCACTTTGTATTAAAGGGCAGCTAACACATGTTTTTTTTTTTTTTTTTTTGGGCAGGATGATTAAATTTAGGGCTCCGTAAACATCAGGAGGGTCCTATGGCGGAGTTCTGCTTCCATTACTCTTTGCTGAGCTCTCGATACCGTTTACTGGAAAGCTGTGATTAGAGGCAAACTGACACAAAAACACTCAAGAAGAAAATAAGATGGAGTTTGTGCATCTCTGCAGAGAATGAAGCATTTTCCTTTCCAGGAAGAGAAATATCGTGGTGCTGAGGCACTATAAGAAGAACATGTTTATTTATTTATTATTATTATTATTTTTTTTTTTATGTTTCATTGAGCTTTTTGGCTACGAGGCGAACTAGAACAACATCAGTGATGTAGTCCATGTTGCCGTTTATATAAGCTCTGGGGTTTAAAGTATTGCTGATGGACAAAAAAAAAAAAAGTGACAGAAAGAAATGGAGAAAGGGATAGGGAAGTCATGCAGTGTGAATGAGGTTGTTCTCTGGGCCACTATGATAAGGCAAAGAAATGTCTGGAGGAGCTTCATGTGCTGCTACAGCTGGTGTTTGGCCTGGCTTGGCCCTTTGACAGTAATTCCAGACCTAGATTAGCTGTCATCTTATGCCAAATCTCACTCCAAACCCCCTGCCTACTGCCCCCTTACCCCCTGGCCCTGTCCCTGCCCTCTCTCCCCTAAAAAAGACCATGTGATGTTCTGATTTATATAGACTACATTCACAGTCGACAAAGTGAAGCTTTTTTAATTTTCTTTGTGTATCATGTGATTTGTTTTTTTGGGGAAGGAGGTTTTATAAGGTCTTTAGTTCCATTCCAAACCTGTCTCCGGTTCATAGACGTTCCAAATGCAGAGACTTTTCTAAAAGATAGGCAGTTTAATGCTCCTTCTTTTGGCCAAATTCAAAAACCAACAAATTAATTTTGTTCTGTTCTGATCCAGTATGATGATGAAAAAAGCCTCATTAAAAGAATGAAATTCTTGGAAAGAAACCAGGAAGTAAGTAGAAAGAAGCAAGTAGTTAGCATAATCTTTTATTGTTTATCAGAAAAAAAAATATTTTAACAAAACTGATTCACTGATACTAGTATTTGGAAAACATTTGTAATGTATAATGTGGTGCAACTAACATACAGAAACATCAAATAATTTGACCTTTTTATGGCAAGGCAAGGTTAGATCAGCTTGTGAAATGTCATGTGGAGCGACTTCCTAAAAACTTTAATAAATCATGATAATACAAATACTTTTTATCTTACAAAATAAATGTAAAAACATTTTTGAAAATAATGATTAAGATGTGTACACTCATATGTATTCAAAATGTAAGGAGAGTTTATTATTATTTTTACTTGATGGTTATTCCTCATGTGTGTGTGTGTATATATATATATATATATATATATATATATATATATATATATATATATATATATATATATATATATATATATATATATATAAGCAATAAGGTACGAGAGGCTGTGCTGTATCGTGAATAAGTAACGGCTGAAGGGCGTTGTTCGCGGAGTGCCTGCAACCCCTTCAGCTGTTACTTATTCACGATACAGCACTTGTCTCGAGTACCTTATTGCTTTTATAAAACAGTTACCACACAATACAACTATTAAAGCCGAAAAAACATGTATCTATGCAACTTTTATGAAGTAAAATCACTAAAAGCCTTCCTTCCGCTGGAAAAAATAGTCCCTGACCGTAAACAGCAACAAAAGTTACATACATTATTTCGCCAATAGATGGTGGCAAAGAACGTCTTTATGAGTGAGTCAGTCAGTAGAGAAGACTTTTACATTGAAAGGAATCAAACTTGTAAACACGGAGAAGGAAGACACAACTGACAGATGACTATGGGCATGGAAAAACCCCTTAACTGTTAAAAGGACAAGATATTGCAGCGGACATTCAAACAGATTTTTTATTTTATTTTGAATATGACTGACCTGAAGGAAAATGCTATATCTACTGTAAATGCAGGTACACTCGCTTACTCGATCTCTCACAATACTCTACTATAGCTTCAATGAACAATATCAATGAGATCAAACATGTGTTTAAGTTACTAAGAGTGGTTGCTAGGGGTGTTGTGTAGTGATACATAGAACAGTTGGGTGAAGCGGTCATAGCCATGTTTTATCGTGAATAAAGCACAGCTATTGACCAATCAGAATCAAGGATTGGAACTAACCATTTTATAAATATATTTATTACATGGCTTGGTTGAATTCTAATGTAGAATGCGGTCTGTTATTTTTTGATAACAGACCACTGCCAAGTATAACACACCGTTGCCATGCAAAGCAGAGTGTTGCTATGGACGCAGGATTCTAACCATAGAAACGGAATGGACTATTTTCTTTAGCAGAAGCAATACAATCGTTTTTAAATCAATAAACTCCTTTTTAAATCAATATTTTGTGTAAAATTATTGATTTATTTGGTAGGTAGCCATGTAATAAGCGGGATAATGTAGAGCAAGGCGGTTGTTATAGCGAATACAACCCCTTCTGGCTGATTCAAGACCCCTCTTATATATATATAGCATCATTTTTCTTAAATCAACTGTAATTTCTTTTTAATTTTTATAAATCATAAGTTGCTGCCTATTTAGTATGTTTCAAATCTGTCATTTATGAGCTTTTCAGTAGGGATGTAGACAGTGAGGCAGCTCACTAGATTTTGGCACAGACCTTTTTTGTGTAGGCTTTTGTTAACCCAGTGCATTTCTTCTGATTTCATCTCATCTTTGTTTCACTTTGATATTCTGTTAAATTGGATGAAGCGCTTGGCTTCTCGAAGTGTGAACACTTAATTTGAGTTTGCTGGCTTATGTTCTGTAGTGTCTATAGTGAAGGGGACTGCTTTGATGGTGTGGAGAATGAAGGATGGAGCAGGTGTGTCAACCTCACTGGTGACAAACCATTAGAGTCTCTCAGCTGGAGTCGTTAGATTTTATTCATGTAATCTTCACACTGTGGACAGAACAAGAGGATCTGAAGAACATACACACACACACACACACACACACACACACACACACACACACACACACACACACACACACACACACACACACACACACAGAGAGAGACACACACACAGACACACACAGACACACACACAGTTTGTTTTGCTGTGTTTGTTTTCTTGTAAGGTGAAAACCTGATGTATATTTAGTTAAGGCTAGATCCAATCAAAATAAAATACAGGTTTTTTTGGGGATTAAATACCTTACTTGTAGAACATTTTTTATTGTCAATATCTGTAAATAAAAAAACGCCCCACTTGTCAAGCAAAACCATGTTTTTTCTGTGTCCACAGAAGAAAGGCTGAGTAATCTGATGTGAGGATGAGTAAACAATGACAGAATTTAGATTTTTGGGTGAACTATCCCTTTAACGTCCAAATGCTTTTTAGGTCCACAGTATATCCACACTGTAGTTTGTCTGCATATGAAGTCCCAGTTTCTAGCCAAGTGACTGCTGTTTCTGTGTCTTGAGTCCTACCTTTCTGCAGGTGCTCAATTTGTGTCTAAATTGCCCCAGCCAGCAAACTCATTTCAGAAGAGCTGGGTTGAAGCCAGACCATGTGAAAACTCTTAATGAAGTGGCTTTCTCTCTCTGAACCCCTGTCAATCTCTGCTCATCCACTTCCACTTGGTCATTCCAGTCAGTTCGGCCTTTAGCACCAAATCCCCCTTGACCAATCCCATCATATCACATACAACACAGGGAATATCTTCAGTATGAGTGACAGGAGCTACTAGCAATTTCTATTTTTGTCTGATAAAAGAGTTTTGTGTTAAAAGATGTTACATTCTCAATCTTCGGCCTGTCATTGTGAGATCTTTTGCAATTTTGTGATTCTCAAGTAAGTTGTTTGTGTTTGTTTTGCAGATTCTTGCATGGTGAATACACAGTGGAGGTGGCCATCAACGACTACCTGGACATCTACTGTCCGCACTACGAGGACCATCTTCCTCAGGAGCGCATGGAACGTTACATCCTATTTATGGTCAACTATGACGGCTACACCACCTGCAACCACCACATGAAAGGCTTCAAGCGCTGGGAATGCAACCGCCCAATGAGTCCAAACGGGCCCCTTAAGTTCTCAGAGAAGTTCCAGCTCTTCACACCCTTCTCTCTGGGCTTTGAGTTTCGCCCAGGCCACGAATACTACTACATCTGTGAGTAACCTTCTCCTTTCTAACTCTCAGACTTCAACTTCAAATCCCTCATCTATGTTTTCTTGTGACCAGGTGTCAGTATGGCCCCAGGGTGCAATCATTCACTGAACTGATGGTTCTTGGGTTACAGGAACTGGGGTTTAGAGGGTAAAAGAAGACTTAATAAGGACGCGTAGACTTCACAACAACATCTGATCAATAGCATGTGCCATATGATTCAGTCTGCTGAAACCTGTTATGTGGTCTCTAGAGACATATGGCAGAAAGAACAAATAAACTAAGTGTTTGGTTTATGTTATAAAGATATGGTTTATGGAACCAAATGCAAAGTGTAACAGAAACTTAAAATTACAGGTTACACATCTTGAATTTACATGGAACCAATTTGTTATGCACAATGTTGTATTTGAAGCAGAATGTTGTTTGTAAATGGCTAGTAAACAGTGACTCATCCACAGTAGCGGGTTTTCCCAGAGTAAACAGAGAGAGACATAATTCTCCTGAAATCTCCCTGATTTGATATCACAAGAATAACATTAGTTTTTTGTTCTTCCCTCTCGTTTTTATGTTGTTATTTCCCTGGTGTTTGTTTCTGAAGGAAGATTTTATCAGGTTTGATGAAGGCTGAAGGAATGGGTCTTCACATCAGCAGGAGCTTAAAGGATAGTTTACCCAAAAATGAAAACTCTGCCATCACCTTCTTGTCCCATTCCAAACCTGTAAGACTTTCTCTCATGGAACGTAAAAGAGAAATTTAGCAGACATTTTGCTGTCATTCTTTTCTATACAATGAAACTGAATGGGGACCAAGGGCTGTCATTTTTGTCATTTCCAAAAATGACAAAAAGCACCATAAATATTGTATTATTATTTAAGAAATGCTGTATTGTTATGTAACTTTTATGCCACTTATTTTTTACTAATTGTATTATTTAAATCTTGATGGTCCCTGGTTACATTTACTTTTATTGTATGCTAAACTTCACATTTGTATTCCAAAGAAAGCTGTTTCATCCTTATCTAGGCATTTAATTTTGGTGCATCATGCCAGGTGGACCACTCTTTTCCAATGCCAACATTTATTGGAGACATTTATTATAGCAATTTGAATGTCCAGGAGTTTAATCAGAGTCGTCAAGGCAGAAAGTCCTGTTCTACTCCTGAACTCCCCTGGGAGCAGAGTTTGGCAGTATCCTGATGTCTCTGTCTGATGAAAATGTCAATTTGTTGAATGGCATGTGCACTATTAGCTGTGCACTTTGCCACTCTGGGTGAGATCGGTGCAAAACCAGTTACCTAGGCCATCATGCGTAACTGTCCAAATTATGCTGATTGGTCAAATCATATTTAACAGAAGGATCCTGATGGGAGTAATTGCATCTCCAGCTTCTGGGGTGCCATCCATTACCATTTTTCAGATAACAACAGCTAAAAGCCATTAACCTGGAGGGGGAGTTTTTGGCTCGGAATGGTGCCCGGATGACAGGCCTGACACTTCGTCCTACGGAGGAGGCCCGCCCACCGCCTCAAGGTCAGGCCTTCGCCTGGCCGGACGAATCAAGTGGGGTTCTGCTTTATCCTCTTCTTTCGCTATCACTTTCATGACAGGGGGGAATTTGCTGGGGTGCATCTGTCCCTGTTTCACTAATGGTCTTCTGAAAGGTGTCCTTTGGCCTGATAAAAAGGGCTCCCGCTGGGCACAGGCAAAAGGAAAAGGCTCAGGGCAGCACGACGAATGCATTAATGAGGCAATTTCTTCTTTTTTCTCCTCACTTATGCTTTTTTTGTCTGCATGTGTCTGTGTTTATTCTGACTTTTAGAAGATAGAAGGGAGTTTGAGAGAAAAGTTTCCTGTGATAAAAGAATGTAGCTTTAAGTAGAATGGCATGATTTTTACCACTCACCCTGCTTACCATGTCCCGGATTGCCTTAGAACTGTCCCTGTGCCCTCAGAGATCGGCAGTTCAGAAGTTCGTTGGACACAACTTGTAGCTCTGCTCATGACTATAACCACCCATTGTGTCACAGGACACCTAATCCTAAAAGCATAGTCACACAAATTGCTCTTTTGAAATCTAAAAGCACATTTGTCCTAATACACGTTGAAGAGTCATTTCTAATTGTTCATGGCCATCTGTTGTATCTAAAAGCCAAAAATTTAGAGGCCAGAAACATTGAGGGCACAAGGAGTAGTGATACCTTTTACCTTTTTATGTAACAAAAACCTTTTTATGTTTGCTGATAATGCTAACTTTTATCAGGACAAATAAAACACGTCTTAAAGGGATAGCTCACCTAAAGATGAAAATGTTGTTCCAAACCCAACGCGATATCATGAGAAAATTTTACTATTATGTTTTGCCGATTTAGAGGCAAATTCATACAATTTTAAGTCATACGAAAACATGATTTTAAAAATCTAATTAATTTAAATTTGCCAACAATTTGCAGAAACATACGGTAAAATAGTTAGGAATTGCCACGAGGTCCAGACCTTTTTGTCTTTCTTTCTTGGTTAGAAAACAATCAACAACAGAAAATTAGAAGAATATTCATTCTGCTCTTTTGCATACAATGATGGTAATAGGAGGACACTGTCAAACTCCAAATGGGATAACAATATGTACTATTAACCCTCTTTTGCTCCCTTATACAGTTAACACTTAGGGTCTTTGGAGTCATTTTGACCCCAAACTTTTACAGAGCAATTGTATAAAAAATATAAATTTTTAATAATACAAATGATATATCAGAATTTTTATTTACTTCTCAGCTATACGTTTTACTGCAACATTATTAAACTAGACTAAAAATTATAATTTTTTTATGAAAAAAAAACGAATGTTGATCAAAATTATTTCTGGATATTGGAAATTAGTTATTTCTGGATATTGATCTATGTGCTAGGGGCAAAATTCTGTCATGTGCGGGTTAGAGAAAAACCTGTAGGAATTACAGTTGTAGAAAAAAAGTTTATGACCATAAATATCCAGCAGAGGCCCCATAGAGATCCATTAATTTTTTATAGAGGTGGCCAACTGCTCCTATCACAACTTTTGTGATACAGTGAGGAAAATAAGTATTTGAACACCCTGCTATTTTGCAAGTTCTCCCACTTGGAAATCATGGAGGGGTCTGAAATTGTCATCGTAGGTGCATGTCCACTGTGAGAGACATAATCTAAAAAAAAAAAAATCCAGAAATCACAATGTATGATTTTTTAACTATTTATTTGTATGATACAGCTGCAAATAAGTATTTGAACACCTGTCTATCAGCTAGAATTCTGACCCTCAAAGACCTGTTAGTCTGCCTTTAAAATGTCCACCTCCACTCCATTTATTATCCTAAATTAGATGCACCTGTTTGAGGTCGTTAGCTGCATAAAGACACCTGTCCACCCGATACAATCAGTAAGAATCCAACTAGTAACATGGCCAAGACCAAAGAGCTGTCCAAAGACACTAGAGACAAAATTGTACACCTCCACAAGGCTGGAAAGGGCTACGGGGAAATTGCCACGCAACTTGGTGAAAAAAGGTCCACTGTTGGAGCAATCATTAGAAAATGGAAGAAGCTAAAGATGACTGTCAATCTCCCTCGGACTGGGGCTCCATGCAAGATCTCACCTCGTGGGGTCTCAATGATCCTAAGAAAGATGAGAAATCAGCCCAGAACTACACGGGAGGAGCTGGTCAATGACCTGAAAAGAGCTGGGACCACCGTTTCCAAGGTTACTGTTGGTAATACACTAAGACGTCATGGTTTGAAATCATGCATGGCACGGAAGGTTCCCCTGCTTAAACCAGCACATGTCAAGGCCCGTCTTAAGTTTGCCAATGACCATTTGGATGATCCAGAGGTGTCATGGGAGAAAGTCATGTGGTCAGATGAGACCAAAATAGAACTTTTTGGTCATAATTCCACTAAACGTGTTTGGAGGAAGAAGAATGATGAGTACCATCCCAAGAACACCATCCCTACTGTGAAGCATGGGGGTGGTAGCATCATGCTTTGGGGGTGTTTTTCTGCACATGGGACAGGGCGACTGCACTGTATTAAGGAGAGGATGACCGGGGCCATGTATTGCGAGATTTTGGGGAACAACCTCCTTCCCTCAGTTAGAGCATTGAAGATGGGTCGAGGCTGGGTCTTCCAACATGACAATGACCCGAAGCACACAGCCAGGATAACCAAGGAGTGGCTCTGTAAGAAGCATGTCAAGGTTCTGGCGTGGCCTAGCCAGTCTCCAGACCTAAACCCAATAGAGAATCTTTGGAGGGAGCTCAAACTCCGTGTTTCTCAGCGACAGCCCAGAAACCTGACTGATCTAGAGAAGATCTGTGTGGAGGAGTGGGCCAAAATCCCTCCTGCAGTGTGTGCAAACCTGGTGAAAAACTACAGGAAATGTTTGACCTCTGTAATTGCAAACAAAGGCTACTGTACCAAATATTAACATTGATTTTATCAGGTGTTCAAATACTTATTTGTAGCTGTATCATACAAATAAATAGTTAAAAAATCATACATTGTGATTTCTGGATTTTTTTTTTTTTAGATTATGTCTCTCACAGTGGACATGCACCTACGATGACAATTTCAGACCCCTCCATGATTTCTAAGTGGGAGAACTTGCAAAATAGCAGGGTGTTCAAATACTTATTTTCCTCACTGTATTTTGTGAATATATATTGAAACATTGTAATATCTCTCCGGGCCACCAAGGAGACGGCCAAGTTAGTCGGCCGCAGAGAGACACCTATGGTTAAATCTGTAGAAAAGACAATAGTTTTCTGCTGGACGCCCTGCTTTCCCCTCCTGGCCCTTTCGGCGACGCTGTCACCCTTAGTCGTCGAGAGATTTCAGTAGGCAAAGAAACATGCGACAGCATTCCAAAAATGTATTCCTTTTCACCCTCATGTCTCTGAGGCTGCTGGGCGGGAGCAGTCTCGGCCGTCTACAAGCTCCTCAACAGAAGCAGAGCATTGCTTCTCGTGCTCCCCCACAGAAAGATTGGGGGCCAGGGCTGCGCTGGCAGCTGAAGTCTTCAAAGGGTAAAACGGATCTGAGGACCATTATTATCTCTAAGGCTTTAGCGAAGAAGTCCTGACGCCACCGGTGTCAGGCTTCTGAGGGTAGTCCCTTCCGGGGGGAAGTGGTGAACACCTCATTATACGTTGTCAGGGTTTCAGAGCAGTCAGTTCGGTTGTTCCCTGCCAGTTTCACCGTTTCAGGGCACGGAATTGGCTGTTCAAGTAACATCAGAGGCCAGTCTCACCAGTCTGGTACCCTTAGTAGGATTTTTGGCAGCGTTGGAAACAAGAGGTAAAGGCTCTGCTGGACAAGAGGGCCATAAAACATGTTCCTCCTCCCAGCAGGGAATCCGGGTTTTACAGCTGGTACTTTATTGTTCCAAAAAAGAATGGGGGGGTTGCATCCGATTTTAGATCTGCACCTTATAAATTGATCTGTAAAGAAGCTCAAGTTCAAGATGCTCAAGCTAAAGCAAATCATGTCACAAATCAAGTCCGATGACTGGTTTTTCATGATAGATCTCAAGGACGCTTACTTCCACGTATCCAGTTCCTGAGGTTCGCTTTTGGGGGTGAAGCGTACTAATATCGGGTTCTCCCATTCGGTCTAGCTTTATCACCCCATACCTTCACGAAATGCCTGGATGCAGCTCTGGCGCCACTGCGGCTCCAGGGCATTCGCGTACTGAATTATATCGATGATTGGTTGATTCTAGCCCTGGGATTCACTGACAATGCAGGCACGTCTTTCTCCTGCTTGTATCGATTCGATTCTCTTAGGTGTAAATGTGTTAAAGCTAGGCCAGTCACTCACTGTCAAACATTTCCAGAGGCTGTTGGGTCTCATGGCAGATGCGTCCAACGTGATACTTTTTGACCTGCTGTATATGAGGCCCCTTCAGTGGTGGCTCAGAACCTTCCTGAGGGGAAACCCACTTCACATGATCAAGGTCACGCGGCGATACCTACGTGCCTTGGTTATGTGGAAAAAACCTTGGTTTCTTTCCCAAGGCCCTGTGTTGGGGGCTCCTTGTCATTGCATAACGTTAACGACAGACGCATCCCTCACGGGCTGGGGGGCGATCATGAGTGGTCGATTGGCTCAAGGTCTGTGGCAGGGCCATCATTTCTCTTGGCACATAAACCACCTGGAGATGATGGTGGTGTTCCTAGCACTTAAGCGCTTCCTCCGATTTATATCTTTGGACAACAAAACCAGGGAGCAGACTTCCTGTCGAGGCTGAGACTGAGGCCTGGGGAATGGAGACTCCACCCCGAGGTGGTGGAGTTCCTGTGGGAGAACTTCGGTTGAGCAGATGTAGTTCTGTTTGCATCTCTAGAGACGTCACACTGTCCACTGTGGTTCTCCCTCTTTCTTTCTTTCTTTCTTTCTTTCTTTCTTTCTTTCTTTCTTTCTTTCTTTCTTTCTTTCTTTCTTTCTTTCTTTCTTTCTTTCTTTCTTTCTTTCTTTCCCTGAAGGGCAATTGGTTTTACAGCAAGACCAGCATAAAAAAACAACTTCCAACTACTCACCCCAATTCCTAAAATCTTACTACTAGTATTAACAATTTTTGCCAAATCAGTTTTTTTTTTGCCTTCACACTAAGACTGCCATACCAGCATTACATAGCGCATGTTAAAAATGACTCAATATAAGATTTGTAAAACATCATCAAGTCTTTCATCAAGTCTCTGTAGACAGTATAGAGACGTTGCTGGCCTTTTTTACAAATTGTCTCCACACTGATATTAAAATTCAGCTTGTTATCAATCACACATCCCAAATACATGATTAAACTACCTCAACCTCCTGCTCTTTAATAGTTGTTCTCTTTAAATCAATTTGATTACACCTAAAATCAATGAGCATGTCTTTCGTTTTAGCCACTTTTATTTGCAGGAATGTATTGTCACACCACTGAACAAAATCATTTACTACATGGCCATGGTAATTTTCTTCAGCACAGAGGCTGACAATAGCTGAATCGTCTGCAAATTGAACAATAAATTGCAGGAACGTTTCTCTGCAGGGTTATCCCCTCCACCTCAAATATGTATGTGGCGGCCTTAGCTGCTTACCACACTCCTTTGGGTGGGGTATCTCTTGGGAGAGACCCATTAGTTACTTGTTTCCTCCGTGGCACCTTGAGGCTGAGACCTGCACAGTGCACAGAGCGCTCTTGCCGTTGTGCTGGAAGGCCTTGCTGCAGCTCCATTTGAGCCTATTGAAGAGGTTCCAGAAAAGTTCCTCACCCTCAAGACTGTCTTACTTCTCGCTGACTCATCTCTTAAAAGATTTGAAGACCTAAAGTCCCTGTCGGTAGCTCCTACGCGCCTGGAATTTGCTCTGGGTATGGTGAAAGCCATTATTCACCCTAGACCGGGCTATGTTCCAAAGGTCACCACTAACATTGCGGCACCTATTGTACTGCAGGCCTTCTGTCATCCACATTTTCAAACATCAGATCAGGAGAAACTTAATCTACTGTGCCCAGTCAGGGCATTAGATGCCTATGTCCACAAAGCTGCCCTGTTTATTTGTCTGTTTCTGGATCTGGATTCCACTCCAGGTGCTTTGGTGCTCTCGTCCTAGTGTGTGCAACAATTTCACAAAGACAGGCTCATGCTAGTACGGCGCCGTGGGTATAAGGTTCCCACAGCGTCTAAATGCAGCTCGAGTTCCCTTGAAAGGGAATGTCTCAGTTTACTACTGTAAGTCCTGCATGCCTGTGATCGACTTGCTTCAGCCTATCAGAAGCTAGCGCTGTTTTGTTTTCCGGGCATGCTTTATAGTTTCCTAGGCAATGACGTCACCCGCCTATGACGTTACTTCACGCCATTGGACTGATTTCACATGTGCTTTACAACGCAATCACACAGAGCATTCTCAGAGACTCTCGACGCAACGTCTCATTCCCTCTTCAGGGAACCAGGGTTACAGTCGTAACCTGAGACGTTTTTGTGTGAATTATTCTTTCAAAGTTAGCGTGATTTGTAAATGTGGAGATCTAGTCTCACAGATGCTAGTCTGACCAAAAGCAGGCACAGAGTGTCTCAAATGAGAATCACTTTAAATATCATGGCTGTCCAGGAATTTGATGTGATGGGCGTCACAGAATTGTCACCAAATCAGCAGGGCGTCCTAGACCTTCCTTCCAACCATGGGACATTTTCACCCCAGTTGCGAGGGGAAAACAGAGACACAGAAGAGGGTCAATCAAAGAAAAAAGAAAGGAAAGAAAGAAAGAAAGAAAGAACCCAGGGTTCAAAGTTTGCACTCAAGGCTGGGTGTTTCTTATGCCTGTCCTGGGCTATTTTTAATGCAGTCCGCCCTGTTGCTTGGTGCAAGACCCGCTATTATGCATCTTTTGTTCAAGACAGCAGCCTGGGCTGAGAAGTACTTAGTCTGGCTATTCATCAGATGAGGCCATCTCCTCCTCCAGAGAAGTGTTTGGCTACTATCAATATTGTTGCTGTCATGGCCCCTGGGGTTATGAGGCAAAGGGGTCTGCCACAGGGTTACTTGGGGGGGGTTAACTAAGGCTTAGTTTCATATCCCACAACAATAGAGGATGTCCATCACCTTTGGGTCAACCCCGCCTCGACCCACCAGAGAGGGTGACTGAGTGAATGGCAACTGTGACATTCTCACAGGCCTGTGTGCTTGAATACGGCAAATGGGAATTTCAGAGACTCCCAGCACACACAAACACTCGCACACACACACACACACACACACACACACACACACACACACACACACACACAATACGCCAGATCTCTGATAGCCCCCCTGTTCATACAAAAAAACTCTCACAAATCTCTCTTTTGTTAGGACTTTTCTTAATGTGTCCATAATCATAGCACAAGTTCTTTTTTTGTGTTTGTTTAGTCTGAGAATGTACTTTCATTAAACATTTTACATATTTGTGGTGAAATGTGACATTTTTTAAAATATTAAAATCATTTCTTGGTAACACTTTAGTTTAGTGTCCAATTTAACTAGTTGAATTCTGACCAGCCCAACATAGTAACAGTGGTTCAAACAATGGTGTGAGTTTGGAGCAGGACTAGTTGTTTTCCTGACCAATAAAAGATGGGGTAGGAGAGTTTGAGATGTTTTTTTTAATTAATAGTTAAATTTCAGTCGATGATGATAGTTGCACAGAAAACACACTTCAGCTTTGAGATGTTTTTCAAACACACAATTTTATATATTTTTCAACATTTTAGATAGTAGATTTTAGTCTTTCTCTTAAAATTGAATGATATTGTATCACCATATTCATTTACCATTGTATTTACATGGTACTTCAAGATATTTCAAAGAATACCTTAGTACTAACATTGTACGGAAAAACATGGTAGTACAATGCATGGTAGTACAATGCAACTTTTTTTTACAGTCTTTTAAGTGTATTAAAAATGCTGTATAAAAGAATTGTCTGAATAACAGGGATTTATGTTGTTCACTAAAGTAAAATGTAACCTCAGATTTTGATATTGTATCTTTTTGACTGCATGAGAACACCATGTGCCAATTTTATGTCCACATACTTAAGAACACCTGTTAGAGCAGAATTCACCCAAAAGAAGCTTTTTGTGCAGAACACATCAGCTCTCCATTAGCTGAGCCGCTGAGTGATTTGTGGTAATTGCTAAAGGAATTTTTATGTATCTGAAGAGCAAGCTGAAAACTGTGTCATGGCAAAATCATGATTTGTTTTCCATTTGCAATCTTAAAAAAAATTAGCCAAAAATCCATTTGTGTGCTTTTGAAGGAGATGAGGGGAAACGAGTGCCAGAATGAAGTTAGACTTTTAAATGGAGAACAGACTCTAAGTGCTTTTTCTTAGCCATGTGTAGTATGTGTGAGGGTAAGAGAGGGAGAGACTCACATGGCAGAGTAATGGAAATTTGTTCATTGCTCTCCAGGCAAATGTTTTGTCTGGTTCAGAGAGTACAAGAGCTCCTGGTTTCCATGGTGTCAGTAGACATGGCCTTACCAAGGACACATGTGTTTACTGTCAGAGGACCACATGGTCTTTGTCTTGACTTTTTCTACCTTGCAATGCTACAGAGCACAACAGTAAAGTTTCAGAAGCTAAAAGTAAACATTCTACCAGCGGGGGCTAAGGGTCATTCTAACCAGCCTAACCTATATATTAGGGATGTGCCTGGAACCGAATACCTTATTTGGAAAGGCACGGATAATGGCTTCAAAACTAATAATGAATTCTACTGAATAGTACTATTAATGTTTGCTGGATAACAGGTGAGCCAAGAGATAGCATGATATTATACATAAACCTCTAAAAATCTCTATGTAATAAGTGTGTGAATTGAATGAGCGTAAACTCTATGAAAGAAATGAGCACAGCAAGGTCTCTGAGCATCTCTCAAGACTCAAGTCTTTTCAAGACTAACATCAACTAAAATACTATATCAGGCATATTTTCTACTATTTAATGTCTATTTAAATGTTTTAAAAATGACTAAGTCTATACACTATGTTTGAAAGGAGTGATCACAAATCTAATAACCATGTTGACTCTTCTGTGCAGCTCTTAGTAATCAGAGTTTTGTCAAGAATAATATCTACTAAAATATTACATTTTATACATTTTCTATGACTTTATATCTATTTAAATGTATATGCTCCCAGAGCCAGCAAACATTTATTTATTATTTATAACTTGTTCAGATTTGCATTTGTATGCATTGCAAAAGTAGTTTTAGCAATTTTCAACCATATTTTCTTCCAACTTCCATGTTTTCTAATCAGCTATTTTATATAGAGTCCTCTTATTTGAGGTTGTGAATGATTGTCCTGACATAACTCAAAGTTCGTATGGAAAATGAAAAATTAAGATTTTTTTAAGAAACAAATATAAATAAATTTTGCAATAAAAATGATTTTGAGTTATATAAGGTATATTTGTTAAATGAAAAAATGGAACATAATTACATTTAAAATGGATGTAATCTCATGTAATGTAATTTTATGAACTTCCTGTTTTATCTGAATGGAGATACAGATACATTTATTGGTCTCTGCTGCACACCTGCTGCACACCCCTACTATGTATGAAGAGTTCAGATGAGTCCTCTAAGTGCCATCTGAAATTTTCTTCTAGAATGATAATTTTTATCAGTAAGTTCAGTAATTTCACTTAAATGCCAATGAAAATCACCTATTATCATTTAGTGAAATTACTGAACTTAAATATACGAGCTTGATAAAAATGATCATTCTAGAAGAAAATTTCAGATGGCACTTTGCATCTGAACCCTCTCTCTCTCTATATACAGTACCTGTTAAAAGTTTGGAAACAGTACTATTTTTAATGTTTTTGAAAGAAGTCTCTTATGCTCATCAAGCCTGCAGTTAAAAAAACAAAAAACTAAAAAAAACAGTAATATTATGAAATATTATTACAATTTAAAATAATGTTTCTCTTTTTTAATATACTTTAAAATGTAATTTATTTTTGTGATGCAAAGCTGAATTTTCATCAGCAAGTACTCCAGTCTTTGGTGTCTTATGATCCTTCAGAAATCATTCTAATATGATGATTTGATACTCAGTTATTATCAATGATGGAAACAGTTGTGCTGTTTAATATATTTTTTGGAATACTTTTTTCAGGATTCATTGATGAGTAAAACGTTAACAGCATTTATTCATAAAAACAGCATTTATTCAAAATAAAAACATTTCTAACAATATAAATCGTTACCATCACCTTTTATCAATTTAACGCATCCTTGTTGAATTAAAGTACTAATTTCTTAAAAAAAAAAAGTTATTGTTCCCAAACTTTTGAACGGTAGTGTATATTGTTACAAAAGATTTCTATTCTAAATAAATACAGTTCTTTTTAACTTTTTATTCATCAAATAATCCTGAAAAAAGTATCTCAGGTTATAAAAAAAATATTAAGCAGCACAACTGTTTCCAACATTGATCATAAATCAGCATATTAGAATGATTTCTGAAGGATCATAAGACACCAAAGAATGGAGTACTTGCTGATGAAAATTCAGCTTTGCATCACAAAAATAAATTGCATTTTAAAGTATATTAAAAAAGAGAACCATTATTTTAAATTGTAATAATATTTCATAATATTACTGTTTTTTGTTTTTGTTTTGTTTTTTGTTTTTTTAACTGCAGGCTTGATGAGCATAAGAGACTTCTTTCAAAAACATTAAAAATAGTACTGTTTCCAAACTTTTGACTGGTACTGTATATACAGCTTAATTCCAATGTTTGGGGGTTTTATATATATTTGTAAGTCTTCTGCTCACCAAGGCTGCATTTATTTAATCAAATTAAGTAAAAACAGTAATATTGTAAAATATGTTTAATACTAGTAACTATTTTCTATTTAAATACATTTTTAAATCTAATTTATTAGGGGTTCAAGCACGAAGTGCTGAACACCTATTGTAATTGTTAGGATTTTTAGGGGTTCAAGCATGAAGTGCTGAAACCCTATTGTAATTGTCCTGATTTTTATAAGGGGTTCAAGCACGAAGTGCTGAAACCCTATTGTAATTGTAAGGGTTTTTATTATTATTATTCCGCCGTAAAACGCATCGTGCAGCCCAAACTGTAAGTGCTGGAGACTTGAAACTTTTCCAGATGGTAGTACAAAAATCGAGGAGAGGTTCAGAGAGTATGACCCCGATTGGCCCATAGGTGGCACTATAGCGTGAAACTGCTCATAACTCCTAGACCGTATGTCATAGACTCAAGTGTCTTATATCATTGGAAAGCTGGACTCCTGAAGATCAAAACTTATATCTCCGATTTCATTTCCGGTATGCAAATTTTCCCGTCATTTTGAATTTTCTGAAAAATCTACTTTTTCGTACTCCTCATAGGCCGTTTGTCAGATTCACTGGAAACTTGACATGCATCATCAAGGGACCCTCATGGCAAAATGTTATCAAAAGAATTACGATCGGTTATTCAACCACGCCAAAACGTTTGAAGTAGCTGGGGCCACTTTCACTAAAATGGCTATAAGTCTTGAAAGCATTGAGATATTTTCACCAAACTTGTTATACTCATGTACAAGCTCATTTTGTAGTCACACACAAAAATCCGCATCAATTCACCACTTGGTGGCGCTATAATACGAAAAGAGGCATAAAACAGCTACAGTGAGGAAAATAAGTATTTGAACACCCTGCTATTTTGCAAGTTCTCCCACTTGGAAATCATGGAGGGGTCTGAAATTGTCATCGTAGGTGCATGTCCACTGTGAGAGACATAATCTAAAAAAAAAAAAATCCAGAAATCACAATGTATGATTTTTTAACTATTTATTTGTATGATACAGCTGCAAATAAGTATTTGAACACCTGTCTATCAGCTAGAATTCTGACCCTCAAAGACCTGTTAGTCTGCCTTTAAAATGTCCACCTCCACTCCATTTATTATCCTAAATTAGATGCACCTGTTTGAGGTCGTTAGCTGCATAAAGACACCTGTCCACCCCATACAATCAGTAAGAATCCAACTAGTAACATGGCCAAGACCAAAGAGCTGTCCAAAGACACTAGAGACAAAATTGTACACCTCCACAAGGCTGGAAAGGGCTACGGGGAAATTGCCAAGCAACTTGGTGAAAAAAGGTCCACTGTTGGAGCAATCATTAGAAAATGGAAGAAGCTAAACATGACTGTCAATCTTCCTCGGACTGGGGCTCCATGCAAGACCTCACCTCGTGGGGTCTCAATGATCCTAAGAAAGATGAGAAATCAGCCCAGAACTACACGGGAGGAGCTGGTCAATGACCTGAAAAGAGCTGGGACCACCGTTTCCAAGGTTACTGTTGGTAATACACTAAGACGTCATGGTTTGAAATCATGCATGGCACGGAAGGTTCCCCTGCTTAAACCAGCACATGTCAAGGCCCGTCTTAAGTTTGCCAATGACCATTTGGATGATCCAGAGGAGTCATGGGAGAAAGTCATGTGGTCAGATGAGACCAAAATAGAACTTTTTGGTCATACAGTAATTCCACTAAACGTGTTTGGAGGAAGAAGAATGATGAGTACCATCCCAAGAACACCATCCCTACTGTGAAGCATGGGGGTGGTAGCATCATGCTTTGGGGGTGTTTTTCTGCACATGGGACAGGGCGACTGCACTGTATTAAGGAGAGGATGACCGGGGCCATGTATTGCGAGATTTTGGGGAACAACCTCCTTCCCTCAGTTAGAGCATTGAAGATGGGTCGAGGTTGGGTCTTCCAACATGACAATGACCCGAAGCACACAGCCAGGATAACCAAGGAGTGGCTCTGTAAGAAGCATATCAAGGTTCTGGCGTGGCCTAGCCAGTCTCCAGACCTAAACCCAATAGAGAATCTTTGGAGGGAGCTCAAACTCTGTGTTTCTCAGCGACAGCCCAGAAACCTGACTGATCTAGAGAAGATCTGTGTGGAGGAGTGGGCCAAAATCCCTCCTGCAGTGTGTGCAAACCTGGTGAAAAACTACAGGAAAAGTTTGACCTCTGTAATTGCAAACAAAGGCTACTGTACCAAATATTAACATTGATTTTCTCAGGTGTTCAAATACTTATTTGCAGCTGTATCATACAAATAAATAGTTAAAAAATCATACATTGTGATTTCTGGATTTTTTTTTTTAGATTATGTCTCTCACAGTGGACATGCACCTACGATGACAATTTCAGACCCCTCCATGATTTCTAAGTGGGAGAACTTGCAAAATAGCAGGGTGTTCAAATACTTATTTTCCTCACTGTATAACTACGCTACCGTTAGTCTGACTGACTTGAAAATTGGCATGCAGTGTTTTTGTCCAGGGTACCATGTCTTTCTATGAGGACACTGGTGAATCTTGAAAAACATGGCCGCCATTAGCCAGTGAAGTTTGAGCACCTATTAGACAAGGTTATCGAAGGTTGTTCAGAACAAAACATGGTGGGCATGTTCGACTCATGGCCCTAGAGGTCTGTAAGAATTTTGAAAGAAATCGGCCACTAGATGGCGCTAACAAGATTCATGGCTCTGTAATCACGTGGTGTTTCACACACCCACACAATATACATATCATTTGATAGTAGGGCTGGGTAAAAAATATTGATTTCTCGATTTTAATCGTTTCTCATTTTTACGAAACGATATCGATTCTTAAATCCCAAGAATCGATTAGTCATCCTGTTTTCATTTCCCATCCAATAAATCGCAATAATCTTTGTGCTTTGTTATTATTGATATGAAACAAAGTCTCAGATTTCAAATTACGTCCATTCTTTATATATATATATATATATATATAAAGAATGGATTCTATCATTCCAGAACCAAGAATAGGAGCCCATTCAAAAAATGTTGGAACCGAACAGCCCTTTTGTCAAGGGCAAGAGTCATCTTGCCCCGGATGGGCATCTTACCCCATCACTTTAATAGTTATAATAAAGGACTAGAAGTCTTGGAAGTCATTACTTCATTTGCAGGTGATGAGTAACTTTTAAATAGTATTTTAAGTAGTATTTTAAATTCTTAAAATAAGTTATGTAGACATTTACACTTTTTCTTTGGTCTGATTTTCACTACTTTTTTAGACTTCATAACACTGATTAATTTTAGATCTCTTTATTTTTATTTTTTTTTTTTTTAAATCCTTAAAACATGAATCAGGAAAAGTACTTCCACAATTATCAGTGTTGTGCTTTATTGGTTGAATTTGGTGGTTTGGGTTAATTGGTCACTTTGTGATTTAGGTCAACAGTAAAATTATATCATAGATGTTCTTTTAAGCCATTCTAACTAAACCATGTCAAGTCACATAGATTTATGTGAGGAATATTTACTGTAATTTTCACTTTCTCTGTCTCTTCACAGCTTCACCACACCCCAACCTTGGTGGGAAGCCCTGTTTGAAACTGAAGGTGTACGTCAAGCCTACAAGTGAGTGTGTTCCAGAGTCTGCCCGCCATGTCTGCTCTCTGTCTATTTATGTTATTTATAGTGATACTTGCAAATAGGTACCAGGAATCTCACATCCCAATCCTCGTGTCCAGTTTGATTTAAGCAGATCAACCCTGGGAATTCTGTGAACACATGTATTAACTCCAGTGATGGGTGAAACGCTTAGCTTTGCTTAATTTATTTTCAGGAACTTTTTTCTCTTCACTCTGGACCTCCACTGATGTCTAAGACAGCTATTTTTATGGGGCTGATCATTCATGTACCATAAACGGTGGAGTGATAGTGTTGCCCCTCGGGGGCACTTGCTGTAGGAAGCTATTCATCTCACACAGGGCAGATAACAATCAAAAAATGTTGACCTTCAACTAATCAAGGCAGGCAGGTTCAGACATTAAGAGACCTGCAGGGGTTCTCACACACAAGCCACAAACACCAGAATAGCCTGCAGTTAAACACAGAGGTCTTGGTTTATTTAACCCCTCACCCCAGGTAGACATGCCATGGGTAACACTGCTTAAATCACTTTCCCTCATGTCAGAATTGTCCAGAAAATATACTCATTAAGCTAGACTTTAATGTACAACATTTGCATTTATCACACATAGACCTGCTCATTGTCATGGAGGACTTGGCACTGAAATCTTGTGCAGCAAGAGATGGACATTTTGAATGCTCTATAGCATTTACACATACTGTTTGTTTAGAACTTTTGAGTAGACAACATATTTTTTTAGGTCCATGGCACGACATGTCCTGATATCATAATAAAGAAAAAATTCTAAGAATTAAATTCTTGAAAATCTTACTAAGTATCTGTCATAATATTTTATTAGTATTTAGAAAAAGAATTCTCGCTATAAAAACTGGTTGCTTATTAGCATGCATATTACTAGGATTTTGGCTGTTTATTAGTACTTATAAAGCACATTAATGCCTTGTTCCGCATGACCTTATTCTACATCTCTTAATCCTACCCAATAACTAAACTTAAAAGCTACAAAAACCACCTTACTAACTATTAATAAGCAGTAAATTAGGAGTTTGTTGAGGCAAAAGTTGTAGTTAATAGTCAGTGTTTATGCATATTTTCTTTTCGCTTCGGAGCCGAGTGGCTATTGTTCCTGCTCTGCAATCTTCGATGAGAGAGTGTTCTACGAGCCTTCTGTTCTTTGGGGAAGAAGCCTCTTCAGTCTGTGTTGGCGTGACGGCGCTTCAGCGGTGGTCGCGGTCTCTTAAAGAGCTTGCAAAAAACAGCTGTTTTCACAGCTCTTTAAAGAGTGAGTGCACACAGTGGGCTGCACTATATCCCTGCTTGTGGTGCCAGTGAGTGTGAGTGCACACAGATGACCATCTCTGTGTTGCAGACTCGACAGGGTTTGCGCGGGCCTTAAAAAGGTCTTAAAAAGTCTTAATTTGACCTTGTACAATTTAAGGCCTTAAAATGGCTTAAATTGGAGCGGCAAGTCCAATATCCAATAAGCATTTAATATCATGGCATTAAATTAGGGCCCTATGATTTCCGTGATGTGGAAAACGTGTACGGAATCGCAGAATCCATTTATAAAATGGAATTTACTGTACCGTAAATGAAAATGTTACTGTACTGAATGTCACAGAATTTGTCCACTTTTGGATGAATAAATCAAAAGTAGGTCAGGGCTCGACATTGCCGCTTATCTGGGACAAGTAGATATACTTAAGTAGCAAGTGATAGAGAATTTTACTTGCCCGACTAGCCCTAAAACCGTATTCTGGACAAATGTGGGCAAAATAATTTTGATTTATTTTAAAAAAATACTTCCCTTGATCTGAGCGGTACAAGACTTGGCCACTTTTCCTAAGTTTGCCTCCTGAACACACACAATTTGTTTTGACTCAATTCTACAATGTTAAGTGGGTGAAAAAAAAAAAAATCCTTAATCTTGTATTTGGGTCAAAAATGGGCACCCATAGAAATGAATGGGAAAAAGTGAAAGTGAAAGTGACAGTGACAGTGACAGTGACAGTGAAAGTGAAAGTAATGTAATTTAGAGCAAAAACTGTAATTTAGAGCATTCTTCTTGTTTTTTTGTAAAAAAAAAATCAATAGATCCAATACAATGCATATCTAACATACACACAAATGAAGGGCTGATCCTGTACAACATTCTCATCATGCCAAAAACTCACACTCAAAAAAATAAGCATAATTTACATAGAAAATATGGTACTTTTTGAAGTAAATAAATTCAAAAATACCCCCAAAATAAAAAAACACACCATAAATGGATGGACAAAATTTTATCGAAGACAGTGATATAACATTTATAATAAATAAAAAATAGGATCACATCTGAGTCCTCTGTGCCCACATTTGTCCACAATTACAGAATTAAGGGCTATAAAGTGAATACGGTTTGAGGGCTAGACAAGTAGCCTGATTAAAACGTAAATAACGAAAACAAACAAACTAGTGAATCACCAAACTGCGAGAATTACTCTGATTTTATTACATTTGAGGTGACGGTAACAATGTTGCGCTGTCGAGGCTCATGCAGACTCTCGAGAAGAAATGGAAACAAATGAGCACATCACACACAAAGAAACTCAGTTAACATACTGCGGTAAAAAATCTAAATGTCGAGTTTTTACATTTATAACATATAATACAGTTAAGCAACCTCACAGGACCAATAGTACTGTCTTCCTGAAAACCATTACAATTAAACATCGACAGTTTTCATACATACTGATTTCATACGACAGTTCAAAGTAGTTACGTAAATTAAGTTACTTACATTTTAGATGCAAATTCTTGCAATATTGACTGTTTTTGTTATATTTCAGCATCAAAAATAGTTCCAAACAAAGATCACAGGAGAACCAAAGTGCATCTCATAGTCAACGCGTTCATTACTGAACGAATCAGCTGTTTGAACGAATTGTTTGAATGAATTACTCACTCATTAAGACAGCCAATTGTCACCATCTACTGGCGGTTTAGTTTCATGTTTATAATTTTTTCCCAACATTTCTTATTTGTATTTTCCAAAAATATTCAAAACAATATCATAACATTGTTTAATGCAGTTGTAATTTTTCAGATCAAATTTAAGAATTTTAAATGAAAGATATAGCATACATTTAATAAGAATTCGATTTTTTTTTTATAAAGGTAAAAAAAAAAAGCCCTCGGGTTAAAGGGTTAGTTCACCCAAAAATGAAAATTCTGTCAGTAATTACTCACCCTCATGTTGTTCCAACCCCGTAAGACCTTCGTTCATCTTCGGAACACAAATTAAGATATTTTTGATTAAATCTGAGAGCTGTCTCACTTCTCCATAGGCTTCTAAGGGAATGAAACTGGCTGGCCCAGAAAAGTTATTAAAGAGATCGTTAATATAGTCCAAGTGACTACAGTGGCTCAATCTTAAGTTTATCAAGCGACGAGAATACTTTTTGTGCGCAAAGAAAACAAAAATAACGACTTTATTCCACTATTCATTTCCTTCTCTCTGGGCCTTGAGTCTTTTCACGTAGTGTTTTAGCGTAGCGCGTCTGTGTTGCACGTCACCAGGTAGGCTCACTATTGGCCGACGTTTTTCATGTGTGTGATGCGTGTGACGTGCAACACGGACGCGCTGTGCTAAAACACTACGTAAACTAACTCGAGGCCCAGAGAGAAGGAAATGAATAGTGGAATAAAGTCGTTATTTTTGTTTGTTTTTGCGCACAAAAAGTATTCTCGTCGCTTGATAAACTTAAGATTGAGCCACTGTAGTCACTTGGACTATATTAACGATCTTTTTAATAACTTTTTTGGGCCAGCAAGTTTCATTTCCTTAGAAGCCTATGGAGGAGTGAGACAGCTGTCAGATTTAATCAAAAATATCTTAATTTATGTTCCGAAGATGAACGAAGGTCTTATGGGGTTGGAACAACATGAGGGTGAGTAATTACTGACAGAATTTCCATTTTTGGGTGAACTAACCCTTTAAATATCACAAAAATGCAGATTTAAATGTCAAAGCTGATAGAACACAATATTGCTTCAGAATAAATTAGATTTAAAAAAATCCTATTTTTTCCAGACAAGCTTTTTTAATCTGACTGTGAATGACCGAAGGACAAGCCCATGACAAAGCTTAATGATAGTTCACCCAAAAATGAAAACTGTCATTATTTACTCACCCTCATGTGAGTAAATAGTTAACCCAAAAACGGAAAAATAAAACGGAATTTGAGGAAAAATAAAACAGTCCTTAAAAAAAAATGTTTGTTGACAAAAAGTTTGTGTTTATGATTGATATGTTTTATGATTTCAATTAATTAGACATACTTTTTGACTAATGAAATTTAATTTAACCATAAAAACGGAGTAAAACTATAAAATAAAAAACAAGTATGAAACAGATCTAATAGGGCCCTAAAATAAATTACAAAATTAAATTGCATGCACTGCAAAAAATAAAATGAATATCTTCCTCAGGATTCTTGTTTCATTAAATCAAGGTACATTTAATTAAGATGCAAAATGAAGAAATTATGTCTTGTTCTTGTTTTAAGCATAAACTGACTTAATTTTGTCAAATTTCTCAGAAAACAAGTATCTGTCAATTGGTATGAAAATTACTTTTTCATTTGAATTAAGTTGATTTTTCTGAACCTATTGGCAGATATTTGTTCTTGTTTTAATCATAATATGACTCACAAGATTTCACGAGATTTCTTATCTTATGTCGTTTTGCTTCTCAAAATGGATATTATCTTTTAGATATTACATGAATATTACATGAAATCACACAGTAATTACACAGTGATACCATGGTCATTGAACCAGGTTTTGGTTCTTTTGGCAGTGTGGGCAGGTGCAAATCCTGCTGGAAAATGAAGGAAGCATGAAGTGTTCTGGAAATGTCCTGGTAGACGGCTGCGTTGACTCTGGATTTAATAAAGCACAGTGGACCAAAGTCCTCTTTTCTGATGAGAGCAAATTTTGCATCTCATTTGGAAACCAAGGTCCCAGAGTCTGGAGGAAGAATGGAGAGGCACACAATCCAAGATGCTTGAAGTCCAGTGTGAAGTTTCCACAGTCTGTGTTGGTTTGGGGAGCCATGTCATCGGCTGGTGTTGGTCCACTGTGCTGTCCACTCGATGCAGCCGTCTACCAGAACATTTTCAGAGCACTTCATGCTTCCTTCAGCAGATAAGCTTTATGGAGATGCTGACTTCATTTTCCAGCAGGATTTGCACCTGCCCACACTGCCAAAATAACCAAAACCTGGTTCAATGACCATGGTATCACTGTGTAATTACTGTGTGATTTCATGTAATATTCTAATTTTTTGAAATCCTGTTTTCGTGGGTTTTATGAGCTGGAAGCCCAAATGATGTACAAATAAACAACTAAATACTTGAAATCGTTTAAGTTGTGGGCCCTGAATCTATGATCTATGGAAGTTTAACGTTTTGAATGGAATTATGGAAATAAATAAACTTTTCCATGATTTTCAAATTTTTGGAAAGGGTCTGTATATACCCGCGCTGTGGGGCGGTTCGTCAGATGCAAATCTCGCATGCCAACATCCATTGGCTCATTTAGTTACACTCGAAGTAGATCTCTCAAAGCGATCCCCAATTCGTCGGTTCACTTCCGACGTAACGTCTCCGTTCCCTCCTTCAGGGATCGAGGGTAACATACAGTATACTGTACGTAACTGAGACAATTTATAAAATATAATTTTTACCTTAAACATAACATTTAAAAAAACATTGAAAACATTGATTGAGATGTGTACAATCGTATAGGGTGTAGACCTATTGGGTGTAGAAACTTTAATTAACATTTATTTGGTTAAACCACATGACATTTTTCGAATAATTAAATCAAATATTTCGATTTTTTTAAATATTTTTTTTAAATCAAAACTATAAAAAAACCAAGTCCTAAAAAAACGTGTAATGTACAATCTAAGAATGTGTAGTTTGAGGTCCCATATTTATTAAATCAATAAGGAAATGGAATCAGAATAACAATTAGAATTGTTAAATTCCTTACAATTACCATCCCTATTTGCAGTCATAATTTAGGCATTACAGCCCATTAGTGTGATGTAATTGTTAGCAAACAGAAGTGTTCCAGAGAGCAGTTCAGACAATCGCATGCAAATTGAAACAACGATCCACCTCTCATTCTATCATGTATCTGTTTACAAGAGCACTCATGACTCCATCCAGCTTCTCAGAGATAATGTGCATTGCCTTTCACTTAAATTGAATCACAATTAGCAATTTAATCTCTGATTGAATGTAACTTCAATTGATTGTTTGAATTCAAATTCACAGTTCTCATCCTTTGTCCACTGTTGGACTTTAGAGGTGTAGAAAGTTGTTGCAAAGGGCTGCATATTGTTTCAGTAGGTTTTGGACTTTGGTATGGTTTCATGAAAGTTTGTGACAGGATGGAGAGTAACAAAAAGAACAGCAGATGCCTGTCAGTGAAAAGCTTTATCATCCGGTGTGACCCCTCCATGTCATTGTTTATTTTCCTTCTCTCTGACTGGGTGGAATCCTAGTCTTGTTGTAGACACAAGGGTTAATTTAAACCCCAGACCCCATTATAATGTCTTTAGAGATCAAGAGACTGGAATTGTTGGACCTGAGACAAAAGCTCAATGAAAGGCAGATTTGGAAAAAGGATGCGTGAGGGGCTAGAGGTGGCAGCAGTGAGACAGTAAATAATGCACAGAAGCTGCATCCCATTTTACATATGACTGATTATAACCAAATCTGATTGAAAATAGTATATATAAAATAGTATGTGATGATGAAAGAAGTCTTGTGACGGTTCTCTTTCTAACAATGAAATATGAAAAATAATATAATTAGCAAATAACTATAATTATAACGTGTTCAAATAGAAAAATCCAACATAGAGGCTATATAAATATGTACAAAATATTAAATATATTTTAAATATAAATAAAAAATATATAAATAGTGTAAAAAATAGCGTATATGTACACACACTATTTTAAATATATACACTACTGTTCAAAAGTTTGGGGTTGTTAAGATTTCATGATGTTTTGTGGAAGCGGAAAGTGGAAGCGTTTAGGAACAGCAGCAAATTCACCACAAAGCGGAAGACCACATAGTCACAGAGTGGGGTCACCGAGTGCTGAGAGGCATGGTGATTCCAAATCTGAAGAGATCCAAACTGCCACTGGCATTAATATCAGCAAAAACTGCGTCAGGATGTGTTTCCATGGCCGAGCAGCTCCTTGCAAGTCTTATATCACCAGGTACAATGCCAATGCCAATTGTCGGATAGAGTGATGTAAAGCACGCTGTCACTGGACTCTGTTCGTGTATATTCCATTCTATAATAAAATAATATTTCTAATTATTAATACAGTGAGTCTAAAATGATTAGTCTAAAATAAAATAATAAACATGCCACCAGACCAAATCATATGATCTGAATGAGTACCCCTGAGGCTGAAACTGTTCCTGCAATGATTATTTTCAATGATCAATGAATACCCTATAATCACTCCTGTGCAAAAGATTCCTGAAATGCACATTGCTGTTGTCAGTTTGTTTTCTACTGTTTGTAAGTAATGTTTGTAAGTAATTTGTAAGCAGACATAAAGCGGCAAAGGTGCAACATGATTATTAATATGCATTATTTCTCTTCCTTTCTCTCTCAGATGACTCTCTGTACGAGTCTCCAGAGCCTTTCCTGACAGATGACTCCAGCAGTGGTTGGGCATTAACGCCCAGCCTGTGGCTCATGCTTCCGTTGCTTCTGCTTCTGTGTCCCTCATAGCATTATAATCCACTGAGCCTGACCACGCCCAACCTGCCCCACCCCATCATACATCACAATGACATGCCCCGCCCCATGAGATCTGGTGTCTAGCCAACAAACATTGCTCCTCACCTGCTCTTTGCACTGTTGAAATGGATTTTTACCAACCCTGCAACCTGGCTGGACATCCGAAAACCATCTCTAATTTACAATGACAATATGCCTCGCCCAAATGCCCAAATATGGGCGTTCCTGCATAGGCTTTCTTGCTCGACTGACAAAAGACATGTGACGCGGCCAGCATTTTTGTGTGCTGTACTTTTCGGCCGACATCCCACTATCATCCGCGTGTCAAGATTCAAGCGACTGTCATCTGAATCTCTCTGTTTGTCTGCGTTAACCACCTACCTGAGCATTTACTGTCATCTGAGCTCAGTTTTCACTATTGTGAGATCGTAAAAGTGTGCGAGGGTGCACGTATGCCAATGTTCGCATATGAAGAGATGTACAGAGCAGTCACAGTCCCTTAAAAAATTACTAGAAAAAAAACTATTACTCATTGAGAGAAGGAGACAAATCTATCTGTAAATCTGCCAAAGACACTACTTAAAACTTTTTTTAATAGGGGGGGTGGGGGCAAATACTGGCTTTGGGAAGAGATTACATGCAACCATGGAACATTTCAGGCTTTTAGATTCATGGGAGGGGAGTGAAAGACGACAGTGTAGATTTTTCTATATAATTATCTTTTTTGTCATACAAAAAAACAAGAATGTTGCGTAGATTAAAAAAACAATAGCTAAATATGGCCTTTTTTCACTGGTGCTCAATCTGAAATGAGTTTGTCTGTCTCAAACTGCAAAAATAATATTAATAATTTTCTTAGTGAGTATTTTTGACTTGTTTTCCAGTAAAAATATATTATAATAATATTTATTTACCCCATTAGAAAATTATGCAGCCCCTAAAGTGACAGAAAAAAAGACTTTTACATGAGAAAAGTTTTGCATCTGAAAATTTTCTTGTTTGCAAGCGCAACAGAATTAAACATTTTCTCGTTCACACTCACTATGTCAAGAGAACATTTTTTTTTTTCAAAAGTTTTCCATATGTACATATTTCCAAATGGATTTTTTTTTTTTTTTTTTTGCAAAACGGTGAACAAGAAAGTTATTCATGAACACAATACATTTTTCATTCACATGTGCAACATGTTTCATTCACATGTTTACACACACAAAAAAGTAAATTTGAAAGTTTTGCACACAAGTTTTTTGTACACACGTAGAATGCCACTTTAGGGGCTCCATAACAAATAATTTTCTGTTTTCGTTTGTTTATATTAAGCATAAATCTAACAAACTTTTGTGAGGTTTACACTTAAAAAAAAAAGAAAAAAGAAAAAAAAGAATTCAAGAAATATCCTCTGAAAACATCCTCTTAATATCTTACGCAGTTTTACACAACACAAAAATACAGATTAAGAGAATGAATTTTTGCAGTGTATACAGTGCCAAGTGGAAGAGGGATGTCTGTGTCAAAGAAGTGTTTGTTGTCAGGTCTCCTTTCTTAACTTTCGTCCCAGCCTGTGTCGCTCTCTTGTTCTCTTTGTATCTGCCTCTCTCTCTCTCTCTAGCTGTCATTTATGAATGTGGTCTTTTCTATGTGCCGCTCCGTCACGCATAGATCTCCCACACTTGCACTTGCTCCCTTTATCCGTGCTGAGAAGGACCGCTGAATAAGAGGCCTCAGGACCCTGAGCGCCAGGTAACTGTGACATCATTATGACATCACAGGCTTTGGCGTAAAGACTGACGGAATGAGGCCTTGCACTGCAAATAGAAATGCTACATAACATGACATAGCACTTCTGTTTTGTGACAATTTAATGAAAAAAAAAAAAAAATTAACAGAAAGGAGAAACTATAAAGATGTGGGAATATTTGTGCTTTGGAATTGTTTTGTGACTGTAATAATATATGTCATGAAGATTTCAAGGCAAGTCGGCATGGATTGTCTAAGAGAATGAAAAACTTTTTTTTTTTTTAAATGTCTGTTGGAACTTTTATATTTTACTTATTCCTGTGTTATTTTTAACTTTGCAAAAGAGCAACAGAAATTATTCATATGTGATATGAAATTATAATGTAGACCATTGAATTATTAGAGCAACGATGGTACCAGTTCTGCAGTTAAATGAGTCTAGACAAGTCAGATGTTGCTGTTGTTGTTGTTGTTGTTGTTTCCTGCTTGTATCACGATGCATTCTGGTACATGTAGTCCTGAATATTTTTTTTCCTCCAAGTGCTACTATGAGATTATTTTTATTTGTTAATCATGTGGATGAAACATATTTTGAGTTTCTATAAAATGTTCAAATGCTCTGGCAAAGGACAACTACAAGGAAAAAAAAAAAGAAAAAACTGAAATAAAGCTTTTTTTTGTTTAAAAAATTATCTTTTCTTTACAGATTGTGAAATGTGAGTTTGTATAAATCTGTGTGGAATTGAATGCATGATTGATATATATATATATATATATATATATATATATATATATTTATATATATATATATATATATATATATATATATATATATATATATATATATATATATATATATATATATATATAATTTCTTTTTTTGAAAAGTGCGTATACAAAAGTTTGGGATATTTTTTGAAAGACATTAATACTTTCAGTAAGCAAGGATTTATTAAATTGCTAATATTTATCATAATTTTCTATTTTAAAAAAAGCTGTTCTTCTGAACTTTCCATTCTTCACTGAATTCTGGAAAAAAAATGCAACACGGTTTCTACAAAAACAGCACAACTGTTTCAGCAATGACAATAATAAGAAATGTTGATCTCAAAAATGTCATGTAGATCTTATTTATGTAGGATCATGTGACACTGAAGACTAGAGTAATGATGCTGAAAATTAAGCTTAGCCATCACAAGAATAAAATTCTTTTTTAAATAAATTAAAATAAAAGGTTCACTTAACTTGTAAAATTTCACAATATTAGTTTTACTGTATTTTTGATCAAATAAATGCAGCCTTAGTGAGCATGTCACTTCTTTAAAAAAAAAAAAAAAAAAAAAAAACCCTTTCCAACCCTACTTCCCACCTTGTAAAGTAGAATCCTAATGGAACCTCTCATAACATTTTACCTAGGCTGCAAACTTAGCATGTTCAACCCGTTCTCATCCCAAGGCGTCATAATACTGACGCTGTTGACATTTCGTCTGCATCAAACGCACATGGCACCCTTTATCGTCAATATGAGACGCAGATAGATATGAGCCAGAAGGCGCCTCCTAGCGGTCTAACCCTAAACCTACCCCAGACCTAAACCTACCCATATCCTGTGCGTGTCATATTGACACTAAAAGGTGCCATGTGCGTTCGATGTAGACGAAATGTCACAAGGGTCAGTATGTGACGTCCAAGGATGAGAATGCGTTGGCATGTTATATACACTGACACATTGTTTACTATTTTTCAGTATTGAATGAAATGAAAGTTTAAGATTATATAACATCAAATATATATGTGTCTTTTACGTCATTTTAGATTATTGTCACTGGCTTTCTTGTAGTGGATTCTGGGATTGCCTTCTCAAATGATTTCAGAACAGATTTTATGTCTTGTTGAAATGCTCCCTCTGTAGGCAGCTCACTTGGTTTGGACTTTGCAGTATCCCAAAACCCAAATTCAGAGAAAGTCTAATCTGATGAAAAACATCTTATTCTATCATGAAAAAAAAAAATGTTGATCAAACAGTGTAACTTGTATTTTGATAAAAGCAAAGGATCTCAGACCAGGCCAAATGAGCTCCAGAGACATCCTCAAAGATATGGTAATATATCAATCACACAGAAACCAGTGTTCTGTCTCTCTTGAGCAAGCCAGATAACCTGCCAAACTGTTTTTCACTTGATATAATCAAATCATCCCTATGCTTTGTCTTGATTTGTCTCCACCTCCAAAAGTCCCTCCCTCTTGGAAGGTATATAACTTACAATGTATAATGTCTGAGTTAGACTTGGAAGAACACTACAGACGACACACAGCGAAGATCCCAATAAATCACTTCTGCTTATCCCAACGTCTCCTGGTCTTGCGTCGATGAAAGAAAACTTTCCAACACCAGACAACATGAAAGATCTTCCTTTGATTTTTATGTTTCCAACTTGCGGGGAGGGGGGGAGGGGAGGGGGTGGGGAAGAAAGATTATCCATCAATTTAGCAGTGTAATTCAATAACTTAATCCCTGCTGGCCTTGTAACCCTCCGGGACTCTGAAAACTTCACTTTGCACTGACAACACATTTTCCATTTCTAAATGTCTCTTGCTCTTGCTCTGTTTGTCTCTCACTGACACACACGGACACCTTGTGTCCAAAGGCTTTACTATTTGAGAAGGGATGACAGTAAATGCACCTGAACGGCTGTAGTTTGCAGTAATGTTTGTAAGAGGGTCAGAAAATGGAGGCTGATAGGACTGAGTGCTGAGCTTGGTCTCATGCAGTGATGGAAACCACAGTGCCATGGGAGTCTTACTGAGGAGAGATGCTGAGGAGAGATGGGGGTAATTGTGCACAGATTTGGACAATTTTCCCCCAATTTGGTATTATCTGTTTCCTACCAGACAGCTGAAACAGAAAATGATGGAAAATTCTAGAAAATACCCCTTTCCGTGACACTAGGGCCTCATGGAAATTACACATCATATCATACATAATGCATCACATTATGGAATAGGATCTATACATTACTAAATATGGTATGTATGTATGGCTTATAATTCACCATGTGGAAAACATTTTGTGTCAGTCAAATGTCATTAACATCAAGTAAAAGGGTTTGACATTGATGTTTTTGTAAAATATGACAAGGCATTCATCGCCAAGAAAACCTCATAACATGCAATTTGTTTCATTTGTGTGGGACCTACATTCATAATCTTTCAAACAAACATAGTAAACTACTAGAAAAGGGAACAATTTTACATTTCGGACCACAGATGATGAAGTTCATTTAAAATAATAAAAGTTTAATTCAATTATCTGCTTCATTTGCAAGAGGTCAAATGTTAAACTGGGGTGAACCAATGTGGGATTGGTTTGGAATAGCATACTTCCTAGCACTGCATTAAGTATATACTATGCACAGAGTATATTTATGCATGAAATATCTACATAAGTAGTAAATAACTAGAGGGCACTCTGTGGAATATTGTATCTAGCATTGTAATGATCTCGACATGACCTTCCATTTAATGACAAATTTGTCGTCTTTGTTCCCTTTCGTTCGGGAACTCCTACATCTCGTCGGAGGAGTTTCCAACGAATTGGGATCACGCTAGGGAGACCAACTGTCTTCGAATGAAATAAAACGAGCCAATAAACATTGCATGCAAGATTTGCATTCCGCGGCCTGCCTACCAGCCGTGGAAGCTATAAAGCGGAAGCAAGCGCATACACAAACGCTTTCTGCTTCGGAGCCGACCGGTTGTGTCCTCTGAGTGTATGAGCGTTTTGGATTGTGTTTCCGTGAAGCTCAACGAGTCTGCTGTTTCAAGAAGTCTCTTTGTGTTGGTGTTACTACGCGGCAGTGATCTTCGCGATCTCCCGGATCCCATCTGTCACTTCAGGCGAGCTGCTTTTTTCAAAGAGCTGTTGTCACAGCTGGTATTCGGTTGAGTGCACACAGCGGGCTTGCCGTTTTCCCGCTGTGTTGCCGCATTTGATCCCTGCGTGCTTCGGCACACTAAAAGAGTATTTTCTCTGAAAGAGCAACACGAGTGAAGATCGCGTCCTTTTAAGGATGACGTGTGTTTCTGGGTGCGGTCAATATCTGCCTCCGGGTGATGGTCACGATCGCTGCTTCACGTGCTTGGGCCTCGCGCACGCTGAGGCAGCGTTAGTGGATGAGTCATGTTCCCGCAATGAGAACATGACTCATCCACTAACGCTGCCTCAGCGTGCGCGAGGCCCAGAAGAAGTGAAGCTGTGAAGTGAACCAGAAGAAGTCTACTTCGGCTAATCCCATGAGTAGTCTGAGGATTACTGTGAGGAATAACCCGCCGGGTGAAAGACCCCCACGGGCCCCTCAATCCTCCGTGTCGCAGCCATCGGAGTCTTCAATTGAGACGGCTGGGTCATCTCGTGTGACTCCAGCGGTTTCTTTTGGAGCTCCACCAGAGGACCAGATATTGATCGCGGCATCGGAGGGAGAGCAGTCATCTTCTGGGGATGACGATTCGGCTGCGCTGCCCCCTTCGGGTGTGGTAGCGTTGCCCGAGTCGGACCCGGAAATGGCTGCTATGCTTGCCCGGGTGGCCGCGAGTGTCGGGCTCGTGTGGAATCCTCCACCGTGTCCCGAACATTCGCGGCTCGACGATTGGTATCTTGGCGCGGGCCGTGCTGGTTCTCAGCGCGCCGCTCCAGTGCCTTTCTTTCCGGAAGTGCATGAGGAGGTGACGAGGACGTGGAAGGCCCCTCTGGCGGCCCGACACAGACTCACTCCCTCCTCCTCCCTGTCACGGTTGTCAGATCCACTGTCTCATTCTAGTCTTATGTGTTTGTGTCGGGTGGGTGTGTCTCGTTACGTTCCTTGTTTCATGTGGGCGTTGTCGCTGATCAGCTGTTAGTCATCATCAGCCTTATTTAATGCCCTGTCTTTCGTCTCATGTTTGTCAGATCGTTGTTTGATGCTTCCTGTTCGCGTGCTTGTCTCCCTGTTCCTTGTGTTTCGTGTGCACCGGATCCTGGACTACATCACCGCCGATCTCACCACTCACCAGCCGTCATCTGCACTCTTCACTGCCCGTCTCAGTCCCTGCGTCACCTCTCCTGCTGTCTGCGTTCCTGATCGACCGAGAGTGAGAGCGAGTGAGAGAGGAGTCCCGACGACGCTGAATGTTTTCATGCTGTTTGACTTCTGAGTATTTCTTTACTGAAATAAACACTTTTACTTGCAATTGTGCAGTGCAGCATCACTCAAGGAATTTATCGATCACAGCATCTCCCGAATGGACCAGCAGCAGGAGAGCATCTCGAACACCGGACGCGCTGTCCAAGCGCTTGTGACGCAGGTGTCCGAGCTCACCCAGCAGGTCCAACTTCTAAGCATTCCCACTGCGCTGCCCACACCGTCCGTTCCCCCCACCATACCCGAGAGAGGGCCGTTGGCGGAGCACCGCCTTCCTGTACCAGAGAGTTACGCCGGTGAGCCCAATTTTTGCAGAGCTTTCCTTACCCGATGCTCTATGCATTTCTCGTTGCAGCCCCAGACGTTCGTCACGGAGGAGAGTAAAGTGGCGTTCGTTCTCACGTTACTAAAGGGCTGTGCAGCACTGTGGGGGACGGCGGTGTGGGAGAACAAGGACTGCTGCGACTCGTTCCTAGCACTCAGCGCCGAAATGAAGAGGGTCTTCGACCGAGCCGTGGCTGGTAAGGAGGCTGCCAGAAGACTCGCGGACCTTAAACAGTCGAGTTCATCGGTCGCAGATTACTCCATCGAATTTCGCACGCTGGCGGCTGAGTGCAAATGGAACGAGGAGGCGCAGTGGGATATGTTCCTGCATGGGCTGGCCGACCGTGTTAAAAGAGAGATATATATGCTGGACCTTTCTTCCAAGCTCAATAGACTTATAGAGCTGGCGTTGCGGGTGGATGCTCGCATAGACCAGCTTGGTCGCCATCTTCATGCCACCCGCGATCCCGCAGGAGCGGTTCAACGCAGCATCCCGGAGGACAACACTGTCGGTCACGTCGACGATCACGAGCCCATGCAGGTGGGTAGAGCTCGGCTTTCCCGGGAGGAGAGAGAGAGGCGGAGGTCCCAGGGACTATTTCTCTACTGTGGTGGCCGGGGACATTTTCTACACGCATGCCCGGTAAAAGAGCAAGCCCGATAGTAAAGTTGAGGCTACTATCGGGTGGGATCTCCGCCGGGAAGTCCTCACCATCCACTCTCCTTCCGGTTAGACTGAGATGAGCCAACAGTACGCACACCTGTCGAGTACTGGTGGATTCCGGAGCAGAGGGTAACTTCATGGACATTAATCTTGCATACCAACTTCACCTTCCCATCTCACCGCTTCCTCACCAGATCTCTGTCGATGCCCTGAATGGCCAACAACTCCCCAACATTACCCATTCTACTGACCCCATAACCCTTATCACCTCCGGCAACCACACTGAGACCATCCCTTTCCTCCTCATGGACTCCCCGGTTGCACCTGTTGTGTTGGGTCACCCCTGGCTGGTTAAACACAACCCTCGTGTGGATTGGGGCTCCAACTCCATTTCTATGTGGAGCGAGCCCTGCCACGAGTCCTGTCTTGTTTCTGCCTGTCCGTCTGTGTCTGTTTCTGTGTTACAGGAGAAGCCAGCGGATCTGTCAAACGTGCCCGCGGAGTATCTGGACCTGAAGGAAGTGTTCAGTAAGTCTCGAGCTGCTTCGCTCCCTCCGCATCGTCCCTATGACTGTGCTATAGACTTAGTGCCAGGTTAGTCTCAGTCTAAAGGCAAGCTTTACTCTCTGTCTGTTCCCGAGAGAGAGGCCATGGAGAAATATATTTCTGATTCTCTGGCAGCCGGGTTCATCCAGCCTTCCTCTTCTCCTGCGGGGGCGGGGTTCTTTTTTTTTGGAAAGAAGGATGGTTCTCTGCGACCTTGTATTGATTACCGAGAGCTGAACAACATCACGGTAAAGAATACTTATCCTTTGCCGTTGATGTCTTCAGCTTTCGAGAGGTTTCAGGGAGCATCCATTTTCACAAAACTGGACTTACGTAATGCTTATCATTTGGTCCGTATCAGGAAGGGGGATGAATGGAAAACCGCTTTTAACACCCCTAGGGGGCACTTTGAATATTTGGTTATGCCTTTCGGGCTTTCCAATAGCCCAGCGGTTTTCCAGGCACTCGTCAATGACGTGTTGAGAGACATGGTAGACCAGTTCATATATGTCTACCTGGATGACATATTGATTTTTTCTTCGTCTCCCCAGGAACACGTTCAACACGTCAGACGAGTGCTTCAGAGGTTGTTAGAGAATGGGCTTTTTGTCAAGGCGGAGAAATGCGATTTTCATGCACAGTCTGTCTCTTTTCTAGGATACATCGTCTCGTCTGAGGGAGTGCGCATGGATCCTGACAAGGTTAAGGCTGTGATAGATTGGCCAAGTCCAGATTCCCGTAAGGCCCTACAGCGGTTCTGGGGTTCGCCAATTTCTATCGACGTTTCATTCGTAATTTCAGCCAGCTAGCCGCACCTCTGACTGCCTTGACCTCCCCCAGAACGACGTTCAGGTGGTCGGACACAGCCGAGGCTGTGTTTACCAACCTCAAGAGCCGCTTTGTTTCGGCTCCCATCCTTGTCGCCCCTGATTCCACACGTCAGTTCGTGGTGGAGGTCGACGCGTCAGAGGTGGGGGTAGGAGCAGTTCTTTCCCAACGCGCTTCCTCAGACGACAAGATGCACCCTTGCGCGTTTTTTTCACATCGCTTGTCGCCTGCCGAACGTAACTATGACATTGGTAACAGAGAGTTGTTGGCCGTCAAGTTAGCGTTGGAGGAGTGGCGTCATTGGTTAGAAGGTTCGGGGGTACCTTTTATCGTTTGGACCGATCACAAGAACCTTGAATATATTAGATCCGCTAAAAGACTCAACTCCAGGCAGGCTCGGTGGGCACTTTTTTTCGGACTTTTTGACTTTACTCTCTCGTACCGCCCGGGTTCCAAGAACATCAAACCCGACTCCTTATCTCGTATTTTTGATCCATCCGAACGCCCGGTGACTCCTGAGTGCATTTTACCCGAGAAAGTAGTTATCTCAACACCTGTATGGGAGGTCGAGTCGAAGGTCAAGACGGCCTTGGAAGGGGTAACGCCTCCGCCTGCTTGCCCACCGAGTCGTTTGTTTGTTCCGGAGGAGTTACGGTCCGACGTCATTCGATGGGGTCACTGCTCCAACGTGGCCTGTCATCCAGGAGTAAGTCGCACTAGTCACTTAGTTAAGCAATTTTGGTGGCCACTTATGGCTCGCGACATTCACGATTTTGTTTTGGCTTGTTCTGATTGTGCCATGGGTAAGACGTCTAACCGACCTCCTGATGGGTTACTTCGGCCGCTGTCTGTCCCTTCTAGACCCTGGTCCCACATTGCGCTAGATTTTGTCACCGCCCTCCCGCCCTCCCGCCCTCCAGAGGCATGACGGTTGTTTTAACCGTTGTGGACTGGTTCTCGAAGGCGGCACATTTCATTCCCTTGCCCAAATTACCATCAGCCAAGGAGACAGCGGTTACTGTGATTGACCACGTCTTTCGGTTACATGGCCTCCCGATGGACGTGGTCTCTGACAGGGGTTCCCAGTTTGTGTCCAAATTCTGGCAGGAGTTTTGTAGGAGCCACGGTCAGTCTGTCTTCGGGCTATCATCCCCAGAGTAATGGTCAGTCTGAGCGAGCCAACCAGGATCTGGAGAGAATGTTGCGATGTTTGGTAGCCAAGAATCCTTCATCCTGGAGCCAACAACTCTCTATGGTTGAGTACGCTCATAACTCGTTACCAGTGTCAGCCACGGGCCTCTCTCTGTTTAAGTGTAGCTTAGGGTACCAGCCACCTATTTTTCCCAGTCTGGAATCCGAAGTCGCAGTCCCCTCCACTCACGCCTTTGTCCAGAGGTGCCGTCGCACATGGACCAGAGCCCGTGAGACTCTGCTCCAGGTGGGTTCGCATACCAAGGCCAAGGCCGATCACCACCGGTCAAGGCCTCCCGTATACGTCGTGGGTCAAAAAGTGTGGCTTTCTACTAAGAACATTCCGCTCCGCTCCGTTTCTAATAAGTTAGCTCCCAAATTTATTGGCCCGTTTCCTGTCACCAAAATTATTAGTCGGTGACAGTCCGACTCAAACTTCCTCCGGCGTACAGGAGAATTCATCCCGCCTTCCATGTGTCAAAGATAAAGCCTGTATTTTACTCTCGCATTAATCCGCCTATCCCAGCTCCCCCACCGCCGCGTCTCGTAGATGGGGAACTTACATATTCGGTACGTCGTATTCTGGATTCAAGACGGAGGGGACGCGGATTCCAGTATTTGGTGGACTGGGAGGGTTACGGTCCGGAGGAGAGGAGTTGGGTTCCTGCTCGAGACATTCTGAATCACTCCCTTATCGATGATTTCAAGCGACAGCTAGGATCCTCTGGGAATGCCAGGAGGCATTCCTGGGGGGGGGGGGGGGGGACTGTCACGGTTGTCAGATCCACTGTCTCATTCTAGTCTTATGTGTTTGTGTCGGGTGGGTGTGTCTCGTTACGTTCCTTGTTTCATGTGGGCGTTGTCGCTGATCAGCTGTTAGTCATCATCAGCCTTATTTAATGCCCTGTCTTTCGTCTCATGTTTGTCAGATCGTTGTTTGATGCTTCCTGTTCGCGTGCTTGTCTCCCTGTTCCTTGTGTTTCGTGTGCACCGGATCCTGGACTACATCACCGCCGATCTCACCACTCACCAGCCGTCATCTGCACTCTTCACTGCCCGTCTCAGTCCCTGCGTCACCTCTCCTGCTGTCTGCGTTCCTGATCGACCGAGAGTGAGAGCGAGTGAGAGAGGAGTCCCGACGACGCTGAATGTTTTCATGCTGTTTGACTTCTGAGTATTTCTTTACTGAAATAAACACTTTTACTTGCAATTGCTTCCGACCTGTTTATCATTACAGAACGATCTGACCTAACTATGGAAGCAGCAAGTGCAGCATCACTCAAGGAATTTATCGATCACAGCATCTCCCGAATGGACCAGCAGCAGGAGAGCATCTCGAACACCGGACGCGCTGTCCAAGCGCTTGTGACGCAGGTGTCCGAGCTCACCCAGCAGGTCCAACTTCTAAGCATTCCCACTGCGCTGCCCACACCGTCCGTTCCCCCCACCATACCCGAGAGAGGGCCGTTGGCGGAGCACCGCCTTCCTGTACCAGAGAGTTACGCCGGTGAGCCCAATTTTTGCAGAGCTTTCCTTACCCGATGCTCTATGCATTTCTCGTTGCAGCCCCAGACGTTCGTCACGGAGGAGAGTAAAGTGGCGTTCGTTCTCACGTTACTAAAGGGCTGTGCAGCACTGTGGGGGACGGCGGTGTGGGAGAACAAGGACTGCTGCGACTCGTTCCTAGCACTCAGCGCCGAAATGAAGAGGGTCTTCGACCGAGCCGTGGCTGGTAAGGAGGCTGCCAGAAGACTCGCGGACCTTAAACAGTCGAGTTCATCGGTCGCAGATTACTCCATCGAATTTCGCACGCTGGCGGCTGAGTGCAAATGGAACGAGGAGGCGCAGTGGGATATGTTCCTGCATGGGCTGGCCGACCGTGTTAAAAGAGAGATATATATGCTGGACCTTTCTTCCAAGCTCAATAGACTTATAGAGCTGGCGTTGCGGGTGGATGCTCGCATAGACCAGCTTGGTCGCCATCTTCATGCCACCCGCGATCCCGCAGGAGCGGTTCAACGCAGCATCCCGGAGGACAACACTGTCGGTCACGTCGACGATCACGAGCCCATGCAGGTGGGTAGAGCTCGGCTTTCCCGGGAGGAGAGAGAGAGGCGGAGGTCCCAGGGACTATTTCTCTACTGTGGTGGCCGGGGACATTTTCTACACGCATGCCCGGTAAAAGAGCAAGCCCGATAGTAAAGTTGAGGCTACTATCGGGTGGGATCTCCGCCGGGAAGTCCTCACCATCCACTCTCCTTCCGGTTAGACTGAGATGAGCCAACAGTACGCACACCTGTCGAGTACTGGTGGATTCCGGAGCAGAGGGTAACTTCATGGACATTAATCTTGCATACCAACTTCACCTTCCCATCTCACCGCTTCCTCACCAGATCTCTGTCGATGCCCTGAATGGCCAACAACTCCCCAACATTACCCATTCTACTGACCCCATAACCCTTATCACCTCCGGCAACCACACTGAGACCATCCCTTTCCTCCTCATGGACTCCCCGGTTGCACCTGTTGTGTTGGGTCACCCCTGGCTGGTTAAACACAACCCTCGTGTGGATTGGGGCTCCAACTCCATTTCTATGTGGAGCGAGCCCTGCCACGAGTCCTGTCTTGTTTCTGCCTGTCCGTCTGTGTCTGTTTCTGTGTTACAGGAGAAGCCAGCGGATCTGTCAAACGTGCCCGCGGAGTATCTGGACCTGAAGGAAGTGTTCAGTAAGTCTCGAGCTGCTTCGCTCCCTCCGCATCGTCCCTATGACTGTGCTATAGACTTAGTGCCAGGTTAGTCTCAGTCTAAAGGCAAGCTTTACTCTCTGTCTGTTCCCGAGAGAGAGGCCATGGAGAAATATATTTCTGATTCTCTGGCAGCCGGGTTCATCCAGCCTTCCTCTTCTCCTGCGGGGGCGGGGTTCTTTTTTTTTGGAAAGAAGGATGGTTCTCTGCGACCTTGTATTGATTACCGAGAGCTGAACAACATCACGGTAAAGAATACTTATCCTTTGCCGTTGATGTCTTCAGCTTTCGAGAGGTTTCAGGGAGCATCCATTTTCACAAAACTGGACTTACGTAATGCTTATCATTTGGTCCGTATCAGGAAGGGGGATGAATGGAAAACCGCTTTTAACACCCCTAGGGGGCACTTTGAATATTTGGTTATGCCTTTCGGGCTTTCCAATAGCCCAGCGGTTTTCCAGGCACTCGTCAATGACGTGTTGAGAGACATGGTAGACCAGTTCATATATGTCTACCTGGATGACATATTGATTTTTTCTTCGTCTCCCCAGGAACACGTTCAACACGTCAGACGAGTGCTTCAGAGGTTGTTAGAGAATGGGCTTTTTGTCAAGGCGGAGAAATGCGATTTTCATGCACAGTCTGTCTCTTTTCTAGGATACATCGTCTCGTCTGAGGGAGTGCGCATGGATCCTGACAAGGTTAAGGCTGTGATAGATTGGCCAAGTCCAGATTCCCGTAAGGCCCTACAGCGGTTCTGGGGTTCGCCAATTTCTATCGACGTTTCATTCGTAATTTCAGCCAGCTAGCCGCACCTCTGACTGCCTTGACCTCCCCCAGAACGACGTTCAGGTGGTCGGACACAGCCGAGGCTGTGTTTACCAACCTCAAGAGCCGCTTTGTTTCGGCTCCCATCCTTGTCGCCCCTGATTCCACACGTCAGTTCGTGGTGGAGGTCGACGCGTCAGAGGTGGGGGTAGGAGCAGTTCTTTCCCAACGCGCTTCCTCAGACGACAAGATGCACCCTTGCGCGTTTTTTTCACATCGCTTGTCGCCTGCCGAACGTAACTATGACATTGGTAACAGAGAGTTGTTGGCCGTCAAGTTAGCGTTGGAGGAGTGGCGTCATTGGTTAGAAGGTTCGGGGGTACCTTTTATCGTTTGGACCGATCACAAGAACCTTGAATATATTAGATCCGCTAAAAGACTCAACTCCAGGCAGGCTCGGTGGGCACTTTTTTTCGGACTTTTTGACTTTACTCTCTCGTACCGCCCGGGTTCCAAGAACATCAAACCCGACTCCTTATCTCGTATTTTTGATCCATCCGAACGCCCGGTGACTCCTGAGTGCATTTTACCCGAGAAAGTAGTTATCTCAACACCTGTATGGGAGGTCGAGTCGAAGGTCAAGACGGCCTTGGAAGGGGTAACGCCTCCGCCTGCTTGCCCACCGAGTCGTTTGTTTGTTCCGGAGGAGTTACGGTCCGACGTCATTCGATGGGGTCACTGCTCCAACGTGGCCTGTCATCCAGGAGTAAGTCGCACTAGTCACTTAGTTAAGCAATTTTGGTGGCCACTTATGGCTCGCGACATTCACGATTTTGTTTTGGCTTGTTCTGATTGTGCCATGGGTAAGACGTCTAACCGACCTCCTGATGGGTTACTTCGGCCGCTGTCTGTCCCTTCTAGACCCTGGTCCCACATTGCGCTAGATTTTGTCACCGCCCTCCCGCCCTCCCGCCCTCCAGAGGCATGACGGTTGTTTTAACCGTTGTGGACTGGTTCTCGAAGGCGGCACATTTCATTCCCTTGCCCAAATTACCATCAGCCAAGGAGACAGCGGTTACTGTGATTGACCACGTCTTTCGGTTACATGGCCTCCCGATGGACGTGGTCTCTGACAGGGGTTCCCAGTTTGTGTCCAAATTCTGGCAGGAGTTTTGTAGGAGCCACGGTCAGTCTGTCTTCGGGCTATCATCCCCAGAGTAATGGTCAGTCTGAGCGAGCCAACCAGGATCTGGAGAGAATGTTGCGATGTTTGGTAGCCAAGAATCCTTCATCCTGGAGCCAACAACTCTCTATGGTTGAGTACGCTCATAACTCGTTACCAGTGTCAGCCACGGGCCTCTCTCTGTTTAAGTGTAGCTTAGGGTACCAGCCACCTATTTTTCCCAGTCTGGAATCCGAAGTCGCAGTCCCCTCCACTCACGCCTTTGTCCAGAGGTGCCGTCGCACATGGACCAGAGCCCGTGAGACTCTGCTCCAGGTGGGTTCGCATACCAAGGCCAAGGCCGATCACCACCGGTCAAGGCCTCCCGTATACGTCGTGGGTCAAAAAGTGTGGCTTTCTACTAAGAACATTCCGCTCCGCTCCGTTTCTAATAAGTTAGCTCCCAAATTTATTGGCCCGTTTCCTGTCACCAAAATTATTAGTCGGTGACAGTCCGACTCAAACTTCCTCCGGCGTACAGGAGAATTCATCCCGCCTTCCATGTGTCAAAGATAAAGCCTGTATTTTACTCTCGCATTAATCCGCCTATCCCAGCTCCCCCACCGCCGCGTCTCGTAGATGGGGAACTTACATATTCGGTACGTCGTATTCTGGATTCAAGACGGAGGGGACGCGGATTCCAGTATTTGGTGGACTGGGAGGGTTACGGTCCGGAGGAGAGGAGTTGGGTTCCTGCTCGAGACATTCTGAATCACTCCCTTATCGATGATTTCAAGCGACAGCTAGGATCCTCTGGGAATGCCAGGAGGCATTCCTGGGGGGGGGGGGGGGGGGGACTGTCACGGTTGTCAGATCCACTGTCTCATTCTAGTCTTATGTGTTTGTGTCGGGTGGGTGTGTCTCGTAACGTTCCTTGTTTCATGTGGGCGTTGTCGCTGATCAGGATCATCAGCCTTATTTAATGCCCTGTCTTTCGTCTCATGTTTGTCAGATCGTTGTTTGATGCTTCCTGTTCGCGTGCTTGTCTCCCTGTTCCTCGTGTTTTGTGTGCACCGGATCCTGGACTACATCACCGCCGATCTCACCACTCACCAGCCGTCATCTGCACTCTTCACTGCCCGTCTCAGTCCCTGCGTCACCTCTCCTGCTGTCTGCGTTCCTGATCGACCGAGAGTGAGAGCGAGTGAGAGAGGAGTCCCGACGACGCTGAATGTTTTCATGCTGTTTGACTTCTGAGTATTTCTTTACTGAAATAAACACTTTTACTTGCAATTGCTTCCGACCTGTTTATCATTACACTCCCTCACCACTCTTTATGGCGGAGCAGTGAAGGGATACGAGGGCATCCCCCCAGTGCCCAGAAGCAGTCGGAGGTGATCAAGCACATCATGCCACGGAAGAAGGGTGCTGCTGCCCAGTCTTCACCAGCTCCGCCTCCGGCTGCTCGTCGCCGAGGGCGCCCTCCTGCCGCTGCCTCCACCCCTGCTCAGCCTAGGCAGCAGCCTTCACCTAAGCCGCAGGGTGCCGGCCGCAAGAGAGCTGCCCAGCCTGCTCCCAGCGCCTCTAAACCTCCAGGCAAGAGGAGAGGGAAGAGACCCTGAGACAGGCGACCCAGGGGACATACCTGTTGCTCTTCGGGAGGGTGCCTCTGCACCTCTCCTTCCCCCGGAGGAGGGCCGGGTGGAGAATCTTTGGTTTCCTTTTGTTTCTGTTCCGCCGCTGGCCAGCAGACCAGCGGTACCCAAAGTTTCAACAAAAGAGCAATTTCTATTTCCGCCGGTCACGGTCGAGACTGGTAGTTCAGGACGACGCCCAGTTGCCTCGCTGCTCTCAGTCTCCTCCGTCCAAGAGGGCCAGGATGACAGTGCGCGGCGCAGCATTGCCTCGCCGCTCTCATTCCCCTCTTTCCAGTGCTCAGATGACAGTGATGCCGCCTCGGCCTCATCACTCTCATCTCCCACTGGGCAGGGAGGTGCGGATACTTGGACTCGATCCCCTCGGGCGTCGTTCCTCGTTTCCCCTCCCTCCTTCACCTCAGGGCAACGAACAGCCGAACGCCTCCGTGCCTTCCCTGTCGATTGCCCCCGCGTGGAAGCAGGTTGGTGTTGCATGTCACACCCAGACTCCACTTCCGGCCGCCCCAGGGCCTCCGGAGTCAGGTCCCTGCCATCCACCTTGCTGCCCCACCCCGAGTACGCCGGTGGTCCGGGTCGGCTCACTGGTACGGTTCTTCGAAGCCTGGCTAGCGCTTCCCAGGCCGTCCCGGTGGCTCACCCGTACCATCCGGCTCGGCTATGCAATTCAGTTTGCTCGCCGGCCTCCCAGGTTCAGGGGCGTCCACTTTATCCGTGTGCGGTCAGAGGATGTCCCTGTCTTGCGGAAAGAGATCGATGTCCTGCTGGCGAAGGACGCGATCGAGCCGGTCCCTCCAGCCGAGATGAGGTCTGGGTTTTACAGCCCTTACTTCATTGTACCCAAGAAAGGCGGTGGGTTACGGCCAATCCTGGACCTGCGAGTTTTGAATGGGGCCCTTCACAAGCTCCCGTTCAAAATGCTTACGCAGAAACGCATCTTCGAATGCATCCGTCCCCGGGATTGGTTTGCAGCGATCGACCTGAAGGACGCGTGCCTTCATGTCTCGATTCTTCCTCGTCACAGACCGTTTCTTCGGTTTGCGTTCGAGGGTCGGGCATATCAGTACAAGGTCCTACCCTTCGGGCTGGCCCTGTCGCCCCGTGTCTTCACGAAAGTCGCGGAGGCGGCCATTGTTCCCATGAGAGAACGTGGCATTCGCATTCTCAACTATCTCGACGACTGGCTTATAATAGCTCACTCGCGAGACCTGTTTTGCGAACACAGGGATATGGTGCTTCACCATCTCAGTCGGTTGGGACTTCAGGTCAACTGGGACAAGAGCAAACTCTGCCCCGTGCAGAGGATCTCTTATCTCACTATGGAGCTGGACTCGGTCGGCCAGACTGCGCGCCTTCTTCGGAGCCGCTCAGATAGATCTATTTGCCTCTCCGGACACGACCCATTGCCAGTTGTTTTATTCCCTGACCGAAGGAACACTCGGCACGGATGCACTGGCGCTCAGCTGGCCCCAGGGTCTTCACAAATATGCGTTTCCCCCAGTGAGCCTTCTCGCACAGACCCTGTGCAAAGTCAGGGAGGACGAGGAACAGGTCCTCCTAGTTGCGCCGTATTGGCCCAACCGGACTTGGTTTGCAGAACTCATGCTCCTCGCGACAGCCCCTCCTTGGCCCATTCCTCTGAGGAAAGACCTTCTCTCTCAGAGACGGGGCACTCTATGGCACCCACGTCCAGACCTCTGGAAACTTCATGTCTGGTCCCTGGACGGGACGTGGAGGTTCTAGGTGGCCTATCACAGGCTGTGGTAGACACCATCACTTCCGCTAGAGCCCCCTCTACGAGGCGCCTCTATGCGTTGAAGTGGAACCTATTCGTCGATTGGTGCTCTTCCCGCCGGGAAGACCCCCGAACTTGCCCGATCAGTGTCGTGCTTTCCTTCCTGCAAGATGGGTTGGAGCGAAGGCTGTCTCCCTCCACCCTCAAAGTGTATGTTGCCGCAATAGCCGCACATCACGATGCAGTAGAAGGTAAGTCCTTGGGAAAGCATGACCTGGTCCTCAGGTTCCTCAGGGGTGCTAGGAGATTGAATCCTCCTTGTAATCAGCACCCCATACCCTCTTGGGATCTGACTTTAGTGCTCAGAGCACTCCAGAATCCACCTTTTGAGCCCTTGCATGCAGTCGATTTAAATATTCTGTCAATGAAGACAGCTCTCCTGCTCGCTTTGGCATCCATCAAGAGGGTAGGGGACCTGCAGGCATTTTCGGTCGACGAATCGTGCCTAGAGTTCTCACGTTGTTCTGAGACCCCGGCCCAGATATGTGCCCAAGGTTCCTACCACTCCGTTTAGAGATCAGGTAGTGAACCTGCAAGCGCTGCCCCCGGAGGAGGCAGACCCAGCCCTGGCTTTGCTCTGTCCTGTTCGCGCTCTGCGCTGTTGACATTGACAGGACTCAAAGCTTTAGGACCTCAGACCAGCTCTTTGTCTGTTACGGAGGCCAGCAGAAGGGGAAGGCTGTCTCCAAGCAGAGGTTAGCCCACTGGCTAATGGATGCTATCGTCCGGGCTTATGAGTCCCAGGACGTGCCTTGTCCACCTAGGTTGAGGGCACACTCTACTAGGAGTGTTGCCTCCTCCTGGGCTTTGGCTCAAGGTGCCTCGCTGACAGATATTTGTAGAGCTGCGGGCTGGGCGACACCCAACACGTTCGCTAGGTTTTATAGCCTTCGTGTAGAACCTGTTTCCTCCCGTGTACTCGCTTCGGCCAGTAGCGCGAGGAATTAGGTTACTGTCGGCTTGCTACGCCATTCTCGCCCCAGGGGCCAGATACGTGCGTTATTCTTCTCCTTTGGTTACCCAACAAACGGCTAACCTTGTGAGTTCCTCCGTCTCCCCCTCCGGCGACAGGCGAGGCAGATCGCCGGTCGCCAGGCCTGTTCCTCTCTGTTGAGCTGAGTTCAGGCTGGGTCCTATGTAGTGGTCCCTACGGCGACCCCATAGGTGTCTTTCCACTTTAGGTTACCCTCCGGGTTAGCCAGTATCTTCCCCTTGACAGACTCTGTCTGTCGTCTCTGTTGAGTACGCTCCCACCCTATGGGCTGGGACTACCTCAGAGACTGCCATGTGTTCACTACCCTATGGGCTAGTGCACATGTGTATTCCTAGTGCCTCCCTTCGGGCAGGCTTGGGCTTCGCAGCGTTCCCTTCTACATCTTGGGCACGCTTTCCCAGTGTTATCCAATGTCCACTGAGCGGGTCTTGCGGAACAGCAGTGTGACTCTTCCCAGCTAAGCTTCCGCACATAGGAGTAAATTTCAAGAAACTGCTGCTGAAGCTTAGGTAGGGCGCTGGAAGGGGCCAGCATCATGGCGTTTTATTAGGGATCCCAATTCGTTGGAAACTCCTCCGACGAGACGTAGGAGTTCCCGAACGAAAGGGAACGTCTCGGTTACGTATGGTAGGGAACGGAGACATCTCGTCCCGTCGCCATGCTGCTGTACCTTCGCAGAGGACTGGACACCGTTTGGCTCCTCAGCGAAAGGCGTTTGTGTATGCGCTTGCTTCCACTTTATACCCGCGCTGGTAGGCGGGCCACGGAATGCAAATCTTGCATGCCAATGTTTATTGGCTCGTTTTATTTCACTCGAAGACAGTTGGTCTCCCTAGCGTGATCCCAATTTGTTGGAAACTCCTCCGACGAGACGTCTCCGTTCCCTACTCAGGGAACAAGGGTTACCATACGTAACCGAGACGTTTTTTCAGACTGCAAAGAGTTTATTCTTTTATCTTTTATTTATTTATTTTTACAGCAAATTGGAATTGATGACAACATCAACATCAGTTGAGGACTGCAACTTCACTTTTTAAATGACAATATCCTGGCCGTACTACTGTTGTCAGTGATATAAGTATTTGAAATAAACATGATTTCTTAAAGCCACACCGTGTAACTTTTCAACCTTCATAATATATTTCCAAGACCCTTGTGATGGTACATCGACTTACAATAGGTTGAATGACACGTCTGCCATAGCCTGACGGGGTCTGTATCGCTTTTACTGGCACTATGTAACTTCGGGGTTCGGGTAGTAACCAGAGCACAAAAAGAACTACAAAATTCGACTGCTTTACGGCATACGTCACTTCCCCCACCACTTCCTCAAATTCGGACGTGAGCGTTTATATACTGTCTATGGACGTGAGATGCCAACCAGCGTTTGTTTTCGGCTTTCATGCGTATGTTTTTGTCATGGGGGCTGTTGTGTTTAGACCTGGCCACTTCATGCATTTTCTCAGATCGGATAGCTATCCGATCGTGAAAAAGCCAGGTGTAAATGCCCTCCAAAACGCATTCAAGATGGATTTGAATCCGACCGCTCAAACCACTTCAGGAGGAGGTCTGAGACGCATTCCAGACGAAACTGAACAAGTGTAAATGCATCTGGTTGTTGAAACCACATATGTAAATTGTACTCCTCCCAAAAATGCTAAAAAATAAATAATACAAAAACCGTGTGAGAGTGTGTTATAGGCTATATGTTATTGCCAGATATGACGACGCGCTGGAACACGCATCACCGCAGATGAGAAGCTGAGCATCAATTCATCAAGCCAACGTGCAAACTATCGCAAATCAAAGTGAAAGTAAGTCGCAGATGCTTAACACACAATCATCATCATCATTAAAAGTAAAGAAACTAAATGATCTTACCAGGGCTGTTGCTGCTGCTCTCTCTTATTGCGGTCTTTGATTTTGAAATTTTAGCTGATGATCAATAAAATGCAGCTCATATCTGTTGCTTTCGGTGACGTGCACTCCATTAAATCTGCATATAGCGCGAGAATTGAAGATCGGATTTAAATCTGTTTCGCAAAAACACATTTGTGACCAGGTGTAAATGGAATCGTTTTGATAAATCTGATAGCTATCCAATCTGAGAAAACGCATGAAGTGGCCAGTAAATAAATCTCTTATTTGTAAACTTGTTTGCATTCTATGTTGTATGTTGTTGCGCTTGCTTGTAGTAGGCTATATCATTTTTTTACATGCTGTTCATTCATCCATTGCTGATAATTAGACCAGTCCAATAATGTCCACATATGTCTAGCTAGCTTTCGATTATCAGAGCTGTTAACAGACAACAAATACTCGTTCTCTTATGTGGTTTTTTTGCGTTATGTTTTATTGCCTAGCTTGCCTCACGAACTAGTTTGCCAGCTGAACTCAGTGAGGGTATTTATCACGTAGTCCTGAGGGATATCAGACGACGCTGTTGACGTTGATTCTTGCGATTATCATGAGAACAGTTTTCAATATCTCACATAAATATCAGGACATAACGTAGAGGTTGTAAATAAACGAGCACAATTTGCAAACTAGATAAATTGCAATAATCATGTCTTCGGAGTCTGTGTGCCTGTTCCATGCCCGACGCAGGTACCGGTGTACAGGGTGGAGGGTGGGGGGTTGGAGGGGTATTTACGACAGTGCAAGACTCTAGGGGTCGCTGTTTGACAAAAACACAATTTCTCCACAGTGTCCCTTTAATGTCTAGTGACATATCAGGGCCATTTTATGATTAATTGAAATATATTTCTTACATACAGCTCCTTTAAATTATATATATATAGCCGCTCTGGAGTAAACCATGATGTCATCGTCCAGCTCAGTTCAGTTCTTGTTTAATAGTGTCAATGCAGGCAGATCAATTATTGTTGAATATTAACCCTCTGGGGTCTAAGGTGTTTTTGGGGTCCTTGAGATGTTCTGACATGCCCTGACATTTGTGCTTTTTTCAGTTGCTTATAAACATATTAATGACAAAGGTGTAATTACACTCTATTTAGCACAAACAGGGCTACCATAATATGTGAGCAACATGAATGTACATGTTTGTATTTTTGAGAGAATAATGTTTATGCATGGTTATTGAAAAAACTAAAAACTAAAGTTTCTGAAATAAGGCCACAAAACACATACTAAATATGTCAATAAGACTTTTGACTAATGGATTTCGCAAATTGTGCTTGCAAATTGTATAATATCCAAGGAAAACATGTCTAGTAATTGTGCAGTTAATTCTCATATTTTCAGTTTTGGAATATGTATCCTCTCCCCAAATTTGTCACTAATAAAACACAATAAAAATTATTTAAAGAAAAGGCTTATATTTACCTTTTAATAGTTTGTTTACATCTACCTTGTAAATATATTTTTTTTTATTAAAAAGGTTACAATTACAACAACAATTCAAGGGTAATCTTTCTTTGTAAAAACTAAAGTATACATTTTATCATACATATTTCAAAGTTAAGGATTTGATTGATTATTTGATTACTTCATTTTTGACAAAACATACTATATTTAACATATGAGCAAAAATTGGTAAACAAAAGCTTATTTGAGGTGGCAGATATTTTACAGCAAAAATGTATAGCCTAATCTATCCAAAACTAGTCAACGAAATGTTGTCTTTCATATGTCTGTAACATAGGTCTTTCGTTTATATAAGAAATATAAATGTTAATTTGCAGTTTAATACGTTGCTAATACAAATACATTTTATTTCAACATATTTCAGTCGATTTTTACTCATCTCAGTATAGCAATATAGTTTGCTAAAAGCGGATCATTCATTCACACACAGAAACGCGATTCACTTGAGAATGAAAAAAACTTACTACAGTATTCCTCAGCTCAGCGGCATCTGTTGCTCCTCGAAATACCAGCACTTCTGAGGTACATTTTCCATTATTATTATTACGATAGTATTATTCCTCACAGCGCTACGAGATGGTGTAAACAAGTACAATGATCTGAATAAACTTGATGTGTTTTCTCCAGCTGATATGGGGGCGTTCACAGATACATGGATTGCCTCATTCATTTGCGTTTGAATAGCGCGCGCTCTCCGTGGGCGGGGTCAGATTAAAACATAATGAGCTGAGATGAGAACGACTGACATCTCTCTCTTTTCATACAGATTACATAAACAGAGATTATTTGTTTTTTATAAAAAATACTTCATTTAAAAGAAGAGAATTCAAGCTTCATACCTGTGTGTCTGTATGCCTGTTTGACTGAGTATTGACTGAGTTATTGTTCATTTTCGGACGCATTTCGTCATTGACTTTACTGACAGAGAGAAAGCAGAACTCGCATCATGTTTATTTTTCTTTATTTGGCAAAAAGCACAACACTTTGCTTTTATTGTGAGTATACACAAAAATAATACACACTTAACAGGATCGATTGATGTATGAAACTTGTTTGTAAAATCAAAGTCAACAGAAAATTTCGAGTCTCGTTTCAACTCATAAGGAAAAAAGCGAGCAGATCACGCCGGTGTGATTGCCGACCTCAGAGGGTTAAATTAAATGTTAAATTTAATGTCCCCAGCTAAGCAAGCCAGGCTAATGGCAACAAAGGTGGAAAAAGGCGACAGTGGCAAGGAACCAAAACTCCATCAGGTGGCAGAATGGAGAAAAAAACAGTCGGGGGACCAGTTCTCCTCTGGCCAATGACCGAACAGTGTATGATTATGATTCAGGCAGCATTATAGGTCAGAAGTCAGATTGGTTTGGAACAATCAGAATATTATCCAGTTCCATCTGGTTGAAGATCGGAGTCACGCCGGTGTTGTAAAGTTTTCTTTCATCGACGCAAAACCAGGAGACAGTTGGGATACGTTCAAGAAGTTATATTCTTTATTGAGGACGTTGCTGCATTTCTTCCAAACAGTCTAACTAACATACTTTACATGGTTTCTTTATAGGCCTTTCAGTGGGCTGTCCTTAAAGGTGCTAAACTTACACACAGACTTAGGGCTGACCACTACATCTAATCATCAAAAGACAATAGAGGCCCAACTGAGATAATGGTACCCCCCCAAATGGTATAAACAACAAATGGTCACGAGACCTAAGACTATGTAACATTCACACACAGTTCAACTCTTAGTTGGAAGATCAAAGACTAACCAAACTCCTGACTATTACAATGTTTAGACAGCTAACTTACAGCTGACTTCTGATCAGTAAATTGATGCCATCATGTTCACCTTGAATGCCCATTACAGTGTAGTTCATCTTAGTTTTTCATGTGATGTTATGTAAGGAAGTAGGATCCGCAGATCTAAAACATATTCTTAAATTTGAATCCTTCAATCCTGTGTTGTTCATCTGTAATTGCATGCTGACACAGAAACATAACATGCAATTAGGGTCCGTGAATTTTCTGCGTTGTGTATTTTTCATTTTCTTTTGTGATAGTTCGTTCAGCAGTGGGTCTGGTTGTCTTCTTGAGGTTGGGGCTTCATACGCAGATGAGACGGTCGTTGCATATGGATCTCGGAAAAGCCATCAAGTTTTATCTGCACACTGTAAGACAGAAAACAGTATTTCTTCAAAACACTACGGTTGTAGCAGTTTAAACACTATGGTTCTATCGTTTTCAGAGTCTACTGTTGTCGTTTCATTCTTTCCCTATTTCTTAATTTATTTGACACCTATGGACCAGTGAGGTAAGGATGGACTAAATCGGGAAAAGGCCTACGAGGTAGTGTCTTCACCCTGGGTTCACCCCCGAAGCCTGTTGCGTTCAGTTCTTCCCAGGGCACCTCACTTGTCCATGTCCTATTCGTTTCCTGTGTTGTGTACACACTGTACAGTGTGTGAGAAAATTGGCACATTTCCATTCTCCAGTGAAACATCAGTCCTAGTAGACATCATTAACAGAGGATGGTTGTCTGACTGCAATATTCTGTGATATAACATTTAAGGCTGTGAGTATACTGAATGTCCCCCAAACAAAGGCTGTGACAGTCAATAAGTCTTTCATCTTTGTTGTAAGTTACTGGGGAGATTAAGCAATCACAGCCCAAATGGTTAACACCTCAAAAAGCTTACCCACGAGTCCAATGACGAGGGGAGGGGTTGCTTCAAAGTAGCAAACAAATGTAGTAAAATCTGCATAACATTGTTAACTTGTCTTAAGTTATTTTTGTTTTTCCTACATTCTTTTCCAAAATGTCCGTGCTTTCCACAGTAAGAACAACTGGCTTCTCTAGGACTTTTGCGTTTCTTTGGCTTCTCTGAGTTGACCTTAACAGAAACTGCTGCAATTCTTACTCTCTCTTTGACATCAGAATCTCTTTCCCAAATAGCTAAACTTTCTAGGTTACTTCTGAGAGTTCTTTTAGCCCACGTAATATCTAGGAATGGCAAGGCTGTTCTGTACTCAGCTACAAGACCATCTGCCCAAATTCGGATTAGAGCTCCTTTGTCAGCTAGCACACTTTCGGAATCATCCACTATTCCACTGTGCGTTACAGCTACCTGACAGAACCTCTCAGTATATTCACTCACAGTTTCTTCTTTCTCTTGTACACAGCTAGTAACTCTCGACCAATCGATTTTGGGTCCTAAGATATTCTTTAGGATTTTCAAAACACCTTCTCTCAAATCGCCTTTACTGACATGTTGCAGTTCGGAAGTAACAGCAGTCTCAAAACTGTTGAATTCAGATTCAGTTAGAATTTGTGACATCAGCTGTGTGACTTCCGGCAACGACATGTCGTAAAGATGAATTTTACTGAACAATGCTCTTCTAAATTCAGAAAAATTTGTGCGTGCTGAGGGTAAACTCTGGGAGAGTCTATCTATATCCTTAGGACCTAAAGATGTTTTGGCAACAGTTTGTATTTGGACAACAGAAGAGTGGTGAGTAACACTTTCAGTTCCCTGAGATCTTCTCCTAGCCCCACAAACCTGCACTGAAACTACAGGCTCATCAGTTACTGATTGGACGGCTACATCTGTTTCAAAGAAAGCTTTTAAATCAGGATAATTGTTATCAGGCTGACTAACTTCTTCCACATCAGTTTTTTCTGCATCTTTGTTGCGGTTTACTTTCTTAGTCACTGAAGATAATCTAGTACGGAGCTCTTTGATCTGTTTCTCTAGCTCTGAGTTGCGCTTAGACTGTTCTGTAGCTAGTGTTAAACCAAATTCTCTGTGACAACAGATAATACCTTTCACATTGTTCTTGCGAATACTTTCTCCTAGTACCTTCTTACAATCTTCAATTGACCATCCTTTGTCTGGATCAATGCCAAATTTTTTTGTTAAATTCAATCTGACTGGCTCAGTCACGATGGAGTCCATGTGCTCTGATAACAAAGACTTGAATTCACTATCTGTCCAAAAAGGTGTAATCTGTCTAGTACTTTTCCTAAACATTTTGTGAATTTCTGTTATCACAAACAAACACTAAAAAAACTTCTCTCTACTGTCTTGCAAACAGAGGGTACAATCTTATTAGCACATGAGGCTAAATCTTCTCTAGCTTACAAAGGTCTTCTTCTAGCAAGAGCATACAAACAATATTAACATGTAACTGCTAATCTTCCCTGCCAACAACAGAGGGTAAATTTCATCTCTAAAAGAAAAACTTTTTTAGAGGCTCATCTTTAGTTAAACAAACTCTACAGCTGTTTGTTAACTACTTCTCTGAACGGCGCAGAGGAAAAACACATTTGTACTGGTCTGCGTTGGTTCTTTGAATGGAGTGAAACTCACCGAATCGTTGGTTGTACAGAAAAATTTCGTCTGGAACTCAGTCAGCTTTGTTGAGATCTTTGAGCTTGAAGTTTCAAGATTCAGTCTGGAACTCAGTCAGCTTTGTTGAGATCTTTGAGCTTGAAGTTTCAAGATTCAGTCTGGAACTCAGTCAGGCATTGAGATCTTTTTGGAGCTTGAAGTTTTCAATCTGGAGGAAGCTGGAAAGATTCAGTCTGGCAATCTTTGTCAAATCTTTTGTTGAGTTTGAAGTTTCAAGATTCAGTTCTTTGAGCTTAAAATTCTTTGAGTTTCCTTTGTCTCCATCCGGGTCACAGGGCACCATCTGTTGTAAAGTTTTCTTTCATCGACGCAAAACCAGGAGACAGTTGGGATACGTTCAAGAAGTTATATTCTTTATTGAGGACGTTGCTGCATTTCTTCCAAACAGTCTAACTAACATACTTTACATGGTTTCTTTATAGGCCTTTCAGTGGGCTGTCCTTAAAGGTGCTAAACTTACTTAGGGCTTAAGTAAGACTTAGGGCTTACCACTACATCTAATCATCAAAAGACAATAGAGGCAATTACCCCCAACTGAGATAATGGTATAAATGGTATAAACAACAAATGGTCACGAGACCTAAGACTATGTAACATTCACACACAGTTCAACTCTTAGTTGGAAGATCAAAGACTAACCAAACAACTGACTATTACAATGTTTAGACAGCTAACTTACAGCTGACTTCTGATCAGTAAATTGATGCCATCATGTTCACCTTGAATGCCCATTACAGTGTAGTTCATCTTAGTTTTTCATGTGATGCTATGTAAGGAAGTAGGATCTGCAGATCTAAAACATATTCTTAAATTTGAATCCTTCGGTATGGAGACGGGTTTGTTGAGGATGGCTGTCGTGTCGATGAGGCCTTCACAGGGGAGAGTCTAGTTGACACAAATATATAAATAAATGTATTTATATGTATATATATATCGTCTGTGGAAGGTGTAAGACCATAAAATCTTTGTCCAATCATTGCATTCAAATGCATTCGGCCTGTCAACGTATTTGTTTTCATACCTCTGCGCACCCTGCTCGCACAGACATCACACATCATAACTGCGTTTCATGCTATGCAGAGTTAGACAGACGTCAGTCACCCAGCACTGCAATCGAAACAGCTGCCACCAGTTTCTCCTCAAGCAAAACAACAAGCTTATACTGAGTTCATGCAATAACCACTGTAATTTGAAAGAGATTTGAAACCTGTGATGTTATACTCAAACCGGTTCATGACACTATCAATGCCGAAATGATTCTGCAGCAGTCAGGTGGTACAGGTCAGTTCTCTTTAAGTTGTTTGTGTTCATTATTAGTGTAATTTTTATGTGCTTTGAGACATGAGGTACTTTACCACCTCTCTTTTTTTTCTCATCAGTGCGAAAGAGACTCAAATAACTCGTTGATTTTTGTCATACAGATAAGTGCTTATACATCATTCGAAACTGTTAAGTGTCTATTTTTATTTGTGTATACTCACAATAAAAACAAAATTATGAGTTTTTCGCAAAATAAAGAAATAAAAACATGATCTCTCTCTCAGTGAAGTCTGAAACGTGTCTGAAAATTAACTGTAACTTAGCGAATACTTGCCACACAAACATAAGAGATATGTCTTTAGAATGTTTGATGTGTCTACTTTTAAATGTTCAAAAACAGATATTCTCTGTTTATGTAATCCTTATGAAACCAATGCGAGGTTCAGTTTCTCAAGGCATGCTCATTATCTCTAATGTGACCACACCCACTCGCTGCGCAGCCTTTGACACGCAAATAGTCCACGTGTGAGGCCCAAAAACCTGTAAATGCCCCCATTACCTCAGTAAACAAAGCATCAAGCTTCATCATTCCCTTCATCGAGTTTGGAAGACATGCTGTGAGGAATAAGCTTAGGATTTACTTCAGAAGAAGAACTTGATGGATCCAGCGGAGGTAAGGAATTTACTTACATTAATTAACGTGTAATTGTTGCATGAACTTCACATTGTACTAGTTGAATTGCCAGAGTAAAATGTGTGAAATCGACAAACATTTTGAAATATGAAATATGCAATATAGACAGGTAGGCAAACTTCCATAATGGTAACCAAACATTTTCAATAAAACGTCAACATCTGAACCTCTGTTAATTCTCAAAAAGAACTTAAAGTCAATCTGGGGGGTATTCCAGAAAGCAGGTTATGTGACATACCCAGGTATGTTTAAGGGCAAGCAAGTGGATAACCAAGTTTCGGTTCCAAAAACGGAAGTAACTTTCATGGTATGCAAGTAGCCATAGCAACCAACTCTGAACAGAACCTGCTCCGGAGTTAGTTCCAGGGTTAGTTTACTTCAGAGGTATTCAGCGCATGCGTGCCCTATTGATGATGCTAAAGTGGGGGTGACAGATTGTGCACAATATAATATTTATATAGTTATATCTATATATAAAGTGCTATTAAAACAAGGTAATTCTCATTTTATTTTAATATATAGCTTTTGTTGTTGTTTTTTTTGCAACAGGACAATTTCTATGCTATAATGTATTTCTATAATAAAAGACATGTATGATATGATATTATATGAAATTATATGTTTTACCTTTCAAGCAATGTGGAACCAAAATAACTTATACAGCCATGTTATCTTTGCAAGCACAGACTGTATTTAGTTTAATCAGTCTTTCTTTTTATTATATAATTGGCATCAAACAAACAATATAGTTCTTATTAAGGAAAGATTGAAAAATTGCTGTTACGTGCTCAGAGGATATGGTGTTCTTTTGTTGTTGTTTTACTTTCACTTTCTCTGCAATCACCTCTCAGGGCGGTGCTGTTGGCTGTTAAGGCGGTCAATCATCATTGCCACGTTTACACCTGAATGGTGTATTTACACCCTGCTATAAAAGTCTGATGCAGACCGGAAGGAAGAGAGAGAGAAGGAGGGAGCTGATTATTTTGTTTTGGCATGCTGGGTTGTTGGCTTGTCTTGTTTTGTTTTTGATTCTTTGTTTACCCTCTTCAATTTTTGAGTTAACAGTTTGTTTTCTCCCGGTGGTTTGTTGTTTTTGTATTGAGTTGAAACTTTGAGTCTTTATGTTTTTTGTGTTTTTTTTTTTCATATTGTCTTCCAGGGAGTAGTGACCAGGAAAGTATGTCAAATGACTTCCATTTTGCAACATCTAGGGAAGCGCATTGTTAAGACACTAGGTAAGGAGCAGGTGCCACTATTGTATGTTTTGAGTTTTCTTAAGTAGTATAGATTAGGTAGGGCATGTTGAATGCCGAATACTTTATTTTGTTAGGGTTAGGGTTGTATCTTTTTTCTTTTCTTGCTGTATTAGTAGTTTATTGGGAAGGGGATGTAGTTAGAATGCAGGTTTTGTTTTATTTCTTTTTTTGATTTAGCCCCGCTCAGGTTTCTACTCTCTGTGTACGGTATATGTGTTTATTTTTAGTCTCTCTCTTTTGAGCACTTTGTTGTGAATAAATATATTCCATTCTCAATTTGAACTCCCTGTGTTCTTTTGCACCAGCGCCTTAATCACGTTACCAGGGTTAAACGATCCAGGAATTAACTAATTTATTTTATGTTGTGTTCCTTCATGCTCTTAGGCACTTTAGGGAAGTAACATAAATGCACAACCACCAAATATGCACTAGTATGTAAATCAGCATTAAACAAAAGAAGAAGAAAGAAGTAGTAGTGCACGCTTTTTCTTAGTGTCCGCTTACATGGTGACTTGTCGATTCATTGATCCGTTGAGAATATCTGGTGTGTTAACCATGAGCATACTCTGAGTTGGATGAACTTACTCCCAGACAAGTTTTTGGAACCAGCATACCTTGAGTGAGCAAGGTTTGGTTTAATCCACCGAGATATCAGGGTATGTTTGATGATAAGATAACCTTGTTTTCTGGAATACAGTGCTGGTCAGAATTATTTGGCCCCTTGGTAAATATGATCAAAGATGGCTGTAAAAAATAAATCTGCATTGTTAATTAAAAAAAAAATTGCAAAAATCGAACCTTTTATTGAAGTAAAAGAACTGAAAGTGGGGGTAAAATCACATTATGAAATAAATGTTTTTCTCCAAAACACGTTGGGAACAATTATTTGCCCCCTTTTATTAAATACTTTTTGCAACCTCCTTTTTCCAAGATAACAGCTCTTCTCCTATAATGCCTGATGAGTTTGGAGAACACCTGACAAGAGATCAAAGACCATTCCTCCATACAGAATCTCTCCAGATCCTTCAGATTCACAGATCCATGTTGGCGCTTCTTATCTTCAGTTCAGCCCACTCATTTTCTATAGGGTTCAGGTCTGGGACTGGGATGGCTATTGCAGATGCTAGATGAAACAGAAAAAGAGCTTTTTGGCAGCAAACACTTAACATGGGTTTGCTTCATACAGGGATAAAAAAAAAGTAGCCCATGTATAAAATGAAATACTCTGCTGTATCTTTAATGATGTGGGCCTAAAATGATTCATTTTTTTTGCAGTTGATTTCAATTGTGGTTCTTGTTGTTTCTCTTTCCTTCTGTGATTCTGCTTGTTACTAGCAGGTGTTCGTCACTAATGCTCAATCATCACTTAATTAATCACTTAATTATCTCATTAACTTTAACACTGATTCAGAGTTACTTTAACTCTCTGTATAGTGGGACCATATGTACTCTGAGTAGAGCTAATTTAGCTCTGGGGATTTTGCTGTGAATGCTAAATAAATATACATGGACGACACAAGGATGTTTTCATGCTCTATAATAAACAGTATGATATAAAAGTAGTGTAACCCTTTTCTCAACTAATTTAATTTAAAATTTCCCTAATCAAGAAAACCCTGGATTCCCGGCAGTTGAATGTTAAATTCAGAGTTTTTTCTCTTCTCAAACTAATAATAATGCACGGTGCCTCCACCAGGGAATAATAAAGCAAAAATATATTTACTTATAATTTACTTCCCCAGAATTTTAAATTCTTGTTAGTTTTTTTCCCAATTAATTGAAATAATAAATCAATACAGCAATTCCAAATAAGAGAAAATGAATAACAATGATTTATTATTTAAACACTAATATGAAACACTTTTTGTTGGGAAAAAAAATAAATAAATAAAAAATAAAATAACAACTGGTGTTTCAAAGCGTAAAATAAGAAATGGAAAAAAAAATTTTTTTGTTTAGTTGTATAAAAGTTTTTCACTCCTTACACCATTAGGTACTCAATAGCCTCAATCTCTCTGAGTATTCTAAATTATCACCCTCAAAAAAACAATATACACTCTCCCTTCTTATTTTAAGTGAAAAATAAAATACACCGGATAATTATTGAAAACTCACAATTACTCCTTTGAATCGATTTACACACTTAACAGAATTAACACAAAATTAACTCAGTAACAACACAATAGATTAGTTTGGTCAAAGTCTCTTATGGAAAAAAAACTCTTTTGGCTAGCCGTTGGGGCCCAATCGTTGGTGCACTTTCAAGGGAAATGAATTAGAGTAAAACTCAGTAGGCTACATCCAGAGAATTTGTTGAAACGATTTCACTTACATTCCATCCAGGGAAATGACGAAGCAATGAAAAGTGATCACTTACAGCACGAGCCGCGAACAGAACACTCACGCAGTCACGCAGCCTCGGAGCGGGGTGAAAGTCCAGTCCAACCGCAACGACAAAGCAGCTCGCGATGAATCTCGTCCCCCAGACACTATTACGAGTCGTCTGGAAGTGCTTCTTGTGACACCGATGATTCAGTTACCGTCCTTGATGCGAATTTCTCCGTCACAATATCTCACAGTTAATGCACCAAGCAGATGATGCAACCCAACGGCAGAATGGGTTGAAATTATACTACAGTAAAATAAAAATAACACTTGAAACAAACAAAATCGAGTAGATGAAAGCCATATCTGTCACTTTGGGCCTGTACTATAAGTAATGAAGTCTCCAAGAATGACGCTCACTTTCAGTAACACGAGGACATGTGCTGCAGTCTCTTCACCATGTCGTCTCTATAGCTGTGTCCCAAAGTAAAGGCTGCATCCTTCGAAGGACGCAGACTTCAAACGATGCAGCCTATGCGTCCTCCGAACAACGCACCATGTAGCCTTCTAAGGATTTCCTAATTGCGCAGCCAGGTGTTCCCGATTACCGCTCCAGGCGCCAAGCAACGGTGCGAGAGTATGCTGCCATCCTGATAATTAATTTGATATAATTGAGTAAACAGCTATGGAGCCAGAATTGGCTATTGTCATTTTTATGTTTTATATTTTACTGGAGGACATGGTATTAAGGATGTTTCAGGTCATGTACTTTCGGCTTAGCCGATCGATTCAAATGTATATCTTACCTTGATGTGATTTTGAAGGCTTGAGTATTATTTTTATTATGCACATAAATAAACCATAGTAAATATATTTACACAGGTTTTCAACCCTATTTGAATATAAAACCCAGTTGAATATAAAAAGTCCAGTGCGAATGTTACTCCCGCTCTTCATCGGCAGCTGTCAGTCACTGTTGCTAGGCGACAAGAACAATCCTCCGTAGGCTAGACCGGTCCGAGCGCTTCAGATGCGCCCTTTGAAATGGGACGGAGCTGTAGTTAGCAACAATTTGTTAATATTGTGACAATAGGCCTACATTTTGTTACTTTAATTGTCAAAATAACCAGTGGTGGTATGTAAGGAACTACATACTTCGTTAATTCTCGAAGTAATTTTCCCACACAGGACAGCAACACTACAAAATTGTTATTTTACAATATGATGCATTGTTTTACATTAAACTACACAAAAGTATATAGTTTAAATGTATCAACCTTGAAAATATTCATAAGTAAAATGCAACATATGCAGTAATATAAAAGCAGAACCATCATAAAAACCCCAACAAGGTTTTTTTCCCTGCAGAATTCCTTTACTTTTACTCTTGATGCCTTAAGTACATTAGAGTATGCAAGATAATTTTGCTTAACTAAGGTTTGAAATATATGACTAGTAGTTTTTCCCCAATGTGGTATTAGTGGTTATTAAAAGTATTTTAGTGTAATAAAGTATCTCAATATTTATTCCATGAGTCAGCACTGCAAACCTGTTGGTAGACAACTTAGTGGATAGTGAAAATATGCAGTCAAACACTCTGGAGACCATCCCAGATGATGTCCCACCAGCAGGAGGCCTTACCAGGGTCTCTATTGTGGAACCCATCCCGGTCCAGCAGCACACCAGGGTCTCCCACTCAGCTGAATAAAAGTCTACATCATTTTTTCTTATTTTATGTACTGTAAATTTAATTGTTTATGTTGAATTTGAGATGTTTAACGTATGTTGTAAATAGTTGGGGGGGGGGAAAAGGTATCGAAGAATTTGTTTCATGTAGAAATTATGACTGTCATTACAAAAATAAACAATGTCCAGAGCAATGAATTCTCTTTTATTTACACATTTAAAGTTGCATAATTTTTTTTTCCTTTTAAAAAATATAAGTGAAAAAAGTTAAAGAATATATATACAGTATATATACATATTTCTCAATCATTCTTTCAAGAAGAGAAAACAGCCTGTCCATTCTCTCCAGTGCTCTCCTTCCCTCTGCAGTCCCATGTCTTCTCTAATCAAGTCCAAAAACTCGTCCTCTCTGTCTCGCCTTCTTCGTGGTGCTGGTGCTGGTGCTGATGCTGTTGCAGGTGCTAGTGCGGGTACTCATGCTGCTGCTGCCCCTGGCTCCTCCTCTTCTTGGTCACACACTGCTAAACTCGGCCCTGGTGTGTCCTCAGGGATTGAGGCAATGAGGGTGCAATGCCTCTGTCCCAACACCTCATCCATGAGGACAAACCAGGGCCGAGTTGCAGCAGTGAGTTTCCCACTCACACCATCACCTGTCCCAGGACACGTGCAATCCTAAGGCAGAGCAAATTAACTATGGCTTGTTAACAACAACAGCACAATACATTTCGGCAAAGATGTGATCTCAACTTTCTTACTTTGTATTTTTAAAATCATATTCATATTCAGAAATCATATTCATTAACCCTCAGGGGACCACTGTGTTTTTGGGGCCTTTGAGATGTTCTGACATGCCTTGACATTTGTGCTTTTTTCAGTTATTTATAAACATGTTAATGGCAAAGGTGTAAATTCACTCTATATAGCACAAACAGGGCTACCATAATATGCGAGCAACGTGTATGCAGATGTTTGTATTTTTAAGAGAATAATGTTTATGCGTGTGTAACATACTACTTCTGCGAGAATTAATGCAGGAAAGAGGGCTTAGTATTGCAACAACCATCTGACAGTCGCTGGTTCACTAAGGAGCTCGTTGTGAATGAAACTAGAAATAAACCACCAATGACCAAAATTAGAATGCATATAAAAAAAATATATTTGCAAATTGTAACTGACGCACAACACATAAAACAATACGACAGACACCAACCAACAACAACCAATGACAACAATGGCCACACTCCTTGGCCTCTTATTAAGAAAAGGAAAAACAAGGGGAGGAAAAAAAAAGAAAAGGAAAAAAAGAAAAAAGTCCTTTTGTGCACTCTTTGTTCAGAGAGCAAAATTCAGTTCATATGATCCTTTATCTGGTCCATGTTCAGAACTCATGATTCAGTTCGATTTATACGGTTCTTATCCAAAAATGGATAATACAGTCAGTGGTTCAAAATAACCAAAAAAATGTCTTTATGTTGGGATCCAGCTCTGGCATCCAATGGCAAAGAAAACAAAAAGGAAAGATCCTACCAGTATCGGCTCGCCACCTCTTGCAGAGGAATCAGTAGGGGTAATAAAAAACCTGACCTAAACAAGGTCAAAGGAAAAAACACACCATAAACACAAATATCAAAAAAATATCAAAAAGATAATAAAGTTCAGTTACTAGTAACATTTTAGGAGTAAATCCCATCAATACTTCATACATTTCATTTCACAGTAAATAATTTAAATCCTAATTAAAACACTTTCTCAATTTCTTAGGGTTTCTTTCAGTTGCACAACATAAATTCATCACCGTTTCACAAAAAAACTCTGGTTAGCACGAACATTAGCGCAGTACCAATTCTCTATATATGTAAATGGCTTTACTTAGCACTGACGTTAGCACATATTAGCGCTCAAACAACCTCACATTTCTAAAGAACGGAAAAGAATTTCCGTACACCAATCAATGTGAGAGCAGTTTGAGCATCACACTAGACGCAGATAATAATAAAATTCAAGTTTGAATTCTCAAACTCTTAAAATCAAGTCTCAAACAGCGGTCCTCCTCGGGAGAATTAACATTGAAACTATAGGACATTGTGAAACCGAAAGTAGCGATTCCAACAAACAAACTCACTTAAACACAAATGATGCCACTCACTCTAAAGGATGCAAACGGTAATAAGTGTTAAAAACTCACCGTCGAGTCTAAGAAGTTTCCGTTTAATGTCCACAAAGTTATTATTAGTTTTCTGTGGGTCTTGTAATCACCCGAAAAGCACAGTCCACAGCTGGGAGCATCGGAGGTGAAACAGGAAGTGCCGTAAAGGCGCCATGACTTTATTAGAGCGCCACTAGTGGCAGGGCGAATCACTACACAGTGGGACAGGGAAAAGGGGAAGGCACTGGGAAAACCAGACAGGAAAAGGCCTGGCTACAGGGTCCCCCCTAAATCTCATGTACGTCCCTGTTCATGGACTGGCTGGCAATCACGGTGACTGACCAGAGGAGTTTACACAGTCCCCTCCGTCATCCATGGTGGCGAGGGAGAAAACTTTTCCCAGTCCATCAAACAGTGACTGCATACTTTTCAACAGCGGATGACCCAGATCGCTGTACTGGAATCGTTGGGGTGGTCGTCTAGCTCGAGTTGAGCGTCGTAAAGGCTGATCACCTTCGATGGCAAAATCGGAAGACGAGTTTTCCTCAGAAACAGGTGAGTCAGCTGTAATGTTGATCTCTGAAACAGGTGAACTAGAGGATAACTCATCAAGGAAGTCCGCTCTCGAGATTGACTCAATAGAGGAAATGGGTTCTGGAGCTTCCAGAGCTACAGGCTGTGTCAAAGGCTCCAATTCCGTTCTTTCTGACTCAGATTCAGCAGCAGATGCTACTAGTTCCCTCCCAGGTGCCGTGGATGATAGCACCTGAGATGGGTCCGATGATGGCACTTGGACAGGACTGGTCGTTGGACAAGGTCTTAAAATGTCCATGGTGGTAGTGAAGTGGACAGGATCATATGGACGTGGCTCATACCAATGAATTGGCAAGATTTCGTCATCAGATGACAATTCAACCTCAGGATCTAAGTCGGGTAAGACTTGTTGAACTGGCTTTTTGACAGGTACTGGCCGAACTTGAGACGCAGCAGGTAGGTACCCACAGGGAAGGAGTAGATCTCGGTGTAGAGTTCTTAATGGTTTGCCCGCGTTCTCAGGTCTTAGAGTGTAAACGGGAAGGTTTAGGGACTTCCTAACTACCACATAGATGGTCGGTTCCCATTTGTCGGCAATCTTATGTTTTCCTCTGAGCCTGACGTTGCGAACCAACACACGATCTCCAACTTCCAGTTCAGATGCAATGATGTTTCGATCAAACCGAGCTTTGTTCCTCCGCATTATCTTCTCTGCATTTTCAGATGCTAGATGATAGCTCTTTTCAAGGTTCTCCCTCAGCTGTTGAACATACTCCGAGTGGTTCAGGCAAGGTTTGGAAACAGGGAGGCCAAAAGCAAGGTCAACCGGGAGTCGAGGTTGGCGACCGAACATAAGTTCATATGGCGTGAATCCGGTAGTATCATGTCTTGTGCAATTGTATGCATGTACGAGAGGTTTAACGAAATCCTTCCAATGGGTTTTTTTCTGGTTAGACAATGTACCGAGCATATCCAACAGGGTCCTGTTGAATCTTTCTACTGGATTGCTTCTTGGGTGATATGGAGTTGTTCTTATCTTCTGGATTCCTGTAAGCGCACAAAGTTCCTTTATTGTGCGAGATTCAAAATCCGGACCTTGATCACTGTGGATTTTCTGGGGGATACCATAGTGAACAAAGAAATTTTCCCAGAGACATCGTGCCACAGTTTTTGCTTTTTGATTTGGGGTGGGTATAGCAACTGCATACTTTGTGAAATGATCGGTAATAACCAGGATATCTTTTGTTTTGCTTTTATCGGGTTCTAGTGATAGAAAATCCATACATACAAGTTCGAGTGGATGTGAAACTCGGATGTTGACCAATGGAGCGGCCTTTTCTGGTGGTGCTTTGCGTTTTATACACCTCTCACATGTCTTCACTTTGGTCTGTACATCATTAGCCATCCGAGGCCAATAAAATCGACTTCTGACCAGATCTAAAGTGCGTTCAATGCCCATATGGCCCATCTGATCGTGCAAGCAAGACAGGACATCAGCACGACATTCTTGCGGTAGCACCAGCTGGTATTGGACCTGGGACCCAAACTGCCTTCTTCGTACCAGGATGTTATTTTGGAGCTCCAATCTATTTAATTCTCGTAAAAGAAGTGGCAGCCCTGGCAGATCCTCCCGCAAGAAAGGTGGTGGTGACTTGCCAGTCTCCATCTGTGCGATGACATGGGTGAGCACAGGATCAGCATGTTGTTTGCTTGCGATCTCAGCGGGACTCAGTTGGGGAACCACGGAGGATGCAAACTGCTCGTCAGCTGTGTAGCTATTCGGCAGGCTGTCGGTGGACATTGAAAGAGAATGCACAAGGGCAAAGCTGGGGGATGAATCAGGTAAACTGCATACCAGTTGGCGATCAGAGAGGGCTTTCACTGTCTGTTGATCAATGCATATGATGTTTGGACTGTCAAGATGTTGCTCTGTGAATCTGAGTATTCTCTCCTTCTCCTTCTGAGACATCAGATCGTTAGAGGGATTTCCATGGGGTCTACGTGAAAGACCGTCTGCATCCGCATTCAGCTTGCCAGCTCGGTAGACGATCTTAAAGGAGTATGTAGAGAGTGCTGACAACCAGCGGTAACTGGTGGCATCCAGTTTGGCAGAAGTGAGGAGGTAAGTCAACGGATTACTGTCGGTCATGATGGTAAAGTCTGTTCCGTACAGGTAATCGTTGAACTTCTCTGTAACAGCCCACTTCAAGGCAAGAAACTCCAGCTTGTGTGCTGGATACCTTGACTCACTCCGCGACAAACCCCTGCTGGCGTAAGCAATTACCCTCTTCAGTCCTTCCTGCTCTTGGTACAAAACAGCACCCAGCCCAACAGAACTGGCGTCGGTGTGCAACAAGTAAGGCTTCTGTGGGTTGGCAAAAGCAAGCACTGGAGCAGAAGTGAGTCTATCTTTGATGGTGTCAAACGCTTCTTGGCAGGCAGATGTCCAACGTCCCACAATTGGTTCTTTTGGATTAAGGTATTGTTCTGACTTGACCAAGGGCTTGAGTTTCTTTTGGGATGGTGGATATCCTGATGTGAGTTCATGAAGAGGTTTTACAATAGTAGAGTAGCCCTGTACAAATCTACGGTAGTAACCGGCAAATCCAAGAAAAGAACGAAGTTCTTTCAGATTTTTAGGAACTGGCCAAGATCTCAGAGCTTCAATTTTAGCAGGGTCTGTTTCCACACCGTTCTTGGATACAACGTGCCCCAGGTAGGGGACTGAAGTCTGGAAGAAGATACACTTTTCGATCGAGAGCTTCAGACCGAAATCTCTTAACCGATGAAGAACCTTCATCAGTCTTATCTCATGCTCTTCTAATGTTGGTGCAAAAACAATCAGGTCATCAATAAATACAATCACTTCTTTCAAGTTCATTTCACCCATGCATCTTTCCATTAAACGTTGAAAGGTGGATGGTGCATTAGTGACCCCTTGTGGCATTCGATTGAACTCCCAAAACCCTAGTGGGCACACGAAGGCTGTTTTACATTTATCACTCTCTTCCATTTCTATTTGATAATAACCTGATTTTAGATCAAGAACTGAAAACCATTGTGAACCTGTAAGTGCTGTGAATGTCTCTTCAAGCTTTGGAAGTGCGTATGCATCTTTAATGGTCTGTAGATTGAGTTTTCTGTAATCAATACAGAGTCTGACGCTGCCGTTCTTTTTCCTCACAACCACGATAGGCGAGGCGAAAGGTGAGTCGGATTCACGAATCACTCCTGTCTCAAGCAACTCTTGCAGATGGTTCCTAACTGCATCCAGGTCTCGAGGATGAATGGGTCGAGGTCTTTGTTTGAATGGTGTCGGGTCCAAGAGTTTAATTTGATGTTTCACCATGTCCGTTCTGCCAAAGTCCAAATCGTGTTTTGCAAAAACTTCGGGGATGCTGTTTAACTTGGCAATAATTCGGTTCTTCCACTCAGACGTGAGAGGGGAATTATCAAAATTATAATTGTACAGTGGCGTGGGCAAAGTGGATGGTACGGACTCAGGGGTGGTATATGCAGCACAGGAAACAGACAGAAAAGCACTGATCTCAGCAATCATGGCTCGAGGAGGGAGGATGACATCATGGTCTGACTCGTTTTTGACTAAAACTGGCAAGAACGCTTGATGGTTAGGGTAATCAGCCAGACATGCCTGTATCATCAAACCTCCAGGTATGGGAAATGATGTTGGATGTTCAACCAGAACAGCTTTCTCTGCTTGCAGGGAATGAGAGGCTGCAGTACCTTCAAGAAAAACAGTCTGTCTGGCTGGGATGGTCTGTGATGCCGTGCTGTGGAGTCGGACAACACCATGATGGTTCTCACTGCTCATTTTGTACCGGTGGTGCAATATTTTCAGAACTGCACAATAGCCATAAGGAACTGGGAGGACATCAGGAATATGCTTACCGGAGAGGGCATAAACAATATCAAGAGTATTGGTTCCAACCAAGATGAAAGGTTGATGAGTTTTGATGTCAGGCACCACAAGAGCTAACGTGGCTACATCTACTGGAGTACCAAGGAAATCTGGAGGGAATGTAATGTCAAGATTAACATAGCCAAGGTAAGGTACAGCTTGGCCGTTAGCTCCTTCGACTTCAAGAAGATCATTTAAAGGTTTCAGTTCAAGATCTGATAGATGAGTGTTATAAAACGATTCTGGAACGGTAGTGACCTGGGAGCCGGTATCAAGAAGACAATTGATTGGAACTCCCATGATGAGGATGTTAGCAGTGCACTTAGTGCCAATGAGTCCTTTTGGGAGTGAACAGGGTTTTTGAGGCATGTAGTTGGGACACTGTGATATGGCAGCCTCCACTTGTCCCGCAGAAGAGGCTGGATCTAGTTTGACAATTCTAGGTTGCTGTTCATACTGTCCCACTGTTCCTGTCGTTGCTTAAGGCGCAACCGTTTTTGTTTCACCAGAGCTGAGTTTTCTGATTGGGTGCAGGACGCAACAATGTGGCTGTCTTCTCCACATCTAAAACAGAACCCAGCTCTGGGTCTTGTGTTCTGCATCCTTCCACTAGGAGACTTAGAGGTCGGGTTGGTCCGACTGCTGGTTTTGGCAGAGGTGCGGGTTGTCTGCTCCAGTAGTGCTGACATCTGCTGCTGCAGCTTCTTCACTTGCTGCTTGAGTTCGTTGATAGATGAAGTATCAGTGTTGGTATGGCTGCAGGTTTGGGCCTGAAGAGCTGCACGATGCTTGGAGGAACCAATGTGTTTTTTCATCAGGCTCTCTTTGGCCAACTGTCGGTCCTCCTCAATTCGAAGCAGGAGAAGCAATTCCGTGAATTCTGGTGGGTTCTCCTTTTTCTGATCCAACTGTAGCTTGGAAATTAAACTGTTGTCCCAGCACCCTCTGCAAAATTGTCTCAGCAGATGTTTATTAGTTTCTGATGCTGCGATCCCACCTCTTTTAACAGCAGTATTCAATGCGAGCAACAACCGCTGTAGATAACTAGAAGCTCTTTCACCAGGGTCCTGAAGTGTGTTCAAGAACTGGGCAAAAAGCTCTTCTCCATCTTGCACCGTGGAGTAGGCAGAGTCCAGGATCTGTATATACACTGATGGTAAAGTGTCTGGTTTCAGGCCCTTCACAAAATCAGCAGCGGGAGACAGCAAACTTTCAATAATCTGTCTTGTGATCTGGACTGGAGGTAAATGAACATCAGCCAACAGTAGCTCAATATAGTACTTCCATGTGTCATAGTCAAGTTCATTCGCGGGTTTAGGCACTTTGCCAGAAAATGGACGAAGTCGAAGTTTGGGTAATGAGTGATTTGTGAGCTCTTCAGATCTCACAACATGCTCCACAACAACTCTCTGTACTTCTGGTGGATTCAGATCAGAGTGGGAGACACTTACTCTCCCAGCTCCTTCTCTTTCATTTCCTTGAAGTGAAACTGGAGGTCTCAGATGTTCAGAAACTGGTTGACTCAACGCAGGCTGTGATGGTAGTTGGACTGTTTCTTTCCCCTGCTGGCCAGGCAAGAGGGTTGCTTGGTCCACACTTAACACTGCTGGGTTTCCTTCATCTTTTAGACCACTATGTGGCTCCACTTCAACTGTGTTCAAATGCTCATTTATTTGAGATAACACATCTTTAAGTACAATTTCCAACTTTTGTCCACTTCGTCTTGCAAGATGCCGCAGTTCATTCATGTAGTCAGGGAAGGGAGCCTCAGCTCCAGCTTGGACTGTGCTTTTAATCGGGGGTAGCGTAACGCAAAATTTTATTTCAGGGTCGCTCTCTGAAATATGCGTATACGGCAGAACTTTTGCTAGCTCTACGACAGCAGACTGAGATTTGTATTCGACGATCAGGTGTTTAAAAAACGGACAGTGTTCATCATCAACAGTTATTTTCTTGAAACGACCATATTGTTTCAAAACATCAAAGAGTTCGTCATCTTTTGCAGTGTGAGTTACACCAGACACAATGACAGTGTTCAGAACATTTACCCCAGACCTCTCAAAGAAATCCATTATTGGATTGGATTAATCAGAATACGTAATCAGGAAGAATATTTTCAATTTCATTCAGTTAACGAGCTCCTGGCTGGCTCGCCACTTGTAACATACTACTTCTGCGAGAATTAATGCAGGAAAGAGGGCTTAGTATTGCAACAACCATCTGACAGTCGCTGGTTCACTAAGGAGCTCGTTGTGAATGAAACTAGAAATAAACCACCAATGACCAAAATTAGAATGCATATAAAAAAAATATATTTGCAAATTGTAACTGACGCACAACACATAAAACAATACGACAGACACCAACCAACAACAACCAATGACAACAATGGCCACACTCCTTGGCCTCTTATTAAGAAAAGGAAAAACAAGGGGAGGAAAAAAAAAAGAAAAGGAAAAAAAGGAAAAAGTCCTTTTGTGCACTCTTTGTTCAGAGAGCAAAATTCAGTTCATATGATCCTTTATCTGGTCCATGTTCAGAACTCATGATTCAGTTCGATTTATACGGTTCTTATCCAAAAATGGATAATACAGTCAGTGGTTCAAAATAACCAAAAAAATGTCTTTATGTTGGGATCCAGCTCTGGCATCCAATGGCAAAGAAAACAAAAAGGAAAGATCCTACCAGTATCGGCTCGCCACCTCTTGCAGAGGAATCAGTAGGGGTAATAAAAAACCTGACCTAAACAAGGTCAAAGGAAAAAACACACCATAAACACAAATATCAAAAAAATATCAAAAAGATAATAAAGTTCAGTTACTAGTAACATTTTAGGAGTAAATCCCATCAATACTTCATACATTTCATTTCACAGTAAATAATTTAAATCCTAATTAAAACACTTTCTCAATTTCTTAGGGTTTCTTTCAGTTGCACAACATAAATTCATCACCGTTTCACAAAAAAACTCTGGTTAGCACGAACATTAGCGCAGTACCAATTCTCTATATATGTAAATGGCTTTACTTAGCACTGACGTTAGCACATATTAGCGCTCAAACAACCTCACATTTCTAAAGAACGGAAAAGAATTTCCGTACACCAATCAATGTGAGAGCAGTTTGAGCATCACACTAGACGCAGATAATAATAAAATTCAAGTTTGAATTCTCAAACTCTTAAAATCAAGTCTCAAACAGCGGTCCTCCTCGGGAGAATTAACATTGAAACTATAGGACATTGTGAAACCGAAAGTAGCGATTCCAACAAACAAACTCACTTAAACACAAATGATGCCACTCACTCTAAAGGATGCAAACGGTAATAAGTGTTAAAAACTCACCGTCGAGTCTAAGAAGTTTCCGTTTAATGTCCACAAAGTTATTATTAGTTTTCTGTGGGTCTTGTAATCACCCGAAAAGCACAGTCCACAGCTGGGAGCATCGGAGGTGAAACAGGAAGTGCCGTAAAGGCGCCATGACTTTATTAGAGCGCCACTAGTGGCAGGGCGAATCACTACACAGTGGGACAGGGAAAAGGGGAAGGCACTGGGAAAACCAGACAGGAAAAGGCCTGGCTACACGTGGTTATTGGAAAAAATTAAAATGAAAGTTGCTGAATTAAGACCACAAAACACATATTAAATATGTGTCCACAAGACTTTTGACTAATGGATGTTCTCCCTTTGTGTTCTAGCTTCAAAATTATGTGAAAATAGTTTTGCTTTATCGTTCACAAAAAAAAAATACATTGATTTAAATGCTGTAAAACAGGTTTTGCTTGGAAAGCCAATATGCAAGGGGGAGGAGTAGTTTACACCTTAGATTGCATAATCTCTGCATAATCTCCCCACCCACTCTGCATAATGACTCTGCCTAATGAGCCATTCATTCAGGTGTGACACTGACTGAGCCACAAGGACAAAAGATGTATTTAGAAGAAGACTTATATTGACCATTTAAGATTTCGCTTACATTTCTCTTGTAAATATGTTTTGCTATTTTATTAAAAATGTTACAATTACAACAATAATTACAATTTCAACAATATTTCAAGTGTACTCTTTCTTTGTAAAAAAAAAAAGAAAAAAGATTATAGGCCTACATTTTATCATATGTATTCATTAGTTTGAATATAGCCAACATTGGAACATCTAACATCTTAGTCTATGAATTTATTTTTGAAAAAAATAGTATTTTTTTTGCAGTTTAATACGTTGTTTATACAAATACATTTTTTTCAACATATTCCAGTGGATTTTTACTCATCTCAGTAGGCTATAGCAAAGCAGTTTATTATTTCACACACAGACGCGCGATTCATATTTAGGCTAAACAGTCTTTACAAACATGTACCCTTCATTCATCTCACAGAAAGGCGAGTCATATTATAGAAATGCGATTCATCTTTTTGCGGTTTGCATAGGCCTACACTAACGTTATTCCATAACGTTATTCCACACGTGAGAAAAGAAAACAGCCTACCTCACTCCTCAGCGGAATCTGCTCCTCATATCAGGAGATATTGCTCCTCATATCAGCACTGTTCTGAGGAATCGTTTCTCCATAAGGTAGGCTATATTATGCCTCACTCGATCGCGACGCGCTGTGTTTACAGCTGATGGGCGTTTCACAGATCTTCAATAGTTCTCAGAATTTGCGTTTGAATAGCACGCGCTCTCCGGGGAGTGGTCACATTACTGTGAATTAGCTCTTAATGAGCTCGACTGGAGTCGCTCTCTTTTTATACAGATTACAGAAGCTGAGAATATTTGTCTTTTATATAAGTTACTTCATTTAACAGATGCGATCTCAAGCTTTATGCCCGTGGGTCTGTTTGCCTGTTTGACTGAATTTTCGCGGAGTTATAGATCATTTTCGAACGCGTTTCAAATGGGAGTTCACGGACAGAGAGAAGGGAGAAATCGCATCATGTTAATTTTTCTTTATTTGTCAAAAAGCAAAACACTTTATTTTTATTGTGAGTATACAGAAAAAAAATAGAAACTGAACAGGATCGATTGATGTATTACACGAAAATGAAAGATCAAAATTAACAGAGCATTTGGTGTTTATTTTCATTGCTAAAAAAAAAAAACGAGCAAAACGCGCGGGCGCGTTTGTGGTCCCCTGAGGGTTAATACTCAAATTTGGTTAAAACCTTTGTAGATATAGCTTGCATGACAGCACTACAAAAACACATAAAAGTGAAACCCCATTGCCTTATCTACTGCTTTTCCTATTGTTGTGGGCTTTATAGGGTGAGTGATATTTCATATTTACACAAGTTAGACAGACTAGTGCAAATATTACAATAAAATTTAATTTAATTTATTTACTTTATTTTTTATTTTTTTAATTGCAGTTTAATAAATTGAGCTGTCTGCTCCTTGCTCCCTGAAAACAATTATTAAACTAATATTAGCACAAGTTTTGCCTCAGACCACCTGACAAATGAAGCCACGCAATGGTGACGAATGAGTTAAGATGAAGTTTAAAAGCAAGAAAAACTTGTGTCTTTTAACTCTGGTTTCGCTAGCTATTTGAGTAAATGAAAACATAATACTTACATTTAAATGTGAATTTGCTGTCCACCAGCGAACTCTCGGCCGTCATTTATTTATTTTTTTTTTAAATGCTGTCATCACCGCCGCGCGATGACTTATGGGGTAGGATAGTCCGCAAAGTGTCCATTTATGTATCCTTCCTTTCACGGGGAAACGAAGGGTGCATTTGGCGTCGCTTTAGCCTTCGTCGCGCCGCGATGACGCAACCGGCCTTCGAATACGGCCTTCGGAGGATGCAGAATTGAATTGGGACAGCCTTCATCGCGCCGCGGTGACGCAATCGGCCTTCAAATGCGACCTCCGAAGTGTGCAGCCTTTGAATTGGGACATCCTTCGTCGCTCCGCTGTGACGTTTCGTCGCGCCGCTGTGACGCATTCGGCCTTCAAATACGGCTTTCGGAGGATGCAGACTTCACATTGGGACACAGCTTATAACTTTACGCAACGTGCGTCTGTAAACTTTAACCCTCAGGGGACCACAAACGCGCCCGCGCGTTTTGCTCGTTTTTTTTTTTTAGCAATGAAAATAAACACCAAATGCTCTGTTAATTTTGATCTTTCATTTTCGTGTAATACATCAATCGATCCTGTTCAGTTTCTATTTTTTTTCTGTATACTCACAATAAAAATAAAGTGTTTTGCTTTTTGACAAATAAAGAAAAATTAACATGATGCGATTTCTCCCTTCTCTCTGTCCGTGAACTCCCATTTGAAACGCGTTCGAAAATGATCTATAACTCCGCGAAAATTCAGTCAAACAGGCAAACAGACCCACGGGCATAAAGCTTGAGATCGCATCTGTTAAATGAAGTAACTTATATAAAAAACAAATATTCTCAGCTTCTGTAATCTGTATAAAAAGAGAGCGACTCCAGTCGAGCTCATTAAGAGCTAATTCACAGTAATGTGACCACTCCCCGGAGAGCGCGTGCTATTCAAACGCAAATTCTGAGAACTATTGAAGATCTGTGAAACGCCCATCAGCTGTAAACACAGCGCGTCGCGATCGAGTGAGGCATAATATAGCCTACCTTATGGAGAAACGATTCCTCAGAACAGTGCTGATATGAGGAGCAATATCTCCTGATATGAGGAGCAGATTCCGCTGAGGAGTGAGGTAGGCTGTTTTCTTTTCTCACGTGTGGAATAACGTTATGGAATAACGTTAGTGTAGGCCTATGCAAACCGCAAAAAGATGAATCGCATTTCTATAATATGACTCGCCTTTCTGTGAGATGAATGAAGGGTACATGTTTGTAAAGACTGTTTAGCCTAAATATGAATCGCGCGTCTGTGTGTGAAATAATAAACTGCTTTGCTATAGCCTACTGAGATGAGTAAAAATCCACTGGAATATGTTGAAAAAAATGTATTTGTATAAGCAACGTATTAAACTGCAAAAAAAATACTATTTTTTTCAAAAATAAATTCATAGACTAAGATGTTAGATGTTCCAATGTTGGCTATATTCAAACTAATGAATACATATGATAAAATGTAGGCCTATAATCTTTTTTCTTTTTTTTTTTACAAAGAAAGAGTACACTTGAAATATTGTTGAAATTGTAATTATTGTTGTAATTGTAACATTTTTAATAAAATAGCAAAACATATTTACAAGAGAAATGTAAGCGAAATCTTAAATGGTCAATATAAGTCTTCTTCTAAATACATCTTTTGTCCTTGTGGCTCAGTCAGTGTCACACCTGAATGAATGGCTCATTAGGCAGAGTCATTATGCAGAGTGGGTGGGGAGATTATGCAGAGATTATGCAATCTAAGGTGTAAACTACTCCTCCCCCTTGCATATTGGCTTTCCAAGCAAAACCTGTTTTACAGCATTTAAATCAATGTATTTTTTTTTTGTGAACGATAAAGCAAAACTATTTTCACATAATTTTGAAGCTAGAACACAAAGGGAGAACATCCATTAGTCAAAAGTCTTGTGGACACATATTTAATATGTGTTTTGTGGTCTTAATTCAGCAACTTTCATTTTAATTTTTTCCAATAACCACGCATAAACATTATTCTCTTAAAAATACAAACATCTGCATACACGTTGCTCGCATATTATGGTAGCCCTGTTTGTGCTATATAGAGTGAATTTACACCTTTGCCATTAACATGTTTATAAATAACTGAAAAAAGCACAAATGTCAAGGCATGTCAGAACATCTCAAAGGCCCCAAAAACACAGTGGTCCCCTGAGGGTTAAACAATCTCAATGCTGATTAGTCAACATTAATACACTTCAGTTCAACATAACACCTCATTTGAGTAAAGGAAAAACAGTACAAATGATAAAGAAACAAAGAATGTTGGTACATTTTGTTACATCACATTGTCAAATAAACAAAAACAAAATATCAAAAGTATATATTTTAATACTCTGCCATTTTCAAAATAAGGCGTATTTTTAAGGCATATTTTAAGGGGTCCCTACAGTAGTATGAGTGTTTACACTGAAATATGATGAATATTAGAATGTTCAGACCAGTGTTTACTGAGTGTTTACTGTGAAATAATGTGTTTGTGGATATCTGCTCAAACGTAGACGTTTATAATGTGAAACAGTAACAAGAATGTTTAATAGTGAGTGCATTTACATGCACCCTCATGATGCGATTATAATGGGATTTTAGCAATATTGCAATTAAAGTTTACCTCATGTAAACGCAATACTTGAGAAGCGGCTCGATCGTTTCAGTAAATGGTCTCTGTAAGCACTGAGAGTTTGAGTCACTTGCGCTGTGTATTTATCTAAACTCACTTCACTTTTGCTGCCTCGCTGCCTGCTGTGTGTTTGCTTCGGTGCTGTAAGCTCCGTTTAAGCCTCGTATTTCTTTGTTTTGAACCATCATTTACTACAATTTCTAGTTGTTTATACTACTAAAATACATCTTACCCAACATCTCAGATTAACCTGACATCGCTAGCTTCCGTTAGTACTAGCACAACACGCTAGTAATTCGCTAGCCTGTTAACGCGCCACCCGTGTGCTCAACTATTTTTATTTATTTATTTTTCTCTCGCGCGCCCGCGCCTTTGAGTTCATAAAAAGCTCAGGTGAGTAAGAATCAGTCAACAAACACGGTGAGTAATGTCTTGTCCTGTTATTGTCACCTGCACTTCATGTCACATGTTTAGCATAGCCTTCTCTGTCGGCAATATAGGATTTATATGTGATAAATGTAAGGAGACAGTTAGGTTGACGGAGAAGATTTCAGAATTAGAGACACGCATCCAAACTTTAAAGGAGCTGTATGTAAGAAATCTATTTCAATTAATCATAAAATGGCCCTGATGTGTCACTAGACATTAAGAAATCATGTTCATTTCAAATACAACAGTAGTATGGCTAGGATATTCTCATTTAAAAAGTGGACTTGCAGCCCTCAACTGATGTTGATGTTGTCATTTTGTGTTTTGGCCTGACGCGCCTCCCTCCACCTATCTACCAATCACAAAGTCAGTAGTGTTTCGGGATCCAGGTTGCCAGCTTTGCTCTAACCTACCCTAATTCTAGTCGGATAAAAATGTCTAACGTAGACCTCGTTATAATTAAGAAATTCGTCGTGACAAAGTCCGAAATAAAACCAGAATTTGTATTGGAGATGCTTTTGAAAGATGGAGACGGCTGAAAACGGAGAAGAATTTGAAAACAGACGCCAACGTTGCTAATTTTCTCCTGGACAGGTAAGATTAATCTATGCTTGGCTAACTTGTACTTGATGTCAATGGACATTTCATATATTCATGACAGTCGAACAAAGTTATGCATGTTCGTGCAAAGTAACGTAACATTAGCTCACATGGACGTTGTCACGGATGAATGTGAGACGAGGATTCAAATGCAGAGAAATTTATTAGTGACATGCAGGTACGGTACAAACACAAAAACTCAGGAACTCCAGGAAACAAGAAACATGGACAACGAACCAGCACAAGACAACAAACACAAGGAGGCTAAATAGGGGAACAAACAAAGGAGGGTAACGAGACAAACAGGTGGGACAATTTAACCAATAATCAGATAACAAGATGGGAGGGGCTAGACCAGTGGTTCCCAAACTTTTAACAGGCATGTACCCCCTGAGACATTATAGATCTTCCAGAGTACCCCCAACACCACCAATTGTTAACAAGAAGTTTTTTTTATTTTTTTTTTATTTTTTTTTTATCAATTTTGTCGATAATAGTGAATAGAATCATGATACAAATCTCATAAAAAGTCAACATATGATACAAATAGGGCTGTGACGGTGGCAGTTTTTTACCACCGCGGCAGTAATTGACCCAAATACCGGCGGTGTTGCAGTGGTCGGGGGGTTGTTTTGAAATAAATAAAACAAAAACAAAGAAACAACACACTAAAGCCTGTAAAGCATTGAAATAAATATCAGTAAATACTGGTAACTTACATAATATAATAAAGTTGAATCTATTTATAAAAAAAAAAAAAAAAAACTTTCGTTTAATATTTCCACACAAAAACGCGTGATACATCCTACCACTCTGCTCTTTGAGAGGGATGTGGGACACGAGCAGGAAAGAGACGATCTATTTTCCGATATCTACATGTTTTCTACTTGTAAAAGGTATGAAGAGCGAATTCTATCTTCCACAAGGGCAAAGCATTTAGGCTATGTTTGCGCGCTGCCAGAGAAAGCCAAACTAAAATCACCCGCGCGTGTGAAACGCGCTTTACAAATGAACTTGACGCGCCTTACCAATTATCATATGTCTAATAGCCTAACAAGCACAAACTGTGTTAAAAAGAATTTGACGTACAAGTAAAAATGTAGGCTATCTGTCCTACAGCGTTTTTCTACTTTAACACAGTAAAGAATACAAAAATAATTTACCTAAAAGCAATTAAAGGAAGAAACGTTTATAATCCCCTTTGGAAACGCGAGTGAAGATATGGGAAAAGAAACAAGAGATTCCATGCATTTTCATATTGAAATTTTTTGTTTAAAAGTAGACAATTCAAGCTTTCTATAAGGAATAACTAATGGAATATTTTTAAATTCGCTAATAATCGGGTGTCCAGATCGCAAACCAGAATTCAAAGCCGAAAAAGCTTAAGTTTATGGGCTCACGCACAACTCTCTCATTCGTCATGAATTCAAACTTTTCCATGGCTGCGATATAACATTTAATTGCTAACCTATTATTTCTTTTGTAAACAAAGCTTTGTGTGTCATAATATTAATGTAAAACAGCATTCATTGTTTTGGCAAACCACCGCCGGTACTACTCAGCCACCGCGGTGGTGCGGTTGTCAAGATTACCGGCAATTCGCGTACCCCCTGAAATCAGTCCACTTACCCCTGGGGGTACGTGTACCCCAGTTTGACAACCGTGGGGCTAGACAATAGACACGAGCACACGGCCCAAAATAACAAAACACCCATGTGCATAACAAGACAGGACAGGCATGTGACATTACCCCCTCCCTACGGAGTGGCTACCAGATGCTCCATAAGACCAGGGCGGGACGGGAGAGACAGACCAGGGCGGGCAGGGAGGGACAGACCAGGGCGGGCAGGGAGGGACAGACCAGGGCGGGCAGGGAGGGACAGACCAGGGCGGGCCGGGAGGGACAGACCAGGGCGGGCCGGGAGGGACAGACCAGGGCGGGCCGGGAGGGACAGACCAGGGCGGGCCGGGAGGGACAGACCAGGGCGGGGCGGGCCGGGAGGGACAGACCAGGGCGGGGCGGGCCGGGAGGGACAGACCATGGCGGGAAGGGAGGGACAGACCATGGCGGGAAGGGAGGGACAGACCATGGCGGGAAGGGAGGGACAGACCATGGCGGGAAGGGAGGGACAGACCATGGCGGGAAGGGAGGGACAGACCGGCTCTGGAAGGGCGGGAAGGGAGGGACAGACCAGGGCGGGAAGGGAGGGACAGACCAGGGCGGGAAGGGAGGGACAGACCGGGAAGGGAGGGACAGACCAGGGTGGGACAAGGGGAATGGACAGTTCAGAAGGCCAGGGAGACACACAACGTTCGGGAGTCCAGGGCAGAGCAGACAGTCCATCTGGCGGCCAAGGTGGAGACGACAGTCCATCGGGCGGCCAGGGCGGAGACGACAGTCCATCGGGCGGCCAGGGCGGAGACTCTCCCTCGGGCGGCCAGGGCGGAGACTCTCCCTCGGGCGGCCAGGGCGGAGACTCTCCCTCGGGCGGCCAGGGCGGAGACTCTCCCTCGGGCGGCCAGGGCGGAGACGACCCCTCGGTCGGACAGGGCGGAGACGACCCCTCGGGCGGACAGGGCGGAGACGACCCCTCGGGCGGCCAGGGAACAGGCACCGGCTCAGACACCACCGGTTCAGACACCACCGGTTCAGGAACAGATACCACCGGTTCAGACACCACCGGCTCAGACACCACCGGCTCAGGAACAGATACCACCGGTTCAGACACCACCGGTTCAGACACCACCGGCTCAGGAACAGATACCACCGGTTCAGACACCACCGGCTCAGGAACAGATACCACCGGTTCAGACACCACCGGCTCAGGAACAGATACCACCGGTTCAGACACCACCGGCTCAGGAACAGACACCACCGGCTCAGGAACAGACACCACCGGTTCAGACACCACCGGCTCAGACACCATTGGCTCAGGAACAGATACCACCGGTTCAGACACCACCGGCTCAGGAACAGATACCACCGGCTCAGACACCATTGGCTCAGGAACAGACACCACCGGCTCAGACACCACCGGCTCAGGAACAGATACCACTGGTTCAGACACCACCGGCTCAGGAACAGATACCACCGGTTCAGACACCACTGGCTCAGGAACAGACACCACCGGCTCAGGAACTGGAACTGGCACCACCGGCTCAGGCACTGGAACTGGCACCACCGGAACTGGCACTGGAACTGGCACCACCGACTCAGGCACTGGAACTGGCACCACCGGAACTGGCACTGGAACTGGCACCACTGACTCAGGCACTGGAACTGGCACCAACGGCTCAGGAACAGGCTCGACGGCGGCCATCTTGTCAGGGGACACAGGCTCGGCAGGCGTGACGTGAACAGGATCGGCGGCGGCCATCTTGTCCGAAGACACAGGCTCGGCAGGCGTGACGTGAACAGGCTCGGCGGCGGCCATCTTGTCCGAAGACACAGGCTCGGCAGGCGTGACGTGAACAGGCTCGGCGGCGGCCATCTTGTCCGAAGACACAGGCTCGGCAGGCGTGACGTGAACAGGCTCGGCGGCGGCCATCTTGTCCGAAGACATAGGCTCAGGAACAGTCTCTGTCTGGGCAGACGTGGCGTGAACAGTCTCTGTCTGGGCAGACGTGACGTGAACAGTCTCTGGCTGGGCAGACGTGACGTGAACAGTCTCTGGCTGGGCAGACGTGACGTGAAAAGTCTCTGGCTGGGCAGACGTGAACAGTCTCTGGCTGGGCAGACGTGACGTGAACAGTCTCTGGCTGGGCAGACGTGACGTGAACAGTCTCTGGCTGGGCAGATGTGACGTGAACAGTTCTGGGAAACTCTAGGATCTTGTATAGTTTTTCGAAGTAATCCAACAGAGTCTCAGCTGCTCTGTCTATCTCAGACTGCTCAGGGACCTCAGAGACTGGGACCACTGGAACTGGGATCACCGGACTTGGGATCACCGGAACTGGGACCACCGGAACTTGGACCACCGGAACTGGGACCACCGGTTCAGACACCACTGGCTCAGGAACAGACACCACCGGCTCAGGAACTGGAACTGGCACCACCGGCTCAGGCACTGGAACTGGCACCACCGGAACTGGCACTGGAACTGGCACCAACGGCTCAGGAACTGGAACTGGCACCACCGACTCAGGCACTGGAACTGGCACCACCGGAACTGGCACTGGAACTGGCACCACTGACTCAGGCACTGGAACTGGCACCAACGGCTCAGGAACAGGCTCGACGGCGGCCATCTTGTCAGGGGACACAGGCTCGGCAGGCGTGACGTGAACAGGATCGGCGGCGGCCATCTTGTCCGAAGACACAGGCTCGGCAGGCGTGACGTGAACAGGCTCGGCGGCGGCCATCTTGTCCGAAGACACAGGCTCGGCAGGCGTGACGTGAACAGGCTCGGCGGCGGCCATCTTGTCCGAAGACACAGGCTCGGCAGGCGTGACGTGAACAGGCTCGGCGGCGGCCATCTTGTCCGAAGACATAGGCTCAGGAACAGTCTCTGTCTGGGCAGACGTGACGTGAAAAGTCTCTGGCTGGGCAGACGTGAACAGTCTCTGGCTGGGCAGACGTGACGTGAACAGTCTCTGGCTGGGCAGACGTGACGTGAACAGTCTCTGGCTGGGCAGATGTGACGTGAACAGTTCTGGGAAACTCTAGGATCTTGTATAGTTTTTCGAAGTAATCCAACAGAGTCTCAGCTGCTCTGTCTATCTCAGACTGCTCAGGGACCTCAGAGACTGGGACCACTGGAACTGGGATCACCGGACTTGGGATCGCCGGAACTGGGACCACCGGAACTTGGACCACCGGAACTGGGACCACCGGAACTGGGACCACCGGAACAGGGACCACCGGAACTGGCATGGAGGAAGTCTTCCTTCTCCTCCTCCGTTTCGGGACCACCGGAACTGGGACCACCGGACTCGGACCACCGGACTCAGGACCACCGGAACTGGAACCACCGGACTCGGGATCACCGAACTGGGACCACCGGAACAGTCACGGAGGGGTTCTTCCTTCCTCTCCTCCGTTTCGGGACCAGCGGTGAAGGCTTGCCTTTCTGCTGACCGTCATCTGCCATGGTCCTCTCCTCCACCATAGTCCTTTGAGCGCATCTGGCAAAATATTCAAACAAGGAAATTGAAGATCCCTTATCCTCGCCAGAAAAAATTTCACTCCGCTGAATCCACATATTAGGCTGGTTCGTTCTGTCACGGATTGGATGAATGTGAGACGAGGATTCAAATGCAGAGGAATTTATTAGTGACATGCAGGTACGGTACAAACACAAAAACTCAGGAACTCCAGGAAACAAGAAACACGGACAACGAACCAGCACAAGACTACAAATACAAGGAGGCTAAATAGGGGGACAAACAAAGGAGGGTAACGAGACAAACAGGTGGGACAATTTAACCAATAATCAGATAACAAGATGGGAGGGGCTAGACATAGACACGAGCACATGGCCCAAAATAACAAAACACCCATGTGCATAACAAGACAGGACAGGCATGTGACAGACGTATGCTAACATTAGCAATGCATTATAGGAGCCCGTTTCTCTGTCATTTTGCTGAGACGCTGAGGAAAACAACATTAGCATGCCCATTATGGCAATTTGAAACGTAATTGAGACAGAAGCCTAACTTTACCTCAGAAAAAATGATTCGTCATTCGTTCTTCACGTACAGTATATCGTGGACTAAGTTACACATGCTGCAAGTTGACCTGTATAACCATTGCTAATGTAATTTAGTTTCTGCTGAATCCTGCAGCTTATCTGGCAATCTGGAGTCAGGGGGTAGAGGGAGGGGATACATCGCTCTACAGTATTTTTAAAGTGATTGCAGTACCAGTTTTGACCACAATCCTACATACGGTTCCTTTAATTGAGGATAGTAAGAGTGCTAGAGATTTAAATACTGCTTTGGATGCGCCTAGCATAGTGAACTCTTTACATGAGTCGGTTCCGGCTGAAGTAGAGCTTGCACAGCCGGGCAAATGGGTGACAGTGAGGGATCGCTCTAGTCACGGATCAAAAAAACCACTCTTCCGTTCCGATTACCGTAACAAATCGATTTGCCCTGCTCAGTGAAGCACCCACTGAGAATGATTGTGCCCTAGTTATTGGCGATTCTATTACACAGAACGTGAAAATAGAGACACCAGCCACCATAGTCACATGTTTGCCGGGAGCCAGAGCGCCTGATATCAAAGCAAATTTAAAAGTGCTGGCTAATGCTAATCGTAAATTCTCTAAGATCATTATTCAGGTCGGCACTAATGATGTTCGACTCCGCCAGTTGGAGATCACCAAAATTAATATTAAAGAGGTGTGTGAACTTGCAAGTACGATGTCAAGGACTGTAATTTGCTCTGGCCCCCTTCCTGTTCGCAGGACTGATGATATAGTTAGTAGATTGTGTTCGCTTAACGGTTGGCTGTCTAAGTGGTGTCCGCAAAATAATATAGAATTCATAGACAATTGGAAAAGTTTTTGGGGCAAACCTGACCTGTTGAAAAGAGATGGTATTCATCCCTCCTGGGATGGTGCTGCTCTTCACTCTAGTAATATGGCTCATAGTCTTAGAGCTCAAACATGACAATCTGGGGCTCAGGTCAGGAAGCAGAAAGACTGGCTAAACCGACCGTCTGCTAGCGGCCTTGCGTCACCAAGGTCAGATACATCCCATCACATAGAGCCTCTTTCACCTAGCTATCATCATATAGAGACTGTGTCTGTCCCCCGAACTTGGAATTCCAAAAAAACGTTTAAACCCATCTAAGGTTAAAAATGTAATTGATGTTCAACAAATAAAAAACAGCTATAATACAGATGAGCAAATGCTAAAGCTTGGGTTGCTGAATATTCGATCGCTTACTTCAAAAAGCACTCGTTGTTAATGATATGATTACAGATAATAACCTAGATGTGCTGTGTTTGACAGAAACCTGGCTAAAACCAAACGATTACATTACTTCAAATGAGTCCCCCCCGCAAGATTACTGTTATAAACATGAGCCTCGTCTGAAACGCAAAGGGGGTGGTGTTGCTGTAATTTATAGTAATATTTTCAAAACCACTAAGAAATCAAGTTTTAAATATAATTCTTTTGAAGCATTGGTGCTTAATTTAAAAATATATAGTGTAAACGATAAATCACGTTTGAGATTTGTGCTGGCTACTGTATACAGGCCTCCAGAGACTACTGTATACAGGCCAACTCTTCTATCAGAGTTAATATTGACTGCAGATAAAGTACTAATTGTTGGTGATTTTAATATACACATCGATAATGAAAAAGATGCATTGGGATTGGCATTTAAAGACATTGTAAACTCAATTGGAGTTAGACAACACGTGTCAGGACCTACTCATCGTCGTAATCATACTCTAGATCTAATATTATCACACGGAATAGATGTTGATGCCGTTGAAATTCTGCAGCAGAGCGATGACATCTCAGATCATTACCTAGTCTTGTGTAAATTACATTTAGCCAAGGCTGCAAAGCCGACTCCGTGTTACAAATATGTTAGAACTATCACTTCTGCCACTAAAGATTGCTTTATTAATAATCTTCCTGATCAGTTTCATCATCTCAGCATCCCAGATAGCTTAGAAGAACTTGATATTGCAACAGAAACTTTTAACTCTCTCTTTTCCAGCACTTTAGACACAGTTGCTCCATTGCGCTTAAAGAAGATTAAAGAAAATAGTCCAACGCCGTGGTACATCGAGCACACTCGGGCCCTTAAGAGAGCAGCCAGAAAAATGGAACGCAACTGGAAGAAAACAAAACTAGAGGTATTTCGCATTTCATGGAAGAAGAGCTCTATTACTTACAGAGAGGCTTTAAAAGCTGCTAGATCTGCTTATTTTTCAACCCTATTAGAAGAAAATAAACATAATCCTAGGTATTTATTTGAAACGGTGGCTAAACTAACGAAAAATAAAGCTTCAAGCACCGAAGTTTCCAAGCAGCACAGCAGTAATGATTTTATGAACTTCTTCACTTATAAGATTGATAATATCAGGGACAAAATTATAACTATGCAACCATCTACTACTGTATCGCATCAGGCAGTGCATTGTAGTCTCCCTGAGGAAAAATTTGATTCATTCGTTGCTATAGGAGAGGAAGAATTTACTAAACTAATAAAATCATCTGAATCTACAACATGTATGTTAGACCCTATACCGACTAAGCTACTGAAAGAGATGCTTCCAGAGGTCATAGATCCTCTTCTTAATATCATTAATTCGTCTTTGTCTCTAGGATACGTACCAAAAAACTTTAAGCTGGCTATGATTAAACCGCTTGTTAAAAAAATGCAACTTGATCCTACAGAATTAGTCAATTACAGGCAGATCTCGAATCTACATTTTCTGTCAAAGATATTAGAAAAGGCAGTATCCTCACAACTGTGTTCCTTTCTTGAAAGAAATGACATCTGCGAGGATTTCCAGTCAGGATTTAGACCGTACCATAGTACCGAGATGGCTCTCGTTAGAGTCACAAATGATTTGCTCTTATCATCCGATCGTGGTTGCATCTCTCTATTGGTGTTACTCGATCTTAGTGCTGCATTTGACACCATTGACCACAACGTTCTTTTAAATAGACTCAAACATTATGTTGGCATTAGTGGAATTGCACTAGCATGGTTTAAATCATACTTATCTGACCATTATCATTTTGTAGCAGTAAATGAAGAGATGTCTCATCGATCACAAGTTCAGTATGGCGTACCTCAAGGCTCAGTACTAGGACCGCTGCTGTTCACTCTGTACATGCTACCATTAGGAGATATCATTAGGAAACATGGAATTAGCTTCCACTGTTATGCTGACGATACTCAGCTGTATATTCCTTCAAAACCTAACGAAACTTATCAATTCACAAAATTAACGGAATGCATAGCTGATATAAAAAATTGGATGACTCGTAATTTCCTACTTCTAAATTCTGAAAAAACAGAGTTTCTAATTATTGGACAAAAAACTTCCTCACGTAATAACCTATAATACTGTCTAACACTTGATGGCTGCTCTGTTAAGTCTTCGTCGTCAGTTAGGAACCTGGGTGTGCTCTTTGATACCAATCTTTCATTTGAAAGTTACGTGTCTAGTATCTGTAAAACTGCATTTTTCCATCTTAAAAATATATCTAAATTACGCCATATGCTCTCACTGACAAATGCGGAACAATTAGTTAATGCGTTCATGACCTCAAGGCTAGATTATTGTAATGCTCTACTGGGTGGTTGCCCTGCATGCTTAATAAACAAACTACAGCTAGTTCAAAACGCAGCAGCTCGAGTTCTTACCAGAACCAGGAAGTATGACCATATTAGCCCGGTTCTGTCAACACTGCATTGTCTCCCTATTAAACATCGCATAAATTTTAAAATATTGCTGATTACTTACAAAGCACTAAATGGTTTAGCTCCGTAGTACTTGAGCGAGCTCTTAACGCATTATAGTCCTTCACGTCTATTGCGATCTCAAAATTCCGGCCAGTTAATAATACCTAGAATATCAAAATCGACTGCTGGAGGTAGATCCTTTTCCTATTTAGCACCAAAACTTTGGAACAGTCTTCCTAACATTGTCCGGGAAGCAGACACACTCTGTCAGTTCAAAGCCAGATTAAAGACACATCTCTTTGACCTAGCATTCACATAATACATTATAGACTTCTATAATTCAGTGTTAGGCTGCATAGATTAGGTCAGCCGGAACCGGGAACACTTCCCATAAATCCTGATGTACTCGTTACATCATGAGAAGAATGGCATCTACGCTAATTTTAGTGTCTGTGTTTATCCCGAGGTTTTCCCGCAGCCTGCCGGATCCAGGCCGTATCCAGATCTGACAAAGGACCTTCGCCTGGACCCGATGATAACGCAGTGCTGAAGTGCTAACTAGTCTCTCCCTATGGAGGATCCCGTTACCACTCTACAGATAAGGCATTGTCGGGAAAATTCGTTTCGCGTTCCTACCCCGAAGTGACAAAATAAAATAAAATTCTTTATCAAAATTTATAAGGAAAGACAAGTACTTTGTTTAGGCTTGGCTTGTAGGGAATTCCAAACCTGCGCACATATATTCAAACGCACATAACTATAGAACCAATTCTAAATGCGCATGTGAACGCCATCAGCGTTTCTCACAGGTTCGCGTTTAAAGTCTGTGTAGAGAGAATGGTGTCGTCTTAGCGACCCCTAATTTAATAACAAATGATCGTTGCGACGGAAGCAAATCAATCAAAACTAACTTTAGCTGGAAAATATTTATTTAATTTAATATACTTTATTAAAGAACCGCTATAAAACCAAAACAATCTCTGTTACCTTAAATTATACGCTTATCTCTGTAAAGCTGCTTTGAAACAATCTACATGGTTAAAAGCGCTATATAAATGAAGATGACTTGACTTGACTTCATAACATCATAATGTATGAAAACATTTGAAGTAACATATGATAATCCATATATTTTTCTCTAGAGTAGTGTACTGAAGTGATCCTTTCCAATGATTTATAGGCCATCTGCATTTTCCCCCAAAATAAACGTTTTCTGTAAAGTAAGATTATTATTATTATTATTATTATTATTATTATTATTATTGTTATTATTATTATTATTATTATTATATGCAGCCCTAATTATAGGCACAACAAAATTGGTGTTCTTTATATTTTTTGCTTGTGAATTTAAATCACAATTTTAACCAGAAAAATCACAATTATTTTTTTTTACAGGAACCAAATACCACCTATTAATCCTGCTGACTCAAACTTTTACACAAGTTTTTTTTTTTTTTTTTTTGAGAGCGCTTTACCAACATCAGCAATCATGAACATGGAAAAATGAAAAAGCAAACACCTTGGAAATGACAGGTATGTTTAACAGGAACTGTTTGAAGAATGGCACAAATGTGTGCAAATGTTCAAGTCTCTCTGTTTAGATCAGTGTTCTCAATAATGTGCCCTTTGTCCTTTGTTATGTATATTTGGATTATGTTGTGTTGTAAATAAAATCCAAACAATCAAAAAGCCATTCTTTTAATCTGCTCACATTCTTTGTCTAGTCCCATTCAGCTGATAGGGCCATTAGGGGAGGGTTTTTGTCTTCCCAAGTGTGAAACACATCAATATTCATGATGATTCACGCCCTCCCCGCATACAGCTTTCTAACACAAAATGTGTCTTACAAATTTTAAATCAATATATTATTTCATGTCTAACCTACGCGATCCAGTTTTCAAAAGTATTGTAAACAAATATTCAGAATGGGTTTTATGGCCTTATTTCAGTGACTTATTTATTTATTTATTTTTTCACAAACCACACATAAACGTAATTTTCTCAAAACTACAAATGTTTACATGCATGCTGTTTACATATTATTTTAGCAGAGTTTGTGATGTATACAGTGTAATCAGACTTCAGCAATGGAAATGTTATAAACAGAAAGCACAAATGTCAGGGCCCAGAAAACACCTCAGACCCTAGAGGATTAATGCCATCTCTCGTGATGCTATTGCTTGCCTCTCCAAAAAGTAGATAAATGTTAAATAAATAAAGGTAGATAACAGCATCACATTTATTTAGCACAGTTAACCTATTTTAATAACAGTTCCAGTATGTGCTATGTGCTTTTAGCAATCTTTATGTTGAATGTCAGTTTTGCCTAACATCGGTTAAGTTTTTTTACCAGAATGTGAGTGACATCCACTCTGGTAGAATGTCGTCCTGTTGCCACAAGTATACCACAACCATCATATTCATCTGCACTGGTGAGTTGAGCCAAACTCACATATTTACCAAATCAATGTTCCTCCTCCAGCAACTTGCAGTTCTCTTACGAGAGTTCTCTCGTACTGCGTTCGTAGAACGCTGCGGGAAAAGTCTCTTTTCACGAAATACTGAAGCAAAATTATCCTTAATTTTCATATTTGTAAAACGCATTGCGGCAGTGCACAGCCATGGCGAGACGGCTCGCTCACTCATTGGCTGTTCTGCGGCAACTGCATGAGCCTATCGAGCGAGGGCTGATGCAACATCAGACCAATGAGAGTGCTTCGCGCGCTCCTCGTCACATCCCGCCGAAACGGGTGTGGCCATCCCCTATAAAAGGAGCTCGAGTAGGCTGATTCAACTGATTTTCATCTCTTCAGCGAAGCTCACGCATCGCTGGATCACGGAGAAGCAAGCGTCGTCGAGGCAAGCTTTTCAGCGGGACGAGCCCTTGAAGCCGCTGGCCTTCGCCGCCTTCTACTGCCGTACCTGCTGCGCTTTCCGGCGCTTCATATCCTTTATCTGCTCTGTTCTGTGTGTGTGTGTGCAGTGTTCCCCGAACACTCACCCCTAAAAGAGCCGCGTCTTTTTCAAGATGCCATCCTGTGGCTCGTGCCGAGCCCCGCTCACCGAGGGAGACCGCCACGTTATTTGCGTCTCCTGTCTGGGCGAAGATCACGCAGCGCTCGCGCTCGCTGACGGCGGCTGCCCTCACTGCGAGCTTTTGCCCATGGCGACTCTGCGGACTCGCCTGGCGCAGTTCTCCGAGCCTGCGCCCCCCGCCGCGGTGCCGCGCCGTAAGAAGCGCCGCTCGCAGCGGGCCCCGGAACCCACCTCTTCCCGACTAAGCTCGCCGGCTCGCCCGCCAGCTTCGCCGGCTTCCCCCGAAGCACTTCCTGATGCTCAGCGCCCACAGTCTGCCGCCGCTTCATCTGAGGAAGTTGTTTCTGAAGTCGAGTCGGTCGAAAAGGATTCCTGCTCTCTGCTAGCTTCAGGCAGTGAGGACTGGGCGAGCTCTGCGGATCTCACGCCTCCTGCCCGAAAGCCGTCGGCTAGAGCTAGCATCGAGAGGGAGCTCATGCGAGTACTCGCGTTGGCCGCGGCGAGCCTCGGCCTCGAGTGGTCTGCACCGGAACTCCCCTCGCGCACCCGGCTTGATGGTAGCTTCCTCCCTGGTGAGCGCACTTCTCCTGTGTCTAAGCCCGCTCCGTTTCTTCCTGAGCTTCATGAAGAAGTGGCGAAGGCCTGGAACGCTCCCTTTTCTGCACGAACTCGTTCGTCTGTATCCCCAGCATTTTCCTCCCTGGATAATGCTCAGGACCGAGGCTACCTCACTCTGCCGCCGGTGGAACAGGCGATAGCAGCCCACCTTTGCCCGCCCTCTGCTGGACGGCGGACTAAGCCAGCGCTGCCGTCAAAAGCCTGCCGCATGACGTCGTCGATGCTCGCGCGGATCTTCTCCGCCGCTGGGCAGGCGGCATCGGCTCTGCACACCATGGCCACGCTTCAGGTTTTTCAAGGCGATCTCCTCCGCAAACTGGACGAGATAGGACCTGAAGCTATCTGCATCGCGGACCTGAGAAGCGCGTCGGATCTTTCCCTCCGCGCTACCAAGGCTGCAGCACAAGCCATGGGACGCTGTATGGCTTCCGCTACCGTAGCCGAGAGGCATTTGTGGCTGACGCTCACGGAGATGGCTGATGCAGAGCGCAACGCGTTCCTCGACGCCCCGCTATCCTCCGCTGGCCTCTTTGGATCTTCTCTCTCCGAGCTCGTGGAGAGATTTTCCGAAGCCCAGAAAGCGTCACAGGCGTTCAAGCACTTCCTGCCGAAGCGCCCCAGTTCTGCAGCGGGCCGTGAGAAACGGGCCCCTCGGAGCTCACAGCCTCAGCCCCCGCCTTCGGCCGCCCCCTCACAGCGACAGCAGCGCAGCTCACGCCCTCGCTCTCGCTCTACTAGCCGCCGCCCCACTCACCGCGGGCCGCGACCAAGGGTTGTGTTGAAGCCGGAAGCCCCAAAGAAATCCTAGCACGCCTAGGAAAGCGCAGGTGTGTAAGCCCCGTTGCGACCGGGCCCTCACCAAAGCGCACCGCTGTCTCAGTCCCAGGAATTGCGACTGCTTCAGCGTTCTCAGCAGAGCACAAGCCCGCACAGCTGCCCGCTTGCCTGCACACAAAAGCCGTTTTTACGGCTACCCAGATAAATCCCGAAAAGAGTGTATTTTCTGGTGTCCCGGCCAAGGCCGATGGTGCTATAAATGTAGTGTTGATGCCCACTTCTCTGTGCCCATCCCTACACACAAGCACAGCCCTGCACACAGGGCCCGTACTCATAAGATCGACGCAGTTCGATCGCGCCCCAAACATAGTCAAAGTGCCCACTTCCCAGTGCCCACAAACGCTATGTCTGGCAAGCCACAGGCTCCCTGTAAAAACGGGACCTGTGCGCGCCCGCTCTGTTCAAGCAGACAGCGCGGCCAAAGCAGTAAACGTGCCCGGTCCCCGCCCACGTTCACTTGTAGGCTGCATGAGTCCCATGAGACCTCCTCAGACCTCCCTCGCTCAGATAAACACTGTAGCGCGGTCGAGGATGAGCGTTTTGCCCGCTGTATTACGCGCGCTCCCCGCCTCAAATGTCTCAGGCGTAACGCCTATGCTAGCGCCCCCCGAAGCGCCGCCGTCGCACAGCGAACAGAGCGCGCTTCGCATCCAACCCCTAGCCGGCCATGCAGACGCATGGGCCGCGCTTCCAGGGGTTTCGGACTGGGTGCTAGACATTATAAAGAGAGGCTTCTCGCTACAGTTTTGTCGACGCCCTCCACGCTTCACAGCGCGCGTCGAAACTACGGTGAATTCAGAAGTAGCACACCTACTTCGCGCCGAAATATCAAAACTGTTGAGCAAAGGGGCGATACAACATGTATCCCAAGCTCAAAGCGAAGGGGGGCTATACAGCAGATACTTCCTAGTCCCCAAAAAGGACGGTGGTATCAGACCCATACTAGATCTAAGACGACTAAACAGAGCTTTAGTGAAACGCAGTTTCAAAATGCTCACGACCAGCAAAATCCTCGCGCACATTCGCCGAGAAGACTGGTTTATGTCGATAGATCTAAAGGACGCGTATTTCCAAATACAGATAGCGTCACGCCACAGGCGATTCTTGAGATTCGCCTTCGAGGGTCGGGCATACCAGTATACAGTCCTGCCATTCGGCTTGTCCCTGGCACCCCGTACATTTACGAAGTGCATGGACGCAGCGCTCGCTCCCCTCAGACTCAGGGGCATGCGAGTGCTGAACTATTTGGACGACTGGCTGATCATAGCTCAATCACGATCTCAGCTCGTGGAGCACAGAACCATGTTACTCGATCACCTCGAGAATCTTGGTATCACGATCAATTGGACGAAGAGCTCCCTGAACCCCAGCCAAACTATATCGTTTCTGGGCATCGTTCTGGACTCTCGTTCTATGACGGCGCAGCTGTCACAACAGCGCGCGCTGCGCATACAGCACGCAGCGAGGTCCTTCCGCTGCGGTGCGATTATCCCGCTCAAACGGTTTCAGAGGATGCTGGGCCTCATGGCCTCAGCATCATCAGTTCTCCAGCTGGGCCTGCTTCGCATGCGCCCTCTGCAGTTCTGGTTGAAAGCGCGAGTGCCACGCGGAGCGTGGGCACTCAGCCGATTGCGCCTCAAAGTCGATCAAGACTGCGCAGCAGCCCTGAGACCATGGGCGGCGGGCGATTGGTACCGTTCAGGTGTAAGCCTGGGGACTTCCTCGAGAGTGAAAGTGGTGTCTACGGACGCATCCACCTCGGGATGGGGAGCGCTGCTCGAGGGCAGGCCGTTCTTTGGCCTTTGGTCAGAACGAGAAAAGCTCCATCATATCAACTGCCTGGAAATGCTAGCAGTTCACAACGCGCTGACGCGCTTTTGTCCCCACATCAAGGACCAACACGTCGTAGTCCGCTCGGACAACACGGCCGTGGTGTCCTACATAAATCGCCAGGGCGGTCTCGGATCCAGTTCCCTTTTCAGGCTGGCCGAGCGCCTCCTAATATGGGCTCAGCGCAACCTGCGCTCGCTCAGAGCGGTGCATGTGCCCGGGACACTCAACCTGGGTCCAGACAGGCTGTCCAGGAACAACGTTCCCACGGGCGAATGGTCTCTACACCCACACACAGTCCGGCTGTTGTGGCAGAGATTCGGCAGGGCGGAGGTGGACCTATTCGCGTCCCCAGAAAACGCTCATTGCCCCGTGTTCTTTTCGAAGAACGACAGCGCACTGTCCCACAAGTGGCCGCACTGCCCGCTATACGCGTTTCCCCCAGTCTCCCTCCTACCTCAGGTGCTGGAGCGAGTCAGGGAAGTGAAATGCCCAGTACTGCTTATAGCACCGTTCTGGGACAACCAAGCCTGGTTTCCAGTCCTGATGCAGTTAGCAGACTCCGCTCCATGGCCAGTGCCATTGAGGAGAGATCTCCTCTCGCAGGCCAGGGGCTCGATTTGGCACCCACACCCAGAGCTGTGGTCCCTTCATGCGTGGACGCTCAACGGTTACCCGTTAGTCTCACGGATGGAGTGCTGAACACCATCACTCAGGCTAGAGCGCCTTCCACCAGGCGGCTTTATGCCTCGAAGTGGTCGGTTTTCTCCAGCTGGTGTACAACTCGGGGCCTGTCACCCCTCGATTGTGAGGTGACGGAGGTTCTCTCCTTCCTACAAGAGCTGTTGGACAAGGGCAGATCCCCTTCCACGCTCAAAGTCTATGTGGCGGCTATCGCAGCGTGCTCGACAGCAACGCCAGGCCAGTCACTGGGAAGGAACGATTTAGTCATCCGCTTCCTCAGGGGAGCTAGGAGGCTGAATCCCCCCAGACCTCCCTCAGTCCCGGTGTGGGACCTTTCTACGGTCTTGGCAGCCATGAAAGGTCCCCCCTTTGAGCCTATCCAATCTGTCAGCCTCAAACATCTGTCTTTCAAAACGGTGTTTTTGATGGCCCTCGCTTCGGTGAAGCGCATAGGCGATCTGCACGCGCTCTCTGTGAGTCCAACGTGCTTGGAGTTTGGGCCCAATGACTCCAAAGTCATACTCAAACCTAGGCACGGCTACGTGCCGAAATCCCTCAACACTCCGTTTAGGGCTCAGGTTATTTCCCTGTCTGCCCTGCCGGGATCAAACGAGGAAGGGGACTCGAGCTGTCTTTGCCCCGTTAGGGCTTTAAGAGCTTATGTGTCCCGCTCCGCTGCCTTCAGACAGACGGAGCAGCTCTTTGTCTCGTTCAGTGGACGTTCCAAGGGAACGGCTGTTTCGAAACAGAGCCTGTCCAGGTGGGTGGTTGACGCCATAACAATGGCTTATACTACCAAGGGCCTTCAGTGCCCGTTGGGCATTAGAGCGCATTCCACGAGAGGCGTTGCCTCATCGTGGGCCTGGTCTAGCGGGATTTCCTTACAGGAAATATGTACAGCGGCGGGCTGGGCCTCGCCGTCTACATTCATAAGGTTCTACAACCTAGAAGTTCCCGCCTTGCAGGCCAGGTTGTTTTCGGTTTAGCCGAATCAGCTGTCTAACCAGGACACTGATTTCGCAGGCGCACAACGCCACCGAAGACTTCACCGCACTTGCAAGCCAAGTATTTCGGTGTATTCGAGTCAGCTGTCTAAACACGGCACTGATATCGCAGGCGCACAGCGCCGCCGAAGTTTTCTGGGCAGAATTGTGTAAGACCCATGTTTTTCCCACATTAGCCAGGCTCCCTCCTGCCTATGTGATGTTATATCGCGTCTAGAACGCACCTATTTGGGCGAAAGTGTGTAAGTCCCACATTTCCCACATCAGCCAGGTTTCCCCTGCCTATGTGGTGCTGTTTCGCGCCTAGGGGCGCATATATCTGGGCAAACTTGCGTAAGACCCACATTTCCCACATTAGCCAGGCCTCCCCCTGCCTATGTGATGTTATATCGCGTCTTAGGACGCAGCTATCTGAGGGTGGTTGTCCCCCCCCCCCCCCCCCTCCAGACTCTCCGAGTCTACCGGGCGATTATGCACTGTATACCTGGACTAGCTTCCAGTGGTCGGTGTTTTCTCATCCCAGCACGCACGGCGTCTTACAAGTGGTTCCCGCAGCGTTCTACGAACGCAGTACGAGAGAACTCTCGTAAGAGAACGTACTCGGTTACTAACGTAACCTCGGTTCTCTCTAGAAGAGGGAACGAGTACTGCGTTCCCTGCCGTGCGCGCGGTTCGCTCTGGTTCGCTTCGGCGATGAAAACCAGTTGAATCAGCCTACTCGAGCTCCTTTTATAGGGGATGGCCACAACCGTTTCGGCGGGATGTGACGAGGAGCGCGCGAAGCACTCTCATTGATCTGATGTTGCATCAGCCCTCGCTCGATAGGCTCATGCAGTTGCCGCAGAACAGCCAATGAGTGAGCGAGCCGTCTCGCCATGGCTGTGCACTGCCGCAATGCGTTTTACAAATATGAAAATTAAGGATAATTTTGCTTCAGTATTTCGTGAAAAGAGACTTTTCCCGCAGCGTTCTACGAACGCAGTACTCGTTCCCTCTTCTAGAGAGAACCGAGGTTACGTTAGTAACCGAGTACGTTTTAACCGCTAGAGAGACCATTTTTCTGTAGTGCAGTAATTAATAATTAAATCCATCCACACAAGTTAAAAGTTCTTTCTCCATCACTAAATGATAAGCAAAAGCTCTTGGATTGGGTGTGAGTATTGAACTCGGTCATCTGTGATGGTACCATCACTAAGGATCTGGCAAGTACATAAAAGACTTAGGTTTTTGAAGCTGTCAGTACATTGATTTTGTTTGTATCACTCCACGTGTAAAAAAAGAAGAAAATAAATTAAATACTTTACATAAAAAATCCTACAAATACCAATATACAGTAAGGAGGTCATGCAACAACAGTGTAACTACAGTTTAAAGTATTTATTGTTGCATAACAAATACTATTTACATACTATTAAAAATGTAAACAGTGTATGGTGCATACTGCAGTTATGCTGTAACCAGAGGTATTCCACCTATAAGATTAAATGATTTGATAAAGTCAAAGTATTCAAGCACACACAGTGACCAAATGAGGAATGCACATTATATACAGCAGCCCTTTTACAAACCTCTAACCAACTCATGTGAAACATTGACAGAGTGAGGAGTCTGCTAGAAAAAAACAATAAATGAAAGTACTCTTTGCTAATTAGCATATTGAGTGTTGTACCTCTTGAAATTCTTTAGCAAGATGAACTGATTGGTATTCTGGAGTCCGCCAGTATCTATCATCTCCAGTAAATTTGCTGTGAACGGTGACTGTGTTCCTGTCACGTTTCTGTGTGCCGCCACTCCACTGTCATCTTGTGCGATAACAAAGCTCAGCCTGACCTTTTAGCAATCAAAAGCCCAACAGTCGATGTCCTATCAAACTCTCAGTGTGAGATGCCCATGTCTGGTTCAGGATAGTGCTGGTAGATTGCACCCTAGGTATCTCCTAACAAGATAAAGAAGGGCAACTAAGATGTATTACTCCTAACAAATCAAGCCCAGCAATTTCATGGCCAACACAGTAATCCTGCTGCGTGTCACCCTGCATGGACTTGCACTCACAAATAACACGAGAAACAAAACTAGTTAAAGTCCCTCCGCCTTGATCTGTCTGACCATATAACAACCTCAGCAGAAACTATTTGGCCTCCTACATGATGTTAAAAGAATTTCATCCAGACTCAGAAATCCTGGAGGATTCCTAATGTGGAAAATGTCAAGGAATCCAGAGACTACTGCATGCCATGTGTTCTTTTCCCTTTTTTCATGAATGGATTATATTTTCCTGATTCAGGAAATTATTTAAAAGTCTGAGAAACATGAGAAAAACATTTGATGAATTCTAGCATTGTTAGTGAATATTACTTTTAAATGTAACATGTAACAATAATGTATTACACATCAAAAAAAAGTTTTTGGGGCAGACCTGACCTGTTGAAAAGAGATGGTCTCCATACTTCCTGGGGTGGTGACACTTTTCTGTCTAATAATCTGGGACATGGTCTTGGTGTTAGTGCTTGACCAACTGGGGCCCAGGTCAGGAAGCAGGCTTAACCGACCATCTGCTAGCCACCACATGTCACAAATATCAAAAATCTCACCACATAGAGACTCCTTGATATCATAATATAAAGACTGTTTCTGTCCCTCAAACTAGTAAATACTAAAAACTCCCAAACCTATTCAAGGGTAATTTAATAAATGTTACAAATATAGTGCAGATAAACAATTTATAAAGCTTAACTTGCTGAATACTAGATCCCCTTCTACTAAAGGATTTATTGATAATGATATGATCACAAATCACAAGCTAGATTTGCTATGTTTTGCCAGAAACCTGGGCCCATATGTATAAAACTTCTCAGAAATGCTCTTAAAGGGATAGTTCACCCAAAAATGAAAATTACCTCATGATTTACTCACCCTCAAGTCATCCTAGGTGTATATGACATTCTTCTTTCAGACGAATACAATCGGAGTTATATTAAAAGATGTCCTGGCTCTTCCAAGCTTTATAAAGCTTGCAAAATCATGCTAAGTAATTATGAGCACATGCAAAAACAAGAGAGAACCAGTTAAATTTTAACCCTCTGAGCCCGAAGAACGCATCGGTGTGTTCTGCTGGATTTTTTCCCTTATGACAGCTTAAACAACTCCGTCATTTTTGGCCATACTGTAAAGCCTATCAGTGGTGAAAATTAAGATTTTCCAACCCAGTTGTCTTTTCAATTCAATTTATTGACAACTTGGAAAAACACCAAAACAATCACATGAACAGGCTTAGATGGTAGCAAGTTGATAGTAAGTTAAGGGTTCATACACCTATCAGTGTAGACGTTCAATAATTTGACTCAAATAATAATTCAAAACAGTGACAAAGACCAGCTCCTAGAACAGAGCCAGAAAAACACCCTTATTATTTGTGCTATAACATTCACAAACAAAACATAAAAAAAAAAAAAACTTTCCTCAAATAACACACATAAATTAAAACACACATACACTTCAACCATATATCACATACCTGGCAACATCTTAAAACAAGCGTTTTCCAAACCAGGCACAAACCATCATTACAACCTCAAAGAAAGAAAATCGCTGCCACCTATCTGGCGTTGTCGTACCTTGCAACAGCTTACAACAACTGTTTTGCAATCTAGGCACAAACCCTTACAGTCTGCACAAAATATTTGAATACACATGATTATACAAAATATCACATTAAAAACAAATACATCAAACATAACCAATGAGGGTTTGATTTACCTCAAAGAAAGAAATTGCAGCAACCTATCTGGCATTGTCTATTCAGAGTGCACGTGTCACAGTGTCTGGTTTGTGTTCCCTGGGTCACCACTAGATGTCCTCCTTCCCCACGGTGTCTGTCACATTCTTGAACTACATTCCCCATGATTCCTTGTTTGTTCCCATCACTTGTGATTACACCCAGCTGTTCCCATTTATGTTGTTAGTGTCTGTGCTTAAATACCCTGTTGTGTTAGTTCATGTCACGGAGTCATTATTGTATGTCACTCGTCTACACTAAGGTCTGTTTCTAGTCTGTTCTCGTTTTTGTTCTTGCTTGTTTTGTTTTATTGTTATTCTGACGGATTAAATGGTTTTCGACACTGGCATGGACGACTACGATTCTGATTATTATAACTTAGACACTTGCATGGATGACGATGATTTGGACTGCCCTGAGTACTGTGTTGCTGCATTTGGATCCACCCATTTCTCTGCTAGCAATCATGACAGAATGACTCCGTCATCAAGTGGATCCAGCAGCATGAACCTTCTACAGGCTTTTGCGTTTGTGGACCGTCAAAGGGAGGAGGCCATGACGCTCAGGTTTCCCAAGGACTTATCGTCCAACGACGGAGAGTCGTTTAGAGGAGAGCGTCTGGCCCGGTTTTCGGGGACCCGTGGAGCTCGCAGAGGAGGAAGTAGTAGAGGTGAGTCCCGGACTCAGTCTCTACTTCGGTCTTCCTTCGACCATGGGTCAGTGATACACCGACCAGAACACCCTTCGCCGCTGGTCCTGTCCCGTCCTGAACCTGCACCTCGCCAGAAGGGATGACGGAGGAGGAGGAAGACTTCCTTCGTGTCTGTTCCGGTGGTCCCAGTTCCGGTGGTCCCAGTTCTGGTGGTCCCGAGTCCGGTGATTCCGAGTCCGGTGGTCCCAGAGGTCCCCGTGCAGCCCGCTGTTGTCCAGGAGGTCTCCTTGCAGCCCGCTGCGGTCCCGGAGGTCCCCGTGCAGCCCGCTGTTGTCCCGCAGGTACCCGTGCAGCCCGCTGTTGTCCCGGAGGTCCCCGTGCAGCCCGCTGTGGTCCTGGAGGGCCCCGAACAGCCCACGGTCTCCCTGGAGGTCACCCCCGAACAGCCTGCTGTCTTCCCGGAGGATGTCCCAGAACTCCCCATCATCAGTCCTGCCATGGCCAGGAAGGCTGTGTTCCTTTTTTATGTAGTGGCAGTTCTGAAGGCATGGAGGAAGCAGATGAGTTCTGCTGATTCTGAGACTGTTCATGTCACGCCTGTCGATTCAGAGACTGTGGTCACGTCTGCCGAGCCTGTTCACGTCACGTCTGCCGAGTCTGTGTCTTCGGACAAGATGGTTGCCAGATGGACTGTTCGCTCTGCCCTGGCCGCCTGAGGGAAAGTCTCCACCCTGGCCGCCAGATGGACTGTTCGCTCTGCCCTGGTCGCTCGAGGGAAAGTCTCCACCCTGGCCGCCCGATGAACTGGTCGCTCCGCCCTGGCCGCCCGAGGGAGAGTCTCCGCCCTGGCCGCCCGATGAGCTGAACGCAGTGTTTCAGGACCTCAGACCAGCTCTTTGTCTGTTATGGTGGGAAGCTGAAGGGAAAGGCTCTCTCCAAGCAAAGGTTGTCTCACTGGATAGTGGACGCCATTGCTTTGGCATACCAGCAGCAAGGTCGACCTCCTCTTGGGCTCTAGCGCATGGCGCCTCGCTAACAGACATCTACAGAGATGCAGGCTGGGTGACACCCAACACATTCGCGAGATTCTACAATCTCCGAGTGGAGCCAGTTTCTTCTCATGTACTCGCTTCAACCAGCCGGTACTAGATTCTGCTCAGGTGTCTTTGCTTGCTCGTCATTCCTCTCCACGGACGGGATACGTGCAATATTTTCCTCAGGTGAGCTTAATAAGCCCTGAGTTTCCTCCAGCGCTGTTGACGTCAACGCCAGAGTTATGCCACTGGCAGCTTTCGCGTTGGCCAGGTGCCTCCATGTGCATGGTTCTCCCTCTGGGTGACCCCCACATGTGTATTTCCACTGTAAGCATGTGTCTTTCCCTCGGCAAGCCATTCCCCTTTCAAGGGAACCCGGCGCTGCGTCCAGATTGACACTATGTGAACGTCTTGACCAGGGCTATTCAACTAGCTTCATTCTGGCCTGATTATCAAATCGAAAAGTTGAGGGGGGCGGTGGGTGGGTTTGGGGGTTTAGCTTATTTATTGAAACATTATTTAAACATAACAGTTTAAACAAGCTAAAATAAACCTAAAAAAAAATATTGTATTTACTTGGAGATGTTGTACCCAACAGTATGCAGATATATAAGACCATAATAAATAAAAACTTGATAATTTACAGCTGTGTACAACTATTTTCCTTGGAACAAATACATTAATTACAAAAGCTCATAGCTATTGATAAGAAATAATAATAATTATTTTATTTATAATTGTTATGCTTAAATGAAAATATTCTGACAGTGAGACTTGACAACCACAGGCTACTCACTCCCACTATATAAAAAATGCCTAAACACAGGTTAACAACTATACCCACCTTCACAAAGAAACTGACATAATTTCATAACAAAAATGAATTTTAGCCTATATTCCTCTACCCACCTAATAAATCTAATGCAATATAAATGACTATAACAAAGTATTCAATATAAATATTCCACATTTCTGCTCAAACCATGGTAAATTACTACAGTACATTCATGGTAAATGTTTGTAAGGGTGGTAATTAGAGATTTAAAGTCTTCTAATTTCATTCATGGCACAATGTTTATCCTGCTTTCCTCATCAGTCTTGTTGGGAATTTTGAGGCTATACTATAGTTAAATAATCATTTAAATCAATACTAGTTAAATCATTGAGTGATTTGTAACAGAGAGGTGTCTGTAGAATTGAAACGCTTCCCATTGGTTGTCGCAACACTGTTTAATAATAGTGTCTGGGACTGCGAGTAAACATAACTCTGTACTGGGCCATGCTGAAACAACAGAAAACAGTGCGATTTGTTCTCTATTTGTTGTTATTGACCAAGAAACTGCTTCAGATGATTCAGTGACAGAGCGGTCCGAATGAATCTGAATAGTTTCAGACCGTTATGCAAGCACCTTTAGAAAGAATCAAACCAAAAGAATGATTAATTCACAAATGATTAGTATAGCTGGTTCAGTCGACAGAAACACACATAATAACTGCAGAAATAGCAATTCGCACGTAAAATCTTTCTTAGGTCAGTCGGAGCGTGTATCACACTAAATTAGCCGCACTGCCAGGAAACGAGGAGGAGGGAGGTTGGGGTGCCCTCGGGCCAGATGGAGATGATTGGCGGGCCGGATTTGGCCTGCGGGCTGCCAGTTGAATAGCCCTGGTCCATACCAACAATGCCATAGTGACCAGTGCCTGTCTTGTGTGAAATCAGGCGTGCACAACAAAAGCCCTATTCGGACGGGACTAGTTCAACATGGAGAGGTGGGGTAAAGTAATTATTAGTAATTATTTTTGATTTTAGTCCTGTCCGAATGTGCCATCTCAGTAATCATTGTGGACAATGTCAGTAAAGATGACAGTGACTTTCACCTTCTGTAAAAAGGTCCGGAAAAATTACCACAGGTAATACTAATCCTGTGCGAATAGACCCTCTGTAAATATGTACGTAAATATTCCATCATTTCCTGTTTAAAAGTGTTTTTTCAAGTATGCAGGCGCTTGAAAAAGCATTCAGTTGCATTCTAGACGCTGGGACAAGTCTGTGGCAAAACTCAAGTGTTTTACACATACCATTCAGATCAAAAAGAAGATCGAACGCACTTGTTAGAGGCACGAAACATCTTTTAGCGTTAGGTAAGTGCCTATTACCAACATAATCCAATCTGAAGTTAATTAATACATTGTTCGACCGGACATAACTGTTTTATAAATATAAATATATAGACGCTGACTGGCCTAGCTTTATCTTGCTCACGGCTGTAAGGATCGAACCGATACGAGCAGGAGATAGACGTACCTGCATTGTCGTCGAATCCCACACCACACCTTAAAGTGGTCCTCTGTAATGGAGAAAGCACACTTTTCTTTGTGTTCAGCCTAAACCCCCATACTTTCATGTAGGGAGGAAGACATCTCAATGCCGAACCGCCGTCTGCTCCACAATGAGCTAAAGTACAGGGTGACAAGACTAGGCCGAAAGGAAGAACCTGAGGAAGGAAGAATACTGGTATGCTTTGCCCCCAAAAGCAACCTGAGGAATTTCCTGAGTTGAGGAAAGATGGAATATGGCAGTATGTGTCCTAAAGATCTACAGTGACAAACCAGTCCTCGGAACTGATTGTGTCACGATTCGCCTCAGTGCACAGATCTAGAATTGGACGCAACCCTGCATCCTTCTTAGGAACGATAAAATACCAGCTATAAACCCGGTCTTTCTGTTGGGGGAAGGAACACCCCCACCCCTGGAAAAGCCTTTACCACTTGTTCCACAACCAGAGCCTGTTCCCCCCTGTGTGCAGGACTCATTGAGATATATTTAGCAGTAGTTTCACGCTGCTAAAAATCTACTAAGGGAACCAGTCTCTCTCTCTAATGTTACTAGAGCGACCAATTCGGTACCCTGAAGTGGATAACTGTCAGAGAACAGCCGAATTGATTGCTCTCTGACCAATCAGTTGAGGGGGGCGAGCATTCCAGTGCTGCTACATTTCTGGGTGGACACTGAGATATGGGCTTGCCGGAGACCGCTGCACACAAGGTGGTGGGGTTGGCAGAACGGTCCCCTAAGGGCACTGAAGGGAAATGGCCATGTATAGTCAAGTCAAGTCAAGTCATCTTCATTTATATAGCGCTTTTAACAATGTAGATTGTTTCAAAGCAGCTTTACAAAGATAAACGTATAATTTAATGTAAAAGAGATTGTTTTGGCTTTATAGTGGTTCTTTAATAAAGTTATTTTCCAGCTAAGGTTAGTTTTGATTGATTCGCTTCCGTCGCAACGATAATTTGTTATTAAATTAGGGGCCGTTAAAATGACACCATTCTCTCTACACAGACTTTAAACGCGAACCTGTGATAAACGCTGATGGCGTTCACATGCGCATTAAGAATTGGTTCTATAGTTATGTGCGTTTGAATATATGGGCGCAGGTTTGTAATTCCCTACAAACCAAGCCTAAACAAAGTACTGGTCTTTCCTTATAAATTTTGATACAGAATTTAATTTTATTTTATCACTTCGGGGTAGGTACGCGAAACTAATTTTCCGAAAACGCTTTATCTGTAGAGTGGTAAAGGGATCCTCTATAGGGAGAGACTAGTTGGCACTTCAGCACTGCGTTGTCATCGGGTCCAGACGAAGGTCCCTCGTCAGATCTGGATACGGCCTGGATCCAGCAGGCTGCGGGAAAACCTCGGGATAAACAAAGACACTAAAATTAGCGTAGATGCCATTCTTCTTATGATGTAACGAGTACATCAGGATTTATGGGAAGTGTTCCCGGTTCCGGCTGACCAAAGCGCTGACCTAATCTATGCAGCCTAACATTGAATTATAGAAGTCTATAATGTGTTATGTGTATGCTAGGTCAAAGAGATGTGTCTTTAATCTTGCTTTGAACTGACAGAGTGTGTCTGCTTCCCGGACAATTTTAGGAAGACTGTTCCAAAGTTTTGGTGCTAAATAGGAAAAGGCTCTACCGCCAGCAGTCGATTTTGATATTCTAGGTATTATCAACTGGCCAGAATTTTGAGATCGCAATAGATGTTAAGGACTATAATGTGTTAAGAGCTCGCTCAAGTACTGCAGAGCTAAACCATTTAGTGCTTTGTAAGTAATCAGCAATATTTTAAAATTTATATGATGTTTAATAGGGAGCCAATGCAGTGTTGACAGAACTGGGCTAATATGGTCATACTTCCTGGTTCTGGTAAGAACTCGAGCTGCTGCGTTTTGAACTAGCTGTAGTTTGTTTATTAAGCGTGCAGGGCAACCACCCAGTAGAGCATTACAATAATCTAGCCTTGAGGTCATGAACGCATTAACTAATTGTTCCGCATTTGTCAATGAGAGCATATGACGTAATTTAGATATATTTTTAAGATGGAAAAATGCGGTTTTACAGATACTAGACACATGACTTTCAAATGAAAGGTTGGTATCAAAGAGCACGCCCAGGTTCCTAACCGACGACGAAGACTTAACAGAGCAGCCATCAAGTGTTAGACAGTATTCTAGATTATTACGTGAGGAAGTTTTTTGTCCAATAATTAGAATCTCTGTTTTTTTAGAATTTAGAAGTAGGAAATTACGAGTCATCCAATTTTTTATATCAGCTATGCATTCCATTAATTTTGTGAATTGGTAAGTTTCGTTAGGTTTTGAAGAAATATACAGCTGAGTATCGTCGGCATAACAGTGGAAGCTAATTCCATGTTTCCTAATGATATCTCCTAATGGTAGCATGTACAGAGTGAACAGCAATGGTCCTAGTACTGAGCCTTGTGGTACGCCATACTGAACTTGTGATCGATGAGACATCTCTTCATTTACTGCTACAAAATGAAGTTTTATTAACTAAGTTCGGGAGGAGCACGTTCAGATAATTAACACGAGTGGATCGCACTCAGCAATCAATGATAAGAGGGTATATATAGACTCAGCAGTCTTACCTCGATCCATTGACAGTTTGCAGCATCCCCCCACCACCCCTTCTCCACACTTCTAGTTCTAAACACTTACATGCGGGGGGAATACTCTGGGTTCGGACTGAATTCCGAGCTCGGAGCCCTCCCTCCGGACAGCACGCCAAATACACATTAAATCTTACTCCCTCAAAATTATATGCAAGTGTGAACTCGTGAACTGATAATGGTCAGATAAGTATGATTTAAACCATGCTAGTGCAATTCCACTAATGCCAACATAGTTTTCTAGTCTATTTAAAAGAATGTTGTGGTCAATGGTGTCAAATGCAGCACTAAGATCAAGTAACACTAATAGAGAGATACAACCACGACCGGATGATAGGAGCAAATCATTTGTGACTCTAACGAGAGCTGTCTCGGTACTATGGTACGGTCTAAATCCGGACTGAAAATCCTTGCAGATATCATTTCTTTCAAGAAAGGAACACAGTTGTGAGGATACCGCCTTTTCTAATATCTTTGACAGAAAAGGTAGATTCGAGATCGGCCTGTAATTGACTAATTCTGTAGGATCAAGTTGCGTTTTTTTAACAAGCGGTTTAATCATAGCCAGCTTAAAGTTTTTTGGTACGTATCCTAGAGACAAAGACTAATTAATGATATTAAGAAGAGGATCTATGACCTCTGGGAGCATCTCTTTCAGTAGCTTAGTCGGTATAGGGTCTAACATACATGTTGTCGATTTAGATGAATTAACGAGTTTGCAAAATTCTTCCTCTCCTATAGCAATAAATTAATCAGATTTTTCCTCAGGGAGACTACAATGCACTGCCTGATGCGATACTGTAGTAGACGGTTGCATAGTTATAATTTTGTCCCTGATATTATCAACCTTATAAGTGAAGAAGTTCATAAAGTCATTACTGCTGTGTTGCTTTGAAACTTCTGGGCTTGAGGCTTTCTTTTTCGTTAGTTTAGCCACTGTTTCAAATAAATACCTAGGATTATGTTTATTTTCTTCTAATAGGGTTGAAAAATAAGCAGATCTTGCAGCTTTTAAAGCCTCTCTGTAAGTAATCGAGCTCTCCTTCCATGAAATCCGAAATACCTCTAGTTCCCTTTCAAGGGAACTCGCGTTGCGTCGAGTTTGACGCTATGGGAACGCTTTGCGTGATGACGTCTTGAAGCACATGTAAAATCAGTCCAATGGTGTAGCGGGACGTCAGAGGCGGGTGACGTCACGTACCAGGAAGCTATAAAAGCCGGCCTGAAGCAGGAAACAACAGCTTTCTGAGTCTTCAGTAGCGCTCTGTGTTGAAATCTGTCTGTCTTATTTGGTGTTGTCTGATATATATATATTATTCAGTATGGCGAGCAAGCAGCAGTTTAGAGTGTGTGTCCATCCCTGCCCGCGTTATTTAACGGGAGGTGACACACACACTCTTTGTGTTGTTTGTTTGGGAGAGGAGCATGCCCAGTCAGCACTCGAGGGTGGTGACTGTGAGCATTGCTGTGCGCTTCCTTTGCGTACGCTCCGATCCCGCTTGGCTCGGTTCAATCCCGACCACGTTCCCCAGGGCTTTGGTCCCGCCGCTGCCGAGGCACGGCGTCGATCTCAGACCTGGGGTTCGCAGATGGATCTGTCAGTGGATGTTGAGACGGGCTCTGCCTTATCTCAGCATCCTTCTGATAGATCCAGTGCCTCTCATCAGGGTGTGGAAGCACGCGCTGCGGTTTCTTCCCCCCCGGTGGAGGCACCAGTACTGCAATTGTCCAGCTCTGAGGAGCTGGACGTTGTTAGTATTGAAGCTGAGTCTGAGGATTCGCCACCTCAGTCTCACGCTTTTGAGGAATTGCTCGATGTTGTCACTAGAGCAGTTCACAGATTATCTATTGAGTGGCCAGAGGATAGGCAGGACGTTCGTTCGAAAAGCAAGCTCGACGAACGCTTCCTGCCATCTCGTACACAGCCTCAGCGAAGAAGCCTTCCGTTTTTTCCCGATCTCCACACCGAGGTGTCGAGATCGTGGGGAAAACCGGTTTCATACAGAGTGTATGCACCACAAACATCCCACTATTCTTCCATTCATAAATATAAAGAATATGGTTATGGGGAGATGCCGAAGGTGGAGGAGACGCTTGCGAGCTATCTCTCTCCAGCAACGGCATCTTCCCTGAAAGCTCCTTCACTTCCCTCTAAGCCAGTAAAATACACATCATCTCTGGTTCATAAATCGTATGCAGCCGCTGGTCAAGCTGCAGCGTGTCTGCATACGATGTCTATTATGCAAGCCTATCAGGCAGAATTATTGGGGGATTTAGAGGAGGGCGGGGGAATTGGTCCTGACACAGTGGCTGAACTTCGCAGAGCCACAGATCTGTCTCTCAGGGCCACCAAGGAGACCGCTAAATCAATCGGGCGGTCTATGGCAGCCCTGGTGGCCACTGAGAGGCATCTGTGGCTCAATCTGAGCGATATAAAAGAGAAAGAAAAGCACGTTCTCTTAGATGCTCCGGTTTCCACTGTTGGTTTATTTGGTGATGCAGTAAACAGTGCGGTAGCTAAATCTCAGGAAGCTGCTAAACAGGCAGCTGCATTGCAAAAGCTTCTCCCCCGCCGTTCATTCTATGAGGCTGCTGAGCGGGAGCAGCCTCACTCCTCTAAAAAGAGCGCTGAACACCGTGCCACTCAAAAACAGAGTGTGTCCTCTCGTGCTCCCCCACAAAAATCTCGGGGACACGGAGGGCGCGCTCAAACCCAGCAGTCTTCGAGGGGTAGAACGGATCTGCGGACCGTTATTACCGCCAAGAAGGCTGCTGGGAAAAAATCCTGACGTCCGAGGGCTCAGGATTAATGAGGGTAGTCCCCCCCGAAGCAGAGCGGTTAACACCTCTTTTTACGGTGCCCGTCTCTCTTCGGTACCCTCAGGGGACCGTTCTGCCAACCCTGCCGCCTCAGGTGTTACAGGGCGCAGCGGTCTCCGGCGAGCACATATCTCAAGGACCACCCGGAAACGTAGTGGCCTCGGGATGCCCGCCCCCTCCGAGGAGGGTGTTAGAGCAGTCTGTTCGGTCGCTCCCTGCCGGTGCGCCGTTACAGGGCGTCGAATTGACTGCTCAACAACAACAAAATCCAGAAACCAGTCTCGAGAGGCTGGTACCTCTAGTAGAATCTTTGACAGCGTGGAAGCTACTGTCAAATGTTTCTCGTTGGGTCCTGCAGACCGTGGAAAAAGGGTATCTGATTCAGTTCGGGAAACGCCCACCTCGGTTTATGGGGGTTCTGCCCACTGTGGTGGCCCCCGAGCAGGTTCTGGTTATGGAACAGGAAGTAAACACTCTGTTAGAGAAAGGGGCCATAGAATATGTACCTCCCTCCGACAGGGAAACCGGGTTTTACAGCCGGTACTTAATAGTTCCAAAAAAGGACGGGGGATTGCGTCCCATTTTGGATCTTCGAGTTCTGAACGAGTCAGTCATGCAGCTCAAGTTCAAAATGTTGACATTGAGACAGATCGTGCCACAGATCAGGTCCGAGGACTGGTTTGTCACGATAGATCTCAAGGACGCATATTTCCATGTTTCCATCCGTCCTTGTCATTGGAAGTTCCTGAGGTTTGCTTTCGGGGGCAAAGCATACCAATATCGTGTTCTTCCATTCGGCCTAGCTTTATCACCCCGCACTTTCACGAAATGCATGGATGCAGCTCTGGCGCCTCTGCGCCTTCAGGGGATTCGCATCTTGAACTACATCGACGATTGGTTGATTTTAGCTCAGTCGCATCAGTTGGCGGTTCAACATCGAGATGTTGTTCTCGCCCACATGAAAGAGCTGGGGTTACGGCTGAACGCCAAGAAGAGTGTGCTTTCTCCACTCCAGAGAACCACTTTCCTAGGCGTGGTTTGGGACTCAGTGTCGATGCAGGCGCGCCTGTCACCGCCACGTATAGAGTCCATCCTTGCAGCTGTGAAAAGTGTAAAGCTAGGCCAGCTACTCACTGTCAAACAGTTCCAGAGACTGTTGGGTCTCATGGCAGCAGCTTCCAACGTGATACCTTTTGGACTGCTGCACATGAGGCCCCTGCAGTGGTGGCTCAGGACCAGGGGGTTTTCCCCGAGGGGCAACCCATTTCGCACAATCAAGGTCACGCGGCGATGCCTACGTGCCTTGGTTATGTGGAAGAAACCTTGGTTCCTGTCCCAGGGCCCAGTGTTGGGAGCTTCTTGTCGTCGCAGACTGCTAACGACGGATGCTTCCCTCACGGGTTGGGGAGCGATCCTGGAGGGTCGCTCAGCTCAAGGTCTGTGGGAAGACCATCATCGTTCCTGGCATATCAATCGCCTAGAGATGTTAGCTGTCTTCCGGGCTCTGAGGAGCTTTGTCACAGACCTCAGGGGACACCATGTGTTAGTGCATACGGACAACACGTCGGTAGTCGCCTATATCAACCACCAAGGGGGTTTGCGCTCGCGCCCATTATCAAATCTGGCACGCCATATCCTCTTGTGGTCCCAGGGGAAGTTGCTGTCACTCAGAGCAGCCTACATCCCCGGGGTTCAGAATATAGGAGCAGACACTCTGTCGAGGCAGGGGCCGAGGCCCGGGGAATGGAGGCTCCACCCCGAGGTGGTGGAGCTGATATGGAGGGAGTACGGCCAAGCACAAGTGGATCTGTTTGCGTCTCGAGAGACGTCTCACTGTCCACTTTGGTTCTCCCTCACGCATCCAGCTCCTCTCGGACTGGATGCTATGGTACAGGCGTGGCCGAGGCTTCGTCTGTACGCCTTTCCCCCAGTTGCTCTGCTCCCGGGAGTTCTGGAGAGGGTTCGCAGGGACCGGGTTTGCCTGCTTCTTATAGCCCCGCGCTGGCCGGGCAGAGTATGGTTTCCCGACCTTGTGTCCCTCCTCGACGGGCCTCCTCTGGAGCTACCTGTCAGGAGGGACCTTCTGTCCCAAGCAGGGGGTTCAATACTTCACCCCCGCCCAGAACTGTGGAACCTGTGGGCTTGGCCTCTGAGGGGGCCCAGCTCATAGAGTCAGGTCTCTCAACTGAGGTTGTTGAGACCATTCTACAATCCAGAGCTCCCTCCACGAGGAAACTTTATGCCCTGAAGTGGAGAGTATTCACTTCTTGGTGTAGTGACCGTCGGCTGGACCCAGTCCACTGCCCAATTGGTACAGTGCTGGAGTTCCTGCAGGACCGGTTCACTGCAGGTCTGACCCCGTCCACTTTAAAGGTCTATGTGGCGGCCATAGGTGCTTACCACATTCCTTTGGGTGGAATGTCTGTGGGGAAGGACCCTCTGGTATCTCGTTTCCTTCGTGGCACTTGGAGGCTGAGGCCTGCAGTCCGCTCTAGGGTGCCGCCATGGGACTTGTCCATTGCTCTACAAGGCCTGTCCCTGGCCCCCTTTGAGCCCATTGAGGAGGTTTCGGAAAAGTTTCTGACTTTGAAAGCTATTTTCCTTCTTGCCATTTCTTCTCTTAAGAGAATTGGGGATATTCAAGCATTGTCGGTTGCTCCTTCCTGCTTAGAGTTTGCTCCGGGTATGGTGAAAGCTTTTCTCCATCCCAGACCGGGTTATGTCCCCAAGGTCCCCACTAATGTGGCCAGACCTATTATTCTGCAGGCCTTCTGTCCTCCTCCCTTCCAGAATGCGGACCAGGAGGCTAATAATTTGCTTTGCCCAGTTCGGGCGTTAGACGCCTACGTCCACAGAGCTGCCCTGTGGCGCAGAAGTGATCAGTTGTTTGTTTGCTTTGGCTCCCCTAACAAGGGAGGGCCGGTGTCTAAGCAAAGAATGAGCAAGTGGGTGGTCGAGGCTATCTCACTTGCTTATGAGGCGGCTGGGCAGCCTTCTCCTTTGGCTGTCCGGTCACACTCTACAAGGAGTATGGCGGCCTCTAAGGCCCTTATTTCAGGAGTTTCTCTACAGGATGTCTGTGATGCGGCAGGCTGGTCCTCACCGCACACTTTCGTCAGGTTCTACTCTCTGGATCTAGACTCTGCTCCAGGGTCTCATGTTTTGTCATCCTAGTGCTGCTCTTCATGATTTCACACAGGACAGACATTTGTAGCTATGGAGGCGTTGGTATAGACGTTCCCATAGCGTCAAACTCGACGCAACGCGAGTTCCCTTGAAAGGGAACGCTCCGGTTACGACTGTAACCTCGGTTCCCTGAAGAGGGAACGAGCGTTGCGTCACCTTGCCATATCTCCTTCATGCCTGTCAGCACGACTTCAGACTTTACTAAGCTGTTGTTTCCTGCTTCAGGCCGGCTTTTATAGCTTCCTGGTACGTGACGTCACCCGCCTCTGACGTCCCGCTACACCATTGGACTGATTTTACATGTGCTTCAAGACGTCATCACGCAAAGCGTTCCCATAGCGTCAAACTCGACGCAACGCTCGTTCCCTCTTCAGGGAACCGAGGTTACAGTCGTAACCGGAGCGTTCTTCTAAGCTATCTGGGATGCTGAGATGATGAAATTGATTAGGAAGATTATTGATAAAGCAATCTTTAGTGGCAGAAGTGTTAGGTCTAAAATATTTATAACACGGAGTTGGCTTTGCAGCCTTGGCTAAATGTAATTTACACAAGACTTGATTATGATCTGAGATGTCATCGCTCTGCTGCAGAATTTCAACGGCATCAACATTTATTCCATGTGATAATATTAGATCTAGAGTATGATTACGACAATGAGTAGGTCCTGACACGTCTTGTCTAACTCCAATTGAGTTTACAATGTCTTTAAATGCCATACCCAATGCATCTTTTTCATTATTGATGTGTATATTAAAATCACCAACAATCAGTACTTTATCTGCAGTCAATATTAATTCTGACAGAAAGTCCGCAAATTCTTTGATAAAATCTGTATGGTGCCCTGGTGGCCTGTATACAGTAGCCAGCACAAATCTCGTATCGTTTACACTATATATTTTTACATTAAGCACCAACACTTCAAAAGAAGTATATTTAAAACTTGATTTCTTAGTGGTTTTGAAAATATTACTATAAATTACAGCAACGCCACCCCCTTTGTGTTTCAGACGAGGTTCATGTTTATAACAGTAATCTTGTGGGGTTGACTCATTTAAAGTAATGTAATCGTTTGGTTTTAGCCAGGTTTCTGTCAAACACAGCATATCTAGGTTATTATCTGTAATCATATCATTAACAATGAGTGCTTTTGGAGTAAGGGATCGAATATTTAGCAACCCAAGCTTTATCATTTGCTCATCTGTATTATAGATGTTTTTTATTTGTTGAACATCAATTACATTTTTAACCTTAGATGGGTTTGGACGTTTTTTGGATTTCCAAATTCAGGGAACAGACACAGTCTCTATGTGATGATAGCTAGGTGAAAGAGGCTCTATGTGATGGGATTTATCTGACCTTGGTGACGCGAGGCCGCTAGCAGACAGTTGGTTAAGCCAGTCTGTCTGCTTCCTGACCTGGTGCCCAATTTGTAATTTTTTATCTCTAAGACTATGAGCCAAATTACTAGAGAGAAGAGCAGCACCATCCCAGGAGGGATGAATACCATCTCTTTTCAACAGGTCAGGTTTGGCTCTATTTTCACGTTCCGTGTGATCGAATCAGCAATTACTAGGTCACAATCAACAGAATTCTCAGTGGGTGTTTCACTGAGCGGGGCAAATCGATTTGTTATGGTAATCGGAACGGAAGAGTGGTTTTTTGATCCGTGACTAGAGCGATCCCTCACAGGTCACCCATTTGCCTTGCTGCGCAGGCACTAACTCAGCCGGAACCGCATCATATAAAGAGTTCACTATGCTAGGCGCATCCAAAATAGTATCTAAAGCTCTAGCACTCTTACTATCCTCAATTAAAGTTTGGATGCATGTCTCTAGTTCTGAAATCTTCTCCGTCAGCCTAACTGTCTCCTTGTATTTATCACATATAAATCCTATATTGCCGACAGAGAAGGCTATGCTAAACATGTGACATGAAGTGCAGGTGACAATAACAGGACAAGACATTACTCACCGTGTTTGTTGACTGATTCTTACTCACCTGGGCTTTTTATGAACTCAAAGGCGCGGGCGCGCGCAAGAAAAATAAATAAAAAATAACTGAGCGCACGGGTGGCACGTTAACAGGCTAGCGAATTACTAGCGTGTTGTGCTAGTGACGGAAGCTAGCGATGTCAGGTTAATCTGAGATGTTGGGTAAGCTGTATTTAGTAGTATAAACAACTAGAAATTGTAGTAAATGATGGTTCAAAACAAAGAAATACGAGGCTAAGACGGAGCTTACAGCACCGAAGCAAACAAACTCACAGCAGGCAGCGAGGCAGACAGGAGCAATCGATCAGCGATCCTATATAGTGAGGTGTTAACTACTTTCCCCGGATGGGGATTGCCCTTAGAGGCCTGACGTCACTGGTGTCCAAGCCTTCTTGGAGATAATGATGGTCCTCAGATCAGTCTTACCTCGGAAAGTCCATTTTTTTTTTTTTTTTAGTGGGGGCTCAGGAGCTGACGCTTTGCTTCTATTGAGAGATGTTTGGCAGAACATCTGAAAGATATTTGGCAGAAGTTCTCACGCTGCCAAAAAATATACTAAGGGAACCAGTCTCTCCCAGGGAAATAGGCACCATATAGTGAGGTGTTAATCACTTCCCCCCGGAGGCTAAGAGAACCAGTCTCTGGTATTACTCAGAAACCTCTTACGTCAGAACCTCTTTGCCAAAGCCTTTTTTCGAGATAATGATGGTCCTCAGATCTGTCTTACCCCAAGACGACTTCAGCTGAGACTGCTAAAGGAACCAGCCTCTCGAGACTGGTATCTAGCCTAGCTCGAGAAGCCAATCGTTTCAAGCCTGAAACGGATGACCGGCAGGAAACAACCTAACTGACCCCTCTTAAACCCTCCTCTGCGTCGGGGCGTTTTGCTGGATTTTCTTCACATAGTAGCAAAATAGACTTAAAATACTCCATCATTTATGGTCATACAGAAAAAAAATATGACAAAAAACTGTAAAAGGTCTACTTTTGTATGTCCACTTACAATCAAAACAAGACATTGTGCTTTTGTAAAATATAGAAAATAAACAGGGTGTGCTTGCTGCCTCTCCATCTATGTGAATTTGTTTTCTGTAGGACATCTCTAAACTGAAACAAAACTCAACGAATACTTGTCACACAGACATGAGCAATATATCTTTATAGACAGTTAAGTGTCTACATTTAAATGATCTAACTCTAAACGAAAACAAATGTTCTCTGTTTAAGTAATCCATATGAAACCAACGAGAGGTAAAGTTTCTCAAGCCTCTGCTCATTATCTCTAATGTGACCACACCCATGCGTGCACAAGCAATTCACATGTTCATAGTCCACGTGAAGGAACGTGAACCTGTAAACGCCCCCCATCACCTCAAAACAAAGCATCAAACTTCCTTCCTCTGCTTTTCGTCGAGTTTGGAAGACACATTGTGAGTTTACTTTGGATTTACCTCAGAAGAAGAACGTGATTTGAAGATAAGAAAGACTTTTAAGGTAAGAAATTTGATCTCACTCATATTAGTTAGCGTGTTATTGTTGCATAAACTTCACATTGTACTAGTTGAACTGGTGCTAGACTAAAATCGACAAAAACATGTTTAAATATGAAATATAGACAGGTAAGCAATCTTTAAATGTTAAATAAATTTACATGTAGGCTACGACACTATATTATAAAACAGCATGATATAAAAGTAGGCTAGTATGAGTGTTTACACTAACATGATGAATATTATAATGTGTTTACTATGAAATACTGTGTTCGTGGATATCTGCTCAAATGTAGATTATAATGAGCTAACAATAATGATTCATATTAAGGAGTGGCTCGATCACTTCAGTAAATCGTCTCTACAAGCACTGTGAGTTTGAGTCACTCGTGCTGTGCATTTGAAAAGCAAAAAGCGCCAAACATTAGGCTATGGTTTTATTCCAATCTCATTTCATAACGTCAAAACGTCTGAAAACATTTGAAATAACATTTGATAATCCATATATATTTCTTTAGTGTAGTGTACTGAAGTGTTCCTTTCTAATGATTTTTAGTTATAGGCCGCCTGCATTTCTCCCCCCCCAAAATAAAAGTTTTCTGTAAAGTTAAAACGTCTCGGTTACGTATGGTAACCCTCGTTCCCTGAGTGAGGGAACGGAGACGTTACGTCGGTAGGAGTTACCAACGAATTGGGATCACGCTAGGGAGACCAATTGCCTTTGAGAGAAACTAAAACGAACCAATGAACATTGGCATGCAAGATTTGCGAGAGGAAGCGAGAGCATACACAAATCGCTTTACGCTGAGGAGCCGAACGGTGTCCGGTCCTCCGCGAAGGTACAGCAACCATGGCGACGGGACGTGACGTCTCCCTTCCCTCACTCAGGGAACGAGGGGTACCATACGTAAGCGAGACGTTCCCTTTCGTTTGGTCACTCCTACATCACGTCGGTAGGAGTTACCAACGAATTGGGATCCCTAACAAAACGCCATGGTGCTGGCCCCTTCCAGCGCCCTGCCTAAGCTTCTGTCAGCAGTTTCTTGAAACTTATCTTATGTGCGGAAGCTTAGCTGGAAAGATCACACTGCTGTTCCGCAAGACCCGCTCAGTGGATATTGGATAACACTGGGAAACCCATGATCTTAAGAGGGAACGCTGCGGAGCCCAAACCTGCCCGAAGGGAGGCACTAGGACTACACATGTGCACTAGCCCGGAGGGTAGTGGACACATGGCAGTCTCTGAGGTAGTCCCAGCGTGGAGGGTGGGAGCGTACTCAGCAGAGACGACAGAGCGGACTCTGTCGAGGGGAAGACACTGGCTAACCCGGGGGGTATCTGCATCGTGGAGAAACACATATGGGGTCGCCGTAGGGACCGCTACATAAGAACCCCAGCCTGAACTCAGCTCACAGTGAGAGGTAACAGGCCTGGCGACCGGCGATCCGCCTCGCCTGACGCCGGGGGGTGACGGAGGAACTCACGAGGTTCGCTGTTTGTTGGGTAACCAACGGAGCAGGACAACGCACGTATCTGGCCCCTGGGGCGAGAATGGCATAGCAAGCCAACACTAACCTAATTCCTCGCGCTACTAGCTGTAGCGAGTATACGGGAGGAAACAAGGGGATTCTGGAGTCCTCTGAGCACTAAAGTTAGATCCCAAGAGGGTACGGGGTGCAGATTACAAGGAGGATTCAACCTCCTAGCACCCCTGAGGAACCTGATGACCAGGTTGTGCTTTCCCAAAGACTTACCTTCTACTGCATCGTGATGTGCGGCTATTGCGGCAACATACACTTTGAGGGTGGAGGGAGACAGCCTTCGCTCCAACCCATCTTGCAGGAAGGAAAGGACGACACTGATCGGGCAAGTTTGGGGGTCTTCCCGGCGGGAAGAACACCAACCGACAAACAGGTTCCACTTCAACGCATAGAGGCGCCTCGTAGAGGGGGCTCTAGCGGAAGTGATGGTGTCTACCACAGCCTGTGGTAGGCCACCTAGAACCTCCGCGTCCCGTCCAGGGACCAGACATTGAGTTTCCAGAGGTTTGGACGCGGGTGCCATAAGATGCCCCGTCTCTGAGAGAGAAGGTCTTTCCTCAGAGGAATCGGCCAAGGAGGGGCTGTCGCAAGGAGCATGAGTTCTGCAAACCAAGTCCGGTTGGGCCAATACAGCGCAATGAGCAGGACCTGCTCCTCATCCTCCCTGACCTTGCACAGTGTCTGTGCGAGAAGGCTCACTGGGGGAAACGCATATTTGCGAAGGCCCTGGGGCCAGCTGTGTGCCAGTGCATCCGTGCCGAGGGTTCCTTCGGGCAGAGAATAGAAAAATTGGCAATGGGTCGTGTCCGGAGAGGCAAACAGATCTATCTGAGCGGCTCCGAAGATTTCCCATATCACCTGGCCCGCCTGGGGATGGAATCGCCATTCTCCCGGAAGGGGCGTCTGCCGCGAGAGCTCGTCAGCTGCACCGTTGAGCACACCAGGGATGTGAATGGCTCAAAGCGACCTCAGATGCTTCTGACTCCAAAGGAGAAGATGGTGGGTGAGTCGCTACATACGATGGGAGCGTAGACCACCTTGGCAGTTGATGTACGCAACGGTCGCAGTGCTGTCCGTACGGACCAGTACATGCTTGTGTCGAAGTAGCCCTCTGAGGCAGCACAAAGCTAAACGTACTGCTTGCAACTGTAGGCAGTTGATGTGCCAATGCAGTTGGGGCCCCGTCCACAGACCCGAAACTGCATGCCCATTGTACGTGGCCCCCCAGCCATTGGCAGAAGCCTCTGTGAAAACCACAGCATGCCTGGACACCTGGACTAAGGGCACTCCAGCCCGTAGAAATGCAGGGTCTGACCAAGGGCTGAAGGTTTGGCGACAGTGCGGGGTGATGTTCACCTGGAACGTGCCACTCTGCCACGCCCATCTCGGGACTCGATCGTGAAGCCAGCGCTGAAGCGGTCTCATATGGAGCAGACCGAGCAGCGTTACTGCGTCTGCGGCTGCCATATGCCCCAGGAGCCTCTGAAACTGTTTCAGTGGGACCACTGACCTGCCTTGAAAGGACTTGAGGCAGTTGAGCGCTGACTGGACGCGCTCCTCCGTGAGGCGCGTGGTCTGACCGACCGAGTCCAACTCCATACCGAGATAAGAGATCCTCTGCGTGGGGCAGAGTTTGCTCTTGTCCCAGTTGACCTGAAGCCCCAGCTGACTGAGATGCCGAAGCACCATGTCTCTGTGTTCGCACAACAGATCCCGCGAGTGAGCTATTATGAGCCAATCGTCAAGATAGTTGAGAATGCGAACGCCACGTTCTCTCATGGGAACAATGGCCTCCTCCGCGACTTTCGTGAAGACACGGGGCGACAGGGCCAGCCCGAAGGGTAGGACCTTGTACTGATATGCTCGACCCTCAAACGCAAAACAAAGAAACGGTTTGTGTCGAGGAAGAATCGAGACATGAAAGTATGCGTCCTTCAGGTCTATCGCTGCAAACCAATCCCAGGGACGGATGCACTCGAAGATGCGTTTCTGCATTAACATTTTGAACGGGAGTTTGTGCAGGGCCTGATTCAAAACTCGCAGGTCCAGGATTGGTCGTAACCCACTGCCTTTTCTGGGTACAATGAAGTAAGGGTTGTAAAACCCTGACCTCATCTCGGCTGGAGGGACCGGCTCGATCGCGTCCTTCACCAGCAGGACGTCGATATCTTTCCTCAGGACAGGGGCATCGCAGCTCCGCACATGGGTGAAGCGGATGCCCCTGAACTTGGGAGGCCGACGGGCAAATTGAATTGCATAGCCGAGCCGGATGGCACGGGTGAGACACCGGGACGGCCTGGGAAGTGCTAGCCAGGCTTCGAAGAACCGTACCAGTGAGCCCACCTGGACCACCGGCGTACCCGGGCTGGGGCAGCGTTGTGGAAGACCAACCTGCTTCCACGAGGGGGCAGACGGCAGGGAAGGCCCGGAGGCATTCGGCTGCTCGTCACCCAGAGGCGAAGGAAGGAGGGGAAACAAGGAGCGAGGCCCGGGGGCGTCGAGTCCAGGTTTCTGACCCTCCTTGCCCAGTGGGAGATGAGAGTGACAAGGCCGGGGCTTCTCCACACGCACTGTAAGCCTTTCCAGTCAGACTGGAAGAGAACTTACATGTGCGGGAGGGGAGCGTGGGGTTACCCCGCCAGGTGGACGCGGTCTTGGGACACAATTGCATCGCCATCGACCGTTCCACTGGAGGGATGCCCTCGTATCCCTTCACTGCCCCACCATCGAGAGTGGTGAGGGAGGAGGAGGGAGTTGACCTGTGTCGGGCCGCCAGAGGGGCCGTCCACGATCGTGTCACCTCATCATGCACTTCCGGAAAGAAAGGCACTGGAGCGGCGCGCTGAGAACCAACTCGGCCCGCCCCGAGATACCAATCGTCGGGACACGGTGAAGGATTCCACACGAGCCCGACACTTGCGGCCGCCCGGGAAAGCATAGCGGCCATTTCCGGGTCCGGCTCGGACAATGCTACCACACCCGAAGGGGGCAACGCAGCCGAGTAGTCATCCCCAGAAGATGACCGCTCTCCCTCCGATGCAGCGATCGACAACTGATCCTCCGGCGGAGCTCTGAAGGAAACAACCGGAGCCACACAAGATGGCCCGGCTGTCCCCTGCGAAGACTCCGATGGCAGCAACGTGGAGGAGTGAAGGGCCCGTGGGGGTCTTTCACCCGGCGGGTCATTCCTCACTGTAATCCTCAGACCACCAATGGGATTAGCCGAAGTAGCCTTCTTCTGAACTGAACCAGAAGAAGAACTAGATCGGGGAATCTCCAAAGGGACTCCCCCTCGTCTGAGGGTTCTCAGTCTCAATCTCAATGTCGCGATGGGACATTGCGATGGGAATTCCCCACTGCGGGAACATGACTCATTCACGAGCGCTGCCTCAGCGTGCGCGAGGCCCAAAAACGAGAGGCAGCGATCGTGACCATCAACCGATGGCAGATATTGACCACATCCAGAAACACACGGGTGAAACGTCATCCTGAAAAGGACGCGATCTTCACTCGTGTTGCTCTTTCAGAAACGCTCTCTTAGTGTGCTGAAGCACGCAGGGATCAACGCGGCAACACAGCGGGGAAATTGCAAGCCCACTGTGTGAACTCAACCAGATACCAGCTGTGACAACAGCTCTTTGAAAGAAGCAGATTGTGTGAAGTGACAGCCGCTATCCGGGAGCTTGTGAAGATCACTGCCGCGCCATAACACCAACACAGAGAGGTCTCGAAACAGCAGACTCGTTGAGCTTAGGGAAAACACTATCCAAACGCTCATTCACTCAGAGGACACAACCGGTCGGCTCCGAAGCAGAAAATGATTTGTGTATGCTCTCACTTCCGCCTTTATACCCGCACTGGCAGGCGGGGCGCGGAATGCAAATCTTGCATGCCAATGTTCATTGGCTCGTTTTAGTTTCACTCGAAGGCAATTGGTCTCCCTAGCGTGATCCCAATTCGTTGGTTACTCCTACCGATGTGACGTAGGAGTGACCGAACGAAAGGGAACTATTATTATTGTTAGTATTATTTTATGAATCACATCAATATTAATGATCATTCACACCCCCCACGCATATTGCCTTTCTAAACAAAAAGTGTCTTACAAATTTAAATCAATGTATTGTTTTATGTGAATGAGTTAGCAGAATGATTTAAACATAATTTTGAAGCAAAAACTCTAGGCAACAACATCCATTAGTCAGAAGTCTTGTGGACACATGTTTAGTATGTGTTTTGTGGCCTTATTATTATTATTATTATTATTTATTTGTTTTTCAAAAACCATGCATAAACATTATTCTCTCAAAAATACAAACATGTACATACATATTTCTCACATATTATGGTAGCCCTGTTTGTGCTGAATAGAGTGTGATGACACCTTTTCCATTAATATATTTATAAGCAACTGAAAAAAGCACAAATGTCAGGGCATGTCAGTCAGAACATCTCAAGGACCCCCAAAACACGTTGGACCCCTAAGGGTTAATTATTTTAGTCCTTTTTGCCTAGGTCCGGAAGACACGCACATTCCGCGATACCAGTTTAAAGGAGAACTCCGGTCAATTTTAACACTGAGCTCACTTTTTGGTAAATTTGGAGTGCTGTCAATACAGAGAACAACGACAAAAATCGGTGTTGCCTACACCGTGTTATCCTCTTTTTAAAATTTGCACCCTGTTGACTTCAATGGGGCATGTTTTAAACCTGCTTTTAGCCTCTTAACATCCTTGATGTGTCATTACAAGTGCACAGCCAATGTGAGTGATTCCTTCAGAGTGAACAAGGGTGAATCTGACTGCAGCAGATGTGAAAGATATGAATAAAAATGATGTTATTTCAGCCAGCGCACATACCTGTATTTACATCCTGTTTTCGGTCGAAGTCCATAGTAATCGATTGTCGAGTTCACGCACGTGATCATAGGTAACTAAACCTATGCGCGTGAACTCGACAATCGTTTACTATGGACTTCGACCGAAAACAGGATGTAAATACAGGCACAGAAATGATGGTCGTCAGAGTTGCTGGAGAAGGAGAGGTGAGCGATCCTTGTTTGAAACCGGTAACACATGCTTATTGTTCTGTCTGTGTCTTTCCATGATCGGATAGAGGATTTTGCGCTGATCATTTAATTCATAGTTGGTCCTTTCAGTTCTTCGCCTTTGCTTTTGATGAGTTCTTTGTGTTTGTAATGTTCCAGATTGGCAATGATGGGGTGTTTTATTTGAATGTGATCCGAGATGATGAACTCTGTGAAAGGATTTGGTTTACAGTGTCCGGTGGGAGTTTGAGTTTCATTGCCTCGGGGGTAATCGAACAGATGTTCAGGGATGCCAGAAAAGATCAGGTCATTGCACACGCTTCTAGTTTTAATGTCCAGAATGGTTTCTTTCATTATTTTGTTTGACAGCGTCCATCTTATTGGAGTTATTCGACAGTGGTTTGGAGGGAGTTGTTAGATTGTTCTAGCCTTTCAATATGTTTAAATGCGAATTCCAGACTTAATCGAAGTTCTTTTATTTCATCATGTAGCGTAACCAGTAAGTCCAGTTTGCTGCTACTGGAAGCAAGAACACTGACCTCAATTTCTGCAGTCTGTAGATCGCTGGTGTCAGTAGATTATGTATTTTTTTCATTTGTTTGGTTTCGGAGCACTTTGCTGAGTTGTGGTGGTATCCATTTTGTAGCGATGAATTCCTCTAAGTGCGTTAGTTTTTCCAGTGTACAAGGAGTATTTTCCCACGGTTTTCCAGTATGTGATGGTAATCCGAAGTGTTGCCAGTACAGTTGATACAGTTAGTACAGCTCTCTCAGTGAACATGTGCCTCCATAATGAATCTCACCCTTTCTGTGTAAAGTCTTACTCAGCACCCATCATTACTCCAATCTTCCAACAAGGTTTATTAAACACAAAGGGCAATAAGGCGTAACTGTCAAGGTTATAGACTTATTTTTGGCCACTAGAGGCCGCCATTGTAACTATTGTTGGTTTTCAGTCTCTGTCGTTATGTCATATTGTTGTCACCTGTGCCTTGTTCCCTGTTTGTGTATTTAAAAGGGTCATGAACTGAGAAATCAAATTTGACATATAAGAGGTCATCATTTTATAATAATATCCTGAAAAGCCTCCTTGTTGGTCCAAAATCAGCTTTTATTGTTACCAGGCCCAGCGAACGACTCGTCCTGGAATATGCCTGTTCATGACGTAATAAGGTAGTGAAAGACCACCTCTGCAGAAGAAAATCAACTTTGGCCCCGCCCACTGGCGTTAGTGAGATGAAGAGAGAGAAGAGCACAGGGTCACTCACTGGACTAAAAATAACATTACCTTCCAAAGGATCCTAATGCTGGGAATGTGGTTGTTTATTTTAAAAAATGTGAATGTCTGAGTTGAACAATATTTATTCGTATTCGGTGCATTTCATTGGATTCTTTGGTAAATCAGTCCGCAAACTCGGCGCAGGCTTTGCAGGCCTTTATGATATGGATCGACAGTATTGCCACAACATGTAAGTAACCCTGTTCATTCTAATGCCTGATCTGTCACCAGTGATTTCTTATGTAAGCCTAATGATTCATTTAGGTACAGTCAGATGTTCTTTGTCCTGTCAGTAAATCAAACCAGTGACTAAACGGTCAACTTCACATTGTTTCTCTTGTGGGGTGTAAATAATCTGTTATTTAAACTGACTGAATTATAGAAAGCGATCAAAGAACACTACCTTTACAATAGCTGTAGCTGTCAATCAAACAGCGCCTTTGATTGAGCTGTCAATCAAACAGCGTGTTTATCACTGACTGGAATTCTGGACCCATGCCAAAACTCCTTAATAATCAACAAATCTCTTACTTACATTGTGTTTAAACTGTTAGTTATGATGAAAGCATGCGTTAGTGTGCAGAAATCGAGTTGCAATGACAAGATCGCTGCATACATGTCTGTGATTGGCTCATCACTGCAACCTTTCATGCCACGATTAGCGTTCCTGCAAATTCTGCCAAAAACGCCTAAAAAAGGCCTACCCAAATTAAATTGCATGCTGTTCTTGAACCATTTGGAGTATATGCATGGTATTGGTCTCTTTTGAAAGGGGACACTTTGAGGTTTGTTCCCAAACAGTCAGAATCACTGTAAGTCTCACTGGTATTGAGTAATAGAACTTTGAACACACTAAAAAAGAGGAAGAAAATTTCCGCCTAACTTTTTTTTTGTAAAAAGATGCCTGCAGATAACTATAGCTGGGAGGTATTAGCTGGAAAACACAGTGGGATAACAGCATGAAGCCTTACCAAGCCCAATTTAAATGTTGATAACAATACCTAAGCTAATGAGTGTTTTACACAGGTTTATCTAAGTTTATGTCTAGGCGCTCCCCAAAAAAGGCCACTTGGAGACTCCAAATGACACTTTGTAACCACAGACACATAACATGCTGCTATTCTTGAATGCTTTACTGTACAGGCATAATTTTGGGCTCTAATGAAAGGTTACACTTAGAGCTATTATATTCCTTATTCAGATTCACTGTAAATAATTGTTGACACATAGTAACTGAAGCATAAACACATTATATTGTTTTTTTGCAATTCTTGAAACTGAAATTTGTGCAAATAACAATACAAAACAAGTGCTATGGTATTAAAATATTGTTTAATATTAGTATATTATACACTACATATATATCAAACTATTTACAAATTTATGATTAGGCTTTTCTTTGGTTATTGAACCTCTCTAAGAAGGTGAAGGATAGGGTTCCTCTCTTGATGTCCATCATATGGCTTTCTGCTGACTCCCAGTCTTCATCCAGTTCAATGTCAGATGATTTTCTGTGATATAAAAAAGCAAAGAAAGAAATAATTTACATCTTTTATGTATTGTGTACTATTTTATACACACACACACACACACACACACACAAACACACACAAACCCGTGGATAAAGACACACAGGGACATAAACAACGATACACGCACACCTCATAACAATAACAAGAGCGCTAAAAGCACCAAACACACACAAACAAACACAGACAAACACAAACCCGTGGATAAAGACACACAGGGACATAAACAAACTGATAAATGTACACCACAACAGTAACATGAGCACTCAATGCACACATACGCTTGAGGACGAGCTTTAGCCATCACCAGTTAGCATTGGCCATCTCAAAACAGTGAAACACAAACACAAGATACTCAGAAAAACACGTCAAATATGTTATATAGTATAATAAAACACTTACTTGTCGAAAGAGACGATTTCCCATCTAAAAAGCCTTTCTCCAAAGTCATATGTCATTTGCTACAGCATTACGCAGTTTTGCGCACGGACGCACTGATCCACAACAAACATTTGCGCACCGTCATTGCTGACCGTGTTTGGATTCCTCCCACTAAACCTGCATATCCATATCTTCAGGAGATCATTGGCTATCAGATAAGTCAGTCATTTGCTAACATTGCTCCAATTGGAGTAGCCAAATGTCCGTCAAAGTGAAGGATGGACCGTGTCCCTAATGCGCGGTGACTGGCTCAAGCTGGAGGAAAAACCCCCCTTAATCTCTGTGATTCGCTGAAATCCGCTGTCACTCAAAAGTTCAGGGGTCAGCAGGGCCGGCGCGTCCATATAGGCGAACTAGGCAATTGCCTAGAGCGGCACTTTTGTAAGGGCGGCAAAATGTGAGCCAACCGGGAATGAACAATTCACAAAATAGGCTATATGATTTGCTGAGCTGCCGCTCCCCCGCCCCGCCCCCTGCTCTCACGAGTCATGACTGAGTGATGGGAAGTTCGGATCATTTTACTGACTCTCTTGTTCGATCTCGTCCATCAAAATGAACGAATCTTTATTTGAGTAATTTCGTTAATTTAAGTGGCTTTAAATGTTATACTTTTAACAGCCAAATTCCCCGATCACATCCACCTACGCAATGTTGATCATATTCTGTATTAAGAAATCATTGTAATGCAGTCAAAAATAATTTACAGGGAACATAATAATTACTTTCCCTTCCGAGTCTTTCGTTCATTTGTCACCTGACATACGCAATGAACGGATCGTTCATGAATCGAGACTTTTGAAGGAGAAAGCACACCAACAACAGAGGGGTTCGTTGTTAAAATATATTGATCAAGGGAGTATGTGCAAGGATGACACGCCATCAAGTCCACCACAGAACCAAGAGACTGCTAGCACAGCTAACATTACTGGAATTTCTATTAAAAAAAATGTTGCACACCTGGCATCCGGGATGCCGCATCCCTCTCGAAACCTCATTTGCGCTTGAATATGTTCAACACTATAAAATCTGGTGAAATACAATAGGCCTACTCTTTTTCTTTTTCTTTTTTTTTTACAATCTTTTATAGCCTATAGCCATTTTAATAGGATGGACAGTTGAAGGAACCCAACCTAATATATTTGCTTCCTCTTGGCCTACTAAAGTGTTCATACAACGGGAGTATTCTCTGGCTAGAGCAGAACAGCGGAGTGTGTGTGGACAGAAGTGCCTGAGCTTGTGTTTTGGATTAAGCTGCGTTGCTTTGACATTGTGGAAAATAGAATAACAGAAACAAAATGTGTTAGCCTTTTTACCGGTTATTATCAATCTAAATTAATTTCGTATTTAATTTAACTTAATTTCGTTTTTATTTATTTACATTTCGTATTTCTTTATTTAAATTTCGTTTTTCAAATTTCGTTTTCTGTTTATTTAAATTTTGTTTTTTTTAATTTAAATTTCGTTTTTCTTTATTTAAATTTCGTTTTTTCTTTATTTAAATTTTGTTTTTCTTTATTTAAATTTCGTTTTTCTTTATTTAAATCTACCCTTTACTGTGTCAGTAATTTTTTAGTCAGACAAATATTAGACTAGGCTACCTTAAAAGTAGCCTTGTTTAAGTTAACAGACCTGTGTGTGTGCGTTTAATAAATAAGCAAATAAGCCCTGTCCGCGTGAGGCGCGCCGCTTTCCGCTCGCGCTGTTCTGTTCTAAAAGTTTATAAATTCTGAACGTGTCGCGTCTCGCGTGTCCATCTATATTGCACCAAATGCGACACTGCACTCCCTTGTGAAGTCGATTGGATGAACGGTTCTCGAAATAATCAAAATGCAAACAGACAGACAGACATATAGATATTCCTGCCTTTATTAGAGAGAAGAATATGTTCAGACCCCTCTCCCCGAAGCTTCAAATATTCGATGTTCATTACTACCGAAGCTTCGAAGCTCAAAAAATGGTATTCGGACCAGCCCTAGGGGCGGCACAATTGTTTTTCGCCTAGAGCGGCAGAAGTGCACGCGCCGGCCCTGGGGGTCAGCGGCCATTTTGAAGTCAAAATAGCTGTATTATTGACATGTAATTTGAAGATTTACCATAGTATGTTCGATAGTTGTGAGAGCTCTGTCGGCTAACTTGGAATGCTACTATTCACGGTAAGTGGATGTTTATTGATATATAAATGTGTTATGGACTAAATACTTTGCTGAATTGATTGTATGGAGCCTTTACAGTGTAACTAAACCATTGTTGTTGCAATGTAATGGATCAGTGGACGAACAGAAGGCTTTTTAGGCAAGTGTCTTCCACTTCCTGTTTGTTTATTTGGCTGTTGGTGGTCTGACAAAGACACAGATTGTACCCGCTGTGTTTATTGTATCCTAAAATGATCCTATATCATTCGAATCACAAGAATCTCAGCTTTCCATAGATATGCGACTTGTTAATTTTTTTTTTTTTTTTTTTTTGTCTTTCATAAAGTTAACCCTTCAAAACACCCAATGTCCCGCGGACGACCCGTCGGACCACTATCAATGCCATAGATCTAATTGCATTGCTATATTTATCAGTTTTCACAAGTAGTTAACATTGAGAGCAGTGATAGTAAAAACGTGCTAAAAGTTTTTTCGAGAGTTTCACATGTAATACTAGCTATTTCATGCAAAGCTGTTAGCCAATCGCAGCAGTGGGAGTTTACACTGAAGTCTCTCAGCAGACATGCCCCTTCAATCAGAGTGTTCAGATCAGAGGGCTTAAATCAGGCTATGAAAAATGGCTTTTATTTCTAAATAATGACCATTTTTTAAGTAAAAAATCATACTATCATTATAAGTGCACCCCAGGAAACATTATGAAACAATAAAACAATGCAGTTCATGACCCCTTCAAGTTACCCTTCTCATGAGTACTTTGCTCAGTGTTTTACGTGCCATGACAACATACATTGTGTACCTGGACTGGTTCCTTTTTTTTTTTTTTTTTTTAAATTTGCTTTTATTTTTATTTTTTAGAGTTGCTCACAGATCTTCTTTGGCATTTTGGCAATTGGCATTGTGAACTTTTGAGATCTGCCTGCTGGAACTATTCCTCTTCATTTTTGTGTTGACTCTTGAGAAATTTTTTTTTTTTTTTTTTACACGTTCTGGATTTACTTTGTGGACTTTTTGGGTTTTCTTTTTTGGAACTGTTGTCAAACTTTTTGGAAGTTTTTGGAGTTGATTTTTTCCTTTTGGACTTTGGACTTGCCTTTCATCAAATTAAAGATCTGAAATCTTTTCCCCAGAACTGTCTTCTGGTTTGTCTACATTTGGGTTCAGCTTTTTGACTGTTCAAGTTTTCACTCTAGTCCTATCCCTGTGTTTCTGACAGTTGCTCGTCACGAGGCTGCCTTAGTCCAACATGAGACCTTAATGACAAAACACGATAGCCTACTGTCTGACATTCTCACATCTCTTCAAGAGATTTTTCTGCCAGCTGATCCTGCCATGACTCCAGCCCAGTACCTGGAGTCGGGTTACCTCCTAACCCAAGCCTCTTATCTGAACCCCGGCTCCCTCCATCTCAACGATTTGCAGGAGACCCTAGTACCTGCAACTGCTTCCTGACACAGTGTGAAAGCCTAAACCTAACCCTTTTGAGTTACAACCATCATCCTTCCCTTCAGACAGGGCTAAGATAGCCTATATTATCACCCTTCTCTCTGGAAGAGCCCTGTCTTGGCCCACAGTCCCATCTCTACCAGTTACTCTGCTTTTGTGGCAGAGTTCAAACGAGTCTTCAATCACCCTCTCCGAGGCATCGAAGAGGCTGTTGTCCATCTAGCAAGGTAAACGCAGCATGGCAGACTATGCCATCTAGTTCCGCACTGTTGCAGCAGCTAGTGGCTGGGATCAAGAGGCCCTCGTTGTATGTTTCCAGAACGGTCTCTCAGAGACCATCCAGGATGAACTTGCTACCAGAGATCCTGTTGGTACTCTCGAGACTCTAATTGAGGTGGCAATCCGCTTGGACAACAGACTTAGAGAGAATGGGCCCGTAAGTCTTCCATCCCCATGCCCTGTACACTTCACATCTCAAGCTTCCCAAGAAACTCCACAGCACATGCAGTTGGGAAGCACCAGGCTGTCACCTGCTGGACGTGATCAGTGCATGAAAGAAAGCTGCTGCCTTTACTGTGGCCAGTCTGGACATTTCAGAGTCTCCTGTCCCGAGCTTTCAGGAAAAGGTTCGTCCTGTGCAGACAGGGAAGAGCTGTGATGGGAGTTACCCAAATCTCTCCCCTAACCGACACTGGCCTGCTCCTTCCGGTCACACTCTCCTGGGGTAATGAAAGACATTCTCTGCAGGCTTGAGTGGATTCTGGTGTGACTGGAAATTTTATGGATATTTCCTTAGACAAGAAGCTAAGCCTTCCCTCTGAGTCCCTTTTGTCTCCACTGGTTGTTACTGCTCTGGATGGGCGACCTCTGGCCCATGGAGAAATCATTCATTAAACACTCCCACTACGTCTCTCCATTCTGCAACATCAAGAGGAGATATCTATCCATCTCATCCAGTCTTCTGCTTTCCCTGTAATCCTGGGCTACCCCTGGCTTCTTTGGCACAACCCCCATATTGACTGGTCCACCAACACTATCCTTGGGTGCATGCATCTTCTCGAGTTCCACAGATGCTTCTCCACAGTCCCAAGAACCCCTTGACCTTTCTTGAGTGCCGCCCGTATATCATCCTAATGAGGTCTTCAGCAAACGCCGGGCCACCGTGTTATCCCCTCATTGGCCCTATGATTGTGCCATTGATCTGCTTCCAGGCACTATTCCCCCAAGAGGCCGTATTTTTTCACTATCTCCTTCCGAGCGGGCAGTTCTTGACAACGGTGAGTATGTCTTCCGTGTACCAACCAGGACCTAGAGACCACACTGAGCTGCATGGCAACAAAAAACCTGACATCCTGAGCATCTTTTTTAATTTGGGCAGAGTATGCCTATAACCAGGGGTGCACATATTCAATAATATTGTAATCAGTAATTGAATAAACGTAAAATAAGACTATAGTCTTCACTGTATAAATTAAATATAATTAATGTAATTAATAAAATGTATCTGTGTTAAAGCTATAAAAGTGATTTTCTCTTTCTCTTTTGTTGTTTAATTAACATTGGGTCAACAAACAGCTGCGGGTATATTAGGCTGCTATCATTTTAAGACGAGGGATCTTATGCATAGCGCAAGCTCTGTGTGTGCGCACAAAACAGCGTGCAAGTTCCAGTCTTGTTCTTGCGACTTAAAAACACATGCAAATGATAAACGTTCACTCAATGATGGGTAAACTTTGCAATTAATCCGCAAATCGCATGCGTTCCGAACCGAAACCGATCAACTAAGATCCCTATCCGTGCATGACATCGCACATCCTGTGATGTGACTATTTTGCGGATACGCACATCGCAATATCAATGCTAAAACGTTATATCGTACTGCCCTAATCATGATTGCTATATTAACAGAGATGGAGAAAAATCCTACTCCAGTAAGTAAACGTGTTCGTGTTGGTACTCAAAAGCGCTTCCCTTCACGTTTTCTGGTGCGCATTGTTCATTTTTACCACGCATGTGTACCCATGCTTATAACACTCTGCGTTCCTCAGCAACCGGCATGTCTCCTTTTGAGTGCCAGTTCGGGTTTACTGTCAGGGTTATAGACTTATTTTTGGCCACTAGAGGCCGCCATTGCATCTATTGTTGGTTTTCAGTCTCTGTCATTATGTCATATTGATGTCACCTGTGTCTTGTTTCCTGTTTGTGTATTTCAGACACCCTTCTCATGATTACTTTGCTCAGTGTTTCACATGCCAAGACCATGTCTAGATCATTCTAGATCTTCTCTGTGAACTTTTTTTGAATGCCTTTTGGATTGGCATTGTGAAATTTTGAGATCTGCCTGCTAGAACTATTCCTTTTTATTTTTGTGTTGACTTTCAAGAACATTTTTGTATACCTTTTTAGATTTTTCTTTTTGGAACTGTTGTCAAACTTTTTGGAAGTTTTTGGAGTTGACTTTTTGGATTTTTCCTGTGAAAGTTTGGACTTGTCTTTCATCAAATTAAAGATCTGAAATCTTTTCCCCAGAACTGTCATCTGGTTGATCTGCATTTGGCTTAAGCTTTTTGACTGTTCAAGGTGGGCAAGGAAGTGGCAAAGGGATGGCAAGAGGAGCAGGTGAATGGACAGGTACAGAAGGCAGCGTAGGAATGGTGACAGACGGACGAAGACAAAAGCCCCAGCGGCGATGATGGGGCATCATCCATCATCGCCGCTGGGGCTTTTGTCTTTGTCCGTCTGTCACCATTCCTATGCTGCCTTCTGTACCTGTCCATTCACCACTGACACAGATCCAGAGCACAGCGTGGATGACAGCCCACAATGGAGTCAAGGGAGGGAGGAGCCAGGGCCAACAGATAATTCCGGGTGGGATAGGGTGGGGGGCAGTATCTCCATATCGATGTCAATCAGCCACTCCTCAATGTCCGTTTCCACATGTATTCCCTCAGCTGGGGCTCCTGTTCCGAGGAAATGGTCAACACTTTCCTCTACTCCTCTTGATCTGGCTCACTCAACGTGGCGGGTGGTCGTTCTCCGTCTGCGGGGGGCACTCGCGAATACTCGCGAGCCACAGCAGCAAACTTTGTTGCATATTCCATTTTAGGTCAGTTGTTCTGTCACAATGACTGAAGACTAACGACTGTATTTAAAAATTTCAACAAGGTTTATTAAACACAAAGGGCAATAAGGTGTAACAACGTGTGTGAGCCACAACACAAACAACACCCGACAATGAACTCAGAAGACGGCGGAACTTAAGTACAAACTCAAACAAGATAATCAGTCAAACAAAGCTGATAACAAAGAACTAATAATGACTGTAACCATGGTAACTAAAGAGTGGCAGGAATTTCCAATAAAGGAACACATGTGACTAATGAAAACAAATTAAAAGTCCATGAAAACTAAAACTAACTGAACATAAGCGTGACAGTTACATTGTTAGTATTTTTGGAAAATTATTTCCATTGCATTTTTAATGGAAAGTTAAGTTATTTTGTGTCACATATAATTTTTTTTAAAGAAAGTTTACTTGAATTACTTTTGCATTACATGATTAATTTTTATAAAAAAGTTAAGTTATTTTTATGTTCCATTGTTAATTTCTATGAAAAGGTTATTTACTTTTGGTTTTCTCACAGACATTACTTGTCAAATCGACTATTTAATAAAGTGATTCATAACTCTTTATTTGAACGTTATCGGATTATGTAACATGCATTACTTACATTTACATTTACATTTATTCATTTAGCAGACGCTTTTATCCAAAGCGACTTACAAATGAGAACAATAGAAGCAGTTAAACTAACAGTAGGACAACAATATGCAAGTGCTATGACCCTTCTCAGTTTACTCTAACGCAAATTTATTTTTATTTTTTTGTTGTTGTTATAGAACAGAATAGAATAGAGTAGTAGATAAATAAAGTGTTAGTATTGCTCGATCAAGTGCTGTCGAAAAAGAAGCGTCTTCAGCCGTTTCTTGAATGTGGCTATGGACTCAGCAGCTCTGGTTGAGTTAGGCAGATCATTCCACCAGCAGGGAACAGTCATGGTAAAGGTCCGAGAAAGAGATTTTGTGCCTCTTTGAGATGGCACCACAAGACGTCGTTCACTTGCAGATCGCAAGTTCCTAGATGGCACGTAAGTCCGAAGTAAAGAGTTAAAGTAAAAGGGAGCAGAACCAGTGGTTGTTCTGTAGGCAAACGTCAGTGACTTGAATTTGATGCGAGCAGCAACTGGCAACCAGTGCAATTTTGTGAGGAGATGAGTGACGTGCCCTTTTCGGCTCATTAAAGACCACTCTAGCTGCGGCATTCTGGATCAGTTGCAGAGGTTTGACTGTTCCTGGCTGACCTTGATGGAGTTATGGATGACGAGTCTAGCTGAATGGTGATGTTGTGGTGAAGTGTTTGGTTGGCCGGGACCACGAGTAGCTCTGTCTTCGCAAGGTTTAGTTGAAGGTGGTGGTCCTTCATTCAGCCAGAAATGTCTGTCAGGCAGGCTGAGATACGATCGGCTACCGTCGGATCGTCGGGCTGGAATGAGAGGTAGAGTTGTGTGTCATCAGCGTAGCAGTGATCGGAAAAGCCATGTTTCTGAATCACAGATCTTACAGATCAGATGTCATGTAGATGGAGAAGAGAAGTGGTCCAAGCACTGAGCCCTGAGGCACTCCAGTAGGTAGAAATTGGGTCTTAGACACCACGCCCCTCCACGATACCCTAACGGACCTACAGACTTGAACCATTGGAGTGCGGTTCCCGAGATGCCCTTCATCTTTAGGATTGACAGGAGGATCTGGTGGTTAACTCTGTCAAAGGCAGCAGACAGATCCAGCAGGATGAGAACTGAGGATTTGGAAGCTGCTCTTGCCAGTCTCAGAGCTTCAGTTACTGAGAGCAGGGCAGTCTCAGTTGAGTGTACTTGCAATACTTTAGCCCCAACACTTTCATAGAGAAGTGAAGATATGTGTCTGCGATTTAAACAAGATATATCCAATCTAAATTGTTGATTAGTACTCTCTCTTCCATTAAAGGAGCAGGCACATCCCACTTCTTGTTGCACTGTAGTAGATTCATGCAGTTGAAAATGAAACTCCTTTCCATTTGCCTTCATAGTTTTTATTGTTCTTGTTTTCTCATGCTTTACAAGATATGCTTTAAAGAACATAAACTTAATTTCATAAACTACATTTTCACTGGCCTGTTTCTATCTCCTCTCCATCAGGACTTAAGCCCCAGCAGTAAGCTGTTACATCGCATCCTGTTTGCCACATTAATTTCCTGCGCTTAACAATATTTTTTGCATAATTAACAGGAGTGAGCCAATCTGCTGCTCATTGATTCCTCTTCTTTCTCTCTTCCTCTCAGAAACACACACACTCAAAAGAGGGTGAAAGTCTGGCTTGCTTTATTAATGAGGACCATCTGTGCAGAGGCACAGTAAAGGAGCAAAAGAGAGAGGGAAAAGAAAGTGGAGAGGGAGAGAAGAGGAAAGGAGAGGGTGTTGATAGGGAGGGGAAAGAGCTCGAAAGAGTTGCGGGTCTAAACTGAATATGATCAAGATCCTGGGTGAGTGTGAGGATTCAAAAGACTGCGCGAAAACAAGGAAAACTTTTTCCCATGAAAATTAGTAATGTGCGCTAAAGAAGTAAATAGGGTTTTAATCATGCAGACTAATAAGAATAAATATTTTCTGCACTTTTAGGTCAGTAATGAAATGAGAAATGAGCTTCAAGCTGGAGAACATGATTTAATACAAATTTGTGCAATTCAAACAGCTTAAGTGCTGTCACCCCCGGTTTTACCAACAAAGCTTAAGCCTAGTCCTAGACTAGGATGTGTTTTAGCATTTTTAACTGAAAGTAACTTGAATATACTTAAAATAAACTGCCATTGTTTTGTCAGTGCCAGTAATGTTTTTTTTGTTTTTTTTTTCTCTCAGGCATGTTTATAAAAGCTATGTAAATGTCCTAATTGAACTAAGGCCTAATCCTGGCTTAATCGAAGCCCTGTCTGTGGAACCGGGCCTATACTTTTTCTTAATTGAGTAAACAAAATTAACTTTTTACCCACATTTTTATGCTGATAAAATCTTTTTTAAAATATATTTTTTATTTAAAAAAGTTCCCTACTGTATCTTCTTATAGCATAGTGCTCAGATCATCAATTTCTTTCAGATAGTTAGAAATGTCATGAAACTTGATTTATATTTTTTTTATACATTCATATTTTAATGTAAATTACCTTAATGATTAAAATATTTAGCAGTTAATGCATTATTGATGAAAGATATTATAAAGTGTTACCCAATTCTCTTTTCTTATTTAATTTGTGTATTTATTAGTGCTGCTCTGCTTCTTTCTCTCTGAGGTTTTCAATTGGAAACAGTTAGCTGATAACAAATTCATTCGTCATTCACCTATACAATCAATGTTCAGCAGCTAGAGGAATTAATCATTGTTCATGAAACCAAGGAAAGCTCTTAATTAGACAACCTACTGCAGGTTTGACCCAAACAAGTCCATAGTGGTTTTATACAATCAACATGAAGACATCTGTTTGCTAATGCACGACTATGATTCTTTTGAACTGAACTGAGTTATGTTTACATAGTCCCTCTCTTACTGACGGCACGTCCAGCAGTCTGAATAATCATTTCCTCTCTGCAAATATATTCAATAATGACTGGCCCCATTTAAACCTTTTTACGCATTCTCTGATCTATTTTATTGTATAGAGCACCAAATAAAATACTCTTAAAATATTACAATACTGTATGTGTAATGTTTCACAATCACTGTGATATCACACACTCAAAAAAATCAGAGAATGTAACAAAATTTCAAGTAGAAGTAAACTTTTCTAGCAGCAAATTAATGCATTATGTCACTGGGCCATTGTAAAAGCATGTTTAGATGAGATATTTCAGCAAATCTGGTGTAAAAAAATAAAATAAAATAAAAAACCCATCATAACAATCGAGCCCAAGTTAAAGTCCTACTAACTGTCACCACAGTAATTTACAAAAACCTTAAGATATAAGTGGGCTGGGAAATAAGCTGATTTCCAGTCTAATGGTCGGTCTCAGAGGGACCACAACTCCAAGCATGGAGGTTTCTTGTTGGCTTACTGATTAATGAGTTCAGTTTAGAGATGCACGAAAAACATTATGAGCTTCCACAGGGAAATACCCCACAACCCGATATCAGTTTCAGGATTTGATAAGAAGAATAGCTCTTTTTACGTGACACATAATGTTTATATGTAATACAAAAATACCTCAGAAATGAACTGAAATGCGAACGAACTGAAAACCACACATGCAAAAAACATGCAAATAAAACATCCTTTGTACACCCATGAATGCTCTGTAAACACAAAACGCTGAAGATCACGACCCTTAAATCACAAAGCACAGAATGGGGTGAAAAACATGAAATGTCCTCCAGAGATGCTGTAATTGCCTGTTCCTCTTTTGCAATAATCCAATTACCTTTTCTATCTGATTATATTTGGAAAGTATTATGTTATGTTTTTTGAAAAGGGCAAACTGGCCATGCTATCAAAGTCACAGGACACGTAATTATATCATACCACTGGGTCACCATTGTAGGCTGCGGGTGGCTCGGACAGGAGAGGAGGAAGATTTTGTGTCCCTGAAAGCCAAACCACAGGCCCCATCCACACATTTTAAGAGCTGTAATTAACCAAGGTCACCTCTGCAACGATGGAAGTTTATCAGCCTCCGCTAATACAAAGGTCGAAAACCAATTTTGTGATAATTAAGCTTTCTTTCCCAAAACTGCTGGTCTACTGGTGTGAGTAAAGCAAATAATCTGCATAGTGATCTTTCGTTTCTTTTGTAGCGACCTTCCCAGTACCCAAACATTGTGGGATGGTGGATGGGTTATGGAGACGCTCTTTTTTTAAATTATTATAATTATTTAATACACATCTAGATATGGTATTTTACAAGAAAGGACACAGCATACTGAGATCCAACGAGACGACAGTCTAACTAATAGTCCAACTTTACATTAGGTGTATTTTAATTATGCACTATGTATAAAACTGAAAACACAAACAAAATTGCTGTCTTAACCAATAGGTTATGATAAATAATGAAGATATTTAATATAATAAATAATCAATTATAACGATTATGAAGTTAAATAATGTAATCTTCCCTCACTCCGAGGCTGCAGGCGGAGCTATGGGCTCATCATATGGAGGAGGAATTGGCTCCCAGCAGGTCCACGGTGTAGCCAAGCCACTGAGAGGAGGCTGATGTGGTAATGAGGGGCTGATGGGAGACAGTGACAACTGGGTGGCAGGATTGGTTGAGGACTGAAGAACAGACTGCAGGGACAAACAGATTCTCAGGATAAATACCAAGTCATTAGAAGTGGTTTGGAGAGGTGGTGGGAGAGGGAGGCTGGGCGGAGCCATTATAGACGGAACAAAAATCAAGCATTGTGTTAGTTCAGGCAGGCCACGTCAGCCAAGCTCGCATCAGCTGATATCCAGCTGTTCCTGACGTGCACCAATCCAGTGTCGACATCTATCACAGTGGCACATATAAACTCCCATTCCTTCATAATTTCCTTCATAACATCACTGCTCGCATTCAAATTCCCTCCTCCAACCCCAACTCCACCAACCGAACCAAACAGTTTCGCTAGTGAGGCGTGGCTTAAGCCAGCTCGCGCTATTAATACAGTGTGTTTTGTAGCACTTATTAGAAAGAAGCATTCAAGCAACAGGAGGAGACAGTAACTTCATGAGGTAAACAGTTTTGCTAGTGAGGCGTGTCCAGCTGTATTCAATAACGACATTTCAGGTGAGTATAAATCAAGAAGTATACCACAGCAGCGGACGCAGCAGCCCTCGTGTGAAGCCGAGCAAGGACACCAACAAGGCACTAAAGTATTATTTTCTTGTTGTTTCCTTTCTCTTCTACATAACTTTTCTTCTCATCTTTCTGTTTGTGACCTCTCTTTCACTGTGTTTTCAAATCCCTACTATTACTAACACACGTAAATTAAATGTCACACGTAGGAGGCAGCACAATCATAGCAACCGGCGTACCTTTCCGTTGTCTTCTAGTACTTTATTCTCTTTTCCCATCGGTCTCTGGAATAGGTTGGTTTCACGTGACGTCACATTGCTGCTTCGCGAGAGCACGGAATTCAGATGGAGGGCAGGAAGTGAAGTAGCTGAGGATCTGCCGTCAAGTTTACGGCTGCTCCAATCATTCTAACCAAGAAAAGGGAAAGGGGTTTTATAGAGTACCAAAGATTGTCGTTCATAAAGGTGGGAAATGTAAAAATCTCACAGAACAACACCGTAAAAAGTGGATTTTAAACGTACGTCTGCGGTCGGAAGGAGCAGAGTCTGCTAATGCCCGTGTCTGCACTTCATCAGAGGTATGTTAGCTAGCTAACTTGGTTTTTGTGGCTGTATTTATATAGCATTAGGTTGTCGTTAAATGCTCATTTACTTAGTAATGATTATTATGTTACTGATAGTCTAATATGGACTTCATTGGGACTTTTTAGGCTGCCCTAGTGCTTTGGGTGATGTTGAGTCTGTAGACTGGGCTCCGACGGTCAACGTCGGTTACCAAAAAACTAAGCCCAAATCAGGCATCTCTTCAACGAGAGCAGAGGATGAAGCTCAAGGAAGACCAACAAAGATGGTTGGAATGTGCAGAGGCTATGTTGGATCTCCAACAGACAGCTGAGAGCCTGGGTATAAGCCCAGATCTGACGCAGACAGCCGAGAACTCCGAAACGAAGCAGCCAGCTGACAACAAACCACAATCAGAGGGCATCGGTGGGAATGGGACATTAAATGAATTCACGATATGTATTATATATGTAATGAAATGGATTCCAATTTATTATTGCACACCATTGTAGTTATTATAACAATTGTTGAAAAATCTAATCTTGTAAGTAAACCACCATGTATTATTCTGTCTTCTCAATGGCATTTCATCTTTTCAGTAAACATCTTCCAAATTGTGTACTCAATATACAACAACTTGATGACAATTGGTGCTCTCACAAGATATGAACCTATTCTGATGAGTAATGTGAATATAATGAATATAATATGTCTTGAAACTGGATCTAAATCCATACAATACAGACTCTCTGCAACGGTTTCCTCCATAGACGTATCCTCCATGTTTACTTCCTGCCCTCCGTCTAAAATCGCACCACCTTCGTGCGTCATCATAATCACGTGACTGAAACCCAGCTATTGCCAGTCCACTGTAGACAAAGCTGATTTAATTACATCTATTTCTAGTCATTCAGGTCTCAGCCTATTGGCCCTGACTGAGACCTGGATCAGACCAGAGGACACTGCCACACCTGCTGCCCTCTCCACTAACTTCACTTTCTCACACATCCCTCGCCTGACCGGTAGGGGTGGAGTTACTGGTCTTCTCATCTCAAACGATTGGAAATTTTATCCTTTACCATCTCTGTGTGACAACAGCTCATTTGAATCGCATTAAATTACCATCACTAGGCCTATTAAAATGCATTTTGTAGTTGTTTATCATCCACCAGTTCAACTTGGCAGTTTCTTGGAGGAGTTTGATGTGCTACTCTCATCCTTCCCTGAGGATGGTACTCCTCTCGTAGTTCTTGGAGACTTCAACATCCACCTAGGAAAGCCACAGGCTGCTGATTTCCACACTGTGCTTGCCTCAGTCGACCTCAAACGAGTCTCTACTGCAGCTACTCACAAATCAGGTAACCAATTAGACCTTATTTACACGCACTACTGCTCCACTGACCATACACTGGTCATTCCGCTGCACACCTCAGATCACTTCCTCTCCTTAGTCTCAACCTCAACCTGCCTCAGAACACAAACTCCTCCAACAGGTCACCTTTCAGCTAACCCTACGCTCACTCTCACCCTCTCGCCTATCCTCTTTGGTCTCATCCACACTTCCTCCAACTGATCATCTCTCAACACTAGATACTAACAGTGCAACTGATACTCTTTTCTCCACTTTAACATCCTGCTTGGACAACTTCTGCCGCCTTTCCTCTAGGCCAGCCAGCACCACCCCCTCTGCCCCCTGGTTATCTGATGTTCTCTACGAACATCGTTCTAAACTCAGGGGTGCAGAGAAGAAGTGGTGCAAAATTGAAAGATCCTACTGACCTTGGTCTTTAACAATCCCTCCTCTCTTCCTTCTCTCCTAATATCTCTGCTGCTAAAATGACTTACTATCACTTGAAGCATTTAAGCAGGCTTGGGTAACCCCCACTGCTTAAGAAACCCACTCTACAGACCGGCATCCCTTCTTCCATTCATTGCGAAAACACTTGAATGAGTTGTTTTCAACCAGATCTCTTCCTTTCTTACACAGAACAACCTCCTGGACAACAACCAGTCTGGTTTCAAAAGCGGACACTCAACTGAGACTGCCCTGCTCTCGGTAATTGAAGCTCTGAGACTGGAAAGAGCAGCTTCCAAATCCTCAGTTCTCATCCTGCTGGATCTGTCTGCTGCCTTTAACACAGTTAACCACCAGATCCTCCTGTCAATCCTAAAAACGAAGGGCATCTTGGGAACCGCACTACAATGGTTCAAGTCTTACCTCTCAGGTAGGTCCTTCAGGGTGTTGTGGAGGGTTGAAGTGTCTAAGACCCAACATCTAGCTACTGGGGTGCCTCAGGGCTCAGTGCTTGGACCACTTCTCTTCTCCATCTACATGACATCACTAGGATCTGTGATTCAGAAACATTGCTCTTCCTATCTCTGTTACGTTGATGACAGACAACTCTACCTCTCATTCCAGCCTATCTGACAGACATTTCTGGCTTGATGAAGGAACACCACCTTCAAGTAAACCTTGCAAAGAGAGTTGCTTGTGGTCCCGGCAAACCCAAAACTACACCTCAACTTCTTCATTCAGCTAGGTTTGTTATCCAGAACTCCATCAAGGTCAACCAGGAACCTTGGAGTTGTGATTGATGATCAATTGAACTTTACTGACCACATTGCTAGAACTGCCCGGTCCTGCAGATTTGCCTTATACAGCATTAGGAGGATCAGGACCTTCCTATCAGAGCATGCTACACAACTCCTTGTCCAAGCACTTGTTCTATCCAGACTGGACTATTGTAATGCTCTCCTGGCAGGTCTTCCAGCTTGCACTGTCAAACGTCTGCAACTGATCAAAAATGCTGCAGCTAGAGTGATCTTTAACGAGCTGAAGAGAGCACACATCAAATTCAAGTCACTGTCTTTTGCCATCAGAACAACCACTGACTCTGCTCCCTTTTACCTAAACGCATTACTTCAGACTTACGTGCCTTCCAGAAACTTGCGCTCTGCAAGTGAATGCTGTCTTGTGGTGCCATCTTAAAGAGGCACAAAATCTCTTTCTCTGACCTTTTTCTGGTCTGTTCCATGCTGGTGGAATAACCTGCCCAACACAACCAGAGCTGCTGAGTCCGTGACCATTTTCAAGAAACGGCTGAAGACGCATTTTTCGGCAATACTTGATCCATAAATACTAACACTTTATCTTCTATTCTATATCTATTATCTTTAAAAAAAATAAATAAAAAAAGTACACATGCTGCGTTAGATTAGGGTAGGAAGGGTCATAGCACTTGCATACTGTTGTCCTATTGTTAGTTTAACTGCTTCTATTGTTCTCATTTGTAAGTTGCTTTGGATAAAAGCGTCTGCTAAATGAATAAATGTCAAATGTAAAAGTAATCAATCTGACTTTTTTTTTCCATAGAGTTCACTACATTGCAAGCTTTTCTATCATGTATTTGTATTTTCACAACTCATGTAATTGAGAATTGTAATTATGTATGCATATACTGGTTCTGTTCTGTACCTCAGAACAGACTGACTTGATTTGTCTTGCTGCTCTCCCCGCTCTGTCCTCATAGCAGCATGGACAAGCGTCAGAGTTTTGCCCAGAACAGAACCATACCGCCAACCCTAACCTTATTCTATAATTTTAATAAATCTATATACTTGGCGAAGTAGTCCTGACTGAACTGATAGATTCCAGTAGAAGAAATGGGGCTGGGGTAACATCATCTCTAAGATCACAGTCTAACAGCGCCAAGATTAAACACTCACTCTCAGTGACGGGAGGGTGGGCGGGGCTCAACTCCATTCCCTCGAACTCCAACAGCACTTTCTCGGTGATAGGAGGTGCAGTCGGCATGCTCTGAGCATGCCGACTGCATGCACCTGGTCGGACTCGTACTGCTTGGGCTCCGCGGCAATGTTAGGCTTGGTTGCCCCCAATAGCGCTGGCTCACACGTTGCGGCAGAGACAGGCTCGCAGCTGCAGCTCCTCGCAGTCTGGTGGTGCTTGGCCCAGGATTGGGAGTGGGACTGGTATCGTCATAAATGACGTCCACTGTGAGCGGTGAATCACAGGACACCAACACCCACTCTACGTATTTGGCGAAGCTCCTTCGAGGGCCTTCCCTGCACAGCTGCGCTTTGGTGGCGGTGTTGAGTCCGGCATGCAGAAAGCTGCAGAAGCAGTCGTCCAGAAACAGTGTAGCTGGCACAAGGCCGAGGAATTCCTCCAAAGGGAGCGGCCCTTCTGCTCAAGGCATAACAGTTTGACAGCTGCCAATGGTTCAACAAAACACACAAAGTATATACATAAATCACCAAGGCAAACTGCGTTCGCACCGTCTGAACAGACTAGCGCAGCAGGTTCTGCTTTGGGCTCACGACAAATTCCTGTCCCTCAGGGCAATTTACATTCCTGGGCATATTAATATGGGAGCAGATTTACTGTCCAGACAGGCTGTGACACTGAGGTAGTCGATCAGATTTGGGAAAAATTTACGAAGCAGAGGTAGACCTCCTCTGCCTCCCCTCTACTTCTCTCTAAATCACTAAGCCTTCCTTGTATCTGGACGCCATGGCCCATGAATGGCCCAAACTGCATCTTTATGCATTTCCACCGATCACTCTGCTCCCGGGAGTCCTGGCCAAAGTCCGTAAACAAGGGTCTTGCCTCTTGCTGATAACACCTCATTGGCCTACCAGAGTTTGGTTCTCAGATCTACTAGACCTTCTGTCTCAGGTGCAGGGGATGATAATTTCATCCCCAGCCCAAGCTTTGGAACCTTCATGTCTTGGCTCCTTAGGGGGACCGTCTAAAAGGTGCTGGTCTTCCAGCTGATATAGTAGAGACTATTCTGAGTGTCAGGGCTCCCTCCACTAGAATAATTTATGCCCTTAAATGGTATGTCTTTTAAAGGTGGTGTACTGCACACCCAGTTCACAACCAGATTGTTTCAGTGCTGGAGTTTCTGCACAAAAAGTTGTTAGCAGGCACGTGCTGTTACTCTCAGGGTATTCATGGCCTCCATTTCGGCTTTCCACGCCATGATTTACGGGTTCCAGTGGCGAAGCACCCTCTAATCACTCTCTTCATTTGTGGAGATAGGCAGCTGAGGCCACCTGTCAGAGTGCAAATCTCCTCGTGGGATCTGGCCTTAGTTCTTGAGGGGCTAGTCGGGCCCCTTTTGAGCCACTAGAGTCAGCGCCTGTCAAGCTTCTGACTCTAAAGATGTTTTTTCTCATGGCTATTACTTTGCTAAAGAGAATTTGGGATTTGCAGGCTCTGTTGGTCTCACCATCCTGCTCAGACTTTGCTGCTGGATCGGAACTGCCACCAGGCAAACGATGTTATATTGGGTGAACGGTGCCATTGCCCAAGCCTATTTGGTGTGCATTCTAGTAACATCTCTAGGACTTAGGGCTCATTCTACCAGGGGGGTTGCATCCTTTTGGCAAGGCTTTGGCAAGGGGCGCCACCTTGCAACAAGTATGTGATGCGTCAGGCTGGTCCTCTCCACACACATTTAACAGATTTTATAGTTTGGATGTTCATGCTACTCCGGGTTTGCATGTCCTTGAGTCAACATCCCAAGGTCATGTCTTAGACTTCTCCAACATTTGTGCGCACATACTACACAACTTTGAGGGGTCCAGACACTTTCCAGTGCAGTGGCCTTGGTATTCTCGTTCCCATTTGCGTATGATACACAGCATCGAGTGTAGCTTTTGATAGGGACACTTGACTGTAACCTTGTTCCCTGAAAAAGCGGGAAGGAGATGCTGCGCTTCATTTCTGCACTGTGGGCGTGTCTAAACATCTCTTCAGGCAAAGTTATAACCTGAAGGAGCATCTGTTTCACGCCTATTTATAGCCTCTCACGAGCACACATTCCAATGACATCATCATCAGAGGTTATTTAAACCAAGTTCTTGGCATGTTTGCAGCACATGCTTCACAACCGGTCAAACAAAGAATGTTCTCATTAGTGTTATGATATGCAGCATTTCGTTCCTGTTTTTTCAGCAGAGGTGGGTAGTAACGAAGTACATTTACTTTGTTACATTTACTTAAGTATTTTTTGGGAAATTGTACTTTTAATAGTAGATTTAAATGTGGGTACTTTTACTTTAACTCGAGTACATTTCTAATGAAAAAACTGTACTTTTACTTAAGGCGACGTTCCTCTCGTTACTTTATTTTAATGCAATCCATGTTGTTAAATGCGTAGTTTATTCCAAGCATGCTGTATCTTTTTTTCTGGGGCATGAGCGATGCTCAGTTCACAAAAGAATCACTCTTTTGAGTCGATTCTGTTCAAAGACTTCATCAAAAAAGTTGGCAGATCTGTCTAAATTGGTTCGCAAATCAATGGTTGAATGATTTGTTCAATTTCCTTCACAGACTGAATTGTCTGAAGTGGTTTCACACTCGGAGTCGTAACAGGAAGGTTTAAGAACATCAAGAGCGTTGGATGAAGTGGCCGTGGACCTACAGTCAAGTGAAAGCAAATCTGCAAATGCATCATACTGTTTGTCAGCGATGAAGATCTTTATTAGTTGAACATCTTCGTATGCTGTCTGTGAATGAATGATTCCACAGGACGATACATCCGATTTCATTTCATTCAGGTAATACATTTTACTACCAAACAGATTATTACGCCACGATAGCACTACTACAAAGTGTGACATTACCATTTTTTTGGACATATACCCTTAATTTATACATTAAATAAGCTACCATTGTTCACAGTTTATGAAATGAATACCTGCCATCTCACGGTAACTTGTGTGTATTGCGCAGTGGTGTGCGAAATCGTCTTGAAAACTAATGCCTTTGCCTGCCTTAGACACTGTTAACCAGTTTAAACATGCTTGCAGAAATATAAATTTGATTACATTTTGGAGAACAGACGGAAGAAGATCCATCGATGTGCATTTGATCGTTGTTTGTGTTCAGATGTTCCGTAGCGGTCATGAGCGTGAGCACATGTGAAGAGTTTTAACTCTTTCTTCTCTGTGTCTCTTATTTCGACATTGTCTAATAATCCAAATGTAGTTGTATAATTATATATATTATAAAATATATACATACACATACATAGGCCTATATATGATCCGAAGTAACTAGTAACTAGCTACTTGAGTAGTTTTTTCATTGGATACTTTTTACTTACTCAAGTAACTATTAAGATTATTACTTTAACTTTTACTTTGAGTAAATATTTCTATAAATACTTGTACTTTTACTTGAGTACAGTTTTTGGATACTCTACCCACCTCTGTTTTTCAGTCAAGTAACCCAAGACGTTTCTCTGAAACTAATAAGTTGAAGAACCTTATTATGCATCAAACAAATAAATTAAAGATTATTTGTTATTAACTATCATCAGCTATATTTACTTCAAATGTAAATTATAAAGTCATATACTTATAACATACAACAATGCCAATTTTTCAGAAAAAAGGTTTGGTTAAGTGATATTTACGTTCCACGTGGTCGAGTGCAGCAGTCCGAAGGGGTTGACATCTTCCACTAGTTGTGCGGGGTGACAATGCAGTGGGGAAAGGAGCTGGAATCTGTTTCAACAGCCTAAGCCCGGGACACACCAAGCCGACGGTCGGCCGACGGGCAGTTTTTGTGCATCGGCCGACTAAGTTTTCTCAGTGTGTTCCGCACGGTCCCGCACGATCCCGCACAGTCGGCTGAAATTGGTCCTCATCTGCTTTTTTTCGGCCGATTCGACATGTTTAATCAGCGTTAGGCCATCGGTGAGAGAGAAAACTCTGATTGGCTATTCAGCTTAGTGAACGAGTCAGGGCATGAGAATAATAGCAAAACAGCGAGCAAAGAAGTCAAAACAGTACAGATAGAAGGCTGTTCTAATGTTACATCATCTTACCTGAGTGTTCCTTGGTGAATATTTCAATATTAGAAAAGATTAGAATGTCCGCAACACTGCTTACTCCCATATTTTAATAAAAAAGCAACGTTCGACCCTACTGGGTCTTCTTCAGGCAAATGGTAAAACACATTTGATACAGAGATATATAGGCAAGGCAAGGCAAGGCAAGTTTATTTATATAGCACATTTCATACACAATGGCAATTCAAAGTGCTTTACATAAAATAAATTAAAATAATAAAAAGAAATAAGAATAATTAAAACAGTTAAGAAAAATAAAAAAATAAAATACAGTACAGTACAGTACAAACAGTCGGACGAACATTGGCACAGAGCTCATTCAGTAAATGCATAGCTAAACAGATGTGTTTTGAGTCTAGATTTGAATGTGACTACAGTAGGAGCACATCTGATCTCTTCTGGAAGCTGGTTCCAGCTGCGGCTGGCATAATAGCTAAAAGCAGATTCACCATGCTTTGAGTGAACCCTTGGTATTTCTAGCTGATATGATCCTAGTGATCTGAGTGATCTGTTGGGTTTATATTCAGTGAGCATATCTGCAATGTATTGAGGTCCTAGGCCATTGAATGATTTATATACCAGTAATAATACTTTAAAATCAATCCTAAATTTAACTGGGAGCCAGTGTAAAGACCTGAGGACTGGTGTGATATGTTCATATTTTCTAGTTCTGCTCAGAATCCTGGCGGCAGCGTTCTGTATGAGCTGCAACTGTCTTATGGTCTTTTTGGGAAGGCCAGTGAGGAGTCCATTACAATAATCCACCCTGCTGGTGATGAAAGCATGCACAAGTTTCTCTAAGTCTTGTCTGGAAACAAAGCATCTAATTCTTGCAATATTTTTCAGATGATAGTATGCTGATTTAGTTATTGCTTTGACATGACTACTGAAACTAAGGTCTGACTCTAGTGTCACACCAAGATTCCTGACTTGATTTTTAGTTGTTTGACCCCTAGAGTGAAGGTATGCATTCACCTTGAGAACTTCATCTTTGTTTCCAAATGCAATGACTTCAGTTTTGTCTATGTTTAACTGAAGAAAGTTTTGACACATCCAACTTTTGACTTCATCAATGCATTGGCACAGGGAGTCAATGGGGCTGTAATCGTTAGGCGATAGGGCTAAGTAGAGCTGTGTGTCGTCTGCATAGCTGTGGTAAGCAATATGGTTCTTTCTCATTATTTGGCTCATTGGGAGCATATACAGGTTGAACAGGAGTGGCGCAAGAATTGAGCCTTGAGGGACTCCGCATGTCATGGATGTCCACTCAGACTTATGGTCTCCTATACTCACATAATAACCTCTCCCATCTAAGTATGACCTGAACCATTTTAGGACTATCCCAGAAAGCCCCACCCAGTTTTCCAGCCTGTCAAGAAGTATGTTATGATCGACAGTGTCAAATGCAGCACTGAGGTCGAGTAGCACCAGCACTGATAGTTTGCCTGAATCAGTATTTAAGCGAATATCGTTTATTATCTTTATGAGCGCTGTCTCTGTGCTGTGGTGCGGTCGGAAACCAGATTGAAAATTGTCAAAGGATCCATTCGAGCTTAAGAATTTGTTCAGCTGATTGAAGACAACTTTTTCAATGATCTTGCCTATGAAAGGAAGATTTGAGATCGGCCTATAGTTGCTTAATATGGTCTTATCCAGATTGCTCTTTTTCAGGAGGGGCTTGACAACTGCAGTTTTCAGGGAGTTTGGAAAACTCCCAGAGCGAAGTGAGACATTTACCACTTCTAGAAGATCTGCTTCTAAACTGTTTAACACACTTTTGAAAAATGATGTGGGAAGTGTGTCAAGAGCGCATGTTGATGTTTTAAGGTGCTGTACAGTTTCTTCCAAAATTTTGACATCAATTTCTTTGAAATCAGACATAGTAACTACTTTCTCAGGTGGTTTGATCTGTCTGACCTCAGTGCAACTCAAGGATGTGCTGATCACCTTTCTGATATTACTGATTTTCTCAGAGAAGAAAGAAGCAAACTCACTGCACTTGTTCTCTGAGAGCATTTCACTGGGAATCTGGCTTGGAGGGTTTGTCAGTCTCTCTACAGTAGCAAAAAGAGTGCGTGTGTTGTTTAAATTGCTGTTTATAATATTTGAGAAGAAAGTCTGTCTAGCTTTGCCTAGTTCCATATTGAAAGCATGAAGGCTGTCTTTGTAGGTGTTATAATGGACTACAAGTTTAGTCTTCCGCCACATGCGCTCTGCTTTTCTGCATTGTCTTTTCATAGTTTGCACTGCTGTTGAGTTTCTCCAAGGTGCTTTTTGTCTGCCACTCTTCTTCCTGACTTTCACAGGAGCAATATCATCAATTATACCTTTAACTTTTGAGTTAAAAGAATCAAGGAGAAAATCAACAGAGTCTGTAGATATGCTTGGTGTTAAGGATATAGCCTTCATAAATAGTACACTAGTGTTCTCATTTAAGCATCTCTTCTTGACAGACACAGATCTAGCTTCAGTGGCAGGAGAGATCAATATATCAAAGAAAATACAGAAATGATCAGACAGTGCTACATCCTTAATAACAATCGATGAAATGTTTAGACCCTTACTGATAAGTAAATCTAGAGTGTGTCCACGATTGTGTGTGGGTCCATGTACATGCTGAGTCAGATCAAAAGTTTTTAAAACACTTTTTATTTCTTTTGCCATATTGTTTTCTGCACTATCTATGTGGATGTTAAAATCTCCAGCAATGGCAAAACAGTCAAACTCTGAGGTAATTGCTGATAACAGTTCTGTAAAGTCCTCAGCAAAGGCTGGAGAGTATTTTGGAGGCCTGTAAATAATGATAAGTGAAATGCGTGGAGCACCTTTTAACACAATACCCAGATATTCGAAAGAAGGGTAATTCCCAAATGATATTTGCTTACATTGATAGATATCTTTAAAAAGAGCAGCTAGACCCCCACCTCTCCTAACAGCTCTGCAGACACTCATAAAAGTAAAGTTAGGAGGGGCTGCTTCATTGAGGATTGTTGCACTAAAGCTGTCTTCTAGCCAGGTTTCATTTAGAAGCATAAAATCCAGGTTGTTTGTGGTTATTAAATCGTTGACTAGAAGTGATTTATTTTTAAGTGAACGAATGTTTAAAAGTGCTAACTTAACAGTCTTACTTTTTGTCCCCACATCAATCTTACTTTGACGTGTAATAGACTCCAGATTAGTTAGGTTTGCTGCACGGCTATTGAAGGCCTTAGATTTTCTATCTTGTAATAAAACAGCAATAGAGAAAGATACAGGCACACTGGGTTCCCGCTTGTTCTGTAAACATTTGAGAAAGTTACTGTTATCAGAGCGGGGACCCAAAACACATCACTGAGAGCTGGTATCAGTTGTTTTTGGTTCACCTCGAGCAGATGGAGGAGGGTGTGGGCCCTGGCGTTGTGGCAGAGGCCGAAGAGCTCTCACAGGAGGGGGAGGGCGAGCTGGGCCCGCAGGCTTTGGTGCGGGTGGTAATGGTGCCTGTCGTTTTTTGGTTGGTATCTGGGGGCTTGCAGCAAAAGAGTGGGATAGTTTGGTTCCAGCATACACCAGTTCTTCCATTTTCTGTGAGAAACACAGAAGAGGCGATGCTGGATAGAGGGATAGCATGTCTGGTGAAAGGGGCTGTTGCTCTGGTGTTATAGGAGGCTGTGATATGCTGTCCTGGCTTCCCTGGCTGTTTTCCAGGAAGTCGTCCTTGGGTGCTGAATCTTCAAGCAGTTCTGATATGTCTCTCTGTGGGCAGGGCTCAGCTGAGATTGTGTCCGTGAGCAGAGGTTGTTGTGGCGGAGTGGTGTTATCATTGTCCTTGTGTGATATGTCAACCGCATGTCCATTTTGCTGCTGAAGTGAAGTCCTGTGGTCATTCATACTGTGTCCAGGTGTGTGTGTGCCGTTCAGATTGAGTGGATTGGCACAAACTGCAGAAGGATGTTTGAGGGAGAAGTAGAAATTGTCCTTTAACACTCTTGAACCAAGTTTGTTTGGGTGATGGCCATCCCGATGAAACAGTTGTCTCTGACTCCAGAAAAGATTGAAATTGTCAATGAAGTTTACTCCTTTTATATTGCAGGTTTTTTGCAGCCATGTATTTAGCCCAAGCAACCGTGAAAACCTGTTTGTTCCTCTTGCTGGGAGAGGTCCACTGATGAATGTTTGAACTTTCAGTCTTTTAAGTGTTTCAAAAAGTTCATTGAAATCCTTCTTAAGGAGTTCTGACTGCTCTTTATGAATATCATTCTTCCCCACATGAATGATGAGTCGATTTGCAGTCTTATGTTTCATCAGAATGTTCTGAAGTTCCCTGTTTATATCAGAAGTTGTTGCTTGTGGAAGGCAGCACATAGTTGTATCCCTGCTGCTAATGTTTCTGATTATGGAGTCCCCCACTATCAGAGTCCTGGGTTCGGCAGCGCTCTGAGCTGAGTGCCGCTGTCTGCTTGACCTTGAGCGCCAGTTAGCATTAGTGTTAGCTACTGGCCCATTCAGTCTGTGTTCGATCACATTCATCACATTTGGGGATTCCTCATTTACATTCATTAGTACTTCAAATCTGTTCTCAAGATGTATAGGCGGTGGTAGAAGACCGGTGTTTGCAATCCTTGTCAGAGCTGTATCTGGGGTAGAGGATGCTACTGCGGGAATATGTGATGCTCGTGACAATCTGATGTCTCGAGTGCCTTTTGGTCTCGCTCCGTTTGTGCCATCGATTAGTAAGTCGATCGGCTTGTTTCTCTACCTGTCGAGGAGCACTAGTTTCATGGGACTCACCAGCTGTATGCTGAGGGTGTTCATGACGAAGCTCTGTTGTGTGCTCCGTCTGGTTTGGTGGTCCCGTAAGTAACTTTGTTTCAAAAACTGCAATCCTTTGTAAAAGTCTGTGGCAGTTAGTGCAGCAAGTAGATTCTTGAACCTGAAGAGGCATTTTCTCTCTTATCCGTATGAATGTAGGCAGTTTTGTTTTCCTTTCCCGGAATGTAAGCTGGTCGGGTAAAAGAATTCTGCGTTTTTGAAGTAATCCAAACTTTGTTGTCTGAGCACTGTGCTGTTTGCTGAAGTTAAAATTAGGTGATAAAAGGAAATAAAATATAAAAATATAGGAGATAAAATGTAAAAGCGATAGAGCAAAGCGCGGAGCAGTAAGCAAGAGCGTCCGAACAGTAGCTGAGCAGGAAGTAACAAGCCTTACAATCAACTGACCCACCCTGTGATTACAATTAGCTTGATTGGGTCTGAACAAGCCTAATAACCCCACTCATTACTTAATTAAGGGAACACTTGCATGGAAAAAACAATCAACATACACAGGAAAACAATTCCATATATACAAGTTAACCCCAAAAATACAAATTAACCCCCAAAAAGGATTTTTGGAGAAAAAGCCCCACATATGCATATAATTATGACCGCCGCTAGCATAGCTAGCGAAAGCGGTCATATAGGGATTGTTTTTTTCGTCATCTACTTAATTTTCCGTCAACGATACCAGGGACACCGAAACACCGGGGAACATGAAATTTGGTGGGCATGTAGCCCCACTAGACTTTTACGGAAAAATTTCGTTTGGTCCCCGGGGGCCACTCCCCCCCCTGCGCTGGGCCCCCCCAAACCCAAAAAATGCAGTTTTTCCTAAATAACTACCTGAACCGTGGCACCGAGGATGAAGAAATTTTTATGGTATGTTGGTCTTAAGGGCCCACATCAACCTAGCCCATAATCACTCATTTGTGATTTGCGCCCCTCCCATAAAAAATGAAAATGCAATATTATTCTGCTTTAATCGCCCCTATCTTCAGTTGAGATGTTCAGAACTGCACCATATTTCATGTGTATGATTAACTTGACATCCTCTGGGGGTATGCTAAGTTTCGTAGAATTTCATCCATGGGGGGGTATAAAATAAATTCATTTATGTGCACATTTAGTGACTGTACACTCATCGGCCTGTAGATGGTGGTGTTGAGCGAAGGGTTGCTGGTTTAGGATGATACTGTCACTAAGGTTGCCAACTGTCCCGAATTAGGTGGGAAGTCCCGTATTTTGGGCCTAATTTATTTGTCCCGTGCGTGACCTCCCGTGTCCTGTTTTTTGACAAGCTGATAAACCACTGACTGATACAACAGCAACAGCAGCAGTGCTGACCACGACACTTGAGAATGATCACCGACACCTGTCATCATCCAATCACAGCTTTTTTTAATCACTGTTTTGAGACAAATCATTGTTTGATTTGCGAACATCCTCTGCCGTCTGGTCGCTTCCGCTTCAAGCCGGACTCGTCTCGCGCTAACGGTAATTTCCTTTCACTGTCCACGTTTTGATTTCGGCTAATCAGTTTTGGCGAATGCAAACAACGTGATTATTGTTCATGAGTCTAACATCCAGCCACACAAGAAAACATGTAATCTACCTGAGGGAATAATATGCTCAAAAAACATTTCTGATTATTATTAATGTTTTAAAGCTTTTAGAAAGTACATAGAAAGCTTTTGTAACATTATCTTAACTGTCACTTTTGATTAATGTAATGCATCCTTGCTGAATAAAAGTAGGCAATTACTTTCTTTATTTCTTTTTCCCAAAAAATAATCTTACTAACCCCAAACTTTTGAACTGTAAGCCTAGTGTATAATGTTAAAAAAAGCTTTCTATTTTAGATAAATGCTGTTATTTTGAACTATGGTTTGTTTGTAATGTGACTTTTTTCATGTATGACATTAAAATTATTTTTAGAATTAAATACATAAATAGGTTAAGCAATACAAATGTGTTTATGTCTGATAACCTTTTAAACACAAACTTAACTGCAGACACTGAAATGACATACACTGTGTGATACAGTACAAATATTTTGAGTGTCCCTCATTTTCCTATAAATAACCACGATTGTCCCGCATTTTCCTTTTCTGAAGTTGGCAACCCTAACTGTCACACACACACATGCAGGAATACAAACAAACGCAAGCATGCACACACACTGACATCCACACGCACAGACACACACCCATACACACACATAAAAATCCACATGCACAGACACACACACACAAACACACACACGCACACACATGTACGCACGCATACATACACGCACAGACACACACACACACACACACACACACACAGACAGACATGCACATACTACTACTTTTTTTAGGTATATACATAAACACGCAATACAGCCAAATTGCTCCACGTCATTTATTTTTGTGGAAAGCCAGTGCAGGCCTGAGCGGCGGTCATATTTTGTACCGCCATGCGGTACATCTAGTTTACTACAATGTAGTCAGAAACAGGAAAATACCTACAAAAGATCAGTAAATACTCACATACATGTCATATGGCCACAATCACATACATAGGCTACATAAATACAAATTATATTATGACATATACTTGACAAAGCCATACATTATAAGAATGGCTTTATGTCAAAATCTTCATTAAGACCATAAGGAGACATTGTGTTTAAATAGTAAATCCAAAAAGTTTCCCATTGGAGAAGCCTTTTACCATGATCTCCTCCTCTATTCGTGCCGCGAATAGATAATGTCTTACCAGTGTGTGGATGATTAAAATGTTTACACTTATACGTGTACGAGCACTGGGCACAACTGCCACATCTATAATTACCATCTGGCATGCTAGGAAAAGGCGTTGTAAGTTGTGGGCGTATATCATTCTTAACTAGATGGTCTTTTAAGTTAGAAGCACGCTTAAAAATAAGCTTAGGTTTTTCTGGGAAGACTTTGATTAGTTTAGGGTCCGAATCAATAATGTGCCAATGTTTGTAAACAGATCTTCTAAATTCTGACACAAGTGGAGAATATTTTACACAACATAAAGGAGACTTGTTTGGGTTTTTTGTGCATTTATTTGATCGAAGGCACTCGTCTTGCGTTATCTGATCAAAACGTTCTTTGGCTGAATCAACCCAATCTTGTTTGTACCCTCTGTTGAGGAATCTTTTTGTCAAGTCCGCAGCTTGCTTTGAGTAAGATGTGTTATCGCTGCATATTCTGCGTACACGATTGAACTGACTGATTGGGAGACTTTTGACCAACGGCCTGGGATGAAAACTATCCCCATGCAATATAGTGTTGCGATCTGTAGGCTTACGAAAAAGATCACTTTTTTGTCCAGCACCTGCCAGATGGTGGGATGTGCACACAATAACTTTTTTAACGAATATTTCAATATTAACATGAGCGGAGTGGAATAAAGAAAGTGCTTAGCAGGATTGATATTCAAAAACGGCAAGCACGCACTGCTTTGTTTATGATCTGTAGCCTGCAGCGTTGGTTTCCCTTTTTGAATGACTAATATAGATGAATATATCTTCAGAAATAGAGAGTAGTCTCATTTACACGCAGGCGCAGAACTCGCATTCTAGCTGACAGTTGGCTGTAGTTCTCTCGGTGTGTTCAAGTGCAGCTTTTTTCTCCTGATGCAGGCGACACGAGGCGACAACACAGTCTGCTTTCATCAACGCTAGTTCTTTGGCGTTTGTTTGGTGTGTCCCGGGCTTTAAGCACAAAGCTCTGTGGGATGCTGATTTCCTGGAGCACCAAAAGGTCCTAAAATCTGGAACATGCAGATGAGGCACTGAAATAGATGCAGAAGGTCCTTAACAATCTGAAACGTGCAGACAAAGGAACCTTGAAGTGAAGATTTGCACTCCTGAACGTAACCTTGTTGCAAATGTCTGTCTGTCCTCTGCCTCTGTGGGCCAGACACTCAAAACTTGGTCAATCTGCTTTTGTCTCTCTGGCATGGAGACCTGGAACATGCTGCATCTGTTATTGTCTCCCTGACAAAGACTCTGAATGTACGATGCTCAGAACGTGGTCATGTCTGTTGCTGCCTCACAAGCTGTAGACGCAGATCATGAAATCTGTTGTTGTCTCTCTGGACAAACTGGAGTCTCAAAACTGATTATCTGTTAAGTCTCACCCATTGGGAGACTCGGAACATTGTTGATCTGTTTCTGTCTCTCCCCTTACAGGACCGACTAAGAACTTTGTTGATCTGTTTCTGACTATCCCCTTACAGGACAGACTCAAAACGGTATATATTATGTCTCACCAGATGGGAGACTCTGAACAAGGAGTGTCTGTTGAAAATATACTTTTATCTTTTTCTGATAAGGAGGAGATTGCAATTTGGTACTTCTCCATTCCAGTGTTGCGATTGGCTGCTGGCATCAGATGGGGTACACACAGTGTGGTGTATTACCAGAGTACCTCTAGCAATAATCTAAACGAATAGAGTCCAAACAAGATGGGGAAAAAATGAACTGTCGTGCATTCATTCTTTTGTATAGTAACGGCTGAATTTGTGTAAGATGTTATACTAGATATAGCCGTCACTAAGAATAATTATTTCTCTGAATAAGTATGAAATAGATGTCTGTAGTTTACATCACTTTTAAGGTTTCCAAACATAGTTGTGAATGGATTTGGATGAATCATTGTGGTCTCTCTTTGTTTCACCCACTGCTGCGGCATCCAGAGGTCCTGTGGAATTTGTATGGCAGTCACAGGCCAAAATCTTAGGAATGAGTCTCTAGATGGGTAAAGGTGGACCAATGTATGCGGACCAAAGAGATTTCCTGTCCTTTCCGGGCTTGGTACCAGAGGTCTTCTTCTTGCCCTCTAAGAAGTTTCTGGCTGTTGTCCTAGTATCTTAATCTGATGCCATTGGACAGTTTGTTTGTGTTAGTCCATCAAGATCCAATTAAATTGTAGCAACCTTTGTCCACTGTTACAGACAGAGAGGGGCCTGGCCATAAATTGGGCACAGCCATGCTCTTATTGAAACACCTATATATTAATATTTTAAAATTGTTTTATATTTTATATTTAAACAAAATCTTTTTTTTTCTGACAAAAAGACAGTACAAATGTGACCAAAGAAAGAAGGAAAGAAATTACCCCTATAGTCCTAAAAAATGGTTGACAGGCTCATGAACTGCAAACGGCTCATAAAGTGGTTCATAAAATGCATATGTTGTGCTTGATTGCTATATATGAAAATACTTCAGTCATTTAGTGGCTCATTAACACCCAGAAGCAGACGGAAGCCTAATTTTCATGATCACAGCTGCATTTGCTCACTCTTTTAAAAGATATCTGAATTCTTTCTGTGCGACTCTATGGCCTGGTCCACCACAAACTGAGTCTAATGGGCCTGCGGCCTGAGCCGCAGCGCTGTAATCTCACTAATTGCTAATGTGAAACGATGAAACATGCATGAGCTTTTGTTGTGCCTCATGTCTGAATTCTTTCTCTTGTTCAGCGGAACTCTGATGGTTTTCTCCCTCTCTTATGTTTTCTCTCTTTGCATATTCTCCAGCTGCTAGAAATGGTCCATTAGCCAGCCCCATATTTTCCCCCTTTAGAATCCAATTTGTGGATGTAATTGCACTCACTCTGTCTTTTTTTTTTCTTCCTGTAATTGTTCTGCGTAGTGAAGATTGTCATCTCACAGAGCGAGACTGCAGTACTTATTATAAAAAACAGGGCCAAGAGGTCAAAGTTGATGGGGTAAGTCTTTTGCCAACACATGCAAACCGACACATGTGACCTTCATCCTCATCATTTCTCTTTACCCCATTGCAACAGAGTCCCCCATGAGCAGGAAGTTTAGTTAATAATAAAGCATTACAGGCTCAAGTAGGACTCACTTTTTTAAGTGTTTTGACATTTGTCTCCTGCAGTCTAATGTAGCTCCTCTGTACTGGTTGGTCGCGACCCAAAAATGGGTTGCAGGTCTGTTCTGATTTTAAAAAATAACACACAATACAGCTCACAGGAGCTTGTGAAGGCATGTTTCAACAGGTAAAAGTAGGCTACTTTAAATAAAAGGTCCAGCATATTAGTTTTACTTTTAGCTGTGTTGCTATATGTCATGAGTAAGCAATTGAGTAGTAGATTAACACTCTGTCGTGAGCATCTCGCTTATAATAACCCTGTCCAACGTATCTGCACTGGGCACATTTTTTCACATGATGCATCCCGACTATGAGGCTGTCTATACTGGACATTATACAAAGTAAACATTATAAACTGGTACAGGGGTCAGGGTCGGCGGATTAATGTGAGAGTAAAACACGGGTTTGATCTTTGACACATAAAAGGCGGGATGAATACCCCTGTACGCCAGAGGAAGTTTGAGTGTACACCGGACTAATAATCTTGGTGACAGGGAACATGCCAATAAATTTAGGAGCTAACTTGTTGGAAACGGAACGGAGCGGAATGTTCTTGGTAGAAAGCCACACCTTTTGACCCACGACGTATACGGGAGGCCTTGACCGGGGGCGATCGGCTTTAGCCTTAGTGCGCCCCCCCATCTGGAGCAGAGTCTCGCGGGCTCTGGTCCATGTGTGGTGGCACCTCTGGACGAAGGCGTGAGCGGAGGGGACCGCGACCTCGGATTCCAGACTCGGAAAAATTGGTGGCTGGTACCCTAAACTACACTCAAATGGAGAGAGGCCCGTGGATGACACTGGTAACAAGTTATGAGCGTACTCAACCATAGAAAGTTGTTGACTCCAGGATGAAGGATTCTTGGATACCAAACATTGCAACATTCTCTCCAAATCTTGGTTGGCTCGCTCGGACTGACCATTACTCTGGGGATGATAACCCGAAGACAAGCTGACCGTAGCTCCTAATAACCTACAAAACTCTTGCCAGAATTTGGACACAAATTGGGAACCCCTGTCAGAAACCACGTCCAGCGGGAGGCCATGTAACCGAAAACCGTGATCAATTATAGTAACCGCTGTCTTCTTGGCTGAGGGTAATTTGGGCAAGGGAAAGAAATGTGGCGCCTTTGAGAACCGGTCCACTATGGTTAAAACAACCCTCATGCCATTAGAGGGCGGGAGGGCGGTGACAAAATCTAGCACAATGTGGGACCAGGGTCTCGAAGGGACAGACAGCGGTCGGAGTAACCCATCAGGAGGTCGGTTAGACGTCTTACCACTGGCACAAACTGAGCAAGTCAAAACAAAATCGTGAATATCGTGAGCCATTAATGGACACCAGAGTCGTTGCTTTACTAAACAACTAGTGCTTGGATGACAAACCACGTTGGAGCAATGACCCCATCGAATAACGTCGGACCGTAACCCCTCCGGAACAAACAATCGATTCGGTGGGCAACCGGGCGGAGGCTTTACCCTTCTAAGGCCGTCTTGACCTTCGATTTGACCTCCCATATGAGTGTGGAGATAACTACTTTCTCGGGTAAAATGCACTCGGGAGTAACCGGGCGTTCGGATGGATCAAAAATACGAGATAAGGAATCGGGTTTGATGTTCTTGGAACCCGGGCATTACGAGAGAGAAAAATCTAAACGTCCAAAAAAAAGTGCCCACTTAGCCTGCCTGGAGTTGAGCCTTTTAGCAGATCTAATATATTCAAGGTTCTTATGATCGGTCAAAACGATAAAAGGTACCCCCGACCCCTCTAACCAATGACGCCACTCCTCCAATGCTAACTTGATGGCCAACAACTCTCTGTTACCAATGTCATAGTTACGTTCGGCAGGTGATAAACGATGGGAGAAAAACACGCAAGGATGCATCTTGCCATCTGAGGAAGCGCGTTGGGAAAGAACTGCACCTACCCCCACCTCTGACGCGTTGACCTCCACCACGAACTGATGTCTGGGATCAGGGGCGACTAAGATGGGAGCCGAAACGAAGCGGCTCTTTAGGTTGGTGAATACAGCCTCGGCTGTATCGGACCACCTGAACGTCGTTCTGGGGGAGGTCACGGCGGTCAGAGGTGCGGCTGAAGTTGCGAATGAAACGCCAATAGAAATTGGCAAACCCCAGAAACCGCTGTAGGGCCTTACGGGAATCCAGACTTGGCCAATCTATCACAGCCTTAACCTTGTCAGGATCCATACGCACTCCCTCAGAAAAGATGATGTAACCTAGGAAAGAAACAGACTGTGCATGAAAAGTGCATTTCTCCGCCTTGACAAAAAGCCCATTCTCTAGCAACCTCTGAAGCATTCGTCTGACGTGTTGAATGTGTTCCCGGAGAGACGAAGAAAAAATCAATATGTCATCCAGGTAAATATATATGAACTGATCTACCATGTCTCTCAACACGTCATTGATGAGTGCCTGGAAAACCGCTGGGTAGTTGGAAAGACCGAACGGCATGACCAAATATTCAAAATGCCCCCTGGGGGTGTTGAACGCGGTCTTCCATTCATCCCCCTTCCTGATGCAAACCAAATAATAGGCGTTATGTAAATCCAATTTTGTGAAAATGGATGCTCCCTGCAACCTCTCGAAGGCTGAAGACATCAACGGCAAAGGATAAGTATTCTTCACCGTGATGTTGTTCAGCTCGCGGTAATCAATACAAGGTCACAGAGAACCATCCTTCTTACCAACATAAAAGAACCCCGCCCCCGCAGGAGAAGAAGAAGGTCGGATGAACCCTGTTGCTAGAGAATCAGAAATATATTTCTCCATGGCCCCCCTCTCAGGAACAGAAAGAGAGTAAAGCTTGCCCTTAGACGGAGACTTACCTGGCAATAAATCTATAGCACAGTCATAGGGACGATGCGGAGGGAGAGAAGCAGCGTGAGACTTACTGAACACTTCCTTCAGGTCCAGATACTCCGCGGGCACGTTTGACAGATCCGCTGCCTTCTCCTGAAACACAGAACAAGACACAGACGGACAAGCAGAAACAAGACAGGACTTGTGACAGGACTCACTCCACATGGAAATGGAGTTAGAGCCCCAATCCACACGAGGAACTCAATGGAGTAGTCAGCTACAGAACCGCCCCCCTGTTTGAGATCCGCGAGTCTTCTGGCAGCCTCCTTGCCGGCTACAGCTCGGTCGAAGACCCTCCTCATTTCAACGGATAGTGCGTGGAACGAGGCGCAGCATTGGTCCTGGTTCTCCCACACCGCCGTTCCCCATAAGGCTGCTCGTCCCGTCAGCAACATAGCACGAAGGCCACCTTGGATTCCTCCGTCTCAAACGTTCTGGGCTGCAGCGAGAAATGCATCGAACACCTGGTATGGAATGCTCTACAGAAATTCGGCTCACCAGCATAACTCTCAGGAACAGGTAAGCGTGGCTACGGTTGATGCCTCAGCTCTGGTACAACGGGGGGAACGGGCGGTGTGGGCGGTGCAGCGGGAATGCTAAGTTGTTGGATCTGCTGGTTGAGCTCGGACACCTGCGTCATCAGCGCTTGGACAGCGCGTCCGGTGTTAGAGATGCTCTCCTGCTGCTTTCGGTCCTGTTTTCCACAGTAGTCGATTGTCGAGTTCACGCGTGTGATCATAGGTAACTAAGCAACAGTGGAGAACTTGACAATCGACTACTGTGGACTTTGACCGAAAACAGGAAGTAAATACAGGTATGTGCGCTGGCTGAATTAACATCACTTTTATTCATATCTTTCACATCTACTGCAGTCAGATTCACCGTGTTCACTCTGAAGGAATTCACTCACATGGCTGAGCACTTGTAATGACACATCAAGGATGTTAAGAGGCTAAAAGCGGGTTTAAAACTTGCCCCATTTAAGTCAACAGGGTGCAAATTTTAAAAAGAGGATAACACGGTGTAGGCAACACCGATTTTTGTCGTTGTTCTCTGTACTGACAGCACTCCAAATTTACAAAAAAATTAGCTCAATGTTAAAATTGACTGGAGTTCTCCTTTAAATAGGCTGGTGAGATGACATGCAGCTGCCGCTGATCCCTGATAATCAGCGGTAACGCCCACATAAAACAATCAGCGTAACGAGACACCCCACACACAAAAACACACAAGACTAGAATGAGACAGTGGATCTACCAACCGTGACACATTTGCCTTCCTGAATGTGTACATGATGATGTTGTATCGAATCGTCCATTGTAGCGCGTTGCATCACAATGCCTCATTCATGTTCATGACCTGTTTAATCTTTGAATGTCTAAATGCAGAAAAATGTGGCTTGCACTACTGTACCCGAAGCAGAATGTATTTTCCCATGGAACGCATCACCCATGGTCCCACACCAGCTAATTACCCTCTGGCTCAGACTGCTACAGTAGCCATGCCCCCAACACAACCCCGGGTTTAGAAAAAACATTAGGCTGGGTAAACAGAATTACCATTTTTGGGTAAACAGTTTAACATCTAATTTAACTTATTCTTCTACTATAAACAATTCCAATACTGTTGGGTCGCTTGATGTCCAATGTAAGATACAGCTGAACTAAAGTACCCACAGATTGACTGGTTGAAGTGGTGAGAAGTACACCACAATGGAGAGAAGACTGAAAACAGAAGGATGAGAGAAGATGAGAGCCAGCGGGAGAAAAGGGAGGCCCTGGCCAGAAAGAAAAACTATTTGCCTTTTTTATGACTTTCAGTCATCTCTTCAGAAACTTACTGGATCTTCTGTCACTTCAGGAGGGCAAAAAATAATTGTGAATTCTGAAAGAGTGCAAAGGGACGACACACTCCGATCTGTGGCACACATGCAGTCTGCACAGGTGTTCAGGTGAGCGGAACTGAAATCCCCAGCAGCCCCATCCCACAAACAAAGGGGGGCGGGTGGTCATCAGTGGTAGTCATTTACATCTATCATGTTTCATAGACGGATGCAAAGATCTGGAGATAAATACTCCCTCCTGCCTGTGGCTGCCTCAGGGTAATGTAGAGATGAACTGAATATAAAGAGACATTCAAGAGTTGAGGTGATAGGAAACCTCAATGAAGGACACTCTCACTGATATAGAAACTAGTTTGGCTGCTACATTTTCATGGAGTAGAGGACAAAAGTGTTCTGTACTGGTCTATTTCTGTAAAGACCTATTTGTGTGTGTGAAGTGCTGTGTCTTTGAAAGAAGGTTTAAACAGATTTAAGGATCGAGGATTAAGGAATAAAAGAGGACCTGGTGCAGAAATGACTAAGGATTTTGGCAAAACTCAGTCCAGAAGCACATTGGCTTGAGTCTTATCAGTGTCCCTCTAAACCAATCACAGAAGAGTCACCAATGATGAGTTCATCATACACTTTGATTTTACTGGAATGGGTTCAGGATTTTATGTACGAGAAATAGTGCTTAGAGTTTAATGTGTCATTTTTCTTTCTGGCACTAAATGTTTTTAAAAACAATAATTTTGTTTGGGATTATATTTGACTCATGGGTCAGGTTATAGATACACTGGTGGATCTATAAAATTCATTATGCTGGAATTGTAAATAGTATGGTGAGAGGCAATTTTATTTGCATTAAAATGCATAAATGGCACATTTTGCACAAATGTTTTTATTGTATTTACTATTTTACATATAGGAGTATCATTCTGTTAAAGTAATGACTACAATTAAAATGACACATAAATACATGTTCAAAAGTTTGGGGTTGGTAAGATTATTATGCTCACCAAGGCTGCCTTTATTTGATAAAAGATCAGTAAAACTTACACACTGTATGTTTTTGTGAAATATTATTACATTTTAAAATAACTGTTTTCTATTTCAAATTCAATATATTTAAAAATTGAATTTATTGCTTTGATGGCAAAGATGAATTTTTAGCAGTCATTACTCCAGTCTTCATTGTCACATGACCTTTTAGAAATCATTATATGTTAATTGTGTCAAGGTTTCACCAGGCTCCTCCATCATGCCCACTCAAAGATCACAGTAAGCGTACGTCTCTAAAGTGGATTTACATAACCATATAACGTCACATCTTAAAGACGCTTATTTTAAATGTCTATTTACATCTGAAAGAAAAATATTCTATAAGTATTGCAGATGAGCACATCACAACATGAAATAGACATCTGAGTGATGAATGTGTGCTATTATATAGGATAATTTACTGTTGTCAACACTGTTTACATTTGACAAATGTGCTGTAAGTAAAGTAAATAAACAAATCTGTAAAGTAACTAAACATAAATTATCTATTGTATTTGTCCCTTAGTACTATTGATAAATTGAGGAACATTTAAGTTGGATAAAAAGTGAGTTAACACATCAGCAACAACCTCAACATGTAAATGTAGTATTGAGCACATAAATTACAGAGGTAACGTGAATCTTTCTGGATGTTCCAGGGACAGATGAACAGATGTGTGTTTATCCAGTGGAGAGTGGCTCATTTAGCTGAATGCTGCCATCAAAGGCTTTGAGTGAGTATACTACAGAAATGTATAACAAAGTTGTAGTTTATTTTAATTATTGTAATTTCAAACAGAGATATTACAACACTTTTCTGATTCTTGATTTCTGTGCATTTGCTGCAGATCTTTTGTGGTGGAGCAGGACCTGCAAGGAAAGATGATGATGGCATTTGTTGGGAAAAAAATTGTTTTAGGGATTTTACTAAAATATAAAGTAAGGTCATTTATGTTACTTTTAATACTGAAATTAAAGTACATTGTGCTGTTAAAATGACTGCTTTTGTATAATGTTTGTGCATTTTTGTAGGATCTGAAATACTGGTGTGAGCACTGAGGATGGAGAGCCCAGAGCTGAATCCTGGAAATGGTGCCATGGATGAGACCCTCCATCATTCCACCTGCTCTTATTTCCTCAGATTGTGAAGCACAATGCAGCACGCAACTACCTCTGGCACGAAGGCACGGCTCACCTCTGGTGGTCAGCTGATTCATCAGAATAAAGCCGCAGAATGGGAAGCGCTGTGTTGAGATGGCAGTAGGATTTGGGGTTCAGCGCCTGTAAATACATGCTTGTAGTTTGAATAAATCTTTGTTTCATGTATTGTTGACTTGAATATGCATTTGTTTATTGTGATGGTTACTTTTATTTGTTCTTTTACTAATTTATTCATGTTTCTTATTGTTGTCAGTATATAAAATATAATTATTTAATTAATGTATGCATAAATTCATTGCTTGACTGAAAATTGAGATGTTTCACTGCATTTATCTAGTGTGTATTCATGCATAGCTATATCATATGACAAAACAAATGACATTTTGCTTGTTTTATTAAATTATATCATTTTCAGTGTATAAAAAAGTAATATAATTAAGTATTGGTCAGCATTCATTATTATTATTTTGTTTAAGTTTTGGGCTGGGCTAGCAATGTAATTCATTCTGAGCTAATATTCATTTTTAAGGAGTGATACATTTTTCGAGTATAAAATCAACAGTTTTTTCCAAAGGTGAGATCTTTGAGCAGCTGCCCGTCTCCTTTGTGCAGACATTACAAACGCTGTGGAAAACGTACTCGGTTACTAACGTAACCTCGGTTCTCTCTAGAAGAGGGAACGAGTACTGCGTTTTTGTAAAAACGCTACGGGAAAAACTCTTTTTTCACGAAATACTGAAGCAAAAAATTATCCTTAATTTTCCATATTTGTAAAGCGCGTTGCAGCAGTACACAGCTATGGCGAGACAGCTTGCTCGCTCATTGGCTGTTCTGCGGCAACTGCATAAGCCTATCGAGCGAGGCCTGAAGTGACGTCAGGCCAATGAGGGCGCTTCGCGCCCTCCTTGCCACTTCCCGCCGAGACGTGTGTGGCTAACCTCTATAAAAGGAGCTCGAAAAGGCTGATTCACTTGATTTTCATCGCCGAAGCGAACCAGAGTGAACCGTACGCACGGCAGAGAACGCAGTACTCGTTCCCTCTTCTAGAGAGAACCGAGGTTACGTTAGTAACCTAGTACGTTCTCTTACGAGAGTCCTCTCGTACTGCGTTTTTGTAAAAACGCTACGGGAACCCCTTGTAAAACGCTGTGCGTGCTGGGATAAAACACCGATCACTGGAAGCTAACCCAGGTATACAGTGCATAATCACCAGATAGACTCACAGAGAGTCTGGGAATAAGGGGGGGGGGGGACCTTAATTCCCTATATTGTAGCGTCCGCAGACGCAAAACATGACCTCACAGAGAGAGTCTAGAGACATAAGGGGAATCCCTCCGTCCTTATATGGCCGCGTCCGCAGACACGAATATGACATCACATAGACAGGGTGGGGAACCTGAACTAATGTGGGAAATGTGGGTCTTACACAATTCTGCCCATAAAACAGTCGGTAGCGCGCTGCGCATGCGATTTCAGTGTTCTAGTTAGACAGCTGATTCGACTACACCGATAGTAGCTTAGCCTGCAAGGCGGGAACCTCTAGGTTGTAAAACCTAATAAATGTAGACGGCGAGGCCCAGCCTGCCGCCATACATATGTCCTGTAAGGAAATCCCGCTAGACCAAGCCCACGAAGAGGCGACGCCTCTCGTGGAGTGCGCTCTAACGCCCAACGGGCACTGGAGGCCCTTGACAGTGTAAGCCAGCGCTATGGCGTCAACTATCCATCTGGATAGGCTCTGTTTCGAAACAGCCATTCCCTTGGAACGTCCACTGAACGAGACAAAGAGCTGCTCAGTCTGTCTGAAGACAGCAGAGCGGGACACGTAAGCTCTTAAAGCCCTAATGGGGCAAAGAAAACTTGAGTCCCCTTCCTCACTTGATCCCGGCAGGGCAGACAGGGAGATAACCTGAGCCCGAAACGGCGTGTTGAGGGATTTTGGCACATAACCATGCCTAGGTTTGAGTATGACTTTAGAGTCATTAGGTCCAAACTCTAAGCACGCTGGGCTCACGGAGAGCGTGTGCAGGTTGCCTATGCGCTTCACCAAAGCGAGAGCCATCAAAAACACTGTTTTAAAAGACAAATGTTTGAGGCTAATAGATTGGATAGGCTCGAAAGGGGCACCTTTCATGGCCGCCAAAACCGTAGAAAGGTCCCACATAGGGACTGAAGGAGGTCTGGGAGGATTCAGCCTCCTAGCTCCCCTGAGGAAGCGGATGACTAAATCGTTCCTTCCTAGTGACTGACCTAGCGTTGTTCCAGAGAACGCTGCAATAGCCGCCACATAAACTTTGAGCGTGGAAGGGGATCTGCCCTTATCCAACAGCTCCTGTAGGAAGGAGAGAACCTCCGTCACCTCACAATCGAGGGGTGATAGGCCCCGAGCTGTACACCAGCCGGAGAAAACCGACCACTTCGAGGCATAAAGCCGCCTAGTCTACGGTGCTCTAGCCTGAGTGATGGTATTCATCACTCCCTCTGCGAGATCAACGGATATCCGTTGAGCGCCCACACATGAAGGGACCACAACTCCGTGTGTGGGTGCCAAATCGAGCCCCCGGCCTGCGAGAGGAGATCTCTCCTCAATGGCACTGGCCATGGAGCGATGTCTGCTAACTGCATCAGGACTGGAAACCATACTTGGTTCTTCCAGAACGGTGCTACAAGCAGTACTGAGCATTTTGTTTCCCTGACCCGCTCTAACACCTGAGGCAGGAGGGAGACGGGGGGAAAAGCATATAGCGGGCAGCGAGGCCACATCCGGGACAGCGCGCTGTCGTTCTTGGAAAAGAACACGGGGCAATGAGCGTTTTCGCGGGACGCGAATAGGTCCATCTCCGCTCTGCCGAATCTCTCCCACAACAGCCGGACTGTTTGTGGGTGTAGAGACCATTCGTCCAGGGGAATGTTGTTCCTGGACAGTCTGTCTGGGCCCAAATTCTGGAGTCCAGGCACATGCACTGCTCTCAGCGAGCGCAAATTGTGCTGAGCCCATGTTAGGAGGCGTTTCGCCAGCCTGTACAGGGATCTGGATCTGAGACCGCCCTGGCGATTTATGTAGGACACCACGGCCGTGTTGTCCGAACGGACTACGACGTGTTGGTCCTTGATTTGGGGACAAAAACGCGTCAGCGCGTTGTGCACTGCCAGCATTTCCAGGCAGTTGATATGTTGGAGCTTTTCTCGTTCTGACCACAGGCCGAAGAACGGTCTGCCCTCGAGCAGCGCTCCCCATCCCGAGGTGGATGCGTCTGTCGACACCATCCTCACTCCCGAGGAAGTCCCCAGGCTTACACCTGATCGGTACCAGTCATCCGCCATCCAAGGTATCAGGGCTGCCACACAGCTCTGATTGACCTTGAGACGTAACCGGCCGGACACCCACGCTCCGCGCGGTACTCGCGCTCTCAACCAGAACTGCAGAGGGCGCATGCGGAGCAAGCCCAGCTGAAGAACTGGCGATGCTGAGGCCATGAGACCCAGCATCCTTTGAAACTTCCTGAGCGGGGTAGTCGCGCCGCAGTGGAAGGATCTCGCCGCGCGCTGAATGTGCAGCACGCGCTGTGGCGACAGCCGCGCTGTCATAGACTGTGAGTCCAGAATGGTACCCAGAAACGAAATCGCTTGACTGGGGTTCAGCGAACTCTTTGTCCAATTGACCGTGATACCAAGATTCTCGAGGTGATCGAGTAAAATGGTTCTGTGCTCCACGAGCTGTGATCGTGATTGAGCTAGGATCAGCCAGTCGTCCAAATAGTTCAGCACTCGCATGCCTCTGAGTCTGAGAGGGGCGAGCGCTGCGTCCATGCACTTCGTAAATGTACGAGGTGCCATGGACAAGCCGAACGGCAGGACTGTATACTGGTATGTCTGACCCTCGAAGGCGAATCTCAAGTATCGCCCGTGATGTGACGCTATCTGTATTTGAAAATACGCGTCCTTCAGATCTATCGACATAAACCAGTCTCCTCGGCGAATATGCACAAGGATTTTCCTGGTCGTGAGCATTTTGAAACTGCGTTTCACTAATGCTCTGTTCAGCCGTCTTAGATCCAGTATGGGTCTGATACCACCATCCTTTTTGGGGACCAGAAAGTATCTGCTGTATAGCCCCCCTTCGCTTTGAGCTTGGGATACATGCTCTATCGCCCCTTTGCTCATCAGTTTTGATATTTCGGCGCGAAGTAGGTGTGCTACTTCTAAAGTCACCGTAGTTTCGACGCGCGCTGTGAAGCGGGGAGGGCGTCGACAAAACTGTAGCGAGAAGCCTCTCTTTATAATGTCTAGCACCCAGTCCGAAACCCCTGGAAGCGCTGCCCATGCCTCTGCATGGCTGGCTAAGGGTTGGATGCGAAGCGCGCTCTGTTCGCCGTGCGACAGAGGTGCTTCGGGGCGCAATAACATAGGCGTTACGCCTGTGACATTCGAGGCGGGGAGCGCGCTTATTACAGCGGGCAGAACGCTCGTCCTCGACCCTACTACAGTGCTTAACTGAGTGAGGGAGGGCTGAGAAAGTCTCGTGGGACTCATGCTGTCTGCGAGTAAATGTGGGTGGGAAACGGGCACATTCACTGCTTTGGACGCGCTGCCTGCCTGAGCAGAGCGAGCGCGCACAGGTCCCGTTTTTACAGAGAGCCTGTGATCTGTGAGACATAGTGTTCGTGGGCACTGGGAAGTGGGCACTTTTACTATGTTGGAAGCGCAATCGACCTGAGTCGATTTTATGTGCGCAAGCCCTAAGTGTAGGGCTGTGCTTGTGTGTAGGGATGGGCACTTAGGAGTGGGCATTGACACTACATTTATAGCACCATCGGCCGTGGCCGGGACACCAGAAAATACACTCTTTTCGGGATATATCTGGGTAGCCGTAAAAACGGCTTTTGTGTGCAGGCAAGCGGGCAGCTGTGCGGGCTTGCGCTTTGCAGAAAACGCTGGAACAGTCGCAATTCTTGGGACTGAAACAGTGGCGCGCTTGGGTGAGAGACCGGCCGCAACGGGACTCACAAACCTGCGCTTTCCTAGGCGTGCTAGGACTTCTTCGGGGCTTCCGGCTTCACTGCAATCCTCGGCCGCGGCCCGCGCTGAGCGGGGAGTCGGTTGCTAGAGCGAAAGCGGGGCCTCGAGCTGCGCTGCTGTCGCTGCTGTGAAGAGGCGGCCGAAGGCGGGGGCTGAGGCTGAGAGCTCCGCGGGGTCTGTTTTTCACGACTCGCTGCAGAACCAGAGCGCTTTGGGAGGAAGTGCTTGAAGGCTTGAGACGCTTTCTGGGCTTCGGTAAATCTCTCTACGAACTCGGAGAGAGAAGATCCGAAGAGGCCAGCGGAAGACAGCGGGGCGTCGAGAAACGCGGTGCGCTCGGAATCAGCCATCTCCGTGAGCGTCAGCCATAAGTGCCTCTCAGCAACAGTGGCGGAAGCCATACACCGTCCCATGGCTTGTGCAGCAGACTTGGTAGCGCAGAGGGAGAGATCCGAAGCGCTTCTCAAATCTGCGATGCAGATAGCGTCAGGCCCCATCTCGTCCAGCTTACGGAGGAGATCACCCTGGAAAATCTGCAGCGTAGCCATGGTGTGTAGTGCCGACGCAGAGAAAATTTGCGCGAGCAGCGTCGAGGTCATGCGGCAGGCTTTGGAAGGCAACACCGGTTTAGTCCGCCGTCCAGCAGAGGGCGGGCAAAGGTGGGTTGCTATCGCCTGTTCCACCGGCGGAAGTGAAAGGTAGCCTCGGTCTTTAGCATTATCCAAGGAGGAAAATGCTGGCGACACAGACGAACGTGTTCGTGCTGAGTAGGGAGCGTTCCAGGCCTTCGCAACTTCTTCATGAAGCTCAGGAAGAAAAGGAGCGGGCTTTGATTCCGGAGAGGTGCGCTCACCAGGGAGGAAGCTACCATCCAGCCGGGTGCGAGAAGGGAGTTCCGGTGCAGACCACTCGAGGCCGAGGCTCGCCGCGGCCAACGCGAGTACTCGCATGAGCTCCTTCTCGATGCTAGCTCTTGCCGAAGGCCTACGGGCAGGAGGCGCGAGATCCTCGGAGCTCGCCCAGTCCTCGCTGCCTGAAGCTAGCAGAGAGCAGGAATCTTTCTCCCCCGACGCAGCTTCGGAAACAACTTCCTCTGATGAAGCGGCGGCAGACTGCGGGCGCTGAGCATCAGGAAGTGATTCAGGGGAAGCCGGTGAAGCAGGTGGGCGAACCGGCGAGCTTGGTCGGGCTGGAGCAGGTTCCGGGACCCGCTGCGAGCAGCGTTTCTTACGGCGCGGCGGGGAGTGCAGGCTCTGAGAAAAATGCCAGGCGAGTCCTCAGAGTCACCATCGGCAGAAGCTCGCAGTGAGGGCCGAGCGCGAGCGCTGCATGATCCTCACCCAAACAGGAGACACAGATAACATGACGGTCTCTCTCGGTGAGTGGGGCTCGGCACGAGCCGCAGGAAGGCATCTTTAGAAAGACGCAGCTCTTTTAGGGGGTGAGTGTTGCAAGGCGAACACACACACACACACACACACACACAAGAACAATAATAATAGAAAGGATATGGCGTCGGAAAGCGCAGCAGGTACGGCGGTAGAAGGCGGCGTTGGCCAGCGGCTTCGAGGGCTCGTCCCGCTGAAGTGCTTGCCTCAGACGACGCGTGCTTCCTCGTGATCCAGTGATGCGTGAGCTTCGCTGAAGAGATGAAAATCAAGTGAATCAGCCTTTTCGAGCTCCTTTTATAGAGGTTAGCCACAGGTATGCAGTTGCCGCAGAACAGCCAATGAGCGAGCAAGCTGTCTCGCCATAGCTGTGTACTGCTGCAACGCGCTTTACACATATGGAAAATTAAGGATAATTTTTTGCTTCAGTATTTCGTGAAAAAAGAGTTTTTCCCGTAGCGTTTTTACAAAAACGCAGTACGAGAGGACTCTCGTAAGAGAACCATTCTAGGTAGGGCTGTTGAGTTACTGATGTTTATGAGGTGTTAGTGCACCTGTCGCTCATATAATTTTTTATTGCAGAACTTATAGTTACATACAAGATTAGGGAAAGATGCCATAGTTGTATCTTTAACAATGAACAATCATAATGACAAAAACAGAAAACATAAAGATCATGGGTTTGTGTACATCATAATATGATATTTTATACACAGGAAAAAAGAACACATACAAGGCTAAATATCTTTAAATAGTTCTTCATAATACATAAAAAAAGATTGTTTTTTGTTATTTATAAGCCTGAGGGATGAAACGAGAGGTAAATTCAACAAGAAAAAGAGGAAAACTTAAAGGGGAAAAAAATTGGATATAAAATAAAGAAATTAACAACATATTTAAGAGATGATGATTTTGGGGTTTCTTAATAAAAAAATATATCGTTATAAGGACAAAACTGTGGGTCACATTAGTAGGGTTTAAAATATAACAACTTAAATCAACCCAAAATGTATTCACAAAATAAATGGGCAGCTGTTTCTTCAACAATACCACAAAACAAGCAAGTTTCATCAATATCAAGTTATTTACAGATAGATGAATTAAACATGTTGTTCGTGTCTTTTAAGTTGTTGCGCTTGTGATAACACGTCATAGGTCACATGATAACGTCAACATGGCAGATGTCGGATCGCATTCATACTTAACGAGATCTGGCTATATAGTACCTACTCTTTTAGCGCTCGTTAAGTAAGTACTTATTGAAATTAAGTACCTACTCATTGAGTATGCGGTTTCGAACACAGCCACAGTCTCCAGAATTCTAACCAGCCACACCTGTTCCTCACCACTGCATTCATTATTTTCCCTATATATACAAACACATTCATCTCCTTCATCGTCTGGTCTCCAATGTGGAAAAGAACACATAACCCGCACTACTTACCTGATTTCCTGACGCCAAAGTCTCCAGTGGATTCCAGTTCTCCTCCTATGTTCCCATGTGTTCTCCAGCATCTCCATGATCCATCCCCTTCTTCTTTTTCTTCTTCTTTTAGTTTAGTTTTAGTTCATCCACGACTTTTCAGGTCCTTCAGGCTGTCCCTGTCACCTCGCCTCTTTACGAAGGTCGCAGAGGCAGCCAATTATCCACTCTGAGAATGCGGCATTCGCATTCTCAACTATCTCGATGACTGGCTGATTCTGGCTCAGTCTCCAGATCAGTTGTGTGAACACAGGGACATGGTGCTCAGTCACCTCAGCCTGTTGGGCAGAGGATCTCTTTTCTCGGTATGGAGTTAGACTCGGTCAACCAGACAGTGCGTCTGGTCGGTGTTGAACTGCCTGAATTTGTGGCAGGACAGCGGTTCCACTAAAATTCTTTCAGAGGCTCCTGGGACAAATAGCAGCCATAGCCGCAGTAACGCAGCTTGGCTTGCTTCATATGAGACCGAGATGGGCATGGCAGAGCGGCATGTACCAGGTACCCGTCATCCCGCACTGCCGTCAAACCCTCAGCCCATGGTCGGACCCTTCGTTCTATGGGCAGGAGTTCCCTTAGAACAAGTGTCCAGGCATGCTATGGTATTCACAGATGTCTCTGCCACCGGCTGGGTGGCCACGTACAACGGCCATGTAGTCTCCGATCTGTGGAGGGCACCAACTGCATTGGCACATCAATTACCTCGAGTTGTTTGCAGTACGCCTTGCGCTGGGCCTCCTTAACGGGCCGCTACATGGCAAGCATGGACAGGTCCGTACAGACAGCATTGCGACCATTGCGTACATCAACCAACAAGTTGGTCTACGCTCCCGCCGCATGTCGCAACTCGCCCGCCATCTCCTCCTATGGAGTCAGAAGCATCTGAGGTCGCTTCGTGCCACTGACACTCCGGGCATGCTCTATCGTGCAGCTGACAAGCTCTCAAGACAGCCTACACTTCCGGGAGAATGGCATCTCCATCTCCTGGTGGTCCAGCTGATATGGGACTTCTTCATAGCCGCACAGGTAGATCTGTTGCCTCTCCGGACTCGACCCATTGCCAGTTGTTTTACTCCCTGACCGAGGGAACCCTCGGCATGGATGCACTGGCGCACAGCTGGCCCCGCGTTTCCCCCAGTGAGCCTTCTCGCACAGACACTGTGAAAAGTCAGGGAGGACAAGGAGCAGGTATTGCTAGTTGCGCCATACTGGCCCAACCGGACCTGGTTCCCAGAACTCATGCTCCTCACAACAGCCCCTCCTTGGCCCATTCCTCTGCTTTCTCAGAGACATGGCACTCTATGGCACCCACGTCCAGACCTCTGGAAACTCCATGTCTGGTCCCTGGACGGGACATGGAGGTTCTAGGTGACCTACCCCAGGCAGTGGTAGACACCATCACTTCCGCTAGAGCCCCCTCTATGAGGCGCCTCTATGCACTGAAGTGGGACCCGTTCGTTGTATGGTGCTCTTCCCACCGGGAAGACCCCAAAAGATGTCCGATCAGAGTCATGCTTTCTTTCCTGCAAAATGGGTTGGAGCGAAGGCTGTCTCCCTCCACCAGACTGAATCCGCCCTGACAGATATATGTAGATGTAATGAATTAGCTCTATGAAATATTAATAATCAACAATAACTGGTTATAATTGATTATGCATATCTGGATCAGACCCCTCTGGGGTCTGCAAACGCGCCGGCGCGTTTTGCTGGATTTTATTCACATAGTAGCACAATATACATAAATTACTTCGTCATTTATGGTCTTACAGAAAAAAGAAATATGAAAAAAGAATCTGTGAAATGTCTACTTTTGTATGTGTACACTTACAATCAAAACAAAACATTTTGCTTTTGTAAAATAAAGAAAATAAACAGGGTATGCTTTCTGCCTCTCCGTCTCTGTGAATTTTTTTTTCTTGAGCACGTCTATAAACTGAAACAAAACTCAGCGAATACTTGTCACACATTTATGAGCCATTTATCTTTATAAACATGTATGTGTGTACTTTTAAATGATCTGATTCAAAACAAAAACAAATATTCTCTTTTTAAGTAATTTGTATAAAAGCAACAAGATGTCCATTTTCTCAAACGCTTGCTCATTAGTTTTAATGTGACCACGCCCACGCGCGCAAAAGAGATTGACATGCAAATCGTCCACATGGAACGCGAACGCGCTCATTACCTCAAAAACAAAGCACCAAACTTCATCAGTCCTCTGCTTTTCTTCGAGTTTGGGAGACACGCTGTGAGCTTACATTGGATTTACCTCAGAAGAACTTGATTTGAAGACAAGAAAGATGTAAGGTAAGAAATACCTTGGATGACTAGTAATTTCCTACTACTTAATTCTGAAAAAACAGAGATTCTAATTATTGGACAAAAAACTTTCTCACGTAATAACCTAGAATACTGTCTAACACTTGATGGCTGCTCTGTCAAGTCTTCGTCGTCGGTTAGGAACCTGGGTGTGCTCTCATTGACAAATGCAGAACAATTAGTTCATGCGTTCATGAGATCAAGGCTAGATTATTGTAATGCTCTTATGGGTGGTTTCCCTGCACGCTTAATAAACAAATTACAGCTGGTCCAAAACGCAGCAGCTCGAGTTCTTACCAGAACCAGGAAGTATGACCATTTTAGCCCCATTCTGTCAACACTGCATTGGCTCCCTATTAAACATCGTATACATTTTTAAATATTGCTGATTACTTACAAAGCACTAAATGGTTTAGCTCCGCAGTACTTGAGCGATCTCTTAACGCATTATAGTCCTTCAGGTTTATTGCGATCTCAAAATTCCGGCCAGTTGATAATACCTAGAATATCAAAATCGACTGCTGGCTATAGATCCTTTTCCTATTTAGCACCAAAACTTTGGAACAGTCCTCCTAACATTGTCCGGGAAGCAGACACACTCTGTCAGTTCAAAGCTAGACTAAAAACATATCTCTTTGACCTAGCATACACATAACACATTATAGACTTCTAATTCAATGTTAGGCTGCATAGATTAGGTCAGCCGGAACCGGGAACACTTCCCATAAATCCTGATGCACTCGTTACATCATAAGAAGAATGGCGTCTATGCTAATATTAGTCTCTCTGTTTTTCCGAGGTTTACCGCAGTCCGCCGGATCCAGGCCGTATCCAGATCCGATGAAGGACCTGTGCCTGGACATGATGCCAACACAGTCCTGAAGTCTCAACCAGTCTCTCCCTGTTTACTGAAGTCAGCTGGACCCCGGCCGTATCCAGATCAGAAGGTGGACCTGCACCTGGACCCATCCATGACGCATCCCTGAAGTGCCAGCCTCATCAGCCCTGTGAAGGCCTCATCGACACGACCAATCTGACTTCTGACCTGTAATGCTGCCTGGATCATAATCATAATCACTGTTCGCTCGTTGGCCAGAGGAGAATGGCCTTGGGTTCTCCCAAGGTTTTTTTTCTCCATTCTGTCACCTGATGGAGTTTTGGTTCCTTGCTACTGTTTAGGCTTGCTTAGTTGGGGACATTTAATATTCAACAATATTATTGATCTGCATTACTTAGGGTGGACGATGACGCAATTTTCCTCTAGAAACAAACTTTGTTTTATTATTTTCATGTTATCAATGTGAAGCTGCTTTGATACAATCTGTATTTTAAAAAGCGCTACATAACCCATTCCATTTATCCTGTGTGCCACAATGTCATTGCTGAGAGGGATGGATTTCAGCACCTGTGTGGGATCGTGCTCCATCACGGTAGAGATTACCTCTTTGAAGGCAGGAAGAACCAAATTTTCTCCAATTGTGAACGGCTGTCCACATTTGGCGATCAGCAGAGATAATGTATATGACACTATTAGCCCACTATCAGTTTGGCTGGTATTCTTAGCGAAGAGACTGCTGATGGTTTTCCTACCGTGTTGCTCTTTTAAAGGGACACTAAGTAGGAATTTCTCCCATCTAGTGGTGAAACTGTATTTTGCATTCAAACGAATAATGCTCTCCAGCGCCTCACTTTTTCAAATGCGCGTTGCATCTACGGTAGACGTTATGTACCAAAAAGCTATGACAGGATGTCTTATAATAGCACTTCGAGTTTTTCTTCGGGTGAACAGGTTTGTTATTTAAAACAAACTGAAACTTGAATCAACGAAAAAAAGAATGTTACAGTATAAATTACTGACTGTGAAAACATTAACTATGGTAGTTAGTAGTAATGCCGCCTTTATTCGTTATATTTTTGAAGTACGTGCATTGTTAGATATCATCATCATCATCCGTGCCTTCTCTAACGTTACTTTACTCAATAGCTGCTATTCATCAAAGACCCTGTTTAACTTACTATGAATAGAATAGATAAATAGATATAACTAGAAATGTTCTACTATCTATATAATAAAGTTCACAACCAAGCAATGAAAAAAAAGCTTGTAATTAAGACCGTAACATTGACTTACCTGACGAGAAGAAAGCAGGCAACTTCAGGGTCTCTTTTGAAAGCTTTCTCCTGCATTAGCCATCCCGATTCCCGACATTAACCCTTGTTTTTGTAATCTCCGGTCACGTTTCCTTTTACGGTCTATTTTGGACTTTTTCGACGACGAGGACTCATCCTGTGACTCAGCATATGTATGAATGAACGTTGTATAAATAACCATGCAGTGCAGCCTTTTAAACTTGCCGGGGCAGTGACAAGCGCCTCTCTCTGCTCTGCTCCTCCGCTTCTGCTGGCTTCAGTCACGTGACGCTGGCTCTGAACGAAACGCGTTGTGGAAACGCGTTGGCCTAGTACTTTTTGTCCCTCTCTGCTATTATAGTTTTTCAAGATGGCGGAACTACATGGAAGCCTCCGTGGACTTACCCGTCCCATGTATATAAAGATAATAAATTCTTCGTTTACGAGGATTAGTCTGATCATTGGCATAGGTATTTGTACACCATTGAGGGCATATTTATGAATAAAAATATTGATTTTAGATAATAAAATACCTAAAAAGCTACTTATTGTCCCTTTAAGGCCTGGAAGAATGGACGGTCCTTATCTGCCTTGTCTGGGTGGATCTTCATAAGGTGCTCCTTCAGACGTGAAGGTTTCATGGCTTAAGGTACAAGGTTCACGGCTTAATTAAGGTATTCAATGGAATACTGTCTGCATGTTTTCTTGTTCGGCGGTGCCATTATGCTCAATTGTTTTTATGATAGTGTATTTGCCTGCACAAAAGTGGACAAATCTTTTTTTTTTTTTAAATGCACTGTTTGTGGACTGTGATTTTGAACTGATATGTGACTAAATGTCACAGAGGCTATTATGTATGGAAGACTAGGAATGCAGGATTTGTTGTGACACCTTATAAACCGAAAGAATAAGGAATAACAGAAATCAATTTAATTAAAACATATAAATGTAAATGAATAAATCATTTTAAAATGGACAAATGCGTAAACATTTAACATTGTTGTGCAATTCTTGTTTTATGTTAAATGTAAAAATGTTAAATAAAATAGAACAATAAATTAATAAATAGTAGACCTATATTAAAAATAAATAGACACATGAGACTGTTTTACAACATGACCAACACCAATTACAACATGACACAACAGACAAGGGAACACATGGCAGGATCACAAGACTAATACCAGGGGATCACATGACAGACAAAAGACAGGAACAAGAAACAAACACCCAAAACGTGACAATAGTTTAATAAAGCCAACATTTAAAAACATGTTGGCAGTTTTTTTTTTTTTTTTTTTTTATCAACTTGAAAATCTTGTTAAAAAATGCTATTATAAACTCGTAGGGGCAACAAATGAACTTCCGACTCTCTCCCATGCCACTCAAAGTAGATATAAGATGGGCTGTCATTGGACAGTAAAAACAACCGAAGGCTATGCGGTCATTAAAGCAGTAATGTTTGCACTTAGGTTTTATTACGCATTTAGGAGAGTATTGCAAGAAGCTGCTTACATAAACCTTACTTTCGAAAAAAAAAAAAAAAAAAAAAAAATACAATCATGATTTTTCATGAAAAATTATGTTAGAATTATAGGCCTAAAATACCTTGGTATCAGCTTGTTTTCATCAATGGTATAATTAATACAATTACAATTAATTTGGTTTGTCATGATTTGTGTTCATAATCAGTAAAAAAAAAAAAAATCTTCTAACATATGAACAATTAAATTATTATTGTATTATTCATTATTTTTAACTATCTTGAAACTATCCATGCAGCGTTTCGTGCTCAGATGTGACGGCGGAATTAATACATTACCAAAATGTGATTGCAGAATATATTTAAATTATCCATCAAATTGTCATTTTCTCAATACAGTCTTGCGAGTTAACAATAATGCCTGACCAGTAAATTACTTGGTGAACAAAGAAAACATTTTGGCATTAGGCATCGGCATTAGTTAATGTCTAAAAATTTAAAGGTTTTACCATATAGAATTAAGTTCAATTAATTTTAAAATTCGTCGCCGGAGTGAATGGGAACATGATTTATTGAAAATATTTTAAAATATATAAGTGGTTCTTAAGTCAATACTTTTTTAATGGCTTGTCAACTTTCCATTCCTCCGCTGTGTGATTCTAGTCAGAAATGGATTCTAGTCAGTGCTTGAGCGCTGGTCTTTGACTGGAAAAAAAGTCGTTGCAAAAGAAACGAAACATAGCTTACATGTCGCATTAAACTGGCAGATTTTAGAATTTTATTTTGCAAGTAATGACATGTTTAATCTTGTCTTGCCTGGATCTTAGGTGCACACTTGTGAATGCCCCACATTGAGAACCACTAATGTACATATGAATATGAAGGGGAAAAAAGGTAATTTGTGTTCCGTGCAAATCACCAAACCTGCTGGCTGTGTTTTATTATTAATGTATAACAATTTTTTTTTAATTATTATTATTTTTTTTATTTTTTTTTATATAACTGTTGGTCTATTAAGCCATATAAAGTGTTTTCTTGGTATAGTCAAACACGTTGCGTTCATATTCTGGGCTCATCTGCTTTTCTGTAGTAGGCTATGCTTAATTAGTATGGTGTTTACTGAGTTTGATAATATCATTTATTTCTTTAAATATCACTATCTAATGCATTTAGCCAGGTTAGTGTTTCAGAACATCCCTGAGGAAGCAGGATTCGTGACATCATTACGTACAAAAGAGGTCCCAGGACGCGAAGATTTTAAATTGCAGTGGCAGATTTGAGAAGTTGCAAATGCCTAAGTGATATTGTTGCCTAAGTGATGTTCTTACGTGAATGTAAGAATAAGTGCAAATATGTACTACAAGTTTGTGTCTGTCATTGTATTTTGTGAATTACATTTTACTGTACACAGTTGTGACTTCTTGTCTACAGCTTTAAATTCAGAATACAGGTTTGTGACTATTGTCTGCGAGTGCAAATCTCAACATTCATCTTCAGATTTGTATTTTACAGGTTTTCACATCTGAGCTGTGAGTGTAAATTTTATCGTACAAGTATGAATATTTATTGTACAAGTTCTCAAATTCACGTCTACATGCTCTCGAGTTTTGCTACTCTTTTACCTTCATAAAACAAGGGTACCCATTCTGCCAGTAGAGCTAGAGTCGAACCCTACACTACAAAAATGACCCACAGCTGTACAGAGCTGCTCTAAGCAAGGACAAGCCCGGACTTTAAAGAAAACCAATTAGTCTTCAGACCTGTCCTCCCTCATTATTATTCCAGCTCTACAGGGGAAGATGAAAAGGTCAATTACACTTTGAAGTTGTGATTAAACACCATCTAGGGAGTTTTGATATGCATTCTTTGTGCTTTTATTCAGCATTCAATATTATTCAGTTTTTTAAGCAAAAAAAAAAAAAAAAACACTTTTAGAATTTGAACTTCAGAATGAAATATCAACATGTGCCAGAGGAAAGACAACCAGCGTTTATATCGTGTCTGGTTTCCACACACCTCCGTGGACACACCTTAACACATACATTTTAAATCCTGGACATCGGGTCAAATTCAGTAAAATTACCCATGTCCCAACATGCATCAGCATTTTAACAAACTAAATCAACTGTGTGCACATTAATAATTTTCTTCTGATGAAGCTTCAAAAGAAAAAATATATATTTTTGCTCTACACTCATACTGAACATTATTTGATAGATTGGATTTTTATTTATTTTTTCACCCATTTTAAGATTTAGATGAACATCTAATACTAATTTAAAAGGGTAGCAATTTATTATGGCATAGATTTAAGCCTTAAGTGTCACGGTTCACGAATGCATTGCTTTCTTTTTGTCTCGTGCGTTTGTTATTTGTGTGTGTGTGTGTGTGTGTGTCGTGTGGATCTGTGGGTGTGGCTGGAGCAATCACGCTCATTCATCAATCTGCAATCATCATCGGCGCCAGCAGCGACTCATCATCACTTCCTTAAATACTCACCGTTTTCTCCTCTCCATTGTCAGATCGTTGTTGAAGTCTTGTGCTGTCTGGTGTCCTGATCCTGTGTTCCTGTTCCCCGTTCTGTGCTCGTGTGGTTCTGTTCGTCGTTCAGGCCGGAATTCACCGTCACCATCACTGCACTTCTGCACCAGCCAAGACTCACCCGTGTTTGACCATCGAGGTCCCTGCGCCACCCGCCTGTGTTTGTTACCCTGTATGTTTCATCAATTATACAAATAAAGAGTTTATTGCACCTGCTATTGCTTCCTTGTTCTCACAGCATGACAGAAAGAGCACTATCAGTGCTTTCCTGTTAAGAGCGCATGTTGGAGTTGCTGTGTGCTTGTAACAGTAGTTTATATTGTGATATATTATATTTTTTATATATTTTTGTAATAATGACCAATAGTCAACTCTGTTATGGGAAAAAATATTATTCTTGGCATTGTTTTTACCTCATAAATAATGTGGTGTGGCAAATACTGTACAACAGTGGTCGGCAACAGGCGCCAGCAATAATATCTGACCCGTGCCCGCAGCCAGATTATTTTGATAGCGGCCGGTTCTTAAATAGATCTGTCATGACAGCAACAGTTACTCACAATCACTTCGTCTTTAGTGATTTTGCCTTTAAAATAAAAGTACGAGAATGTTTTTGCAGCAGTGTTTTATTTTGAGATGAACTGAGAGCTTTTAATTTGAAAAGTTCTGAAAGACATTCAAAAGAGTCTGTGGATTGCTTCGTTGCAGATAAGACACACCGGCTTTGCATTCACAAAACAATAGGTTACTGTCGTAACCCCGGTTCTCTGAAACATCGAGTGGAGAGATCCACCTATGGGAAGGGCATCCGTACCTGACCTCTGCAGAAGCTTCCAATTGCACCAAGTCTGGCTAGACAGACAGAAGTATGCCAGGTAAGGCCCCGCCCCCTTACCTAGGGGCATATAACAGCTGCAGCGCTGCTATTCTCCAGTAAGTATATTCGCTTCTCGTGCGGCAAGCGGGGCAAAGCTGGTGGATCTCTCCACTCGACGTTTCAGAGAACCGGGGTTACGACAGTAACCTATTGTTCTCTTTCATCATCTCGTGTTCGAGATCCACCTATGGGAGAGACATGGACAGCTCCCCGATTGCCCAATACACTCACAGTGAGGTTCTGAAAGCCAGAGAAGGACGGTCGCCCCAGGGAGGCGATGCCTGACACGTCCCATAATCATGAACCTGCAATCCTGACGCACACACATGACTGCTGTGCACATGCAGGACATGAAACATGCATGCAGCACACACACGATAATAACCCCAGCAACACCAATGTGCATATAAATACACCAAGAAAAGGAATGGAAATGCATGCTTGGTGACAGGAATGTGCATGGCCTGCCGGCCCATTCACTCCTTATTCGTTACTTCCAACGGGGTTGCAGGGAAGGGCTAAGAAGACCCCACCCCTAAAACCGAATGTGCTACCGAGATTCTGGTGACATCCAGCCGGTAGTAACGCACAAAGGTATGAGAAGCCCAACTGGCAGCGAAGCGGATGTCCTGCAGTGACACTCCCCTAAACAAAGCCCAAGAGGCAGCTATGCCCCTCGTGGAATGAGCTCTGATGTCCCCTGGGGGCTGCACTCCCTTTGATTCATAAGCCAAAGCTATAGCATTCACAAGCCAATGTGAGAGGCGTTGCATAGATATGGGATTCCCTCTATGAGGGGGCGCCATGAAATAAAGAGCTGGTCGCTCTTCCGGAAAGCACTGGTCCTGGTCATATATGTCTGTAAAGCACGGACGGGACACAGAGCATTTAGCCTCTCATCCTCCGGGGAGGAAAAAGGTGGAGGGTGAAAAGCGGACAGCTCCAACACCTCCGAGGTGAACGCAGGGAAGCACTTCGGCATGAAGGCCGGATTAGGCTTAAGGGAAACCTTATCTCCTCTAAGAGAGAATTTAGTGCACGAGGGATGAACCAAGAGTGCACATAGCTCACCGACACGTTTAGCTGATGCCAAGGCCAAGAGCAAATCTGTCTTGAAAGACAGCAGCTTTAGGGAAATACTTCCCAGAGGCTCAAAATGATATTGAGACAGAGCCTCCAGCACCATGGAGAGGTCCCACTCAGGAACAGTTCTCCTGACGACTGGCACCCTTCATAAATCTTCAGATCAGAGGATGCTGCCCGACTGTTGAGCCTTCAAAACCCACATGACAGTAGTGGGAACCAAGTAGACCTTAATTGTGGAAAAATACCTCCCTTTTTCCATGAGGTCTTGAAGGAAACACTAAATATCAGGAACTGAGCACTGATAAGATGTGAGACCACGCCCATCGCACCACCCTTCGAACACTTGCTACTTACAGCCATACAAGGACTACGTAGAAATGGCATATAACAGAGGGATTATCTCCGTCAGCCATGGTGCTTTGGGCCACCTGCGTGCTATCAGAATGAGAGACAGGCCTTGCTCTCTCACCCTGGCCAGTGTGGGAATTATCAGGCACAGGGGAGGGAAAGCATACAGCAGCACTCTGGGCCACGGGTGGGCCAGTGCATCTACCCCGAGGGGCGCGTCCACGTCCTTTAGCGAGAAGAACATAGGACAATGGTAGTTTTTGCGCGAGGCGAATAGATCTACGGTTGCCTGTCCGAATCTCATCCATAACATATCCACTATCCGCAGGTGAACGCGCCAATCTCCGTAGATTGGGTTTCCCCTCGATAGAAGATCTGCGCCTCTGTTTAGAATGCCTGGAACATGAGTCGTGCGTAACGACAGGAAAACCCGTCTGCTCCACACCAAAAGCTTGTAAGCTAGAGCGTTAAGTTTCGACGAGTGCAGGCCACCCTGACGGTTGATATAAGCCACTGCTGTGGTATTGTCGCAGCATACGAGCACATGATGTCATGACGAGGCAGAAAATGATTCAGAACTTTCCATATAGTCATAAGCTCTAAATAATTTATGTGCGCTGAACGTAGTCTGCTCGGCCACAGACCGTTCACCATTCTACCCTCCTGGGTGGCACCCCAGCCTGTTAAGGATGCATCTGTCATCACAACTTTCCGCATCATAACCGTCCCCAGAGGGGTTCCCTGTGCGTAAAAGTCAGCGCTCTTCCAGTGGCGCAAGGCTGCCGAGCAGGCGCGCGTCACTATTACAGAGCGGTAAAGATCGCGCGTCGGGCTGAAATGTAGTGACAAAACCCATTTCATGAACGCTTTCATTCTCAGGAGTCCCAGCAGCACAACCTGGATGGATGAAGCCATAAGACCCTACAGCCTGAGGCATGTGCGATATTGTACTTTCGCCCCCCTCTCTGAACTGCGACATACAGTTCATTAGAGAGAGAACGCGCTCTTGAGAGAAATGCGCTCGCATGGAGACTGAGTTCAACTCCAAGCCCAGGAAAATTACATTCTGACTGGGTGTATAACTGCTCTTGCTCACATTCACTCTGAACCCGAGAGATGTGATGTGCGTGAGCACATGGCAGGTGTCCTGCAACACTTTCTCCTTCGATTCGGCTATAATGAGCCAATCGTCTATGTATGTCAGAATCCTCAGACCTGACATTCTCATGGGTGCTAAGCCCGCCTCCGCACACAGACAGAAACACCGGGGGCTTAGACTGAGCCCAAACGGCAGAACTGTGAATTCGTAACATGTGCCCTGTATTTTTTTTTTATTAAAAAGGTTACAATTACAACAACAATTCAAGTGTAATCTTTCTTTGTAAAAACTAAAGTATACATTTTATCATACATATTTCAAAGTTAAGGATTCATTACTTGAATATAGCCTAAGCTACATTGGAATAAACACTATAACATATTATTTGATTATTTTTGACAAAACATAGGGGAGCGCGGGGCACAACCTAACGCGGGGTTAGTTGTAACACGCTTGTTTTAAATACTTCCGCACATGCTTGGATGACGGAACTTTGTTTATTTACTAGTTGCCATATCAACACTATATAGAAAAAAAAAATCCGCCAAAATTATTATTTTTTTTGGAAGATATCCATAGACATTTATTAAACCATAGCAAAAGTAAATTTCTTACTTAAGTTAATTTTTCATCTCTATTTTTTGTGTTTATTTAAAATAAGACAAATCTGATATTATTTTAATCTCCAAGATGTTATTTAACAGCTGAGATAGTTATTTAATGCTTCGCTAACTAGCAGAAGACACTAGCAGGGTTTAAATCCCAGTTGTGCAGGCGGGGGCATGTTGTAACACTGCATTACAATGTGCCCCTATTAGAAATATGCTATTATATTCTATACTTTTATTAATTTTATTGAGAAAACGTGAGAAAAAGGTGAATAAAGACTGAGAGTCAATGTTCAGAAATTACTAATTATTTATTTGTTTTGAACTATGTTGTATAGCTGTGTTTTCATGTGTTCGTAGTCAAAACTCAAAAATGAGTTTCTATTTAATTATTAAAAATTGTCATTATTTTATATGAAAAAGTTTTTTAATTGTATTTTATTTAGAAAATATTTTAGTTTGTTTTGTATATTTTTTTTATTAGATCAGATAACATTTTAAGCTGCCATATGTCATGTTACAATGTGCCCCAAGACATGTTACAATGTACCCCACCTATGGGGCATGTTGTCACATTTCACTTCCATTCTTTCGGGGTACATCAAGAAAAAAGTATATACTGTATTAATAAAACAAAAACACATAATTGTACAAGACATGTGGGAAATTAATGTGGGAAAAAATAAATACTCTGAACCATAAGTAGATTTACACAAACTGAGAAAGTCAAAAAGCGTTAGGTTGTGCCCCGCTCTCCCCTACTATATTTAACATATGAGCAAAAATTGGCAAACAAAAGCTTATTTGAGGTGGCAGATATTTTACAGTAAAAATGTATAATCTATCCAAAACTAATCAATGAAATGTTGTCTTTCATATGTCTGTAACATAGTAACTTTCGTTTTTATTATAAGAAATATAAATGTTAATTTGCAGTTTAATATGTTGCTTATACAAATACATTTTATTTCAACATATTTCACTCGATTTTTACTCAGTAGCCTATAGCAATACAGTTTGCTAAAAGCGAAACATTCACAGACAGAACTTTTGCCAGTTGTGGTAAACAGCGGCATCTCTGCGATTCATTCATTCATTCATGTACAGATACGCGCCGCACTTGAGAATGAAAAAAAAACTTACTACATTATTCCATAGCCTCGGATCTGTTGCTCCTTGTACTTCTGAGGTAAATTTTCCATTATAGTATTATTCCTCACAGCGCTGCGAGACTGTGTAAACAAGTACAATGATCTGATGTGTTTTCTCGAGCTGATGTGGGCGTTCACAGTTTGCGTGGATTGCCTCAGACATTTGCGTTTGAATAGCGCGCACTCTCCGTGGGCGGAGTCACATTACATCTGAATGAGCTCTAATTAGCTCGACTGGAATCGCTCGCTTTTAATGCAGATTTCACAAGATGAGAATATTTGTTTTTTATATAAATTACTTCATTTAAAAGAGGAGAATTCAAGCTTCATGCCTGTGTGTCTGTATGTCTGTTTGACTGAGTATTCGCTGAGTTACAGTTCATTTTCGGACGCGTTTCAGAATGGACTACACGGACAGAGAGAAAGCAGAACTCACTTTGTGTTTATTTTTCTTTATTTGGCAAAAAGCACAACACTTTGTTTTTATTGTGAGTATACACAAAAATAACGCCGGCGCGATAGCCGACCTCAGGGGGTTAATAATTGGGTGAGGGGAACAGAGTGAGTGCGGTGTGGTGACACTGCTTTTGTACTTTTCCTCACAACAGACCCCCTGAACGTGGGGGGTGAACACACAACGTTCATTAAACACATGGGCTGGGCAGCCTCGAGAGGAGGGGAACCGACCCATCCGCGGGAGACCCTGCGTCTTTTGGACAGGGGTTCTGGGACAGGAAGAGAGTCCGAAGGGCTCGTGGCCCATGAACGCGGACTCGATGCCCCCATCGGCCGAACATCAGGCAGGCCGCTTGCGTTTCGAGTCAGTGGGGGTAGGGTTAGATGATCTTCCAGCCGCGGCTGCGTCGGGAGTCGATTTTCCCCAGTGCTTAGCAGGCGGTGGGTTATTCTGCCGTTGGGGGGGGTTTGTTGCGGGGCCTTTCCTTGCCCTGGTGGAAATGTCATCCCATGGCAGGTGGGTTAGGCAAACACACAGGGGGTGCCTGGCGTGGGGCCGCCTTCCTAGGAAGGCATAACTTGAAGGCCTCATCCTCCTTTTTGTCGTCACACCGTTGTTGCATCAATGCAACGGCGGGGCCGAAGAGAGCCCAGCCGGGCTCCACCGACGCACCCGCGATGCACCACTTCTCACTGTCAGGAAGGCCTGACAGGTTAAGCCAGAGCACGCGCTCTCTCACCACAGAAAGCGCCATAGAGCGCCCACAGGCTTGGGCGGCCTGCCGAGCGTTACGGAGGACGAGGTCGTTCACCGTGAGGATCTCCTTCCACAAGGGTAGAGGAGGAGTTCCCTTTTCCAGCTGTTGCCCTAAATCAAGAGAAGAAACGTTCAGGACCCTGACAGCCAAGGCCGAGGACTTGTGTGCGGCCTGGTGAACTGAGGAAGAAAAACGGTCCATCTTGTTGGGCAAGACCGGCTTAGGGGTAGTGAGCAGCCCGCCCTGAGCGGGGTTAAGGTGCCTGGCAATGGAAGGCTCAACAGCGGGGGGGTCATCCATACCATGAGCTGCCATATCCTTTACTTCAAGGCCCATGAGACCGTGTTTGAAGTCGAGTGGGTCGCTCCAATTGTGCCTCATGTGCTTCGCGCACGCTGGAAGGACGGGGAAGAGTTGTTTCCTTGGACCGGGAGGAGGTCCCAACACTTTCCCATCATAAATATCCCTCTCCTGGTCGGTGGCGCTCTGTGGAGCCGGCCACTAAATGTTGAGGCGAGCGGCCGCTCGCTTCCAAACTTCCAGGAGGATGGACTGAGGCAAGGCCACGTGGGCGCTAGCCTGGGGAACGCCAGAGGGCTGGATGGCCTCCTCGTCCTCTGAGACCCCAAGAATGGCCTCATCATCCTCATCGCCGGAACCGGCCGGTTTGTCAACGAGCGTGCATCGGTAGCACATCGTCGTCACTGTGTCCCCCATCCGAGTCAGAAAGGCCGAGCTCGGAGCACTGGGTCGCTGCAACTTTAAGACGGCCTTAAGGTCTTAACTTTAAGGTGCTTAACGGCGATGAGCGCACCACACGCGGCCGGGCAGGCCCGTGATAGGCTGTTCCCCGGGGAAGCGGCAGGTTTAGACAGCGACATTCCAGAGAAGAACTCGGAAAAATCCGTGGCGGGCAGCCGTGGAAGGAGGAGCAGGTGAAAAACGGTGAGAGCGCGGGCGGCTCCGAATGCAGAACACAGCAGAAGGCTGAAAAAACGACTGTCACGTCTGGCGAAGGCTGATCAGGCGATATGTCCTCCTGAAGACACGAAAGTGAGCAGCGTAATCCAACCGAACTGTGTCAGTGCAGAGATCGCGAGAAACGAATGTCAACTGGAGAATAGCAGCGCTGCAGCCGTTATATGCCCCTAGGTAAGGGGGCGGGGCCTTACCTGGCATTGGCTGCGCGCTTCTGTCTGTCTAGCCAGACTTGGTGCAATTGGATGCTTTTGCAGAGGTCAGGTACAGATGCCCTTCCCATAGGTGGATCTCGAACATGAGATGAAAGAGAACTAGGTAGGATGAACGCATAGTTGTCTTTCCATTCTTCTTTGTATGCCCTATTTTTGCTTTCAACTTTTCTCTTTAGACTCTTTGATAGTGCCATTTTCTCTCACCAGCTAGCTTAAATGTTAACATCACTCTGCACACAACGTAATAGCGTACCTCCAGCAAGCAAAAAAAAAAAAAAAATGCAGTTTAGTATGTGAGGATGCCAAGGAATAATTCTGAGTGTAAAAGGCTATGTCAAATAATTATTACAATAAGTTAAGCTCCATTGTGTAACAAGCAAATTAAAATGATACACATTTATTATTATTTATTAAGTCCTCTTTTATTTGTATCCATTCCGCATCTCCCACATGTGTGTTTTAGCAAGGTGGTCTGTGTTGCAAGTTGGTGAATGAAGATACTTGCCAGGTTAAGTGTCACTAGTACTTTATGAATTTATCCAGTGTAAAACCCGGACACCGCCGCACAAATGTGGCGTTTTGTTATTGACTGTCCTACTACAATTTCCTGAGAATGGCCTACATATTCTGTGAATTCAGCGAATACATGTGGAAATAATCAAATGTAATATAAAAACGTATAAATGTTCTAAGAAAGACCTGGGGCCTCTTTTATAAAATGTGTGTATGCACAGATTTGATCTTAGTGCATATATTACCGTACGCTAAAATCCACGCCAACGTTTATATTTATAGAAACATTCTTTGACATGGAAAAGTGCTTAGTGCCACATCAGGGTCTAAGCAGACACACACTTTTTTCCTTGTGGCAGAGAGTCGGAGTACTACAGGTATTTGGAAATCTAAGCAATTATTGCCGCTCGTCATTCTCTAGTGACTGGTGGTCTTTTATATATTAATGACATTAATTAGGCCGTGTTTACAAGGTGGAGATCTGCAACCATTCATCTGAAATGTACTGTATAACAAGCTCAGTCACAAAACCAAATTACTGGATTAGATTAATAAAGTATTAATAATAATAATTATTATTGCTTGACGGTGTATCAGGCATGCTTCTTTTCTGTAACAGTTTTAAATGTGATCTCCTTATCAGCAGTCAATCATCTCTAGACTTTACAGATTGATGCATCTTTTAAATGGAGATAATATATCATATCTGATGCCAAATGTGCACAGATAAAGTGTTCTTAGAAATGCAGTAAAAGGGCTCAAATCAATGAGGTATCCCACTTCTGAGACAGCACGTCTCAGAAGACGATATCGTTTGACCTTGGCGTTAAATGCTAAATATCCAATTTATGTAGGGAGTAGAGCACAGCAGCAGGGCTTCGTAATCCTCTCTGACTGAGAGATGAATGCTAGTGCAGCTTTAGAGTGGGTTCAGGGGTGGCAAAGGAAATCAAATTCAAACACCTCCCTCTCACTCTGAGCAAAAACTTGTGTCTTTGAACACTCTTACAGTGATTGAGGTTTACAGAACAGAGAACCGGGCCTGTCAGTCACAATCTTAATGTTGTCCGGAAGGAGGAGGGCCACAAATCGAATGTGAGAAAGATTGTAATGAAGTTGGTATAGTGCAACAAGTTGTTGCAAATTGCTGGTCCTGGTTAGTGATGTATATGTTACCGGCAAAGTGTGTAATCCGGCATTCTATAGAATACCTAGGTAATGTATAGAATTAGGTAATGTATTTTTTGCAAAAAACATCAGGAATTCTATATATTGCCTAGGCATTCTATACAATACCGGGATTTCACACTTTGCCGGTAACATATACACAAACTCTTTAGCCTTATATGTGAAAGAAAGTCTGATGGTCAACCAAAATATCCACCTTTTCCCTAAAGATGAGAGTATGTCTTAATCCACAATACAGTGTCTGAAGCCTTTGTCAAATGTCATTGTGCCAAGAACACACATCTACAGATGTTCATATACACGTCAAGTCAAGTCAAGTCATCTTCATTTATATAGTGCTTTTAACAATGTAGATTGTTTCAAAGCAGCTTTACAGAGATAAAGGTATAAATTAAGGAAACAGAGATTGTTTTGGCTTTATAGCGGTTCTTTAATAAAGTTATTTACCAGTTAAGGTTAGTTTTGATTGATTCGCTTCCGTCGCAACGATCATTTGTTATTAAATTAGGGGCCGCCAAGACGACACCATTCTCTCTACACAGACTTTAAACGTGAACCTGTGATAAACGCTGATGGCGTTCACATGCGCATTTAGAATTGGTTCTATAGTTATGTGCGTTTGAATACATGTGCGCAGGTTTGGAATCAGGAACATCAGGCACGAAACATCAGGCACTGCCACGCCGAACCAGAGCAGAAGACCCCCGCCAACAAGAACCAGACAGCTTTTGTAGGGAACCAAGAACCTATGCACCGGTGCTCCCAATTACGCCGCAATCAGCCAGACACCTGCAGACAATACAGACACAACACATACACACACACACAAAACAAGGAAGGACTGATAGGGACGTCACACCTTCCCCCATAAAAAAAAAAAAAAAAACCTCTGTGATTATAGGGTAAACCCCGCAGGAACCTCTATGTATCCAAACATATCGAGGTCACTCTGACCCTGTATCAGAGCACATCTCCTTCGCCACCATACAATCACTATTCCCCGACCAGGGGCCCATTCTTCGTACGTCGCTAACTCAGTTAGCTGGATTTGATTGTTGACGATTTGGCATGATCTTGGATTGTTTGGTTCTTCGAAGCTCATCCTGGACTTGCTGTCATAGCAACAGGTGCGCAAGCTTAAACCTGCTCGGGAGCAGGCTTATTTCATGTAAACAGGATTAGATCCCGGCTTCATAAGCGGAGCTGATACGGGAAGTCCAGCGCAGCGCGATAGTGCACTTTCTGAGATGTATATTTTTTCTCGTGACTCTTGAGATTGTCGTTTACATTATTAAATTGTTGGAAACGCACATTTATTTTCGACTTGTCGGAGTCTGGCTTCAACTATGCACAAACTGTTTGCATTGCCCTAAGATTACATCTGATCTGACGGCGCGGGCGGGTATAGATATATACACTAGATGCCGCCTTGGCTACGGTTTCGTCCCAATGAACTGCAGTGGCGAAGGCGACATCTAGTGTATACATCTATACCCGCCTGCGGGCAGGTATAGATACATACACTAGCTGTCTCTTGGCTACGGTTTCGTTCCAATGAACTGCAGTAGCCAAGGCGACGTCTAGTGTATATATCTATACCCGCCCGCGCCGTCAGATCATTTGGACGTGTGCTGTTTTCAAGAGATAACAACAATATAAATACTGTTCGTTTTCTCACACAAACCGCTCGTTTCGTGTCTTAGGCCATCAATGTGTACTTATGATGGGGAATTGTTTCATTTGGACGATGGGGAATTGTTTTCATTTGGACTTTGTGCATGCTCTTTGAGACAGTGACCATAGACCTGCATTATATGACTGACAGACAAGAACGGTTTGACCTAAAAATATCAAAATTGAAACTACTGCGGAAACAAAGACACCTACATCTTGGATGCCCTTGAGGTAAGCTAAAACATATCAAAAATTAATTTCAAAGTGAACTATCCCTTTAAGTAAAGTTATTTATGCACTTGCAGGTAGGCTAGTTCCTCCATATGACAGTTATCTGAGAGGGTTTGTTCACTGTCCAGTGCAATGGAAACAAATAGACATTACAAAGTCTTATACTTTCTTTCCTTTGGAAAGTTAGAAAATGTCCACTTACTGCACATATTTCAGCCACCTTTCTTGGGAACAGATACAAGTGTTGGTGTATTATGTAAAAGTGCACAAAAGAGGAAAACACAATGTCATTACAATGAAATACATTCGGGAAAAATGTGATCAATAACTCATGGCAAAATATTTTTACATTAACATAAGTTTATCAGTTTTCACTTTCACAAGTCAAAGCAATTCATCATTTCTCAAGATTTAACAGTTGAAATGACTATACAGCCTTAATTTATACTATACCCTCCTTATTATTTTACAGTGTAGGCTACTAAGATCTTTTCTTTTTTTTCAGCCTTTTTCTTGGTTGCTTTTAGAACACCATTTATTTAACAGTGCCTTTTATAGAAGAGACTATAATATAACAAAAAATTACCATTATGTAGAATATTTTTGTATTTCACTTTTATTTGTTCCCATGTTCTAGTGTGGTGACTCTGACATTACAATGAACAAAGTAATTATGCAATTATTAAAATACAAAAATATAGGCTAATAAGTGATAAAAACATCTAACATGGCCACTTCTAACGGATTTAAATTGTCTGCTACTTTTTGCCAGCCCTCTCTCCTGGCTTTTGCAGACTTTGAGGTGTTCCCTGGCGTTTTGATTAAACATTAAAATTCCGAATAAACTTCGACTACTAGTTCTTGCTCTGCTGAGGAGAAAAACTGAGCCCGCTCTTTGGCCACGCTGAGCACCCAATAGCAGCGTTGCTGATCAATGTTTCTACTATCGATACATATCCCCTTTTAAGCCAGCGCATGAATGCGCAGTTATCTCAGATAACTCAATCCAGCGATACTAATCATAAACAACAGGTGTGTTCGAAGAACCCAATTAGCCGGATCATGATTAGCACGATGATATCATCTTGGATGTGTCATTTGATCTCGGATGTAATAAGCAACGTACGAAGAACGAGCCCCTGGAGTCTAGAAAAAGAACACAATGATAAACAAGACAAAGTAATACATTAACTCTTAAGACACAGGTACCCGGGACAATGCGTCCGCCAAAACATTTTCTGTTCCCTTTATATGGCGAATCTCCAAGTTATAAGGTTGTAGAAATAATGACCAGCGCATCAACCTCTGATTAGGATTCTGAAGGGTTATCAAAAACGTAAGAAGATAGAGAAGAGAATAGTTCAGCTGATATGACAAGAATTTTATGGAAAAACAAGATAGAATACTCCCAAATTAACCAATTCACAACACTTTTCAATAGGAAGATGTTCAAGGAACACTAGCAAATTTCTCAAAGTTTCCAAATTACTTAACCGAGGACATATAAAGTAGTCTTCCGGTTCCAATACCTCCTCACAATCCGTCAAAGGTAACTCATCCTGTGATGAGCCCTGATCCGCGGACAAAGCAACCGATTCGATTTTATGGGGCGATACCCATTCCTCCCGCACATAATCTGCCTTTTGTTCCTTAATCAACTCACCCTGAGACACTTCACGAGTTCACATGTTAATGAAATCTGATGTAATATTATAATGCGTATTTGGCTTGCTGTCCGGGGGGAGGGCTCCGAGCTCGGAATTCGGCCCGACCCCAGAGTACTCCCCCCTATGAATGTATAGATCATAGGTATCTATGAGCAGGCCCATCTGAATGTGAGGTGATGGGGTGGTGGCGGGATGCTGAGAAATTTGTCATGAGACAGGAGGTGAGGGAAGGCTTTATTTATACTGGCTTCTTCTTGTGCTGATTGGATGATTACCTGAACATGCTCCTCCCGAACTTTGTTACATAAAACTTCATATAGAGAAGAGTATGTGGCCAGGAGCCTTCCTCCGCCAAAGGCGGTTCCCCACTTTTTGTAGTTGCAACCGTTCGACTGGAAGCACGCGCAACCACACAAGCTGAAAAAACATCAGGTAAACTCTGCACACTCTCCTCAATATCCCCAGTAGAAACAGATTTAGATGAAACAGTCAAAGGTAAGGTAAGGAAAGGTAACATCACTACAAACCCGCCCCCCGGCCAGATTGTTCCCCAGAATCACTGAAATTCCTTCCACTGGAAGAGCTGGTCTCACCCCTAATTCGACTTCACCTTGAATTAAATGAAAGTACAAAACAACCTTATGTAAAGGTACAGACATCTTAGTCAAACCTATTCCACAAATCAACAGTGAATCACCAGTAAAAGTTTTGTTTGAGAAAGGCAATACCGATCCCAAAATAAACGAAGCAGAAGAGCCAGTGTCTCTCAAAATTTTCACCGGAATTTTCTCACCCTGCAGTAGAGATACAAAACCATCAAAAACAAAAGGTGAAAAATTAGATTTTGAACAAACTATTTTGCCTATTTCTTCAACACCTGACGTGAGACAAGAGGGAACCAAGCCATCAGTTATGGGTAGTACAGCCGCTAATGCCGACGAGTTGGCCACACTATAGCGATCTTCGATCTTTTGCTTTCAGTACAGGGCAATCTTTTTTCCAGTGACCATGATCGAGACAATAGTTACAAACTAAAACCAAATCGGGTTTACCAACCAATCTCGTATTCACATAACGTGATGTAGACATATGTGAAGTCTGGTTCGACGGGGCTAAATTTTTCCCAGTGCATTCGTTTTCCAAGTGGTCAGCATCAAAGCAGGATCCATGAATCAACTCATATTCATCTGCTAAAACTGCTGCTTCAGCCACTGTAGACACCTTACACTCTGCAATATAAACAGCCGTTTGACTTGGCAGCGTGTTCTTAAACTGCTCCAGAACAAGTCAATTAACAAGCTCCTCATACGACTGCACCGCAGATGCATTACACCAACGTGTAAAACACAATCCTAATTCACGTGCCAATTCTACATGTGTTTGAACAGAACGTTTCCTCAACCCACAAAACTTCTGGCGATATGCTTCTGGAACCATTTCATATGCTTTAAGAACAGCACTTTTAACCTTCTCGTAATTCTGACTATCAGACCAGCTCAAAGCAGAATAAGCTCTCTGCGCCTTACCCATCAGAACACATTGTAACATCAAGGTGCGTTCTGTTTCAGGCCATTTTTGTTTGTCCGCAACACGTTCAAATAACACAAAAAAGTATCTACATCTTCCTCATCAAACAAAGGCATCAACCGCAAATTTGCTGCCACATTAAAATTAGAAGAAAGCGGACCACTCTCTACCACTTCATGTAGATCACCTTCACGCCACATTCTTACCTTACCTTCTTTCATTAGGTCAAGACGCTGTTGTTCCATGTCTAATTTCCTTTCCTTTTTTTCCTTCCTAGTTTTCTTTTCTCAATTTCCATCTGAAACTCCATTTTACGCTGTTCCATTTGGAGAAGAACTAATTATTTTTGTTGCTCAAACGACAGCATTACAGACGGAGGCATAGTTCCCGGTGAATCTACCAACTCCGCTACAGACGACATAATTCCGTCATTTACAAGTGCAATTTTTAAAACCGTTCGAATACTCTCTTTTAATTTTTTATCATTCGTGGAAAGACTAACATCATAATGCGCTGCAACTTCAATCAACTGATCTTTCGTTAATAAATTTAAACCCTGCTCAGACAGATTTTCAATAAATCCAATTATTTCAATAGATGTCATATTTATTGATTACTTCAATCAATAATTCCATACAAAATAGCTCTTTAACAATGAACACTTACTGTACTTCCACAACTGCAAAAAACACAAAAAACACTTTAGAGTGGTAAAGGGATCCTCCATAGGGAGAGACTAGTTGGCACTTCAGCACTGAGTTGTCATCGGGTCCAGGCGAAGGTCTTTCGTCAGATCTGGATACGGCCTGGATCCGGCAGGCTGTGGGAAAACCTCGGGATAAACACAGACACTAAAATTAGCGTAGATGCCATTCTTCTTATGATGTAACGAGTACATCAGGATTTATGGGAAGTGTTCCCGGTTCCGGCTGACCTAATCTATGCAGCCTAACATTGAATTCTAGAATATTATAGAAGTCTATAATGTATTATGTGAATGCTAGGTCAAAGAGGTGTGTCTTTAATCTTGCTTTGAACTGACAGAGTGTGTCTGCTTCCCGGACAATGTTAGGAAGACTGTTCCAAAGTTTTGGTGCTAAATAGGAATAGGATCTACCGCCAGCAGTCGATTTTGATATTCTAGGTATTATCAACTGGCCGGAATTTTGAGATCGCAATAGACGTGAAGGACTATAATGCGTTAAGAGCTCGCTCAAGTACTGTGGAGCTAAACCATTTAGTGCTTTGTAAGTAATCAGCAATATTTTAAAATTTATACGATGTTTAATAGGCAGCCAAAGCAGTGTTGACAGAACTGGGCTAATATGGTCATACTTCCTGGTTCTGGTAAGAACTCGAGCTGCTGTGTTTTGAACTAGCTGTAGTTTGTTTATTAAGCGTGCAGGGCAACCACCCAGTAGAGCATTACAATAATCTAGCCTTGAGGTCATAAACGCATGAACTAATTGTTCCGCATTTGTCAATGAGAGCATATGGCATAATTTAGATATATTTTTAAGATGGAAAAATGCGGTTTTACAGATACTAGACACATGACTTTCAAATGAAAGGTTGGTATCAAAGAGCACACCCAGGTTCCTAACCAACGACGAAGACTTAACAGAGCAGCCATCAAGTGTTAGACAGTATTCTAGGTTATTACGTGAGTACGTTTTTTGTCCAATAATTAGAATCTCTTTTTTTTTTTTTTTTTCAGAATTTAGAAGTAGGAAATTACGAGTCATCCAATTTTTTTATATCAGCTATGCATTCCGTTAATTTTGTGAATTGGTAAGTTTCGTTAGGTTTGAAGAAATATAAAGCTGAGTATCGTCGACATAACAGTGAAAGCTAATTCCATGTTTCCTAATGATATCTCCTAATGGTAACATGTACAGAGTGAACAGCAACGGTCCTAGTACTGAGCCTTGTGGTACGCCATACTGAACTTGTGATCGATAAGACATCTCTTCATTTACTGCTACAAACTGAAAACGGTCAGATAAGTATGATTTAAACCATGCTAGTGCAATTCCACTAATGCCAACATAGTTTTCTAGTCCATTTAAAAGAATGTTGTGGTCAATGGTGTCAAATGCAGCACTAAGATCAAGTAACACTAATAGAGAGATACAACCACGATCGGATGATAAGAGCAAATCATTTGTGACTCTAACGAGAGCTGTCTCGGTACTATGGTACGGTCTAAATCCTGACTGAAAATCCTTGCAGATATCATTTCTTTCAAGAAAGGAACACAGTTGTGAGGATACTGCTTTTTCTAATATCTTTGACAGAAAAGGTAGATTCGAGATCGGCCTGTAATTGACTAATTCTGTAGTATCAAGTTGTGTTTTTTTAACAAGCGGTTTTATCATAGCCAGCTTAAAGTTTTTTGGTACGTATCCTAGAGACAAAGATGAATTAATGATATTAAGAAGAGGATCTATGACCTGTGGAATCATCTCTTTCAGTAGCTTAGTCGGAATAGGGTCTAACATACATGTTGTCGATTTAGATGAATTAACGAGTTTGCAAAATTCTTCCTCTCCTAAAGCAATAAATGAATAAAATTTTTCCTCAGGGAGACTACAATGCACTGCCTGATGCGATACTGTAGTAGACGGTTGCATAGTTATAATTTTGTCCCTGATATTATCAATCTTATAAGTGAAGAAGTTCATAAAGTCATTACTGCTGTGTTGCTTGGAAACATCTGGGCTTGAAGCTTTCTTTTTCGTTAGTTTAGCCACCATTTCAAATAAATTCCTAGGATTATATTTTCTTCTAATAGGGTTGAAAAATAAGCAGATCTAGCAGCTTTTAAAGCCTCTCTGTAAGTAATCGAGCTCTCCTTCCATGAAATCCGAAATACCTCTAGTTTTGTTTTCTTCCAGTTGTGCTCCATTTTTCTGGATGCTCTCTTAAGGGCTTGAGTGTGCTCGTTGTACCACGGCGTTGGACTATTTTCTTTAAAGTGCTGGAAAAGAGAGAGTTAAAAGTTTGTTGCAATATCAAGTTCTTCTAAGCTATGCTGGATGCTGAGATGATGAAACTGATTAGGAAGTTTATTGATAAAGCAATCTTTAGTGGCAGAAGTGATAGGTATAACATATTTATAACACAGAGACGGCTTTGCAGCCTTGGCTAAATGTAATTTACACGAGACTAGATAATGATCTGAGATGTCATCGCTCTGCTGCAGAATTTCAACGGCATCAACATTTATTCCATGTGATAATATTAGATCTAGAGTATGATTACGACAATGAGTAGGTCCTGACACGTGTTGTCTAACTCCAGCTGAGTTTATAATGTCTTTAAATGCCATACCCAAATGCATCTTTTTCATTATCGATGTGTATATTAAAATCACCAACAATTAGTACTTTATCTGCATTCAATATTAATTCTGATAGAAAGTCCGCAAATTCTTTGATAAAATCATTATGGTGCTCTGGTGGCCTGTATAGAGTAGCCAGCACAAATCTCAAACATGATTTATCGTTTACACTATAAATTTTTACATTAAGCACCAACACTTCAAAAGAAGTATATTTAAAACTTGATTTCTTTGTGGTTTTGAAAATATTACTATAAATTACAGCAACACCTCCCCCTTTGCGTTTCAGACGAGGTTCATGTTTATAACAGTAATCTTGTGGGGTTGCCTCATTTAAAGTAATGTAATGGTTTGGTTTTAGCCAGGTTTCTGTCAAACACAGCATATCTAGGTTATTATCTGAAATCATATCACTAACAATGAGTGCTTTTGGAGTAAGGGATTGAATATTCAGCAACCCAAGCTTTATCATTTGCTCATCTGTATCATAGGCGTTTTTTATTTGTTGAACATCAATTAAATTTTTAACCTTAGATGGGTTTGGACGTTTTTTGGATTTCCAAATTCGGGGAACTGACACAGTCTCTATGTGATGATAGCTAGGTGAAAGAGGCTCTATGTGATGGGATTTGTCTGACCTTGGTGACGTGAGGCCGCTAGCAGACAGTCGGTTAAGCCAGTCTGTCTGCTTCCTGACCTGGTGCCCAATTTGTCATTTTTTATCTCTAAGACCATGAGCCAAATTACTAGAGTGAAGAGCAGCACCATCCCAGGAGGGATGAATACCATCTCTTTTCAACAGGTCAGGTTTGCCCCAAAAACTTTTCCAATTGTCTATGAATTCTATATTATTTTGCGGACACCACCGAGACAGCCAGCCATTCAGTGAACACAATCTACTAACTATCTCATCACTCCTGCGAACAGGAAGGGGGCCAGAGCAAATTACAGTCCTTGACATCGTACTTGCAAGTTCACACACCTCTTTAATATTAATTTTGGTGATCTCCGACTGGCGGAGTCAAACATCATTAGTGCCGACGTGAATAATGATCTTAGAGAATTTACGATTAGCATTAGCCAGCACTTTTAAATTTGCTTTGATGTCAGGCGCTCTGGCTCCCGGCAAACATGTGACTATGGTGGCTGGTGTCTCTATTTTCACATTCCGTATGATCGAATCACCAATTACTAGGGCACAATCAACAGAATTCTCAGTGGGTGTTTCGCTGAGCGGGGCAAATCGATTTGTTATGGTAATCGGAACAGAAGAGTGGTTTTTTGATCCGAGACTAGAGCGATCCCTCACTGTCACCCATTTGCCTTGCTGCATGGGCTCTACTTCAGCCAAAACCGAGTCATGTAAAGAGTTCACTATGCTAGGTTCATCCAAAGCAGTATCTAAAGCTCTAGCACTCTTACTATCCTCAATTAAAGTTTGGATGCGTGTCTCTAGTTCTGAAATCTTCTCCGTCAGCCTAACTGTCTCCTTGCATTTATCACATATAAATCCTATATTGCCGACAGAGAAGGCTATGCTAAACATGTGACATGAAGTGCAGGTGACAATAACAGGACAAGACATTACTCACCATGTTTGTTGACTGATTCTTACTCACCTGAGCTTTTTATGAACTCAAAAGGCACGAGCGCGTGAGAGAAAAAAAATTAATAAATAAAAAAAAAAAAAAATAGCTGAGCGCACGGGCGGTGCATTTGAATTACTAGCGTGTTGTGCTAGTAGTGATGGAAGCTAGCGATGTCGGGTTAATCTGAGATATTGGGTAAGCTGTATTTAGTAGTAAACAACTAGAAATTGTAGTAAATGATGGTTCAAAACAAAGAAATACGAGGCTAAGACGGAGCTTACAACACCGAAGCAAACAAACTCACAGCAGGCAGCGAGGCAGCCAGGAGCAATCGATCAGCGATCAGCAAAGTTGTGTTGTACACCACCGAGCATACTGTATAATGCTCTGTATAAGATTGTGGGCCTAATGCTTGAGCCAAGTTTTAGTGAGTTGTACACAAAAAAATGTCCCTGACAGGTAAAATTATGTATAACCATTGTGTATTCTGTATGAGGAATATCAACTTTTGCCATCAAACGGAAGACTTAGGCCCTGATCACACAGAATACGTTTTTTTTTGCTGTGAGAGGTGCCTTTTTTAAATTGTATTCTATTGACAGTGAGCGTTTTGTGCGCTGTTTATGCGACCTAGGTGCCTCACGTTTTAACCGCGATTTTAAGCGCTCTAAGCGCCTGAAGTTAACTAAAAATAAACTCTGAGCAGAAAAGCGCCCGACGTCATCATGTTTTTTTTACATTGTCCAATCAAATGAATGGAGAGGTGGGCCTTCCGTAGAAGTAAAGAAAGTTTACAGTTGCTTTGAATGTCCAGAGACTGCTGTAACGACTGAGACAAGTCAGACACAAGTATTTGTTATAGTTAACAAATAATATTTAAAACTCACTCTGAGATCTGTGGTCCCATTCCCCCAACAAGGGCAAGAAAGTCCTAGTTACCATGACCACGATCAGATAAGTTGGTTTTATTGGTGTTAAAAGAATGTGGCCACATGCTCAAGACAGAGACAATGGGGAAGACAGAAACAATCTTTAATACAGACTTTGCTGCATTAATCATAGACGAACTGATCTATAAATGAACATGCATCCCAGAAACTGTGTGAATGATTTACTGTCTTGTGTACTATTATGTATATACTACGGTATGTATTTTATTATACAACCAACGGTCAATGTAACCTCACCTGTATCATATCTCCTATCTAATTAATCCTCATTTAATGACTCACACTTTGATGTACATCACCTTCTCTTAGAATCCAGTGTGTGTTTGTTATATCTATCTGAACATTAATGAACACAATAAAGGGAAGGCAGATGTCTAACCACACTTGAGATAGCGTCATAAATCCTCCCCACAGAACTCCAGCTCAGAAATTCCCCCTTTCTTATTGGTTGAGCCAGCCCTGCAAAGGTGTGACCTTTGTCAAGCTTTAAAGGGCCTCTTCGCTAGCCCTTCCCTCTTTTGGCTTCTCATAACATTCTGGGTGCCTTGCTGTCCTGCGTGGCCTCAGCAGGCTTCGACTCACAACCAGCCATGTGCTCACTCAGGAGAGAGAGGACTCTCTCAACCACAACAGCATCAAGGACGACCTCAGGAGTTCAACGTCTTTATTCAATGCAGAAGAAGTTCATCGCAACTCCCATCATTTGCCCTGCGTGCTCTCTCCGGCCCAGGGCCGGCAGGCCACAATCTGCACTCCAGCCATGAGAACAGCGTCGAACTAACCATGCAAGTTTATCATAACTTCTCCATCCAGCACGGACCCATCAACGACTTCAATTTTCAACCGCTTCAAGAATTGTGTCCACTGCACAGACCATGCAAGTATCAATTTAATGAGGTGCTCTGAAAATGATAAGCTGATGGTTCTTTTCATAGTTAATCTTTTCCGTAGTTCCATTTCCTGCTTTCAGTTCCATTCTATCACTCACCATTTTACCTATGCATGTATGTATGTATGTATGTATGTATGTATGTATGTTTGTTTAGTTTAGTTATGTTTGTGATTTAGTTAATAAAACTTGTGTACAATATGTATTTGGTTCTGATTCTCTGCTTGCAACAAAGTCCTTTTTATGATCTTGAACTTGTTACATGCTCTAAGCATTGTACATGCTAATAAATAATTATTTTTCGGTGGCCATGAAAGATACGCTTTTAGAATAAAATGAATAATCAAAAGAGTCCGTTGGACCAACTGATTAATTGATTGTAATATTAATTTAGCTGCATCAAATTAATCCAATTAACTGACCCAAATATTAATAATTAATCATAACAAGTTATGAGTTATTATTAATATTTCCCCTTTGAGCTAATTTGTTACACTGCGATGATGGAGCAGAAATTTGTGGTGGCTGTCATGGATTACCCGGAGCTGTATGACTTCACAAACTGCAACTACCACAATGTTAAAGGCGAACTCCGGTCAATTTTAACATTGAGCTAATTTTTTTGTACATTTGGAGTGCTGTCAATACAGAGAACAACGACAAAAATCGGTGTTGCCTACACTGTGTTATACTCTTTTTAAAATTTGCACCCTGTTGACTTCAATGTGGCAATATTTAAACCTGCTTTTAGCCTCTTAACATCCTTGATGTGTCATTACAAGTGCACAGCCAATGTGAGTGATTCCTTCAGAGTGAACGCGAGTCAATCTGACTGCAGTAGATGTGAAAGATATGAATAAAAATAGTTTATTCAGCCAGCGCAAATACCTGTATTTACATCCTGTTTTCGGTCGAAGTCCATAGTAATCGATTGTCGAGTTCACGGTACTAAACCAATGCACGTGAACTCGACAATCGATTACTATAGACTTCGACCGAAAACAGGATGTAAATACAGGTATTTGCGCTGGCTTAAATAACATAATTTTTATTCATATCTTTCACATCTACTGCAGTCAGATTGACTCGCGTTCACTCCAAAGGAATCACTCACATTGGCTGTGCACTTGTAATGACACATCAAGGATGTTAAGAGGCTAAAAGCAGGTTTAAATATTGCCCCATTGAAGTCAACAGGGTGCAAATTTTAAAAAGAGAATAACACGGTGTAGGCAACACCGATTTTTGTCGTTGTTCTCTGTATTGACAGTACTCCAAATGTACAAAAAAATTAGCTCAATGTTAAAATTGACCGGAGTTCTCCTTTAACAAAAGGTAAATAAAGTTGATAAAAATCTAATTTGACAGTTTACTTAACCGCAAACCAAAGGTTCTAGAGCTCTCGCGCTATAATCCTTGATTAGACTGACAGACATGACAGCGTTTCGTTAGTAACGCAGCGCACTGCTCTAAATGAAAAAAGTCAACAAAAAAGGCAGTGCTGTGTGCCTCACATCTTGTACGCGTTCTGTCTGATCGGGGCCTTACAGTACCATATGCTAGAATGAACAGATTATGGAAATATTTTGTTCATCAGTCGGCAAAATGAATAAACCAGAATTGGGGGTCTAAGTAGGTCAGAGGATTCTGAAGAAGGGAAGGGGCTAAATCGTTGCACTGCAGCTGGATGTGCATTATCATTCTTATATGCGTTTTTTTTTTTTTTTTTGTATCAAGTGGCGTCTATTGTAGTGTGTCTTTTTATTTGATGTGGATGTGTATTGATGTGAATTAATGTGTGAATTGATGTGAATTAATATATATATATATATATATATATATATATATATATATATATATATATATATATATATATATATATATATATATAACTAAATGAACAACAGGTGAACAAAATCAGTAACTAAGGGAACAAACTTGCACACACTAGGAAACTAGGTCAACTTACAATGACAGGGCACACAGGCAAGCAGAAACAGGGAAAACAGAACCAAAACACAATAAAACTAGAGGAGTTTTTACTCCTTTAAACGTAAGGAGCCAGCAGGAGCCAGGCAGGAACCAGACCATAGACAGGACGAAGGCCTATGGCAGAGTTGAAGGAGGAAGGAGCCATGTTGGATATTTGGCTGTCGACATCAGGGGGGGCGATGGACGGAGATGGAGCCGATGGACGTGGCAACCTGGGCGCAGACGAAGAGCCAGCGAGATTGCGCAACACTTATGGTCCTGGAGGCCAAGGCGGAGCCACAGTGATGACTGTCCGAGGAGGAGCTGGGGTGCTAGAGGGCTTAGGCTGAGCCAGTGAGACCAAAGTAGAGCTGGAGGGAAGGTGAAGCCCAGCGGAGCAGAAGGGGTGAAGAGACAAAGCGCAGCTGAAGGCCTATAAGTCCCTGGCACAGGCAGAGCAATGTCTGACCAAGGCTGAGCTGGAGAAACAAGAGAGCCCAGTGGAGCCGACAGGTAGACGGGCCGAGGTGTAGTGACAGGATCAACATCTTGAGGAGAAGTCAGGGGATCCTCTTGACTAGGTTGAGCTGGAGACTGGAAGACCCAAGGCAAATCCACACAGTAGAGTTGTGTCAGAGGAGGAGCCAAGGAGCAGAAGGGAACCAGCAGAGGCGGGGTCGACGGACTGGCTGACTAAATATTTTTAACACATTACCACATTAATATTCTAAATATTTTAGAACTTAAGGGGTACTTATTCTACATATTCTAATATTATGATAGACATCTTATGTTTGGGAGCAATTTAGTGAGAACCTACACTGCATACATTTTTTGTAATAATAGTGTACCAATACATAAATGTTATTTTTTTTTTTTGTGATGTTATTTCCATCAAGAGGTGAACACATTTTTGGTGAATATATTGTACTGACAATGCAAGATTCAAGCACTCTAAAGTCTACTCCAGCACATCTCAAAGACTTTCAATGAATTTTAGGTACTAATTCACGAGTGGAAATGATCTTTCATGCTCCCTCCCAACCATTCTTTCACAATTTGAGCTTGATTAATCTAGGCTTTGTCATCCTGGAATATGGCCATGATGTGTCTTGGGGCCCGTTCTTCGTACGTTGCTTATTACATCCGAGATCAAATGACACATCCAAGATGATATCATCGTGCGAATCATGATCTGGCTAACTCGGTTCTTCGAACACACTTGCTGGATATGATTAGTATCGCTGGATTGAGTTATCTGAGATAATTGCGCGTTCATGCGCTGGTTAAAAGGGGATATGTATCGATAGTAGAAACATTGATCAGCAACGCTGCTATTGGCTGCTCAGCGTGGGCAAAGAGCGCACTCAGTTTTTCTCCTCAGCAGAGCAAGAACTAATAGTCGAAGTTTATTCGGAATTTTAATGTTTAATCAAAACGCCAGGGAACACCTCAAAGTCTGCAAAAGCCAGGAGTGAGGGCTGGCAAAAAGTAGCAGACAATTTAAATCCGTTAGAAGTGGACATGTTAGATGTTTTTATCACTTATTAGACTATATTATTGCATTTTAATAATTGCATAATTACTTTGTGCATTGTAATGTCAGTCACCACACTAGAACATGGGAACAAATAAAAGTGAAGAACAAAAATATTCTACATAATGGTAATTTTTTGTTATATTATAGTCTCTTTTATAAAATGCACTGTTAAATAAATGGTTGTCTGTTTATAAAAGCAACCAAGAAAAAGGCTGGAGAAAAAAAAGAAGATCTTAGTAGCCTACACTGTAAAATAATTTTTGCTGCATTAAATTAAGGCCGTATAGTCATTTCAACTGTTAAATCTAATGATGAATTGCTTTGACTTGTGAAAGTGAAAACTGATAAACTTATGTTAATGTAAAAATATTTTGCCATGAGTTATTGATCACATTTTTCCAGAGTGTAGTTCATTGTAATGACATTGTGTTTTCCTCTTTTGTGCACTTTTACATAATACACCAACACTTGTATCTGTTCCCAAGAAAGTGGTGGCTGAAATATGTGCAGTAAGTGGACATTTTCTAACTTTCCAAAGGAAAGAAAGTAGCCTATACGACTTTGTAATGTCCATTTGTTTCCATTGCACTGGACAGTGAATAAACCCTCTCAGATAACTGTCATATGGATGAACTAGCCTACCTGCAAGTGCATAAATAACTTTACTTAATTTATATTTGTATGCTTTATGGCTGCAATATAAGTTGCAGGATTCCACATCTACAGAAAGGCCTACAGAAGAGTCTGCACAGACAGAGGAGACATAGGCCTACAGGTGGGCAGTGTATAGCCAACTTTTCCTTTTTATTTGTTGCATTAGGCATGTGTCTAATATCTCTTGTTGCAGGCACTTGACCACTGGCTTTTCTTTACAAAGAACAATTAAAATAAAACTCAAGGAACTAAGCATATTTGTATTTTATTAAACATTTAATGAAAAGTGTTTTTTTTTTTTTGGCAATGTTGTGTAATATGGCACATGCAACAATGTCACAGGCCCTGTCAGGTGTGCAACCCTCAGACTTTTCAGACACTGAAATCTTCCCTTTAGCCAAAGTTCATTTCATTGTGTGCCCTTGTCCTGGCTAGAGCTGAATTGTAACTGGTTTGGGTCAGGGAATGGGGTCATAAAACACCTGTCTGCAGGCAGGAACATGTCATAATCACCTATGAAAAAATGCTGTTCTGTTAGGATCAGCATAAGTGTATGTAATACAGTGAGCTTGATATTTAATTGTGGAACTTTTCTTACCACTTTAAAATAATGTGCATAAATGTGAATCTCTGAACATTCTTAAGTCATGCACAGATCCTGGCCATTTTGCTTTCACATTTGTGATATGGAAGATGTTAGTCAACTGCCTTTTTTTTTATTTGATATAATATTACTAATCTGGAATATTAAGAATCACAATAGTAACTGGGCTGCATATTTACATTGTGAACCCCCTTTCTGTTCACATAATTCCCTTCATTGAGGCCTTGATGGCAGTCTATGGTACCAATCACGTTAGTGAAGCCTGAGTGACATATCTGTAATCGGCATGGTCATGATTGTATGATCTTCATAAAAAATTATGATAGCCTAAAAAAAAAAAATTGCTTTACAACATTGGGTCTTACGTGGCTTGGAAATGCCACAAAAAAAAAACCTAAAACTGTTTTTTAAACCTAAAAGCGACAAAAAACGACAATCTCACGAGTCACGAGAAAAAATATATCTCTCAGAAAGTGCACTATCGCGCTGCGCTGGACTTCCCGTATCAGCTCCGCTTATGAAGCCGGGATCTAATCCTGTTAACATGAAATAAGCCTGCTCCCGAGCAGGTTTAAGATTGCGCACCTGTTGCTATGACAGCAAGTCCAGGATGAGCGTTGAAGAACCAAACAATCCAAGATCATGCCAATTCGCCAACAATCAAATCCAGCAAAGTGAGTTAGCGACTTACGAAGAACGGACCCTTGGAATATGGCCATGATGTGTCTTCCAACATGGTTGTTTAAGAAATGAAAAGCTACACACTCCATCATTTAGGGTATGAAGAACTGTTGCCAAACATATAACATGTTAGAAACACAACAATCACTACAATAATGATCCAATCTTAAACTCTTAAGCATTTAAAAACACAGACTTGACATTGAAAGTAAAAGTTATTGCACCCAAAAGTAATTTAAATTTGAGTTGTATAACTTTGATCATAAACAACTCTGAATTAGTACGAACAGAGGCCTGTGTGTGAACCCTCTAAAATGGTCATTCATTTCAATTTGAATAAGATAATAAGGTAATACATGTGTAATGCATCCTCTATAGATGTTTTTGAGTATAAAAGTGGCATTATACTAAACCTCAGGTTTAGTCCAATTCAGGTAAACCTTCAGACTTGAACCGCGGTTTCTTCAGCCACTACTTCCTCGTCCCAAAGAAGGATGGAGGTCTGCACCCCATATTGGACCTGCGTTGCCTGAATTTTTCCCTTTACAAAGGGAAGTTCAAGATGCTGATGTTGAAAACTATCCTGGCGCAGATTCAAACAGGGGACTGGTTCGTCACTGTGGACCTGAAGGACGCCTATTTCCACATCCAGGTCATTCCTCGGCACAGGAAGTTCCTCTGGTTCACCTTTGGGGGAAATGCGTATCAGTATCCGGTCCTTCCATTTGGTCTAGCTCTGGCTCTGACGTTCTCCAAGTGCATGGATGCAGTTCTGGCCTCCTTGAGGCATCCGTGTGCTAAATCTGGCCCCTACTCGAGTTTCCAGTCTCTGTGCGTGCTTAGCCCGTTTCAGGCTCGGCCATAATGTAGCGGTGGGCATATGTCGCAGGCTTCTGGGGCTCAAGGCAGCAGCCTCTCCTGTGGTGCCCTTGGGTCTCCTTCATATGAGAACATTCCTGTGGTGGATGAAACTCAGGGGCATCCGCCCTTCTTGGTCTGCCTTCCGCCTGCTGAGAGTGTCGCGCAGTTTCCTTCACGCTCTTTGGGGGTGGAAAGACTCCCCCTTTTTACTTCAGTCTATCATCAGGATTTCTTGAGCAATAGGCTTCTTCAACTTGACTTTGCACACAACCTGAGTGTCAACATCTGGGGGTAAGACCAAAGGGCCTGAACCCATCCATCTGACACGGCCAGCCTCATCATCATGGACCGGGACCGCAACACCCTTGAGTGCAGGTTGATCTTCTTTGACACGAAAACACGAAGGCCCAGTGTTCGGGTGACATCAATGCCATTATCTTTGCATTGATTCACCAAACGTCTAACATGGCTCGCATTGGTGCCCACAATGACAGATGTCTTATCTTCAGTCCTGGGGTTAGGACATATGAGAGCTAGGACAGTTACAGTCTGACTGGTTCCTAACACCTCAGCTGGATACTCCACATCAACTACCACATAGCCACGGTAAGCGTAGCTAGCTCCAGACTTAAACCCCACATGGAAAGACCAGATACTGGCTGAATGGGGACATCAGACAAGTACTTCTGTTAAAGACAAGACAAGCAGGGTTCAAAAATGATCGTCACCTGAGAGCCACTATCTAATAATGCAGTGCAGGGTTGTCTATTGACATTCAGCGGCACCAGGCTAGGCGGCCCAACTAATCCATCAGGAATAGGCACACTCTCAGGCATGTCAGCTGTACTTTTAACTGCATTAGTGGTGGCATCACTTGTCGGCTGGTTGTTCTTGGGCAGCTTTAGAGCCTGGATAAGTCTCTCGATAACTTTAGCCTGGTTTTCTGGGCTTTGGCACTTCCTTGCAAAATGCCCACTCTCTGGGCATTGAGGTATTCACAGCTGAAATGGCATCTTGAGGTTCAGCTACTTTATTTGTGACTTTCTGTTGCAAGCGCTTCATCTGTTTTTTTCAAAACTGCTATCTCACTGTCCGAACTGCACTCACTGTACATTACATTTGGGGGAATTTTCTCACTGCTAACTGACGTGTCGTGGGCTGGCTTAGACACGACAGCAGCAACCAAGGCCTTAAAGGGATACTTCAGGATTTAGCATTAAGCTTTGTATTAGTAGAAAACCTGTTGTATTTTCGAATTACCATGCTTTCCACCCTCATATCCCCCTGAGTCGTCATTTTGCGTCATCGGAGGATTTTTTGGCCAGAGGCTAAAGACTACAGCCAGTGGTAGGGGCTGTCCCGCATGTTTTCAACCCGCCCATCGAGGGTGGGATCTCACTCACACAGAATGTACACATAGTGTCAGCCATCTTTTTTTGGAAGCTAAGCTAGAAGGCTCTTATTCTGTGGAGAAAGCTGAGTAGAAGGAGAAAGCTGAGTAGTAGGGGTTACCATCAATTCATTGTTTACATGCACACCTTTTGATTCAGTCTAACTGAATTCATTCCGATTGGTGAATCTAAATGTAGAGTTTACATGAACGCTAAACAAGTGATCGGTTGATGTGCGTTTTAACATTGCTAAGAAAATTCCTGCTCCTCCGTGAGAGATGCGAGACCGGTGCGTTATAATAGGTACCCCAAAATTATTATTTTTTTCTCTCTTTCTTCAGTTTAAGTATTTACAAGAGTCTAAAAAAGTTATTCTAATGTTATATAGATTTAAGTTTATTCTGAAATAGGCCTGTAGGTGGCGCATTGCACTAAAGCGATGAGAAATGACGTTCTGGTCAAAGGGCAAAATCATTAAAAGAAAGCGCCAGAACGCTGCAGACACTAATGTGTGTTTCTCATCATTTTATACAGGTTTGTAAAATGTTTGTATGGATCAATATCGATCAGTAGTGATACTTGAGACATTCATAAATGCTGTTAGACTCTGTTTGTTCAGTTTAACTGATTGTGAGTGTTCAGATGAATATTTTATGTGTGATTCCGTCGATGCAATCTCCAGCTGAGTAAACAGTCCAAATTCACGATGCTCGTAGAAAATGTGATGTGTAAGTAAGAGAATTGAAACAATTATACAACAACAACTATATTTCCTGTGTAATCTAGATAGATTTTCCAGGTTGAGTTAATGTGCTATATTGAGTTAGTCACGCCATTTTGTTTATGTGGAAAAGTGAAATTCAAAATGATGTTTTCTTTAAAAATGTACACTAGTAAGTGTACAAAAACATATCTACATCAAGTGAGACTGTTAATCATTATTGATTGGTTATTCCATCGAAGTTATTCTGTTTGTTTCATAGAATGTATTCTGATTTCTCTTTGTTCAGAACTTCAATATATATGTAAAATAGATAAAGCAAAACTTGAAAGTGTTGAGTGGAAACACAGTGCGATGGTACAAGACAAAACACATGTAAAGTTGTATCCAGATGTTTATTGAAGTTGCTTAAAAGTCTAATATAGAAGAGAAATGGTCAAATATATTACATTAGCTGACTCAATGGACATACATTTAAATGCTGTGAGTTGAATTATGTATGCATGACCTGTTTTGAATGAGTTATACTTACCTGTTACCTGAAAAGGTTTTAAAAAAAGGGCAAAATCATTAAAAGAAAGCGCCAGAACGCTGCAGACACTAATGTGTGTTTCTCATCATTTTATACAGTTACTATATCTCATCCTTCCCTTTTTGAGACCGGTAACACATGCTACCATTAGGAGATATCATTAGGAAACATGGAATTAGCTTCCACTGTTATGCCGACGATACTCAGCTGTATATTTCTTCAAAACCTAACGAAACTTACCAATTCACAAAATTAACGGAATGCATAGCTGATATAAAAAATTGGATGACTCGTAATTTCCTACTTCTAAATTCTGAAAAAACAGAGATTCTAATTATTGAACAAAAAACTTCCTCAAGTAATAATCTAGAACAAGGTTCACCAATCACGGTCCTGGAGGGCCGGTGTCCTGCAGAGTTTGTGTCCACACCTGTTTGAAAGTTTCTAGTATGCCTAGTGAGACCTTGATTAGCTGGTTCAGGTGTGTTTAATTGGGGTTGGAGCTAAACTCTGCAGGACAGCAGCCCTCCAGGACCGAGATTGGTGAACCCTGATCTAGAATACTGTCTAACACTTGATGGCTGCTCACTCAAGTCTTCGTCGTCGGTCAGGAACCTGGGTGTGCTCTTTGATACCAACCTTTCATTTGAAAGTCACGTGTCTAGTATCTGTAAAACGTAATTTTTCCATCTTAAAAATATATCTAAATTACGCCATATGCTCTCATTGACAAATGCGGAACAATTAGTTCATGCGTTCATGACCTCAAGACTAGATTATTGTAATGCTCTACTGGGTGGTTGCCCTGCACGCTTAATAAACAAACTGCAGCTAGTTCAAAACGCAGCAGCTCGAGTTCTTACCAGAACCAGGAAGTATGACCATATTAGCCCAGATCTGTCAACACTGCATTGGCTCCCTATTAAACATCGTATAAATTTTAAAATATTGCTGATTACTTACAAAGCACTAAATGGTTTAGCTCCGCAGTACTTGAGCGAGCTCTTAACGCATTATATTCCTTCACGTCTATTGCGATCTCAAAATTCCGGCCAGTTGATAATACCTAGAATATCAAAATCGACTGCTGGCAGTAGATCTGTTAATAAGGTTCTGACTTTATCTTGTGTTTGTGTTATTATAAGTTATTATCTAGTTTATTGTAGTGTCACTTTCCACTTTACACGTGCCCAGCAACAGTTAGGCCAATCAGCAATCCCCCTTATTTTTTCTCCACCAATCAGACAGTCTCCACTAGCGCAACTCCGAACTGTTGTCAGTATGCATGTGTCACGGCTTTTTGCCTGGCTCCTCCTCCTGTCTGTGTGCTGCGTCTGTCTCCTACAGGTGAGCTGGGCGCAGGTGTTTGGAGTTGTGCTAATCAGTTCCTGGTTTAGGCCTTTAAAGACGCTTCAGATGAGACCGAGAGGAGTTCTGCCGCTGTTCCATCTCTCCCGCACCGTTTAGGATTTTTGTTTTGTTTATTCACTACACCGCACTATACTGATTGCATACACTGTTATTTTTTTCAAAGCCGACTTCATTACTGACTGTATAAAATCTATTTTGTTAAATTCTCTTTATTTAATAAATCTATATACATTGCGATTCCGCGTGTGGTCTTTCCCTTCTCTGTTGCTTGCTTTGAGCCAGGCTTGTAACAGATTTGGGGATCTCGTCCGGGATTTTGAACCATCGATCGGTAAATATGCGGTTTTTTGCATTTCTCAATTGAGTTGGAGTATTTAATAGTGTTCGTTGTGAAACGCACTTAGTATTGTAGGCCATTTTGATTAACGTGCCTAAATTTGTTGTCTGTAGTCGGATCCTACGGTGATCCGGCGCAGCAAGTTTGATTGGGCATTTAACGCATGGTAAATTATTGGAAAGACACACGCGGATCAGTTAACTAGGTTTTGATTTTTTTTGTTTTACGTCGGTGCGGGAGATAAAGAGATAATTTGGTTTGTTTGTGCCTAGGGTTGTTTAAATACAGCCAGGTTAAAGTATTGTGGGTGGTTAATTATTGGGTAGGTGCGGACCTTCGCTGTATTTGCGAGACAAAAATTATTTCTTGCATTTGGAGCTTTACGAATCCCTGCTAAGCGTTTAACGCTTGTTTGTTATTTTAGTTTTTAGTTTTTGTGCTATATCCTGGGCGGAGGGCACAGTCGTGGATGCCTGCTTTAACGGCATTTTGTCGGGGAAGTTAGGTGCCGCTGATATCGTGTATTAAAAATCTCTGCTCTTGGGGTATGCATGAAGTGGATCGATGTGTGCAGGGCAGCTCTGTTTTTTTTTGTCTTGTAGCTGCAGTGTGGGGGCCGCACTTACATTGATAAACGTGCTTGCTTAAAAATTTGGTTTAGGGGTTAAAGCAAACGGCAGAGGAAGTAAATGGATACTTTGGATAATTTTTTTGCTGCTCCATCAGATCAGGTTTTAGATACGTTGACTAAGGAGCAGTTGTGTGACGTTAGTGAACATTATAATTTTGAATTGGGCTTAAAAAAAAATGCGAAATTGGCGCAGATAAGGCAGGCAGTTAGAACTAAATTGGCTGAAAGAAAAGTTCTTCCATCAATTGCTTCAATGGATGAGTTGGAGCCTGAAGGTGCTTCAACGCCACGGGCAAGTCTGGGTGAGTCTCGCAGTAATTTTGGTCTTACCTTTGAACAACAAAAAGAGCTGTTAGAAATGCAACAGAGAGAGAGAGAAGCTGAACGTAGAGAGAGAGAAGCTGAACGTCAACTAGAATATAATAAAATCAAAAGTGATCGAGAAATTGTTTTAGAACGTCTTAGGTTGATTGCAGAAGGGAAAATTAGAGGTGATACTGGTGGCGATGTTCCGACTGGACCAGCGCGCACCCCTGATATCTCTAATATGGCCAGATTGTTACCAAGGTTTAATGAGAAAGATCCGGATGTGTTCTTTTCACTGTTTGAAAGTGTGGCAGATGATCGTGGTTGGAGTGATCCTGAACGAACGTTGTTACTCCAGAGCGTTCTAGTTGGAAAAGCGCAGGAGGCGTTTATTGCTTTGTCGGTGCCTGAAAGAAAGATTTATAAAAGCGTGAAAGATGCTGTGCTTAAAGTATATGAGTTAGTTCCAGAAGCATATAGGCTGCGATTTCGAAATTGGAAGAAGGGAGAAAAGCAGACTTATACAGAGGTAGTAAGAGAGCTGAATTGTCATTTCAATCGTTGGTGTGCTGCCGTAAGCGTCTCTACCTTTGAAGAATTGTGTAATTTAATTGTTTTAGAGCAATTTAGAAACATCCTTCCTGATCGAATCGCAGTATATATAAATGAGCGAAAGGTAAAAACAGCAGCAGATGCCGCAGTTTTATCTGATGAATATGTTTTAACGCACAGGCAAAATTTTAAAGAATATAATCCAGGAAAGGGCTACCGCGAGCAGCGTTTTGGACGTTTCAGTGAACGTTCAGGATTTTCTAATACTGCCACTAGTCAGTCAGTTGCCAAGGAGCAGTCTCGTGGCAAGGCAGATCCGGATGCTTGTCGTTACTGTTTTGAGAAGGGGCATTGGAAGAACGAGTGTCCAGCCTTGAAAGAAAGGGGCCAGAGGAGCAAACCTGGCGCGGCAAGACCTGTTGCTCTTGCCGTTACTGGTGCGCGCGCACGGTCTGAGTTCATCCATACGGTCACAGAGATTATGTCCAACCCTGAAGTGGGTGTGGCCTCCTCTAACTTGTCTGCAGACAGCCTTGGTGGATTTAGCCAGTATCGCTGTTCGGATGTAAGTGAAGCCGATGTCAATGATTACTCTCCTTTCATTACAGATGGTTTCGTATCGTTGATGGGCAGTTCTGCCAAGGTGCCAGTTAAAATTCTTAGAGATACGGGGGCCAGTGAATCTTTTCTCCTCGAGTCTGTTTTGCCTCTTTCTAGTGAGTCCAGCACTGGTAATGTTTTAGTGAGGGGAATTGGGTTACAGGTTGTAACTGTTCCTCTGCATAAGATTGAGCTACAGTCAGACCTGGTTCAGGGTGAGGTTGTCATTGCTGTGCGCCATTCGTTGCCTGTAGATGGTGTACATCTCATCTCGGGTAATAACTTGGCTGGAGAGCGTGTTTGGCGTGATGTGCCGCCACCTGTGGTGGTTAAGAGTGTTCCATCTATCCCATCAGGTGCTGATAGTAGCCTGCAGAGTTTACCTGAGGTGTTTACTGCCTGTGCAGTAACACGTGCCATGAACCATGCCTCTGGAACTGAGGTTTTAGAGAAAAATCGTAAGTCTGATTTACAGCCTATTGTTTTGCCAGATTTGCCATCTTCTCTGTCATTTAGTGATTTTGTTGTAGCTCAGAAGGAAGACTCAACATTGAGTGAACTGTTTGCTGGGGTTTTGCCTGTTGAGGAGCGACATAGTGCAGCGAGGGGTTATTTTGTTCAGGATGGGCTGTTGGTTCGTAAGTGGATGCCTCAGATTAATGAGGTGTTTGAGGATCCTGTTTTCCAGATAGTAGTGCCTGTGAAGTTTAGAGACTTGATACTACAGACGGTTCATGGTGATATAGCGGGCCATTTGGGTGTGCGGAAGACGTATGACAGACTTATGAGGTACTTCTATTGGCCTTGCCTAAAGAAGGATGTGGCAAGCTTCATTAAGACCTGTCATACATGTCAGCTAACTGGAAAGCCTAATCAGGTGATCAAGCCCGCTCCACTTTACCCTATTCCAGCTTTAGGGAACCCATTTGAGTATTTGATAATCGACTGTGTTGGACCTTTGCCTCCATCCAAGTCAGGGTGTGTTTACCTTTTGACTGTGATGTGTCAGGCCACTCGTTACCCCGCTGCCTATGCGTTACGTACAATTTCTACCAAGTCTGTGGTGAAGGCTCTCTCTCAGTTTATCTCCATCTTTGGCATCCCACAGATTATTCAGAGTGACAGAGGCTCCAATTTTACATCACGTATGTATTCAGAAGTGCTTGAGCAGCTGCATGTTAAACATCAGGTTAGTAGTGCTTATCACGCCCAGAGCCAAGGCTCGTTGGAGCGGTTTCACCAGACGCTCAAGTCACTGCTTAGGGGTTACTGTGTTCAGCTCAGCAAAGACTGGGAGGAAGGGCTTCCATGGTTGTTGCTTGCAGCACGTGAGGTAACACAGGAAAGTACAGGTTTCTCACCTAATGATTTGGTGTTCGGCCATAGAGTTCGTGGGCCTTTAGCTGTCCTGAAGGATAAGCTGAAGTGTCCTGAGAGTCCTACTAACTTGTTGGAGTATGTGAACGGCTTCCGCCGAAAATTGTTCTTAGCTTGTGAGATGGCTGTAGAAAATCTGACTAGGGCTCAGAAGAAAATGAAGAGCTGGTATGACCGCCGGGCTGAGCCGAGAGTGTTCAGTCCTGGAGATCAGGTTCTGGCACTGTTGCCGATAGCCGGTTCTCCTTTTCTTGCTAAATACGCAGGTTCCTACACGGTTGTTCGGCAGGTGTCAGACCTGAACTATCTAGTTTCAACTCCTGATCGTAGGCGTAATACGCAACTCTGTCACATTAATCTTTTGAAACCTTACTTCAGTAGGTCTCCAGTTTCTGGGGCCGCAGAGACTGGTGATCAGGTTAAGTCAGTTGCTTTGGCTGCCGTTGCTGGGATATCTAGCTTCTCTCCCCACATGGTGGCAGCGTGTGGTGATGAGGATGTGGTTAGCCCAGATGACTGTGTGCTCCAGCCTCGGTTGAAGAACTCAGAGAAGTTGTCTGAGTTGGGGACACTACTGGGGCATTTGTCCAAGGAGAGGGCATTAGAAGTTGAGTCGTTGATTTGTAACTTTCCTGCTTTGTTTTCAGACACACCGTCATGCACTCATTTGATCAAGCACGACATTGATGTGGGTGACACTGAGCCGATAAGGCAGAGGTTTTATCGGGTGTCACTCGAGAAACAGCAGCACCTAGAGGCAGAGGTGAAGTATCTCTTGAATAATGGTTTGGCAGAACCCTCTTATTCCAGTTGGGCTTCACCTTGCATTTTAGTTAGTAAACCTGACGGGACGTATAGATTTTGTACCGATTATAGGAAGCTAAATAACATCACAAAGCCAGATTCTTTTCCGCTCCCAAGGGTTGAAGACTGTGTTGACCGGGTAGGATCGGCCAGGTTCGTAAGTAAATTTGATTTACTTAAAGGCTACTATCAGGTTCCTTTGACACCTCGGGCTCAGGAGGTTTCAGCCTTTATAACGCCATCTGGCCTGTATTCGTACTCTGTGATGAGCTTTGGGTTACGAAATGTGCCCGCCACATTTCAGCGACTAATGAACTGCATAGTCTCTGGTTTACAGGGCTGTGCGGTTTATTTGGACGATGTGGTCGTGTATAGTGACGGGTGGTCTGAACATCTTGAGCGTATCCAGGCTCTTTTTACACGGCTAGTTGAAGCTCGTCTTACGGTAAATCTCGCTAAGTGCGAGTTTGCCCAGGCGACAGTTGTTTATTTGGGGAAGGTGGTGGGACAAGGCCAGGTGAGGCCTGTGCACGCTAAGGTGGTGGCTATCGATAATTTCCCTGTTCCAGCTACCAAACCTGAGCTCAGACGCTTTTTAGGAATGGTGGGGTATTATCGTGGCTTCTGTGCTAACTTTTCCACTGTCGTTGCCCCATTGACCGACCTTTTGAAGGGCCGTGTTAAATTTGATTGGACCGCAATTTGTCAGGCCGCATTTGATAATGTAAAGTTGTTGTTAACATCTGCTCCTGTTTTAATGGCTCCCCGCATGGACCAGTCATTCCAGATGCAGGTCGATGCTAGCCACGTGGGTGCTGGGGCCGTGCTCCTGCAGAGGGATGAGCAAGGCGTAGATCGGCCAGTGTGTTTCTTCTCAAAAAAGTTTAACCGTCACCAGTTAAATTACTCGACCATCGAGAAAGAAACACTAGCTTTAATCTGGGGACTACAACACTTTGATGTGTATTTAACCCTCAGAGGTCGGAGATCACGCCGGCGTGATCTGCTCGCTTTTTTCCTTATGAGTTGAATTAAGACCCAAAATACTCTTTTGACTTTGATTTTACAAAACAAGTTTCATACATCAATCGATTCTGTTAAATGTGTATTATTTTTGTGTATACTCACAATAAAAACATAGTGTTGTGCTTTTCGACAAATAAAGAAAAATAAACACGAAGCGAGTTCTGCCTTCTTTCTGTCCGTGTAGTCCATTCTGAAACGCGTCCGAAAATGAATCATAACTCAGCGAATACTTCTCACACAGGCACGTGAGATATGTCTTTATGAAGCTTGAAATCTCCTCTTTTAAATGAAATAATTTATATAAAAAACAAATGTTTTCAACTCATGTAATCCGTTTGAAAGCAAGGAGAGGTACCGTTTTTCCTTCTGCTTCATTATCTCTATAATGTGCTGAGGCCGCCCCGCCCCCGGCGCGATTCACATGTAAATAGTTAGGTGATCTAGTATGCATCGCATACGCCCCTCGATCAATGCCATAAAAAGTTTCTTCATCAGACTTACTGATAGTTCATCGCGTTTTGAGTATGAAACGCTTCTCCGGTAATAAAGATGCCCTTCAGATGATTCTGGACAGCGAGGAAGAATGCACCTTTTCCTCAGAGGAAGATTGTAACTCAGACGACGAACGGCAGCATTTTGAAGAGCGAATTCCGCCGAGAACACAATTTCGGAGTAAGTTTTACTCAAAAGTCGTCTTTTATTTTTCGTGTTCGCATTTATGAGGAAAAAACAATATTACGTGACAGTTCTCCGTCATGGGGAGGACGCGAGCGCTCTAAAAAAATCACTAAAAGACTTTCAAACTTTCACAGAGACCTCAAAACAGAAAGTACAAATCCTTTCTTTAAAACGAATTTCGTTTTGTATCAATTGTATCTTACTTTTAATATTTTTTTCATTAACAAATTTCCTGGATTTAAACTGCAAATTAACATTTATATTTCTTATAATAAAAATGAAAGACCTATGTTACAGACATATGAAAGACAACATTTCGTTGATTAGTTTTGGATAGATTATACATTTTTAATGTAAAATATCTGCCACCTCAAATAAGCTTTTGTTTGCCAATATTTGCTTATGTTAAATATAATATGTTTTGTCAAAAATAAAGTTATCAAATAATCAATCAAATCCTTAACTTTGAAATATGTATGATAAAATGTATACTTTAGTTTTTACAAAGAAAGATTACACTTGAATTGTTGTTGTAATTGTAACCTTTTTAATAAAAAAAATATATTTATAAGGTAGATGTAAACAAACTATTAAAAGGTAAATATAAGCCTTTTCTTTAAATAACTTTTATTGTGTTTTATTATTGACAAATTTGGGGAGAGCATAAATATTCCAAAACTGAAAATACAGTGTGAGAATTAACTGCACAATTACTAGACATGTTTTCCTTGGATATTATAGGCCAAATTGCAAGCACAATATGAGGAAAAATAAAGAAGAATTGAGATGCTTCCAACTGTTGCTCTTGCATTCTTGTGGCTCAGTGACTCACCTGAATGAATGGCTAATTAAGTATGCGGGCCCCATTGTCTCCTAAGGTGTGAACCACTACATATACATGACCGTTGACGCCCACTCCGCATATGGCCTTTCCAAACAGAAAGTGCTTTGCAAAATTCAAATCAATGTATTGTGTTATGTGAATGATAAGGCAGGGTGATTTTCACTTTATTTTGAAGAAAAAACACTAGGCAATGACATCCATTAGACACAAGTCTTATTGGCACATATTTAGAATGAGTTTTATGGCCTTATTTCAGAAACTTTAGTTTTTAGTTTTTTCAATAACCACGCATAAACATTATTCTCTCAAAAATGCAGACATGTACATTCTTGTTGCTCACATTTCATGGTAGTCCTGTTTGTGCTAAATAGTGTGTATTTTTTTTTTGCCATTAATATGTTTATAAGCAACTGAAAAAAGCAAAAATGTCAGGGCATGTCAGAACATCTCAAGGACCCCAAAAACACCTTAGACCCCAGAGGGTTAAGTGGGGGTGCTGTTCCGGTTACCATTTATTCTGATCATAACCCACTAACGTTCTTATACTCTCTAAAGAGCCCAAGTCAGCGCCTTATGCGCTGGGTGTTATTTTTACAACCGTATAGCCTACTGATCCGGCACATTCGGGGTGTGGATAATATCATGGCTGATGCCTTGTCCCGTGCCCCGTCTGAGCCGGAGTGAGTCTGTGTCTTGTCCTGTCTGTTTTTCTCTCTGGTATCTCCTATCTCTTTCTCTGCCTCGTCTCCTTAAAATTTGGCTTTCCAGGTACCGGGACTTGCTGGAGCCTTGAGTTTGAGGGAGGGTAGTTGGAACTACTGGGGAGTGGAGGGAGGGGGCGGGCCTGATGGATTCAAGTAACCATTTTTGCATCTGCTTTGCAGGCTTGGGCGGAGTGTCCAAGCCATGACCCCTAGACAAAGTTGAGTATTTTTAACATTTGATGTTTATTCATAATTTCATATGGATATGTGATATGTATGTTAGTTATTTGAGATGTTTGGGTGCTGGGTGGAGGTGTGTAAAAATTTTCCAGAGTCTCTCTTTGTGAGGCCTCTGTCGTAAGGGGGGGGGGGTGTCACGGCTTTTTGCCTGGCTCCTCCTCCTGTCTGTGTGCTGCGTCTGTCTCCTACAGGTGAGCTGGGCGCAGGTGTTTGGAGTTGTGCTAATCAGTTCCTGGTTTAGGCCTTTAAAGACGCTTCAGATGAGACCGAGAGGAGTTCTGCCGCTGTTCCATCTCTCCCGCACCGTTTAGGATTTTTGTTTTGTTTATTCACTACACCGCACTATACTGATTGCATACACTGTTATTTTTTTCAAAGCCGACTTCATTACTGACTGTATAAAATCTATTTTGTTAAATTCTCTTTATTTAATAAATCTATATACATTGCGATTCCATGTGTGGTCTTTCCCTTCTCTGTTGCTTGCTTTGAGCCAGGCTTGTAACAGCATGTAACTTTCATCGGAGACACTCGCTCCATTCCTGATCCGGTATATCTAGGGAAAATATCTTTATTCTTCAGTTCTGCTTCATGCGTCCATGAGAATGTGAGTCTATGTAAATACTGTTGTCTGTTCCTTGCTTAGATTAATGTCGTATGTGTACGATTCCTTACACTTTACTTTGCCTATCGATGTGTGCTTTCCTGGAGCTAAATAACCAAACCAAATTTAGGCTACATGATAGTTTCACACTTTCCCATTTCTTTGATAATGTTTAGAGCAATTTCACCGTGTTTTTGGCTGTGCGCATCGTAGGCTTTAACTCTGATCACGTGACACCAGCATGCGCTCTCTGCATGTTTTTGGATGTGGCGCGATTTAACCCCTTCTTAGCCAAATGTTATAGCGCTGAGTTTTGGTGGTTTCCAGCCAACCAGGCAGTTTAATCATTTATGTCTGTGCAATTCAAGACAGTATTGTATGTGCCATTTGTATAAATAGAAGTTGTATAATGTTTGGCACTTTTGAGATATATTGTTTATTGTTATATTCTATTCATTGTAGTGATTTAGAAATCTTCTTTTCATACCTCAATTGCATTTAATGTTACAATTGTGTATGAATACTTATTATTCATTAGTCCATTTTTATTTTCTGTTTTATTTTAGAAACCATGAACAAAACTCACATCGTCTATGTCAAACTGTTTCATTAAAGAGTGGCATGAGAGTGTAAAATTCGTCCTCATTATTGTTCTGACCGGACAACCTGGGGAGATTGAGGATTTTGTATCAACCCTAAGTACAGTCCTTCTCAGAGGTCACAAGTTTGGGTCTCCTTCCCGACACCTCTTTTATAAGATCCTTCTCCTATTTAGCACCAAAACTTTGGAACAGTCTTCCTAACATTGTACGGGAAGCAGACACACTCTGTCAGTTCAAAGCAAGACGTGCTGCGCTAAAACACTACGTGAAATAACTCGAGGCCCAGAGAGAAGGAAATGAATAGTGGAATAAAGTCGTTATTTTGGGGTTTTTTTGCGCACAAAAAGTATTCTCGTCGCTTTATAAACTTACGATTTAGCCACTGTAGTCACTTGGACTATATTAATGATGTCTTTAATACATTTTCTGGGCCAGCAAGTTATAATGTCTTAGAAGCCTATGGAGAAGTGATCCAGCTCTCAGATTTAATCAAAAATATCTTAATTTGTGTTCCGAAGATGAACGAAGGTCTTACGGGGTTGGAACAACATGAGAGTGAGTAATTACTGACAGAATTTCCATTTTTGGGTGAACTAACCCTTTAACTAATCGAGGTCGCTGGCCGATAGCTTGTTAGCAAAGTCCATGCAAAAACACTAGCCACTAAGTCAGCAGCTAACTTAAACTTATTTCTGACTTCGTGTGATGAGTATACCACTCACACAGACAGAACTATCACTATTAACGTTTCTTATAAGAGTCCTTGTTGAACACTTTCACTAAACTGGAGCATTACATTAACAGTAACCGTGTTTCTCTTTCAGCAAACCACACTTTCCTCCTCTTACTCGTTTGTCGCTCTCTCTCTCTCTCTCTCTCTCTCTCTCTCTCTCTACTTTTTCGTTTCAATCGTTGTCTTCACGTTTTCTCTTGCTCCGCTCACTTCCTTGACCTTTTACCTCAACTGTGATTGGCTCATTCACAAAACTTTCAGAAATAAAATTAATTCACAAAACATTTGTATAACTCGTTCTTCATATTCTTACCGGTATCTTTAAAGCATTTTCACCTATATTATTACACAACAAATATTTAACATTTTAAATGCTGTATTCAGTAGAACATGAACTTTACCCAATATGCATTTCTCTCATTGAGCAAAATCATAACTTCATTGCTGGCAATTTAAGACCTATATTCACAATAGTGACCGTAAAAAAATGTTTCATTTCTAAGGCTATAAAAATGTTACTAAATGATCTATCAATGCATTTCCAGCAGATATTGAAATAATAAAGGGTCTCAATGAAATATGTGCAGTGTCGCATGTTTACTGTAAATTGTCACATGACCAGAGCTGTTTATTTCCTGTTTGCGCCAAGAGAAGAGGATGGCAGCAAGAAAGCTCCCAAAGAATATGTTAGTAAAGTATGTTAACATAAAGATAGGACATAGATTTTTGCTACACATCATGTTTAAGGTGTCTAGTATTGATATATGCATTTGCAATTACTCAACTTTTTTTAATGTGGTCATAACCCTCACAAACATGTCAACGGCAACAATAGTGACCGGTAGTATAACCCATTGTATCTACATGCTAATACACATAGGCTAACTGTTCTACCTTACTTTCTGCTACTACCTAACTTTCTACCTAATTTTACACACAGACATACACACAGAAACACACACACAGAAACACACACACACACACACACACACACACACACACACACACACACACACACACACACAGAGAAACACACACACAAACACACTGCACAGGTCAAATAGACCTATATTCAGTCTGTCCAATGGTTGATACAACACACACAAGCACACACACACACACACACACACACACACAGAAACACACACACACACACACACACACACACTGCACAGGTCAAATAGTATGAAGGTAAAATAGTAGCAAAACTCGAGAGCACGTAGATGTGAATTTGAGAACTTGTACAATAAATATTTGTACTTGTACACGAACATTTACACTCACAGCTCCAATGTGAAAACCTGTAAAATAAAAATCTGAAGTTGAATGTTGAAATTTGCACTTGCAAACAATAGTCACAAACAGGGGCGGACTGGCCATCGGGAGCACCGGGACATTTCCCGGTGGCCTGACGGTCGTTCTGGCCTGCCGGCTGCCGCTGTGCAGACGATCAGCCTGGCATGTGATAGGCTGGTGTGCAACTACGAATTAATTTATGGATCTCTCAATCGACGAATCAGGCAATGGCGGAGTGAAAATGACACTCCCACCCAACGTCAGCGACGCACTGCCTAATATCTGGCTGCTATATCCAGAGACAGGGTATATCTGACTAAATCGTTCAAAAAATGGAGCGTAAACGCAAAGGAGGAGCAGAGAGGGAGCGTATAAAAAGGAAAAAAGCCCTGGCCACAGACGCAGCAAGCTGCTGCAAAATCCCAGCTATGTTCGCCAGTAAGGGAACAGGTCGGTCAAGATTACATTTACATTATATTTATAATAATTTGGCAGACGAACGCTTTCATCCAAATCACTTAGATAATCACAATAGATAAAATTAAACCAACAAACGAGCAACAATATGTAAGTGCTGCTGTGCTGTGTCAAGTCTCGTTTCGTCTACATGTAGCATATTTTTTATATATGATAAATAAAAATGAATAAAAAGTAGACAGAATAGTGTTAGTGCAGGGCTCGACATTAAGGCTTGTCTGCTTGTCCGGGACAAGTGGATTTTTTTTGTAGGACAAGTGGAATAGAAAATTAGTTGTCCCACTGGACAAGTTAAATTTCAAACAAAATAAAATGCCATGTTACTTCACGTTATGTGCCACTCATTACGTCTATAATTTTACATATTTAATTTTACCGATTTGAGAAGTCGCATAACTGCCAGATTCAAACTGTGCTTTCGCGCGTTGGCTGGCGCTGAGCCAGAGTCGGACGCATACAGCGCTGTCATATATCACAACTAAGCAGTGTTTTCAACCTCATAATGTTTATTTTAGGTTTCAGATATTTAAATACACATAAGCACGAGTAAAACAATACATTTGGAGTTTGTAAAATACACACTGATGTCTGTGGAAGCAGCCATAACAATCTTTTCAAATATAATATCGCGTGACGCGTCGCCATGGAAACATTAAAGGGAACGTTCGCCTTGAAAAAACTCACTCTGGGGGTGGGGGTGTCAGTTAGAATATTTTAAACTTACGCGTGAAAGGGTTAAAGTCAAGAAAAGATCAAAAATAAATATTTGTGTGAGCTGTAAAGTGGTTAGAAAAAAAAATCGGAATCGGCAGGTCAAACTCAATGAAAAAACGGAATCAGCCTAGAAAATTGTAATCGGTGCATCTCTATGTCTACAAAATTATTTTAGATATCGTTAGCCTCATAGCATAATTGCCTAAGTCATATTTCAATGTCTTTGGAAAACAAGAAGAAACAAAAAAATGACTTAGGCAATTATGCTATAACCTGTTACATTAATAGGGTTAGCCTACAAGTTTATCAGTCCAGTAGATTACATGAATAGGGTGGTGGTGACTGCAGCAGCAGAGGTGGCCTGGCAGTGGAGTCAAATTCCCGGCCTGAATTATTGTCCCAGTCCGCCACTGGTCACAAACCTGTATTCTGAATCTGAAGCTGCAGACAAGTAGACACAAATGTGTAAAATGCCATTCACAGAAATACAACGACAGACACAAACTTGTAATATATATTTTGCGTTTAATCTTACATTCACATTCGCGGTACTACCTCAATTAGGCACTTGCAACTTCTCAAATCTGTCACTGCAATTTCAAATTTCGCGCCTTGACTTTTGCTACTCTTTTCGCGATATATCAGGTGCAAAACTAACTTGTGCACTTGAAACTCAGAGGCGGTGAGAGAGAAATTGTATTTCATTGTATTTCTCTGAATGGCATTTTACACATTTGTGTCTACTTGTCTGCAGCTTAAGATTCAGAATACAGGTTTGTGACTATTGTTTGCGAGTGCAAATTTCAACATTCAACTTCAGATTTTTATTTTACAGGTTTTCACATTGGAGCTGTGAGTGTAAATGTTCATGTACAAGTACAAATATTTATTGTACAAGTTCTCAAATTCACATCTACGTGCTCTCGAGTTTTGCTACTATTTTACCTTCATAAAATAGACCTATATTCAGTCTGTCCAATGGTTGATACAACACACACACACACACACACACACACACACACACACACACACACACACACACACACACAAACACACTGCACAGGTCAAATAGACCTATATTCAGTCTGTCCAATGGTTGATACAACACACACAAACACACACACACAAACACACACACACAGACAATTCAATTCAATTTTGATTCACAAGCTTGCAATTCGATTCGATTTCGATTCCGATTTGATTTGATTCAGTATTGATTATTTTGGTTATCAGGTACAACACATGTCAAATTTTTTCAAGGAAAACAAATCTCTTAACTTAGGCTATACTGTAAACTATGGGAGTCAGTGGTAGCCTACTAGGCTTCATTAACCTACTATAATATTGAAGGTAAAAATTTACTGATTTGTATACAAACACTCAAATTACACTTTTATTTACTTTTATAATAATAAAGTAATATGAAATATTAACATTTAAATGGTTGCTGTCATAAAAACCTGTGTGGAAGAAATGTAATATGTTCTATATGTTTGCATTTTCTTATATTCATAGAATCTTAGAAATATGATGATAATCAGATGAATGTAGTGTCGATACATACCCTTATGAATATACGTATGTGTATGTCCTTGTATATGACCTGACAAAAGTTACTGTGACTGAATGTATGACTGAGACAGAGAGCCTCCATTCAAGGGTGTAATATGATTAAATATGATAGACAAATCTAAAAAAATATGTTAGTTATGGCTAAGATATATCTTGATGTAGCCTCGGGAAAACAACCTTGGGGGAGGAACAACTATAAAGAATGAAGGATACCCCCCACTCGTGGTCACACTCTGCAGGCACTTTGTAATGACTGTATGACTGCTGACCTTTCCTTGCAAGGGAATAAATAATTGTTAAAGACAATTGATACCTGTTTGTTTCTTATTTAGTATTAGAAAATTGTTTGCCACCACACCTGCCAGATTTATTCAAACATACATTCAAAATTTAAGAACATTAAAAATTATATTGAATATCGTCGCTGTAGGGCAAAAACCTCGTATGTCCAAATTTGGTCAATTTCATATTTTTTCACAAATTGATGCTATTGGTCAGTCCCCACGTGGTTCTGTTATTTTTACAAATTATTAACCAATCTAAAGTGTTGAAAATAGCTTGAGAGCAAATCTCTTAACTCCATTGGACACTTCAACTGTCTGAGAATCCTCGTAACTCCACCTCTTCTTCACTCCGTGGCGGGCGGGAGCCTCGGGGCATTTTGTCTCCTCAGGATTGAAAGTCGCAACGATTAAGAAATCCTCGTCGAGCAACACGTAAAGCAAGCCTTAACTCTGATTTTATCTGTGTTAAACTATGATATCAGTTATTAATGTATTTTAAATGTCTACTTATTACTAGGCTTATTATTACTAGGCTTATTATACGTGTGCATTGAAGTTTTAAAATGTATCTAATATAATACTTGAATTGAATTAAATGTTTTGGATACCAGCATTCAATTATTGTTTTTATTATTATTTTACTGACTCGAAGTTGGCACTGTGCATGTAAAATACCCCAAGTAGCAGGTTTTATTTATGGGAGAAAAAAGGTCTGTCTACTGCCGCCAAGTAACGTAGACTCACTGTATTCCGGACATCACGGTATTCCGGACACTTGACCTTTTCCCGCAAATTCTATAAATAAACACTGCCAGGTCACGGCATCTATACTGTATATATCTTTGTCTTCTTTGCCTCCTCTCTTTCGACTCAGACCAACTTTGTGTTTCCAGAGCCAGTCATTTCAGAGAAATCAACGTGAGTTTCTAATGTACACCAATGACTGTTCAGAAAATGGCGGGGGGAGGGTTTTCCGGCTGGACAAAAGGAAGAGGGGAAGAATACCTCGGCTCTTAAAACACGATCACCCACCCAAAAATGTCAAATAAAAACATTCTTATGGTCTTATAAAATAATTAAAATATAAAATATAAAAATATAAAAATATTTGTACTTTAAGGTTTATACACGTTCAAAGGAGCACTTTGTCCTACATGAAGTTGAGCGGCAGCGGCGCATCACTGCACCATCATTAAATCACCTCACGTTAGGACAGCACGCATTGTAATAGCATGCAATTTAACATCATTTCAAGCCATTAAGTTAATATAAGTTAACTTAAGCCATAAAAGTAAATAAATGATTAACTTAACGTTATTAACTTTACTTTTATTTACTAAATAAAATTATTCAGTAAATAAAAGTAAAGTTAATAACGTTAAAGGAACACTCCACCGTTTTTTGAAATAGGGCTTATTCACCTTCTTTCCTACATTTAGATAGGTGGGCAAATGCATTTTTGTCTCAGTGCATGCATTGTTTTAGTTTGACAGGGTCGGCGCTAGCTTAGCTTAGCATAATGAATGGAATCCTTTGTTGCCAGCTAGCATGTCCTGAGTAAAAGTGATATAAAAAATAAAAAACCCCACCTAATTACTTCTTGTGGCCTGCATATTCACAACGAGTACAAATAGCGATGCAGATTAACACTAGGCGATTTCCTAGGCAGATATTGACTTATATATTAAGGACTATATTAGGGGGAAGCACAGGCGAAGCACTGCTACTTGGGCGTGATATCTCTGCGCCCAAGTAGCAGTGCTTCGCCTGTGCTTCCCCCTAATATAGTCCCAAGTCAATATCTGCATAGGAAATCGCCTAGTGTTAATCTGCATCGCTATTTGTACTCGTTGTGAATACGCAGGCGTAATTAGGTGTTTTTTTTGTTTGTTTTTTTGTTTTTTATATCACTTTTACTCAGGACATGCTAGCTGGCAACAAAGGATTCCATTCATTATGCTAAGCTAAGCTAGCGCCGACCCTGTCAAACTAAAACAATGCATGCACTGAGACAAAAATGCATTTGCCCACCTATCTAAATGTAGGAAAGAAGGTGAATAAGCCCTATTTCAAAAAACGGTGGAGTGTTCCTTTAAGTTAATCATAATTTCTATTACGTTACATTAACGTTAAGTTATTTGAGGACCCAATAAAAATGAATGAATCTAGACTTCATTTTATAAAAGGAACTTTTAATAACACGGAAAAAGTGAACATCAACAAACAACTATAAAATTTAATAACATGGAAAAAGATGAAAATCAACAAAAAACTATATACATTTAATATAATATACATTTAAAGGGATAGTTCACCCAAAAATTAAAATGCTGTCCTCATTTAACTTGCTCACCCTCATGTTGTTCCAAACCTGTATGACTTTCTGCTGAACACAAAAGAAGATATTTTTAATAAAGTCGGTAACCAAACGACTGATGGACCCCATTGACTTCCATAGTAGGAAAAAATACTATGGAAGTCAATGGGGACCAGCAACTGTTCAGTTACCAACCTTCTTTAAAATATCTTCTTTTGTGTTCAGCAGAAGACAAAAGAAGATATTTTAATAAAGTCGGTAACCAAACGACTGATGGACCCCATTGACTTCCATAGTAGGGAAACATACTATGGAAGTCAATGGGGACCAGCAACTGTTCAATTACCAACCTTCTTTAAAATATCTTCTTTTGTGTTCAGCAGAAGACAAAAGAAGATATTTTTAATAAAGTCGGTAACCAAACGACTGATGGACCCCATTGACTTCCATAGTAGGAAAAAATACTATGGAAGTCAATGGGGACCAGCAACTGTTCAGTTACCAACCTTCTTTAAAATATCTTCTTTTGTGTTCAGCAGAAGAAAGGAAATCATACAGGTTTGGAACATGAGGGCGAGTAGGCTAAATGATGACAGCATTTTCATTTTTGGGTGAACTATACCTTTAATGTTAGGTTTCCCTTTCCCTGGTGTGTCCTGGCCTGGTGTGTCCTCTCCCCGCCTGTTAAAAAGAAAAACATTAATGCTTTAAAAACACTTAACGTTAAAGCCATAAGTATAAGAACTCATAACAGTATTAACATTACAGAAAAGCTTACAAATGCATGTCTTCTTTTGGCAACGTTATGTTAGGGAAGAATGTCAGGGAAAAAGAACTACAGCAGGGAAATGCTAGATGCAGCATTAAATGCTTTAAAGTCAGGAGAAAGTGTGAGGAGTGTCTCACAGAAATTCGGGATACCGAAGTCTACCTTGTCAGACCACAAGCTGGGGAAATCTGAATGTGGTCCTCATCCAAATAGGGCCCTTACCCTGGAGGAAGAAGATTTGTTAGTCAATTATATTGTTTGGATGGCAGATCATGGTTTTCCCCTAACAAGAACCATTGTCAAGTGTCTTGCCCTGGAGATAATTAAAGAGAGCAGCCGGAAGACTCTGGTCAACCTGGAGACGGGGTTGAGCGACAACTGGTGGGTCCGCTTCAAAGCTCGCCATCCAGAGCTGACCACCCGGACACCGGACTCCCTCGATAGGGCCAGGGTCCTTGCCGCAACACCTGTGGGAATAGATAATTTTTTCAATTTGCTTGTTAAAATGATTAACCTCCACAGTCTCCAAGACAAACCTCATCAGCTGTGGAACTGCGATGAGACGGGCTTTGGAGATAAGCCAAAGTCGAAGGAGAAGGTGATCTGCCAAAAGGGGAAGCGCCACATCTACCGGCAGCAGACCACCACCAGGGAGCACATCACTGTGCACGTAGCAGTAAGTGCAGCTGGTGAAAGTGTCTCTCCCTTCATTATATATCCCCGCTGCCTTCCCAGTGTGGCGTATGCTTTGGGTGGGCCAGAAAAAAGCCTTTACGGTTATGCGGACAAAGGCTACATGACCGCAGAGCTGTTTTATCAAGTATGCCCCTCCTGCACGCCCTCTAATCCTCATAATGGACCAGCATGAAACTCACTGTGGCCGTCACATAATAGATGTCTGCAGGGGAAACCAAATCGAGATTCTCCTCCTACCCCCCCACACAACTCACATGCTGCAGCCACTGGACATAAGCGTTTTCAACCCCCTGAAGGGAGTTTCCAGCACCCTGGCCAGTCGCATGGGCCTGGTGAGAGGAGACATGGTGATTGGCAAGAAGCACTTCTCCTCTGTGCTGAAGCATGCCTATGAAAAGGTCGTCACTGCAGCCAACATCAAGTCAGGATTCCAGAAGGCCGGCATCTATCCTCTGTCAAGAGAAGCAGTGGACATGACACAGGTTAGGTTCTTCATTGTATTTCCTAAAAATATTCCTATTAATTGTGTTATGCAACTTAAATCTAACATAATGTGAAGAATATCAGTTTTTAACTTGAGCACTCTCTATCTAGATTGTAAAGCTTGTGCCCAGTGCAGCTGCTGTGCCCACCTCCTCCACGGCCGCCACTGCTTCCTCCTCCTTCACTGCAGCCGATGCGCCCTCCTCCTCCTCCTCCATGGCAGCCACTGCTTCCTCCTCCTCCACGGCAGCTGCTGCTCCCTCATCTGCTGTGCCCAGCTCCACCACAGCAGTAGCTTCTTCCTCCTCTGCTATGCCCACCTGTTCCACTTCCACTTCAACTGTCTGTCCTACTTGCAACAAGAGCACGAAAAATCACTTGGTGGAAACTGGCCTCATTCCACAATATTTAGCAGACATCCTGGTCACACCCACCTTTGGCCAGAGAGCGGAAGGGATACGGCGTCGGGTGCCACTGCAAGCCCGGGTCATAACAAGTGACGATTATGTGGCACACCTCGACAACCTAGAGGCCAAAGAAAAAGAAAAAGAAGAACAGAAGAAGAAAAGGAAGGAGGAACAGGAGAAGAATAGGGAAGGAAAAAGGGCTAGACAGGCTAAGGCAGTAAGAAGAGGAGCGCCTGCGATGGATGATGGCAGCTACTGTTCTGTTTGCAAAAGCAGCTTGCCACCAGGGTCCAACGCAGAGGTGGACGAGTGGATCCAGTGTGACCTCTGCCAGCTGTGGTTCCACATGGCGTGTGTGGAACGCCACACACGTCACACACGCCACACACTCTGTCCCTGACGGAGAGTGGCTGTGTCACAAGTGTGGTGTCACTCTGTAAATAGATAGCCTATAGATAGATAAACAGATAGAATAGATAGTTAGATATAGACATAACGTTATAGACATATATCATTATAAATTGTTATTGTTAAAATTAAGTTGTTATTTTATGTTATATTTGTGTTCATTCTGTTTATGTTTTGATCAATTTTATGTGTTAATTAGTTCTCTTTTGTAATAATTAAATGCGTTCAATAATTCAACAAATTGGCAGAATTGTGTTTATTTACGGTAAATAAATTATCCACATGGCTTTACATGAGCAGTATTTCTAGCTATAACAATATACTAAGATGATTTAAAATTCTTAAATATAACGTTAACGTTAGAATATAATACTGCCATGTGCTTCACATGTGCAATCGTCGATTAAAAGAGTGTATAGACGCTTATAAATAATAAATATACAACATATGAAGATTATTATCATTATTTTACCAATTTATAGTTGTTAAAATGTATGTGTTTTACGTTAATGTTACTGCCATGTGCTTTCACATGTGCAATCGTCGATGCCATGTGCTTCACATGAGCAATCGTCGATTAAAAGAGTGTATAGACGCTTATAAATAATAAATATACAACATATGAAGATTAATATCATTATTTTACCAATTTATAGTTGTTAAAATGTATGTGTTTTATATTAGAAATGTCTCCTTCTTACCTGTCCGAAACACGGTGAGTAAAAAAATTCAACCGTCCGGAACACAGTGAGTCCTCACGGTAATCCGGACACTGCGTCTCCCGGCGGTTTTTTCAAGATTTCTCCAAAATGATTGGTCCAAAATGTGTCAATCAAACTTTGGAAACGTGTGGAAGGCATGTCCCCAGAGACAGACGAGCCAATCAGGTTTCTCTTTCCGCGGACTGATATCTTACAGGACTTTTTACTGTGCAAAGTGTCCGGAATACAGTGAGTCTACGTTAAGCCTATCTTTGGAACTCTGTCTGTTTTTTAGACAATAACGAGTGAAAATAGTTAGGTTAGATACATTTGAGTAGGCTTGTTTTGTAAAAAATCGATAGCTGTAATGCTTCGGTGCAGAATGAAGCCTGTGAGCCACAAAGGTAATAGTTTGCGTGCAGATTAGGTTAATTTCCGCCTATTAGACAGCCTATTCAGCTCATCGTTTTTTGTTCTGCTTCACCTATAGCTCTTAAATCTTTAAAATGGAGTTTAGGTATATGTATGTAACCACAGTCGTTAGCTTTGGTTAACTATTGAAGTCTTTTCTCTTGTCAAAAAGCTCAACGCGACCGCCAACTTTGTTTGCGTGCAGATTAATTTCTGCCTATTTTAGACAGCCTAGTATTTTGGTATTGCATCACTCATATATCTCTTAAACGTTTAAAATGGAGTTTAGGAATATGTATGTAACCACAATTATGGAGTCAAAATAGGGCCATATATATCTGCAAAATAAAACAATGTTTTGCAAACAAAAAATGTTTTGCAAAAAAAAATATGTTTTGCAAATAAAAATAGAGTATTGAGAAAAAAATTGCTTTTTTGCAAGTAAAAAAAAAATAATTGCAAAAGAAATGTTAACCACTGAGAGAAAAAATAAAGTTTAGCAAAGTAAAACTTCAGCAGCATTGACTTTGCAACACATATTTCCCTTTGCGCTGCTCCTTTAAATCCGCGTTTCAGTCATCCGTGCCTCTGCGGCGCAAGCTTTCCTTTGCGCTTCATTTTTCTTTGCGCCTCGCTTTGTGTCCCTGATTTGACGTGGGGGTGGGGTCAAGAGGTTGGGGTGTGTACAAGGGACGAAGGCGTGTCCCTCTCGTTACGTCATCAGCGCGAGCCCCAGACCGAGTGGATCAATCGAAATGGCGGAGCAGAGACATGCGGGTGATGGATCACAGGTATGTATTATTGATCGCTTTCTTCAAGTTCGCTAGATAGACCGATAACTATATGTAACTATGTGTATCAACGCATTTGCTCAAGTTAAGTAAGTTAGAGATCAATTAATGCGGTTAATGTGGCGATTAGCTAATCGCCGACACAACATTAAGTGTGTCGGCGGCTGTACATTTCTCTCAATATGCACACCTTTCACGTTGTTTTATAATTAATAAATAATAATAATTATTCTCCACGCCCTAGTTGTATTATGGACTATAAACGATGCCAAAGGTGTCTCTCAAAATATACTGTAAATTGAAAACAAATAATACAAAACAAATGCCTTGTATGTGCAAACATAATTTGAAATAAACCTCTTTCTGATTCCGAACAAGTTGATTTATATACAGTAGGTCACATCCCTATAGACCAGGGGTACTCAAGTTCAGATGCCAAGGGGGCCACATTTAAACCATATTAAATGCGAAGGGACACAAATTACAACTTGCATCGTAAAACTTTATTTATGACAATATTTACAGTTTTTACTTATATAGAAATTCAGTTTATTACCTATCTTGCTTGGTAAGTCTTGCTAGTCTTCGTTCTATTTTAAGTAGGCTAATACTGAACATGAAAATAAAAAATATGGAACAAAAAGTGGATTAACAGTTTTCTAGCAATATTAATTATTAATATTAAGCAAAAAAAAAAAAAAAAAACTTCATATTCGAACAGAGTTATTTTTTTTTCTTTTCAAAACGCTATAAATCCATCCTTTTTTTCCCCCAAAAAAAATCTAAATCTTTTTTTGTTTGTATTTTTTAAAAAGTCTTTTGTCTTTTATTTTTCTTGTTTGCATTTATGAGGAAAACACAATGTTTCGTGACAGTTCTCCATTACGGACGTGAGCGGCACTAAAAGACTTTCAAACTTTCACAGAGACCTCAAACAGAAAGCACAAACCTTTCTTTAAAAATGGCGTTTATCGTGTTTTGGAAAAGAGCTCTTCATATATTATCTTTATATTTAAATATTTAACAATTATTGATTAGGCCTATAATATATATAGGCAATTATAGCTACATCAAATGTTCAATTATTTATTATAGCCTATGTTTTCTTTAGATGACATTATACAGGGTCGCTTTACAAATTTATAAGGCTATTATTATTAGTATACTAATACTAGGCCAACTATTATCCCAGTAGGCTACATCTAACTTTTAAGTTTGTCAGAATTCGCTCAAAAGCAGCTTTGATCAGTTTTTCATGCCCCGTTCCGAACAAAACTGCCGGTTATAACTGGAGGTTTTGCAAGAGTTTCGCGAACTCATTGACGTATTGACAGCTCGTAATTGTAATGGGAGCGCTTTTTGCTACTGTTTATAACCCATTGACAATTTGAAAATAAGTTTTGTTTTTTATGCTGTTAAGAGGATCGATCGGACAATTACACAATGCAGTAGAGATGCGCGGATCAGCTCTAACGTCACCCGAATCAGCTGTGAAAGTGCGCATCTCTGAATGCACGAGCTAAGCATAGCGCGCCGCACACACAAGTTGCCTGACAGTTTTACCGCTTGTTTTGCTATTGTTGCGCTTAGCAAGTTAATGTACATTTCGGAGATATCAAGTAGCTATATAAAGTCTCACTAAACATTCCACACACATCACAATGACGATGATGAATGTTATTTTTTTATTAATCGACCAACGGATTATCGACCGTCCGCAATATACATAGATAAAAATCACACTGTCTAATATTCGCGCAACTTTTGAGCTCAAATTATAAAAAAAAGTGCGTTCATCTTTTGCATGACGCGGGCCATAAGATTAATGCCGATGGGCCGGATGCGGCCCGCGGGCCGCCTGTTGAGTATCTGTGCTATAGACTATGTTTAAAAGCTGTGATGTTATGATACATTGTTAACTTATTCTAGATCAGTTGTGTGAAACTCAATTCCTGGAGGGCCACAGCTCTGCACAGTTTAGCTCAAACCAGCTCCAGCCCACACCTGTTTGGAGGTTTCTAGTAATCCTGAAGATCTTGATTAGCTGAATCAGATGTGTTTGATTAGGGTTTGAGCTAAACTGTGGAGAGCTGCGGCCCTCCAGGAACTGAGTTTAAAACCCCGATCCAGATAATCCTATATGATGTTGTCATGACATATTTAACAGAGAGAATATTCAGATGTCTGTACAGCTGCACAGAATTTAATAGGTGTTCTGACCCAAAGCCTTGGTCAGATTCAGTCAGCTCATGGTCAGCAGCAGCAGCCACAACAACGACAGCAGCCTCCTGCTATTTCTCAGCCTCGAATAGAGCAGGATATGGCCAGGTTGCCGCATCCACATCTAATTATCTTAACAATTGTCTTTTGAATATTTAATATTATAATTAACATTGTTTTATTATTTGTAGATCTTTTCCTGGGATGTTTAAAAAAGCAAATGTAGCCCTGTTGAAATTATCTATAATATTTTCTTCAAAACTTATCTTTATATTGTTTTGTTTATTTGATTTATGTTGTATTTTTGTTTTTTCATGTGTATTGAAAACCATTTTATATTGTTAGCAGTGTATAAAGTTTGTCTAGGTTCTGATTGGGTATTTCAGATGTCAGTTTGGTTTGGAGAGCAATGTGATAGGCCACAGGGGGCGGGAGGAGAGAGTGGGAAGAGAGAGGGGACGAAGAAGAGGAGATAGAAGAAAAAAATAACCAGGTTGACACAGAGTGTGACGCAGTTACAATTTGAGTGTTCTTTTGTTTTATTAATAGTAGTGAGTCTATATAATTTCGTACAGAAGTTAAAGTGTTGATCTCCTACTTTAGTTCATCATGAGTGCATGTAAGTTAGTACATTCTCGCGAATGTGACGCACTTGTTATTCACGAGTGATTTGGATGAACCGGAGACTGAGCTCCTCCGGCCACGTTGGATTTCATCACCAGGTAGCGCTTCAGGTACCCTGGATTGCCTGTAAGTTCCCCTGGCCTCGTTGGATTCCCTGATCGGGACCGCACGCCGTGTTGAACGTTTTGCTCGGTGCAGCTGTCTTTCTCCTTCCTGTCGCTCTCTTTGTTGCTCCATTTGTCGTGGGACTATGGTGATGTGAGCATGACGACCGTGAGTAGTAGCCTAACATTACTTTACATTATTGTTGGCTCTAGTAAGAGTGAAGTGGCGATTTGTATTTTTTCCGCCCCACCGCACACGAGCATCGTTCAGGCCTGCAACTCTTCTTATTTGTTTACTTTATTGGGACTATTTTTGTCAGTTTTATTTTTATTTTTCAAAAGTCTGGGCCCAGTGAAAATTAATAACTGTCTGAAAAGAAATGTAAAGTGGTGTGAAAGTGTTGAATATAGCCTACTCCATCCATTTCATTGTGAGTGATGTAAAGTTATTTACTGTGTTTGATAACTGGTTTTGGAGGTTCGTTTTCCAACTTTAGTTAGGCCTAATCTTCAAGTAACAGGGAAACAATTGAGTATTCAAATTGAGTATTTATTCCTGTTTTCTTATTACATTTACATTCTGTGATTTAAAAAACTTTCATTCTCTTTCCCTTCAATATATAATATATATATACCACAGTAACGAACCCAGAGCACTCTAGATAACGTTATTAGAACATAGCCTATAGAGTGCTACATAATTTGGAGGCACCGCTGGGATGTGCTGTGCGAGTGTAGGCAGCCAGTAAACCCAGATCATACCCCACCTGAGATCCGACCTGCTAGTGGAGAAATTCCCTGGAAGATAATTCTACTTACCCCAAGAGAGTCAAAGCCGTTTTCTGATAAATTTCGCAAGTTATTACAAGAAGAAGGGAAGACGATGGATGATGTCAGGGCTCTTTTCTCCAAGAATCCCCTTCAAGGAAGTTCACCTGATAGTATCATCCGAGCAGTTGGAGATCTACTTGAGAAAACCATGAGACCTAGCAGTGATGCTAATGCTTTCAGACGTTTGAGAACGTTTTCTGGGACCATTCCCACTCCTCCAGGCGAAGAAAGTCTAGAACATTGGCTTTCTCATGCACAGTTAATGGTTGAAGAGTGTAGCTGTTCCAACAGAGAAAAACGCACAAGGATAGTTGAAAGCTTAAAGGGACCTGCTTTAGATATTATTCAAGCAGTGAGGCTAAACGATCCAGATGCAACCCCTACTGATTATTTAAAGGCATTGGAGAATGCTTTTGGTACTCCTGAGTCAGGGGAGGACTTGTATTTTGCTTTCAGATCTATGCACCAGCAGTCTGGTGAAAAGTCTGATTTCTTGTAAAGGTTGGAGAGATCTCTTAGAAGAGTTTTGCACAGAGAGGGAATATCGCCCCAACGCACAGACCAAGTTAGGCTAGAACAGCTTATTAGAGGTTCCACACAATCTGACATGATACTGGTGCATCTACGGCTAAGGGAGAGAAGAGAGAAGCCTCCTACCTTTTTGCAGTTGTTGAATGAGATCAGAGAGGAAGAAGAATATGAAGCTTCACGTCGAAAGCTGAATCCTACGGTGAGACAGGTTCAGGCTACCAAAGAGACAAAGTCAAATTCTTCTGAAATTCAAGAGCTAAAAGCCGAAATCAAAGTGTTAACTTCAAAATTGAAGAAAAGAGATTCTGAGCCTGAAACAAAACTGAAAAATTCTCAAAAGCCAGTTGAGATTGAAACGGAGAAGGATGTTCAGATTCTGCAGAAACAAGTGAAACAGCTCCAGGAACAGCTTAGTGTAATGACAGTGTCACAAGGTGTGTCTGCGTCTAGGGAGTTCTCAAGGAGGGATGGCAGAATCAAGCCTAATATTAACCAGAAACCACAGTTACCTCCCGAAACTTCAGATTTCTTCTGTTACAGATGTGGCGAGGATGGCCATATTGCCACGCATTGCAATTTTTCTGAGAACACTGCAATTCTTCTGAGAACACTGCAAAAGTCATTGAAAAAAACTGATCCGTGCTCTTCGGAGGGGAAAGAGTGGAAAAGGATCAGCATCTGCAGCGGTAGAGAACTTTTCTGTTCGTCAGGGAAAAGTAGAGTCTCTAAAGCCAAGCCACTTACCTGAGGGGTTAGTGGGCCCATCTCCTCTTGCTAGTGTCAAGCTTGAAGGTCAGCGATGCAAAGCCCTACTGGACAGTGGTTCCCGTGTCACCATAGTGTTTGAAAGTTGGTACCAGCAGCACCTTTCGCATGTTCCTCTTATGCCTCTTTCAGACCTTGCAATATGGGGTCTCAGTGATTCCACTTACCCTTATAGTGGGTATATATCTGTTGAATTGGCTTTTCCTGAGGTCAAATCACTCTCTAAAGAGAAGATTTCAATCTTGGCACTTGTATGTCCGGACCCCAAGAGTCCAGATCCGGTTTCAGTCATTCTTGGCACAAATACTTCCAAGCTTAACACTCTGTTGGCTCACTGCAAAGAATTGGTCAATAGCAGCACTGTCAATTCGCTGAGAATACTTCCTTATGAGTTGAATGCTACCAAACAGTCTTTGACATCCAACAGCAGAGTATCTACTGATGTTGTGGGACTAGTGAAATGGGAGGGTCCCGGACCATTAACTATTCCTCCTCGCAGTACTAGTTATGCTATGTGTAAGGTCATGCCCCACCAACCTTTAGCCCATCACATTCTTCTTATGGAGATGCCAGAAGATGGTCAACTTCCTGCTGGTGTTCTAATGCCCTCTCTTGTGATGACTCCTTCTTCTGTGAATGAAGATCATTTCCTCGTACCCCTTCAAAACTAATCTCAGAAGGGAACCGTGATTCCTATCGGGACTCTAGTGGCTCAAGTATGTGTGGTAGACACTGTCACAGTGCCACAGAAATCAGTTTCCACACAAAAGACCCTAGACCCTAGCTTGTTTGACTTTGGAGACTCTCCAATTCCAGAAGTTTGGAAAACACGCCTCATCAACACACTGTCACAAAAAACTGGAGTTTTTTCAGTAGATGAATGGGATGTAGGACTAGCCAGTGGGGTGAAACACCAAATAAGACTCAGTGATTCAAAGCCATTTTGAGAGAGATCCAGGCGTATAGCCCCAGCTGACATTGAGGATGTTCGGCGTCATATACAGGAACTGTTGGCTGCAGGAATAATTAAAGAATCACGCAGTCCTTACGCTTCCCCCATAGTCATTGCAAGAAAGAAGAATGGCCGTATACGCATGTGCATTGACTATCGCACATTGAACTCCCGCACAGTGCCTGATCAGTACACCATGCCACGTATTGATGATGTGCTTGATTGTTTGACGCGCACCAAATGGTTTTCTGTTCTGGATTTGCGGAGCGGATATTACCAGATTGCAATGGAAGACAAAGATAAGGAGAAAACAGCATTCATTTGTCCATTGGGATTCTATCAGTTTGAGAGGATGCCTCAGGGAATAACTGGAGCTCCTGCGACATTCCAACGATTGATGGAAGCAGCAGTTGGAGACATGAATCTGTTACAAGTATTGGTCTATCTGGATGATTTAATAGTGTTCGGAAAAACCCTTAAGGAGCATGAGGAACGCCTGTTGAAGGTACTGAAAAGGCTAGAGGAGTGTGGCCTAAAAATTTCACTTGATAAGTGTCAATTTTGCCAGCCCCAGGTGAAATACCTGGGCCATATCGTGTCTGCAGCTGGTGTAGCAACTGACCCTGAAAAAGTGAAAGCCGTTCTTAAATGGAAGAAACCTGTAGATTTGAAGTCACTACGATCATTCCTTGGGTTCTGTGGGTATTATCGGCGTTTTATTGCCAATTATTCATCCATTGTCAGGCCCTTGACTGAGTTAACTAAGGGTTATCCACCAACTCAGAAAAGGAGGAAATCTGGTAGTGCCGAGAAGCAGCAGTACTTCAAGGAGTCGGAACCCTTCGCTGATAGATGGGACAAAGCCTGTGATGATTCCTTTGAGAAAATCATAAAATGTCTCACCAATGCTCCCGTGTTAGCTTTCGCTGACCCAAGCAAACCTTACATTCTTCATATGGATGCGAGCCTGGATGGGTTGGGTGCAGTGCTTAACCCTCTGGGGTCTAAGGTGTTTTTGGGGTCCTTGAGATGTTCTGACATGCCCTGACATTTTTGCTTTTTTCAGTTGCTTATAAACATATTAATGGCAAAAAAAAATTACACACTATTTAGCACAAACAGGGCTACCATGAAATGTGAGCAACAAGAATGTACATGTCTGCATTTTTGAGAGAATAATGTTTATGCATGGTTATTGAAAAAACTAAAAACTAAAGTTTCTGAAATAAGGCCATAAAACACATTCTAAATATGTGCCAATAAGACTTTTGTCTAAAAGATGTCATCGCCTAGTGTTTTTTCTTCAAAATGAAGTGAAAATCACCCTGTCTTATCATTCACATAACACAATACATTGATTTGAATTTTGCAAAGCACTTTCTGTTTGGAAAGCCAATATGCGGAGTGGGCGTCAACGGTCATGCATATTTAGTGGTCACCTTAGGAGACAGTGGGGCCCGCATACTTAATTAGCCATTCATTCAGGTGAGTCACTGAGCCACAAGAATGCAAGAGCAACAGTTGGAAGCATCTCAATTCTTTTTTATTTTTCCACATATTGTGCTTGCAATTTGGCCTATAATATCCAAGGAAAACATGTCTAGTAATTGTGCAGTTAATTCTCATACTGTATTTTCAGTTTTGGAATATTTATCCTCTCCCCAAATTTGTCAATAATAAAACACAATAAAAGTTATTTAAAGAAAAGGCTTATATTTACCTTTTAATAGTTTGTTTACATCTACCTTGTAAATATATTTTTTTATTAAAAAGGTTACAATTACAACAACAATTCAAGTGTAATCTTTCTTTGTAAAAACTAAAGTATACATTTTATCATACATATTTCAAAGTTAAGGATTTGATTGATTATTTGATAACTTTATTTTTGACAAAACATATTATATTTAACATAAGCAAATATTGGCAAACAAAAGCTTATTTGAGGTGGCAGATATTTTACAGTAAAAATGTATAATCTATCCAAAACTAATCAACGAAATGTTGTCTTTCATTTTTATTATAAGAAATATAAATGTTAATTTGCAGTTTAATACGTTGCTTATACAAATACATTTTATTTCAACATATTTTAGTCGATATTTACTGAGTGTAGCAATACAGTTTGCTAAAACCGAAACATTCATACACAAACAGAAACGCCTGACTGTAACGTTGTTTTTATGAAATATTAGGGCATATAAATGTTAATTTTCAGTTTAAAGGAGAACTTGGTAACTTTTTTAACTAAATAAAACTGTCTAGAAATCATTTGGATGGTTAAACAACCTGTTCTGGTGATATTGGTGACTTTCCCCGCTCCCCCAGCGTTCCCAGGCGGAAAACCAACCTTGCAACTTCGGGACTACCGTCCCGGCAAGATAGAAATTGGAAGTCTCGTGAGAAGCGAGGACGAGAACGAGAACGAGCGCGAAACACGAATTGCTTTACGGCAATTCGACATAAACACACACGCATGTATGATATATTACCAGATTACCCACCTCGGTAGACATAGCTCCACACAATACAGTTGGCTTGCTCCGATCAAAACAAACGCACATGAGCAGCGGTAGAGAGGGGGAGGAGGCCGCCGCAAGTGAGTTTTTTACGACCGTGTTGTGAAATATACGCCCCACCACAGCTGTAGGGGGAGCTCGTGGGGAAAACATGCGACAACAAAAGGAAAAATCAGCGAAGAAGTGACTAGAGTTCGCTAGAGTTGCCGAGTTCTCCTTTAAAACGTTGCTTATACAAATAGCCTACATTTTATTTCAACATATTTCAGTCGATTTTTACTCAACTCAGTACGGCAATACAGTTTGCTAAAACATAATCATTCATTCACACAGAGACGCAATTTAAATTTAAACTGTCTTTTTGCGAGCTGTGATAAACAGCGCGCATCTCTGCGGCTGCCATTCATTCATTCACAGAAACGCGATTAACTTGAGAAGGAAAAAAAACGTACTACATATTCGGATCCTCTCTCCTGCAATACCCGCACTCTGAGGTAGATTTTCCATTATTAATATTTCTCACAGCGCTGCCAGATGGTGTAAACACGTAGGCTACTATGATCTGAATAAACTTGTGTTTTCTCGAGCTGATATGGGGGGCGTTCACAGGTTTGCTTGGATTGCCTCAGTAATTTGCGTTTGAATAGCACGCGCTCTCCGTGGGCGGAGTCACATTACATTTGAATTAGCTCTAATTAGCTCGACTGGAATCGCTCTTTTTTAATACAGATTTCACAAGATGAGAATATTAGTTTTTTATATAAATTACCTCATTTAAAAGAATAGAATTCAAGCTTCATGCCTGTGTATCTGTATGTCTGTTTGACTGAGTATTCGCTGAGTTACAGTTCATTTTCGGACGCGTTTCAGAATGGTCTTCACTGACAGAGAGAAGGCAGAACTCGCCTCACGTTTATTTTTCTTTATTTGGCAAAAAGCACAACACTTTGTTTTTATTGTGAGTATACACAAAAATAATACACATTTAACAGAATCGATTGATGTATGAAACTTGCTTGTAATATCAAAGTCCACAGAGCAAAATTAATTTCTTTTGAACTGAACTGAAAAAAAGCGAGCTGGTATCGCCGGCGATACCGTCGACCCCAGGGGGTTAATCAAGAATACCCTGAAGGTCTTCGTCCCATTGCTTTTGCCAGCCGAAAGTTGAGTATGTCGGAACGTAATTATCCTATACATCAGCTAGAATTCCTTGCTGTGAAATGGGCCGTCGTGGATAAGTTCCATGATTACCTTTATGGAGCCAAGTTTACAGTGAGGACAGATAACAATCCTCTCACATATGTGCTGACAACTGCCAAACTTAACGCCACAGGCCATAGGTGGTTGGCTGCGTTAACTACCTATGACTTTGATGTAGAGTACAAACCAGGAAGAAGCAATGTGGATGCTGACCTTTTGTCAAGGAATGCTCAGGGTTCTCAGGATGACTGGGAGAAGATACCCCTTTCTGGAGTGAAAGCTCTTTGTCAGCAGGTTTGTGTTAGTATGAATGACACCTCCAGATTTGTAGACCAGCTTGGGGCATCTCCTAAAGCCATCCCAGATGTTTTTGCTTTTCCAACAAAAGTTGGTGTTAGTACGTTTGACCAGTTAAGTAGAGGTGACTTGACAAAAGCACAAAGATGTGATCCTGCCATCGGGGTCGTGATGAAACATATGGAAGCTAGGAAGTCCATGTCTGATCTTAAAACACAAGATCCTGTCCTCATGATATTTCAGCGGGAGAGTCCTAAGTTCCAGATGAAGAAGGGGCTTCTATATAGAATCATCCAAAGATCTGGAAAAGAGGTGTGTCAGTTAATTCTACCCGAGCAATACAGGCCTATGGTTCTAAAAGCTATGGATGATGACCTAGGACATTTTGGAGTTGAGAGAACTATGGCTCTCATAAAGGACAGATTTTATTGGCCCAGGATGGCCTTTGAGATTACACAGTACATCAAGAATTGTGGCAGATGTGTTGCGCGTAAGACTGTGCCACAGAGAGCTGCGTTCTTACAGCAGATCACAAGTACAGGCCCGCTTGATTTGGTGTGTATAGACTTTTTGTCTATAGAGCCGGATTCTAGAGGAATCTCAAATGTGCTAATAGTGACAGATCATTTCACCAGATATGCACAAGCCTTTATAACTAAAGACCAAAAGGCTTTAACAGTGGCAAAGGTACTGTTTGAAAAGTTCTTTGTGCATTATGGATTTCCTAATCGCATTCATTCTGACCAAGGACGCGATTTTGAGAGTCAGGTCATTAAAGAGTTGTTGGGAATGTTGGGTATCCATAAGTCAAGAACTTCACCATACCACCCTCAAGGTGACGCCCAACCCGAGAGATTTAACCGCACGTTACTGTCCATGCTCGGAACTCTCGATCCAGACAAAAAGTCAAGGTGGAGCCAGTATGTATGCCAGCTGGTCCATGCATATAACTGCACCAAAAATGATGCCACTGGTTTTTCGCCATACTACTTAATGTTTGGTCGAGAGGCTAAACTGCCCATTGACTTGTGTTTTGAAATATCTCCTGAGGGTGAAAATGATGTCAAATATCATCAGTACGTGGATCAAATGAAACGTGAGTTGAAAAGTGCTTATCAGCTGGCCATGGAGGAAGCCTCTAAGAATCATCAAAGAAACAAAAAACATTATGATTCTAGAGTCCGAAATCAGACTCTCGAAGAAGGTGATCGAGTGTTGGTGCGTAACCTAGGGATCACTGGAAAACACAAGTTGCAGGATAGGTGGAATCCATTGCCTTACCTGGTGATAGAAAAGCTTCCTCACCTACCTGTTTACAGAGTAAAGCCTGAACGGGGCCTGGGCGCTGTGAAAACATTACACCGTAATCACTTACTGCCAATTGGTTATCTGGTGAGGATGCCAGTGAGTGTTCCCAAATCACCAAAAAGCCGGAGGCTGATGACTCGAGCACAAGGAGTCGAAAGATTAAGAGAATCAAACAATCAAAGTTCAGCACAAAGTGGTGACCATGAAGAACAAGATGAGTCTGAAGAGGAAGATCTTTATCCTTTACCACAACTTACCTTTGAAAGGACTGGGTTATGGGATAAACCTGTTGAGTCTAAAAATACCTTACCTGCTCCAAGCGATACCCCGGTTGTTCATGTTGAAAGACCTCCAGTTTCAGATGTATCAGAAGAAGAGGATGAACAAGAAGAGTTAATTCAGTGTGGAGGAACAGAGGATCCTCTATCACCTGTCCTGGAACCTGTGGTGGACACAGAACTAGATGGGGGAGACGTCCCTGCTTCTAGTGTCTTGGATAAGGAGGTGGAGTCTATCTCTGAACCAAAAGAACGTAGAAAAGTGAAGCCTGTCATCTGACTTAGTTACGATGAACCTGGAAAACCAACAGACAGACCAATTACAATAATACATAGGGGCATGATGATTCAGATCTCTTATCAATAAGAACTTTAAGTCTCACAATTTAGCCTATACACTGATACCTTCTTGATATGTATCTTCATTACTTACCTGTCAGAGGGTAGACAATTGAGTTCCCTGTTAAGTCTCATGGGGACATGAAGACCTTTTAGAAGGGGGAGGGTGTAGCCCTGTTGAAATTATCTATAATATTTTCTTCAAAACTTATCTTTATATTGTTTTGTTTATTTGATTTATGTTGTATTTTTGTTTTTTCATGTGTATTGAAAACCATTTTATATTGTTAGCAGTGTATAAAGTTTGTCTAGGTTCTGATTGGGTATTTCAGATGTCAGTTTGGTTTGGAGAGCAATGTGATAGGCCACAGGGGGCGGGAGGAGAGAGTGGGAAGAGAGAGGGGACGAAGAAGAGGAGATAGAAGGAAAAAATAACCAGGTTGACACAGAGTGTGACGCAGTTACAATTTGAGTGTTCTTTTGTTTTATTAATAGTAGTGAGTCTATATAATTTCGTACAGAAGTTAAAGTGTTGATCTCCTACTTTAGTTCATCATGAGTGCATGTAAGTTAGTACATTCTCGCGAATGTGACGCACTTGTTATTCACGAGTGATTTGGATGAACCGGAGACTGAGCTCCTCCAGCCACGTTGGATTTCATCACCAGGTAGCGCTTCAGGTACCCTGGATTGCCTGTAAGTTCCCCTGGCCTCGTTGGATTCCCTGATCGGGACCGCACGGCGAGTGTTGAACTTTTTGCTCGGTGCAGCTGTCTTTCTCCTTCCTGTCGCTCTCTTTGTTGCTCCATTTGTCGTGGGACTATGATGATGTGAGCATGACGACCGTGAGTAGTAACATTACTTTACATTATTGTTGGCTCTAGTAAGAGTGAAGCAGCGATTTGTATTTTTTCCGCCCCACCGTACACGAGCATTGTTCAGGCCTGCAACTCTTTTTATTTGTTTACTTTATTGGGACAATTTTTGTCAGTTTTATTTTTATTTTTCAAAAGTCTGGGCCCAGTGAAAATTAATAACTGTCTGAAAAGAAATGTAAAGTGGTGTGAAAGTGTTGAATATAGCCTACTCCATCCATTTCATTGTGAGTGATGTAAAGTTATTTACTGTGTTTGATAACTGGTTTTGGAGGTTCGTTTTCCAACTTTAGTTAGGCCTAATCTTCAAGTAACAGGGAAACAATTGAGTATTCAAATTGAGTATTTATTCCTGTTTTCTTATTACATTTACATTCTGTGATTTTAAAAACTTTCATTCTCTTTCCCTTCAATATATAATATATATATATACCACAGTAACGAACCCAGAGCACTCTAGATAACGTTATTAGAACATAGCCTATAGAGTGCTACACAAAGAAGAAAACGTCTCCGGTTACTATCGTAACCTCGGTTCCCTGAGAGGCGGGAACGAGACATTACGTCACTGACGTATATGGGAACTCCTTCCTTCTCCATTTCACTGAAATCTTATAGGCTAACGCCAGCTGGAGACAGCTGGCCAATTGACGCGAACATGCAAATGCTGACCGACCGCGGGCAGTATAAATAGCGTGGGCGCGACAATTACGTCAGAATCAAGACTGAACGCTAGCACAGCTGATCAAACGGCGAGCACGGCGGCTGACGTAATGTCTCGTTCCCGCCTCTCAGGGAACCGAGGTTACGATAGTAACCGGAGACGTTCCCTTTCAAGGCGGTCACTTCGACATTACGTCACTGACGTATATATGGGAACTGTATAGAATCCCGCCGTGAGCGCAGTGAAGATAAGCCCTGAACGGGGTAAAGCCACACCCACGAGAGACAACAGTTCTAAGCCAGCAGCACCGCCAGGAGCACTCGAACTGATAGGCAAAACTAGACCAAGAAACATCTGATCCGACCTTACCAAGTTGCATATCCAATGCAATGAAGCGAAGGCTGCACTGGACAGGGCAGCACAACACCATAAGCACTAAAACACAAGAATTAACACAGTGTCGACGGCAATAGCGGTGACAGCTGCATAACCTATAGCCATACACAGAGTAACAGTATATAGAAACTACTGCGTAATGCGGAAACAGCCGTGAAACCTTAAGTCATAACACAGAGTTAGCAGCAATGGTAACTCTGCATAATGCAGACCACTGCACAGCTGGTGGTAACAGTTCATGAGTACACTTAATAAAACTCACCGAACCCACGACGCTATAGGCAGTGCACCAAACTTGAAACCCTGGCGAATGTGTTCTGAGAAGACAGCCAGCATACCTAAATCCCGTAGGCATTAAGCCAACATTGAAAGCGTCGAATTTAGGAGAAAGTCTCAGTATAAAACAGCACGTGCCTAGTACCATCCACCAAGCACACAAACAGCTAGTCAGACTGCTGCCTAGTGATCCACGTACATCCGCAAAGCCCTTACAGGGCCAACAGCACTCTGAGCATCGGCATCATGCGAGGCTGACGGCTCAGCAGATAAGGCGGGCAGGGATCAAACTGTGCTCTGAACGGTGTAAGCGACTTCGGAACGCAGCTTGGTATCGGATGGAGAGTGACGCTGCAGTCACCAGGTCCGAGACAATGCAACATCATTCACTTAGAATGAGCGTAGGTCTCCAAAGTGCTTCGCTGGGGCGAGAGCAGGTGGAAGGCCATATTCAAGGAAGCTCTCAGCACTTATTAGTGTGAAGTGTCTTGCTCAACTATGGACCCAGCAGCGGACACACAAGAAGGTTCCACAGCTTGGGGCTGGGGTGCCAATAGTGCCGATCACCTGTAGAAGCAGGACCTTCCTGAGGGGGATTGTCATGGGGGAGCCCCATAACTCTCAGGTCCATGAAACCTGAGAGTTATGGACCGGGGATGAAAGGCCAGTAAGGGGGTCACAAGGAAACTGACACTCCCTTGTAGAACATAGCCGATGTTCTATAGCCGATGTACGGAAGTTCAATTAACACATAACTGAATGTACATAAACACAGTGCTAGTAGCCGTAGCGACAACAACTGTGAATATACGCAGTTAGATAATAGCCCCATAATAGCATAGAACCCTCAGAAGTACACAAACACAGTCATAGCCGTAGCTAGAACTGTGAGTATACGAGTTAGTACAGAATAGCCAGTTGCACTGAAGGCAACGGGGCAACATAACAGCGTAGCACATGTACGTAACAGCATCGGTCGCTGTAGCGCCAACTTAATAACGCAGTAGCTCAGTATAGGCACTGAAGGATACGGGGCAACACCGCAGCATGAACACATCCATGTGCAATTAAATGCAGCGCAGGTCGCCGTATATCGACAGAGACTGTGAATATGCACAGTTCGACTGGGATAGCTAGTTGCACTAAGATACAGGGCAACATGACAGCATAACACAAGTGCGCAAGAATAGCACATCCATGTATGTACATAAATCCAGCGTAGTCCCCGTAGCGACAGAAACTGTGTAGAGACAGAAACTGAGATGCACAGTTAGATCAGGATGGCTAGCTGCACTGAAGGAAACAGGGCAGCATTACAGCATAACGCATCCATGTACGTACATACATCCAGAAATTGTGAATATGCACGGTTAGATAAGACAGCTAGTTTTGCACTGAAGGAAACAGGGCAACAAAATAGCAAAAACACATCCTTGTACGTACATAAGTGCAGTGTAGTCGCCGTAGCGACATAACTGTGAATATGCACAGTTAGATAGGACAGCTGGTTGTTGCACTGAAAGATAGAGGGCAACATAACAGCATAACACAATAGTGTGCACTTTTAAAACATCTGTGTGTATAATGCAGCGCAAGTCGTCGAAGCGACTGAAACTGCATGAATATGCACAGTTCAAACGCAATGGTCGGTTACGTTGAAGGGCAACATAACAGCATAATGCTTCAGTGTGTACACAGATGCAGCGCAAGTCGCCGTAGCGACAAACTGTGACTATGCACAGCGACAACGACTGTGAATACGAGTAACCAGAATAGCCGGTTGCACTGAGGATACAGGGCAATATATAACGGCATAAATCATAGACACATATCAATGTACATAACACAGCGTCAGTGGCATTGCACAGCAACTGTGAATACACAGCAATCAGAATAGCCATTTGCACTGAAGGATACAGGGCAATATATAACGGCAAAATTCATAACACATATCAGTGTGTAGTGTGTACGTAAACATAGCGTCAGTTGCATCGCATGACAACTGTGAATACGCACTGCATAGTAATCAGAATAGCCATTTGCACTGAATGACACAGGGCAATATACAATGGCATAGATCATAGCACATAACAGAGTGCGGTGTGTACGTAACGCAGCACCAGATGCATAGAGCAACAACTGTGAATACGTAGTAGTCAGAATAGCCATTTGCACTGAAGGATACAGGGCAATATACAACGGCAAAATTCATAACACATGTCAGTGTGGCATCGCACAACAACTGTGAATACATAGTTGAATCAGAATGGCCACTTGCACTGAAGGATACAGGGCAATATATAACGGCACAAATATAGCACATATTAGTGTGCAGTGTGTCCATAAACACAGTGTGAGTTGCATCGCGCAACAACTGTGAATACGCACTGCGTAGTAATCAGAATAGCCATTGCACTGAAGGATACAGGGCAATATACAACGGCACAAATCATAGCACATATCAGTGTGCAGTGTGTCCATAAACACAGCGTGAGTTGCATCGCGCAACAACTGTGAATATGCACTGCGTAGTAATCAGAATAGCCATTGCACTGAAGGATACAGGGCAATATACAATGGCACAAATCATAGCACATATCAGTGTGCAGTGTGTCCATAAACACAGCGTGAGTTGCATCGCGCAACAACTGTGAATACGCACTGCGTAGTAATCAGAATAGCCATTGCACTGAAGGATACAGGGCAATATACAACGGCAAAATTATAACACATCAGTGTGTAGTGTGTACATAAACACAGCGTCATTTGCGTTGCACAACAACTGTGAACATGCGGTAATCAGAATAGCCATTTGCACTGAAGGATACAGGGCAATATATAACGGCACAAATCATAACACATATCAGTGTGCAATGTGTACATAAACACAGCGTCAGTGGCGTAGCGACAACAACTGTGAATACGTAGTTGAATGGCCAGTTGCACTGAAGGATACAGGGCAATATATAACGGCACAAATCATAACACATCAGAGTGCGGTGTGTCCATAACACAGCGTCAGTTGCATCGCGCAACAACTGTGAATACGCACTGCGTAGTAATCAGAATAGCCATTGCACTGAAGGATACAGGGCAATATACAACGGCAAAATTATAACACATATCAGTGTGCAGTGTGTACATAAACACAGCGTCAGTGGCGTAGCGACAACAACTGTGAATACGTAGTTGAATGGCCAGTTGCACTGAAGGATACAGGGCAATATATAACGGCAGCCTGACAACATAAGCTGTAAGCACATCAATATGTAATGTACGTAGGCCCAGCGTCAACAGCATAAGCGGTAACGACTGCGCAACCCCGTAGTCAAGACTGACTAGAAGGGGGGTAAACACTCACCGGATTGCGGCTGTGCACTTTCCATTGTCAGAGCGGGGCGTCTAGAGACTCATAACATCCACACTTCCCTGTTAGACTCGACCATGCCTTTGCCTCGTCTCTCTAGACGTGCGTCTTGCGCACGACTACCACTTTTAGGACGTTGTGGAAGACGGAGTCTTTCGTGAAGTAGCCTGTTCTTTAGAGGTTTTGGTGGAAGTCCGGCCGCAGCGGGACTTGAACACCGTCGTTTCCCTAGACTGGCTAGGAAGACTTGAGTTGCTATAGAAACAGTGTTTGGGTGCAGGCGAGCGGGTTGTACAACGCGCTCGTTGGCTGCTGCTGAGATACCGGGCTAAAGTATCGTCTTTGGGCGGGAGAGGGCCCACCAGCGGCCTGCTGGCGGCAGTGGGCCTCATCCCCGCTGATGCCCGGGTTTATTCCCCTGAGGGCGCGCACTGTCCGGCACGTGCCTGTCGTCCTTGAGTGCGGCCTCGGTTGATCCTTGTTAGGGTAGAGCGAGTCAATAGGACCCGCACATATCTGGCATGTAATAGCAGCCATCGGATGCGGGGAGGGTACATGGTGAGTAACCTCTATTGCAACTTCCACGATGACTTCAGATAAGACTTCTAGCGTGAAGAAAAAGAGTCTGACGTAATTGTCGCGCCCACGCTATTTATACTGCCCGCGGTCGGTCAGCATTTGCATGTTCGCGTCAATTGGCCAGCTGTCTCCAGCTGGCGTTAGCCTATAAGATTTCAGTGAAATGGAGAAGGAAGGAGTTCCCATATACATCAGTGACGTAATGTCGAAGTGACCGCCTTGAAAGGGAACTCCAAATCCACAAATACATGTGAAAGCCACACCTTGGAAACCATTTGCTGTTTCCATATATTTAATGAGCAGCAACACTGACACCTCACCCACACCTTCTGAAGAGCTTGAACTACTCCAGGCCGGACTAGGAAAACGGGTGATTCCAATTTCATCCAATGTGAACCATTCGGATGCAAGTTCATTTTATAGTACAATCTAATTTGTTAGTTTGTGCCATCTGATTTTAGAGCAGGATTATTTCTATCACCCTGTGAATAATATATAATTAACTGCTTCAAAGTAATATTCCACTTTCAAAACATGCTGAGATGAATGAACATAATTTGCTTAAACATAGTAAAATGTGAATCAGTATAAAATGACAACCAAATGCACGTAAAATTTTCAATGTGATAAAGATTTAGTTTTTACTTTGTATGGTTGTTTGAGAACCCTTGTTCTGTTTCATGTTTATTTCAGTTATGCAAGCTCCTTGAAGCTGAATTTCCAAAGATGAAGTCACTTACTGGAGGGTGGTTACTTTATAAGGCACCAGGTATGCTGTACTGTCAACCAGAACAGACACAAACATGAATATCTGAGTAGAGTATACTGTAGTGTAAGTAATTTCCATAGGTAGTTATTAATTGAACATTTCCCCTGGCATTCTAACCTTAAATCCCAGGCTACATCCTTTTTTAATAATAGTACACAGGGAAGTGTTAATAGAATATGGGAAGCACTGTTTTTTGACATCGTTTTTAGCTACAGTATAAAGCCAAATTATATAGTAAAGACCTTTTATTGCTGAATTTGTTAATGTGTTTTTAAATTGTCAGGTGGGAATGGAAGAAGAAAGCTTACTGTTGTCCCTCCAGACTCAGAGGGTTATACAGGCAGCCTTCTCAAAATGGCTACCACCGCTGGAAAAACAGCACTGTATATGGTCCCTCTTCAAGATGAGTTATGTCTTGATCCACTGCCATTCTCAGCAGAAGAGTTTGCGAAGATGCCAAAGGTTGAGTGTCGTACTTGTAAAACCACAATGCCACTACCAGTTTTGTACTTGCATGTTAAATCTTGTGGTGGGTGCGCACAGTCAGCTAATGATGAGGTATGTTGTTTACACAATGACATTTTTTAGTAGAATTTATTATAACATTTTTCAGTTAAGTTTTCTTTTAGGCAGAATATATATCTTGTTTTGTCATTTCAGACTACTGAAGATGATGATGATGATGTAAAAGTAGTTGGTGAGATTACCAGAGCAGTTACCCCAACAGCCCCAGCTTCTACACCTACACCCACCACTTCAATACAAACTTGTTCTCCTACACCCACCACAAGTTTTGAGGTGAGCTAAATGAAAATGCTGTGTTTTTAATATATTCAAAATATTTGAGAATACATTTGCTTTTAATTTTAATATAAGTGCATAAGGACCGGTGCAGTTAGTAAAATTAATTAGATGCCATGTTAAGATTTTATTACTAACGGTAATGGTATTTTCTTTGTAGTGCCATCTTGTCAAGCACTTTTGATTAATTGATTGTAATTATACTGTCTCTCATTGGTACATAAAGACCATTTTGCAAGAGGTAAATAACACTGGTTGAGAAGAATGCCCTATTTTTATAGTTTTAAAACACTACACAAATGTTAGAAGTCAATTCAATTTACTAAACATTTAGAACTGAATCAGAATGTTTTTTGTAAAGTTAAAAAAACTGAAACAGCGAGTGCTTGTTTAGATCTTGCAAAATACTTGGTGACCAAAGTATTTAAAGTGACCAATTAAACAAATTACTTGATTGGAGTTTGGAAATAACCAATTGTGTTTTAATTGGGATTTTATTGTATAATACTTAATCAGTTGTCCTTTTGCCATTATAGGATGAGGGACAGTGTCCCATTTGTTTAGACACATTTTCACAGACAGAGTTGCCCATGCATGCAAGTGTTTGTGGAGATAGGTAATTTTTAATGATTTGAAAAGTTATTTCATTTACAGACATTTAATAAGGTTATGTATTAAAAACATGTTTTAAGTATTTTAAGTGTTATAACGTTGTAAATGTTATAAGAAGTCAATCTAACCATTGGGTATATACTCAGTATATTACAGACACTGGATTATGAGAGCAGTTCTCCGTGTGGCACACCAGTACAGCAAAACCAAGGCCCAGACATGAAATGGTACAGTCTATTTATTACATTTTAACAACCCTGAGACATCAGAATTCTTTACTAATCTTTTTTTCCTGTTTTTATAGTCCAGATGATGTATTGCATTTGTTGGCAAGTAGGGTAGATGACAGCAAGGATTTCAAGATCTGTGTTTCTCGAACTGACTTCTATCAAAGAGCTATGGTGCAGTGGCAAAGACAAAAGAGAGGAACCCTGGGCAATACTTTGCGTGTAACATTTTTGGGGGAAGCAGGTGTTGACACAGGTGCCATTCGTAAGTAATTTCTTTCAGGCAAGTCAGGTTCACAATCGCCTTATTAGGTTTTTATATTCATCGTAACAATTTAAAGTTTAGAAAAACAATAAACAGTTACCACATGTGTCATTATGAGATTTGGTATGTTTTAATGTGCTTATAATTGTACAATGTAGTAAATAACATTCTTTTTTAACTTGTATATTTGTTTGTAGATTTGATTGGTGAGATTGAGAAACACTTCTTTGAGCATAGAGGACACCAGAGAAGGAAGAGCCCCATCTACTCCCTAAGTAATCTGGAGAAGGGATTTTTTAGGTTAGTAATATTTTACATTGTAGTAACATGTTAGTTGTCATTTTTGCATACAACTAAATATTACTTTGTATTCTTTCTTTCAGGACTGCTGGAGAAGTGTTTTCTGTTAGTCTTGCTCAGGGTGGGCCTGCCCCCCGTTTCTTGAGGCCATGGTGCTTTGATTATCTCTCATCTGGAGACTTGGATGAATCAACTCTCACTATAGATGATGTGGATGATGCTGAACTTTATAATTTGATTAAAAAGGTAGTAATTTTTTTCCAAATAAAATCTGATTTCATAAAAGCTTTATTTCTACGCAAGCACACCATTTGCCACAGTTTACGTGTTTATGTGTTTTCAGGTGGAGGAAGAAGAAACCGATCTCTCTGCATGGAATGATCAAATAATTAACTGTGGTTTTACTGGGGCCATTAAACCTGAGAACAAAGAGGCCATAATAAGGTCAGAAAAAGTCTTATTACTTCTTTACATTTGAAACCTTGCAAACGGTTTTAATTTTGCTGCCTACCAGATATAGTGATTAGCCACAACACTGTCTATATTATGCAATTTCCTGGTTCTTTTTTCAGATCAATTGTGCTGCATGCAACTCTACGTTTGGTCCCTTTGTTGAAGCAAATCCGAAAAGGTCTTGAAGTCTACAATTTTGTGGACATCCTGGAAAACCATTCAGGACTTTGCCACCAGTTCTTTGTCCCTGATGTGGTGGATGATGATGATAAGGTATCAATAACTGGAAAAAAAAATATGCCTATATCTTGTATTTCATTTTAGAAATGGTTTCATTTTAGGAATATTATATATAGGAAAATTATTATTTGCCAAGTTAAAAAATAATTGTCAAACACTTGTTCCTTACAAAAAATAATAGTAGAAAATGGATTGCTCTTAATACCTCAGTAATGGTTTCCCTGTAGCTTATTGGTTAGATAACAGTGCTAGCATAGCCCAAGGGCTTGGGTTCGATCTCAGGGATTGCACATACTTAAAACACATGTTATTATAGTAATAAAGTAGCTTTGGATAAAAGCCAAATGCATATGTGTATATGTACCTGAAAATGGATGGTTGTTTTTTTTTCCACAGGCTGATGCAGACTTCATCATGCAGAACATTCTTCCGAAAATGTCGGAGAAGGGATCAGTACGAAAGACTTATGAAACAGCTATAATCAACTTTCTGCAAGACTTTCTCCAAGAAATTGAAAGCTGTGGTATGTATGAACTGACAGAGTTGATTTAGTATAAATATTGTTAAAAAAAACTGCAGATTACTCAAATTAATGTTAAAATGTAATTGATCTAATTCAGACAATACCAACCCTAGAGATAACAAGTTATTTTGCTTGTAGAGGATAACCCTGACGGAGACATCCTGCCCTTAACTGTCCCCTGTGTAATGCAATGGCTCACTGGCCAGGGACACAAACCTCTTCTAATGTCAGAACTTAAAGAATTCAAAATTTCTCTTCATTTTGACCATGAGTGTATGCAGAGGATGCCAGAACATAAAATATGCTTCCCAGTTGTAAGTGCCTGTGCCAGAAAAATTACATTTCCCACAGTACACATGGGTGACTACAGTTCTTTTAAATCAGTCATGTTGCAAGCCATTCAGTTTGACAACGGTTTTAACAGAATTTAAAATGCTACTAAATGTATGGAATTGTACATGTTCAGGAAAAAAAACTTTTATACATTGGTAAATGTTCTTATGGTTTTGAAATTTACTGTGTATGTGTAGAGAACACAACGTGTTACATATTGTAAAATTTTATATCTTAATGCATGTGTTAAGAGAACACAAGTTGTTAAACAAGTCTTTTTCTGCTTTAAATATAGCCGATACAGAAAATAAAACAAGCATGCAATGTTTTAAGTTTGTTTTTTATTGAATTGGATGTTAATTTGCTTCTAAATGGATCATTTGGTCACTAGTCATTTCAATGATTGATTTAGTGTCAATTAAGAATGAAGCAGCACCAAATTTAAAACTTCTAAATACTTGTCTCTTCCATAGTTTTGAGAGTGTGAGGTTGGGTTAAAAAAAGTTTGAATTTGGGCCTTAAGTTCTTCAGTTAAGGGGCATTCGACTGGAGGAACTACAATTCCTGTCCACGGCTGGTCAGAGATACTGTCTGTGTCCCAGTCAGAGTCGTCGTCTTGTGCAATCTGTTAAAAGTTGGTAATAGTTTATGGACATTGGGGCAATATCTTACATGAAAACATTACATACATTAAAAGACACAAATTCTTAAAATACCTCAGATAGGACTGGAGGAGTGACAGGGTTTTGCAGGAGTCCAATTTCCCACAACTGGTCTGGGCTTCGATTACTCTCTGTGCGGAGAGGATGGTTATTCCACCCACTAGTAAAGGAGTCAAGGCTGGCCTGGAGACGAGGCAGGAACACAAACTGACAACAAAAGAGGTGAAGGCTGTTGGTTGGCTCTAGTAATCCTTCCTCTTCAAGGCTGTGCAAAACATCATAATAGATGTTTGTAACTGCCATCCATATGTCACGCCAAAGGCGCTCAATGCTAAAAATGGAAGAGAAAACAGTGTGTAATGTTGAACACAAATCATCATTCTTAGAAACAAAACACTTTAAAATTCATATCAAGCTTTAACTAATTTATCTTGCTGCTAACCGCTGGTTATGCACGCTTTTTCCTGAGATGTAGCTTCCCCTGCCACAACCTCGCACAGAAAACATATATCTGGCAATCTCTACATTTTCAACTCCTTGGTCTCCTCGAACTCTAAATGCAAAAAAATAAATATGACAAGGTATTTTAGAAAAGAAACCTAACAGTATTTAAAAAACTTATGTTAACCATGTTTAAACAAGCAGGGATTCATTTACATTTAGCTTACGCTTTTATCCAAAGTGACGTCCACAAAAGAAGCAATCATTACTGGAGGTAAGCATTCATACACACTCATGATGTAAGTTGTCTTACCTCAATGGAAACCCATGTCTCTCCACTGACTGAAGGAAAAAACCGAGGGCAGTGGATGCCTTGTTATCTGTTGCAGCTCCAAGGTACATGATCTGAGAGACAAAGTAAAGTTAGACTTATGCATTCCATCAGGAATTTGATTTGTACAAAATTTATAGGCCAACAATGCATTAAAGTAAGAGAAAAATACCTTTCTGGAGTACCCATAAATGGCACCGAATATCACAAGGCCATATCTGATAAAAGATAATCTGTTATTACCAGTTGAAATGCGTATGTAAACTGTAGAGAGAAACTCACGTGCATAAGTCATTTTTAAGGATTAAAAATATCAAATATCAAAAAAATCTTGGGCATTACTTATATTCCTTCATACATTTTCAAAGAATTTAAATAGAAAACACAGAAACTCACAAATAATGACTTCACATAATGTAATGTGATCACAATATGTTATATTTTCACAGAAAGGGTCACATATACTTTTATCAGTAGCATTACATCAATGGCTTGACAGGCATGACATACCTTATCAGCTTATGGTTTGTGTCTACGTGAACAACATGAAGAGGGCCCTTGATGGAATAAGTCCTTCTGACTACACATCTCAATTGTGTAATTCTTGCAAGTATTCCAGCAGAGTCCACTCGATGCATGGAATCCCAAACTCTTGTCCATGGCACACGATGACCCAAGGCTTGTAAGTGTCCCTTCATCATTCTATGGCCTAGGTGTGGACTTTTAGCTTTGATTGACCTCACTAGGTTGTCAAGTTCTTCATCTGTGATTTTACTGTAGGTGTCCTTTAGAGAAATGCCATACTCAGTGAGGCGACGTTTGATTGTCCTTGTTGACACACCAAGAAGCTCAGCAATACATGGAACAGATAGCTGCATATTAACTAGGTACTGAAGATGTTCTCTAGATATAATAAACTTTGGGGGCCCCTTAACTCCAAATTCCACTTCAAGGGCAGTAACAGGTTCATTGTTATTGTCAATATGCCTATCCACTGTGTTTTTCAAGGTTGACAGTTCGCCAAGGAGTTCCTCTGGGACTGAAATTTGATCATAGACTGATGAAATGAAGAGAAGCTCATGACCGCATAAAAACTGCAAATAATCTAAATCTAGGGGTAGGCGACTCATTGTATCCTGCAGTTTGGATAGCAGTCTTTCCATGATCATCCTTCCCAGCTGGTGACTTGTGGCATCATTAGGTCCATGGACCTAAAGATAAGAATTTATTTGATTAAATGTATAAAAAATGATTTACAAATTGATATGCGAGTCAGCTAAAGTTAAAACACCCTTAGGAGTTTGGCTGGTGTGTGCGTGTTGAGTTCTGTGCATGCATCTGTGTGTGTTTTGTGCACGATTGTTTCTTATTTGAGTGTTTTCACGATTCTGATCAGTAGGAAATGCTGCTCTATGTAAAAGCAGTTCGAGTTTGAGTCACTTATAACGTGCATTTGAAAAAGCAACACCAGTCGAACATCATCATCATTATTATTAATATACTTTATTATCCTGAAAATACCTGAGAAGGTTTTAGGAATATTGATAAAATGATGTCCATATGCATTTCCTATAACTAGTTATGTGTGTTATTGTCTTCCTCTACTGCGCTTATTTTGAGTTTTCGCACGAGAGCGACCTCTAGCTTTCGCGTGCAACAGTATTTTACCTATTTCACCCACAAGCTGTTCATAAATCATGTACAATATAATGTCTGTTAATCGTGACAGCCTTATTTGTGCTGACGCCTAGGTAAAGGTTGCAGTTACTCTTAACGTCTCAGGTCAAAGAACATATGGGTCACATGACAACAGAACATGGCGGATGCAGTAACGTATGTCTGAATGCTATTTCCACCACACATACTATATTGTGCCTTTTTCTGCGGATTACATTTAAAGATTTCAGATGCAAAAAGCCTCTACAGGCCCATCTCCATCAAAAAATGAGATTATGATGTTCAGTGAAAGCTCTCCACACATAATAGCCTATGTGTTACTCAAATAATTTTACTTCAAAACCCCGCTAAATACCACCCTCTGGCCGGTCTGAAGTATCTGTTATTAATAATATAGGAGTCTAATAATAATAATAAGAAAGCGATCAATAATACATACCTGTGATCTATCACCCGCATGTCTCTGCTGCGCCATTTCGATCGATCCACTCGGTCTGGGACTCGCGCTGATGACGTAACGAGAGGGACGCGCCTTCGTCCCTTGTACACACCCCAACCTCTTGACCCCACCCCCACGTCAAATCAGGGACACAAAGCGAGGCGCAAAGAAAAATGAAGCGCAAAGGAAAGCTTGCGCCGCAGAGGCATGGATGACTGAAACGCGGATTTAAAGGAGCGGCGCAAAGGGAAATATGTGTTGCAAAGTCAATGCTGCTGAAGTTTTTTTTCTTTTGCAATTTTTTTTTTTTTACTTGCAAAAAAGCTTTTTTTTTTCTCAATACTCTATTTTTATTTGCAAAACATATTTTTTTTTGCAAAACAGATTTTTTGTTTGCAAAACATTGTTTTATTTTGCAGATATATATGGCCCTATTTTGACTCCATACACAATCATTAGATTTGAATAGCTCTTAAAGCCTTATCTCTTGTCAAAAGGCTCAACGCGACCGCAGACTTTGATGAACACTGCTGGCAGCAGCGACGTCTGTGTCCGTACCATTCTAATCAATGACAGCGTAACCTCGTTTCTCCCTGCTCCCAAGTCATAAATCTTGTATCTCCGATTAAACATGATTTTGGGTAAATGTTGTGTTAATGTTGGTATACAACAGTATATGATAGCAATATAAGGTATAATACCAACTTTAACGATACAATGTTTAATAACTCAAAAAATATGCAGTTTTTTTTAATTTCCTGAAAAATAATGGTTTTGGAGATACGAGGATTCTGCCCGACAGCGACGATATGTAATATGGTGCATATATTTTGCAAAATGCTCCTCTCTAGAGTTAATTTTTCTAGCTGACTAACGAGTGTATGGTCACTGGATATGGTTTTTCTGAGGTAAATGTGACGTTACATGACATTGTTTACAAGCTGATTTACTGACGTCTTTCCACGGTTGAAACACTGATTGAGCGATTCCATGTCACATGATACGTATTTTGATAAGTTGTACTCTACCTTTTAACATACTTTCAGATGCTCATTCATGTTTATTTCACGTGGTAACTGCTATTATTAACCCTCAGGGGACCACTGTGTTTTTGGGGCCTTTGAGATGTTCTGACATGCCTTGACATTTGTGCTTTTTTCAGTTATTTATAAACATGTTAATGGCAAAGGTGTAAATTCACTCTATATAGCACAAACAGGGCTACCATAATATGCGAGCAACGTGTATGCAGATGTTTGTATTTTTAAGAGAATAATGTTTATGCGTGGTTATTGGAAAAAATTAAAATGAAAGTTGCTGAATTAAGACCACAAAACACATATTAAATATGTGTCCACAAGACTTTTGACTAATGGATGTTCTCCCTTTGTGTTCTAGCTTCAAAATTATGTGAAAATAGTTTTGCTTTATCGTTCACAAAAAAAAAATACATTGATTTAAATGCTGTAAAACAGGTTTTGCTTGGAAAGCCAATATGCAAGGGGGAGGAGTAGTTTACACCTTAGATTGCATAATCTCTGCATAATCTCCCCACCCACTCTGCATAATGACTCTGCCTAATGAGCCATTCATTCAGGTGTGACACTGACTGAGCCACAAGGACAAAAGATGTATTTAGAAGAAGACTTATATTGACCATTTAAGATTTCGCTTACATTTCTCTTGTAAATATGTTTTGCTATTTTATTAAAAATGTTACAATTACAACAATAATTACAATTTCAACAATATTTCAAGTGTACTCTTTCTTTGTAAAAAAAAAAAGAAAAAAGATTATAGGCCTACATTTTATCATATGTATTCATTAGTTTGAATATAGCCAACATTGGAACATCTAACATCTTAGTCTATGAATTTATTTTTGAAAAAAATAGTTTTTTTTTTGCAGTTTAATACGTTGCTTATACAAATACATTTTTTTCAACATATTCCAGTGGATTTTTACTCATCTCAGTAGGCTATAGCAAAGCAGTTTATTATTTCACACACAGACGCGCGATTCATATTTAGGCTAAACAGTCTTTACAAACATGTACCCTTCATTCATCTCACAGAAAGGCGAGTCATATTATAGAAATGCGATTCATCTTTTTGCGGTTTGCATAGGCCTACACTAACGTTATTCCATAACGTTATTCCACACGTGAGAAAAGAAAACAGCCTACCTCACTCCTCAGCGGAATCTGCTCCTCATATCAGGAGATATTGCTCCTCATATCAGCACTGTTCTGAGGAATCGTTTCTCCATAAGGTAGGCTATATTATGCCTCACTCGATCGCGACGCGCTGTGTTTACAGCTGATGGGCGTTTCACAGATCTTCAATAGTTCTCAGAATTTGCGTTTGAATAGCACGCGCTCTCCGGGGAGTGGTCACATTACTGTGAATGAGCTCTTAATGAGCTCGACTGGAGTCGCTCTCTTTTTATACAGATTACAGAAGCTGAGAATATTTGTTTTTTATATAAGTTACTTCATTTAACAGATGCGATCTCAAGCTTTATGCCCGTGGGTCTGTTTGCCTGTTTGACTGAATTTTCGCGGAGTTATAGATCATTTTCGAACGCGTTTCAAATGGGAGTTCACGGACAGAGAGAAGGGAGAAATCGCATCATGTTAATTTTTCTTTATTTGTCAAAAAGCAAAACACTTTATTTTTATTGTGAGTATACAGAAAAAAAATAGAAACTGAACAGGATCGATTGATGTATTACACGAAAATGAAAGATCAAAATTAACAGAGCATTTGGTGTTTATTTTCATTGCTAAAAAAAAAAAACCGAGCAAAACGCGCGGGCGCGGGCGCGTTTGTGGTCCCCTGAGGGTTAAGGCGGAAGAGAAGATCATGTGCTGCTCTTGAGCTGAGCTGCGCCAGAGCGATCTCACGCCACAACGCCAAAACGGTATTTATGTTTTTGAATTTCGTAAGAAAATGGACGTAATTTGAAATCTGAGACTTCGTTTCATATCAATAGTAACAAAGCACAAAGATTATTGCGATTTATTGGATGGGATGCGCGCTACAATGTTACATTCATTCATCAACTGAAAACAGGATGACTAATCGATTCTTGGGATTTAAGAATCGATATCGGTTCGTAAAAATGAGAATCGATTAAAATCGAGAAATTCAATATTTTTTTCCCCAGCCCTAGCACATAGTCTTAGAGCTCAAACATAAATTGGGGCTCAGGTCAGGAAGCAGACAGACTGGCTAAACCGACCATCTGCCAGCTGTCTCACGTCACCAAGGTCAGATAAATCCCATCACATAGAGACTCTTTCTCCTAGATATCATCATATAGAGACTGTGTCTGTTCCCCGAATTAGGACATACAAAAAACTTCCAAACCTATCTAAGGGTAAAAATTTAATTGATGTTCAACAAATAAAAAACAAATATAATACAAATGAATAAATGATAAAGCTTGGGTTGCTGAATATTTGATCCCTTACTTCAAAAGCACTCATTGTTAATGATATGATTACAGACTATAACCTAGATGTGCTGTGTTTGACAGAAACCTGGCTAAAACTAAACGATTACATGACTTTAAATGAGTCCACCCCCCATGATTACGGTTATAAACATGAACCTCGTCTGAAAGGCAAAGGGGGAGATGTTGCTGTAATTTATAGTAATATTTTCAAAATTACTAAGTCTAGTTTCAAAAATAATTATTTTAAAGTGTTGGTGTGTAATGTAACAATACATAGTGTAAATGATAAACCGCGTAATTAGATTTGTACGTTTCTGCGTTCTACTCTGGTGAGTCCCAGTTGTGTCGTTCCTTTTTGGCCAAATGCTCATTATACATCTCGCTTCAACCTTCCGCGTTTCCAACGGAGGAATCCTAGGTGGCCTTTGTGATCACTTTACTCGCGGGAAGAGCGGGCAGCTGGGGAACGACTGTTTGGGAGCAGAGACTTCCGTGTTGTGCGTCCTTTCAAACTTTCTCTAATGAACTCAGAAAGGTTTTTGATCGCGCTGCTTCGGGAAGAGACGCGGCGCGTCTTCTTGCAGAGCTGCAACAGGGGGAACGTACGGTAACAGACTATTCTATTGAATTTCGTACATTGGTGGCAGAGTGTGGCTGGAATGCCGAAACTCAATGGGACGGACTTTCTGAGTACATAAAGGACGAGATTTACGTCTTGGAATTACCCGCCGGGGTGGATAAATTGATTGATCTGGTGGTTCAAGTGGATACCAGACTGTGTCGACGAGGTTGTCGGTCACCGCGAGTCAGTACCAACGTTACATCTACACCTAATCCTACGTTTAATTCTCCTGACGAAACTACAGCATTTCTTCCTGATCCTGAGCCCATGCAACTGGGCAGGTCTCGTTTATCATCACGGGAGAAACAGAGGAGAGAGTGGGGATTATGTTTGTATTGTGGAAACGCCCGTCACATTGCACTGCAGTGTCCAGTAAAAGACAGCACCCGTTAGTAGGTAAGAGGTTACTGACGGGTGGGATTGCACGGACTGAATCCTCTTTTTCTGCCACTCATCTTCCAGTAAGTTTAAGACTGCAGACTCAGAATTTCGACTTGTAAAGGTTTCCATGATTAATACCGTTCCAAATTATCCTACATCCTATCCAGGACATATAGATAATCCCGCGGTAACTAAAGAGCCTATCCTTTAGTCGTGCCTTTAAGAGTTAGGCGATCAGTCTCTACAAATTCGTAAAGATAAAGAGATAATAGATTTCCCCTTCATAGTATAAGTCTACCTGTTTAGGTACTCTTCAACTGTGTTCGCTATACAACAATAACCCTGTCGTAAGCTGCCTCTTTGGCTAGGCTTTTTAATCAATCAAATCTCACGGTGATTATTCTTATATCAAAAGAATGCTCACCCTCTTGTCGTTTCCTCCAGTTAGGATCTTCCTGATCCAGATAGAAGAAGGTGACACGTACTCAAAAATCCAAGTTCCAGTCAGATGATTATAATAAATGTTTAACAATATTTATTAAAAGAATCAAAATGAAAAGAATACTTGTTACAGATTATAATATGAGTACTAAACTAACAGAGAAATACTAGCTAGGCTTAAAGCTTCTTGCATCCGAAAACTGCTGGCGTTCGGAATTGGAGATTGCAAGGAAGAGCGAGTGAGTCCTGTCCAGGTCTCTTCTTTTATAGTCCGAATTCAGACATCTTCATCATATTTACTGTAAGGCACATGACTGCTATTTCAATATCAGATGTACAACTGCTGGTCCCAGCAAGTGTAGTCCTGCTATTCCTGTACAAGCATGACTCTGTCCAGTCAGTGGCTTGTTCTCTGACGATACAACAGTTCCTTTGTATTTGTGGACAATGACCCTTTGTCACTGCTCTCTCATGTGACTTGAGAGAGACAGAGATGGACAGCAACTTCTTTATTCAGAACAATATTTTTAGATGGTTATATGTTTTAGTAAACCAGACAGTTCATCAGTGACATTCTTATTTACAGACTTCTTATTGTGACCCTTTCTGCGTTGATGTCGAGTTTGAGGTGTAAATGAAGCGAAGGAAGTGCCACTCTCAGGTGGACCCCCCTCATCACACAAGACAGACTGTGAGGCTCTAGTAGATTCAGGAGCCGAGGGTAATTTTTTGGATATTGATCTGGTACACTGACTCCAGATACCAGTGGTGACGCTCTCCAAGCCCATTTCTGTGGTTGCACTTAATGGTCAACTTCTAACCTCCGTAACACACACTCTACTGTCACCTTAAGACTGATCACTTCTGGTAATCATTCAGAGAACATTGACTTTCTATTGATTGACACTCCTTCTACTCCTGTGGTGCTTGGTCATCCCTGGCTGGCCCTCCATAACCCGCATATTAACTGGCGCGGAAATTCTGTTTTCTCCTGGAGTGAATGTGGTCATGCTTCTTGTTTAATGTCTGCGTGTTCTTCTGTGTCTTGTTCTGTGTTTCAGGATGAACATACGGATTTATCTAACGTGCCACGTGAGTATCTTGACCTGAAGGAAGTGTTCATTAAGTCCCGGGCTGCTTCTCTCCCTCCGCATAGTCCCTATGACTGTGCTATAGATTTACTGCCAGGTATGTCTCCGCCTAAAGGCAAGTTATACTCACTTTCTGCTCCAGAAAGGGAGGCCATGGAGAAATACATTTCTGATTCTCTGGCATCCGGGTTCATTCGCCCTTCCTCTTCTCCAGCGGGGGCAGTGTTCTTTTTTGTGGGGAAGAAGGATGGTTCTCTGTGACCGTGTATTGATTACCAAGGGTTGAACAACATCACGGTAAAGAATACCTATCCTTTGCCGTTGATGTCTTCAGCCTTCGAGCCTTCGAGCAGTTGCAGGGAGCATCCGTCTTCACAAAATTGGACTTACGTAATGCTTATCATTTGATTCGCATAAGGAAGGGGGATGAATGGAAGACTGCTTTTAACACCCCCAGTGGGCACTTTGAATATTTGGTCATGCCTTTCGGGCTGTCTAACTCCCCTGCAGTTTTCCAGGCACTTGTGAATGACGTGCTGAGAGATATGGTAGATCAGTTCATATATGTTTATCTGGATGACATATTGATATTTTCTTCTTCTCTCCAGGAACATGTTCAGCATGTCAGACGAGTGCTTCAGAGGCTGTTAGAGAATTGGCTTTTTGTCAAGGCGGAGAAATGTTCGTTCCATGCACAGTCGGTACCATTTCTGGGTTACCATAAAGCTTTCTCACACAAAACACGTCGTACAATTTTTAAATCAATATATTGTCTTATCTGAATGAGCAGTCAGGGTGATTTTCACATAGTTTTGGAGCAAATATTCTAGGCTACGTGATACAATTTTCAAAAGTCTTGAGAAGAAATAATCAGTATGGGTTTCATGGCCTTATTTCAGTGAGAATTTTTTTTTGTATTTTCACAAACCACGCATAAATGTCATTATCTCAAAACTACAAACTTTTACATACATGCTGCTGATATATTATTGTAGCAGAGTTTGTGCTGAATACAGTGTAATCAGACTTTAGCCATGAAAATGTCACAAGTAACAGAAATAAGCACAAATGTCAGAGCATGTCAGAACACCTCCAGGGCCCAGAAAACAGCTCAGACACCAGAGGGTTAAATGCGAACCTGTGAAAAACGCTGATGGCGTTCACATGCGCATTAACCCTCTGGGGACTAAGCACTTTTTGGTCCGTTTTCTCTATTTTTACATTTGGGCTTATAAACCATATTTAATGGAGATGGAACACCATGTATTTGGTATCTATGGATTCAGAAGACCCTAAGCTAACATAAGAATGCATGTAATGTGTTTATAAAGGAAGTATGAGTAAAAAATGTACAATAAACTAGAGAATTTCAAAAACGAAAATTTTATTTTAGTCATTTATTACTGAAAATCACACCTCACACAACAATAGTGAACAGTTTTTGAACAAAAAAAATATTTTTCCAACCCTTTGCTAGACAGATATTTGTAATTGTTCAATCAAAAGTGTAAAGAACAATGAAATAATGAACTTTATATACAGCGTTTTTTCAAAAAGCTGTCAGCTTCGGATTTCTCCACGTCACTTTCCAGTAATTGTTCCAGAGCTTGTTCTGAGGTAAATCTTTCACTGCTTGCCATCATACAAGTGCTAAAACTATAAAATAATAATGCTATAATTGCTAATATGCTATAAATATTAAATATAGCTAATATATATAAATATTATAATCGTTCTGTCTCTCATATAAATCTATGTGTGTAATACTTCACTCCGTTCGCTCTCTGTCTCCTCCACACGACGCGGCTGTTTGCATCATATCACTTACTATAGTACCACCCATTGCAAGGCTATAGAGTCCTCTGATTAGCTAGAATAAGTCATGGTAACCTTCTTCTGATTGGGTAAGAAAAATATTCCTACCAGCGGCAATTTTTCCATTGGTCTTTGCGTGTGGAATATTCCTAACAACATCGATTTCATTGGCCTTATACGCAGTGGTATTACGCAACAAGGAAGTGTGTATACCATATACCATTGTTTTCAGCGGGATCTGAGGAAGACGGCAAAAAAGACTGCATCTCTCTATCATTAATAGTTTTTAAGATAATTACACATTTGTAAAAGGATGCCATTTTGGGCGGTACCGCCCAATCCGTCCCGAGAGGGTTAAGAATTGGTTCTATAGTTATGTGCTTTTGAATATATGTGCGCAGGTTTGGAATTCTCGACAGACCAAGCCTAAACAAAGTACTGGTCTTTCCTTATAAATTTGATACAGACTTTTATTTTATTTTGTCACTTCGGGGTAGGTACACAAAACGAATTTTCCGGCAACGCTTTATCTGTAGAGTGGTAAAGGGATCCTCCATAGGGAGAGACTAGTTGGCACTTCAGCACTGCGTTGATATCGGGTCCAGATGAAGGTCCTTCGTCAGATCTGGATACGGCCTGGATCCGGCAGGCTGCGGGAAAACCTTGGGATAAACAAAGACACTAAAATTAGCGTAGATGCCATTCTTCTTATGATGTAACGAGTACATCAGGATTTAAGGGTAAGTGTTCCCTGTTCCAGCTGACCTAATCTATGCAGCCTAACACTGAATTATAGAAGTCTATAATGTGTTATGTGAATGCTAGGTCAAAGAGATGTGTGTTTAATCTAGCTTTGAACTGACAGAGTGTGTCTGCTTCCCGGACAATGTTAGGAAGACTGTTCCAAAGTTTTGGTGCTACTACTGTCACGTTCATTGATCCTGTGTTCATTTTGTGTATTTGTTGGTTGTTGTGGGTGTGGGTGTGTAGTGCTTGTTTGTTGCTTAGTAACCAGCTGATCTCTTAATCAGTCCGCAGCTGCAGCTAGTTACTTCTGTTGTTAGCTGCCTATATCTAGCGGGAGTGATCATTGCTTGGTGTCGGTTCGTCACTCTTGTTTGTGCTCTCTTACCCAGTTCCGGTGCCTGAGTTTCCTTACGGAGTTATTTCCTCGATCTCGTCTGTGTTTCCAGACTTCTGGAGATCGTTTGGAATTCTCTTCATCCAGTTCCAGTTTGGCATCCGCACTGGATTTATTCATATCACTCATCCTCTCCTGTGAATTTGTATCCTGGTCGCCTGCCTGATGTACCTGGTGTTTTGAGTATAATCACTGTTTCAACCTGTCTTCAATAAACTGCTTGCTTGCATTTGGATCTACGACTCTCATTCTGACATGTACTGGCTACTGTATACAGGCCTACTCATTGTCGTAATCATACTTTAGATCTAATATTGTCACATGGAATCAATGTTGATGCAGTTGAAATTCTGCAGCAGAGCGATGACATCACAGATCATTATCTAGTCTTGTGTAAACCTCATTTAGCCAAGGCTGCAAAAGCCAACTCCGTGTTACCGGGGCAGGCGGATTAATGTGAGAATGAAACACTTTCATTTAGATACATGGAAGACAGGATGAATTCTCCTGTACGCAGGAGGGAGTCTGAGTCGGACTGCCACCGGACTAAGGATCTTGGTGACAGTGAGCGGGCCGATGAATTTGGGAGCTAGCTTGTTAGAGACGGAGCGGAGTGGAATGTTTTTGTTTGAAAGCCAAAATTCTTGGCAACCATTGAGAGCTGCTGACTCCAGGAGGAAGGATTCTTGGATACCAAACATCTCAACACTCTTTCCAAATCTTGGTTGGCTCTCTCAGTTTGGCCATTGCTTTGGGGATGAAACCCTGAAGACAGACTGACATTCGCTCCTGTAATTTACAAAACTCTTGCCAAAATTTGGACACAAACTGGGGCCCCCTGTCGAAAACCACGTCCATCGGGAGGGCATGTAAAAAAAACGTGATCCACAACAGTCACCGCTGTCTCCTTGGCGGAGGGTAATTTAGGCAAGGGAATAAAATGAGCTACCTTCGAGAACCGGTCCACTACGGTCAAAACGACTGTCTTGCCCTGGGAGGGGGGTGATCAAATCTAGTGCTATGTGGGACCAGGGTCTCGAAGGGACAGACAGCGGTTGGAGTAACCCATCTGGGGGTCGATTGGAAGTCTTACCAGTGGCACAAACCGAGCAAGCCAAGACAAAATTGCGAATGTCGCGAGCCATTAATGGCCACCAGAATCGTTGCTTGACCAAAAAACTGGTGCAGTTGACTCCTGGATGACAAGCCACGTTAGAACAATACCCCCACTGAATCACATCGGACTGTAATCCCTCCGGCACAAACAATCAATTCGGTGGGCATCCGGGCGGAGGCGTTACCCCTTCTAAGGCCGTCTTGACCTTCGATTCGACCTCCCATGTGAGTGTGGAGACGAATAGGGTCTCTGGTAAAATGCACTCTGTGTGGACAGGCGTTCAGAATGATCAAAACAGCGAAATAAAGAATCGGGTTTGATGTTTTTGGAACCCGGGCGATACGAGAGAGAAAAATCTAAACGACCGAAAAAAAGTGCCCACCGAGTCTTTTGGCGGTTCTGATATATTCCAGGTTCTTGTGATCGGTCCAAATGATAAAAGGTACCCCCGACCCTTCTAACCAATGACGCCATTCCTCCAACGCTAACTTGACTGTCAACAACTCTCTGTTACCAATGTCATAGTTACGTTCGGCAGGTGATAAACGATGGGACAAAAACATGCAGGGATGCATCTTGTTGTCTGTGGAAGAACGTTGGGAAAGTGCTGTGCCTACCCCCACCTCTGACGCGTCGACCTCCACCACAAACTGACGTGATGGATCAGGGGCTATCAAGATGGGAGTTGAAACAAAGCAGCCTTTCAGTTTGGTGAATACAGCCTCGGCTGTATTGGACCAACTGAGCGTCGTTCTGGGGGAGGTCAAGGCAGTCAAAGGAGCGGCTAGTTGGCTGAAATTGCGAATGAAACGGCGATAGAAGTTGGCGAACCCCAGAAACCTCTGTAGGGCCTTACGGGAATCTGGACTTGGCCAATCTACCACAGTCTTAACCTTGTCAGGATCCATACGTACTCCCTCAGACAATATGATGTAACCTAGGAAAGGAACAGACTGTGCATGAAAAGCGCATTTCTCTGCCTTGACAAAAAGCCCATTCTCTAGTAATCTCTGAAGCACTCGTCGGACGTGCTGCATGTGTTCCTGGAGAGAATATGAAAAAATCAATATGTCATCCAGGTAGACATATATGAACTGATCAACCATATCTCGCAACGTCATTGACGAGTGCCTGGAAGACCGCTGGGGAGTTGGACAGCCCAAAAGGCAGGACCAAATATTCAAAGTGCCCCCTGGGGGGGTTAAACATGGTCTTCCATTCATCCCCCTTCCTTATGCGAACCAAATGATAGGCATTACATAAATCCAATTTTGTGAAGACCGACGCTCCCTGCAACCGCTCGAAGGCTGAAGACATCAACGGCAAAGGATAGGTATTCTTTACTGTGATGTTGTTCAGCCCCCGGTAATCAATACATGGTCGCAGAGAACCATCCTTCTTCCCCACAAAAAAGAATCCCGCCCCCACTGGAGAAGAGGAAGGATGGATGAACCCCGTTGCTATAGAATCAGAAATATATTTCTCCATGGCCTCCCTTTCTGGAGCAGAAAGCGAATATAACTTGCCCTTAGGCGGAGACTTACCTGGCAGTAAATCTATAGCACAGTCATAGGGACGATGTGGAGGAAGAGAAGCAGCACAGGACTTACTGAACACTTCCTTCAGGTCGAGGTACTCAACGGGCATGTTTGATAAATCCACTGCCTCCTCCTGAAACACAAAACCAGACACAGACGAAAAAGCAGACACCAGACAGGACTCATAACACTGATTATTCCATGTGGAAATGGAGCTCTGGCACCAGTCCACTCTGGGGTTGTGTTGAGTTAGCCAGTGTTGAGTATAAATATTATGCATGCCAGACAAGTAGTTGGCAATGTCACTTTGTAGAGAAAGACTATGCGTCTGCGCACATACACACTGAAAAACGACAATTAAATTCAGCTACACTCTAAAAACTGCTGGGTTGTGTTAACCCAATTTTGGGTCAAATATGGTCTCACCCAACGTTGGGTTAAAAAATGCAATTTAAAAATGGACAAATTGCATTTTGGACAAAATCAAAAATGGACAAAAATGCAATTTAAAAATGGACAAATTGCATTGGTTACATTAAAAATGTAAACCAACGGCTGGGTTTGTCCATTTTTAAGTTGAATTTTTAACCCAATGTTGGGTGAGACCATATTTGACCCAAAATTGGGTTAACACAACCCAGCAGTTTTTAGGGTGTAAAAAATAATGTTAAAACAAATGGTAACTTATTGGTGTTCATATCCTGGAAACACATTAAGACGTGTTAAGTAATTTAAAAAATAGCTACCGTGACCATTACCTAAACAAGTTAGTTGATAATGAGCCACACTCTCTTCACCTGTGCTGTAGTTGTCACAAACGAGACTCCTGCGGTTCCTTCTGCTCGCCACCAGAGGTATCTCTCTCCCGAATATTAAACCTCTTTGAACAACATTTCCCTCTCACATTCCTGGCACTGATTACCCTTGCACCTGGCTTTCATCAGTGGACTATTTAAGCTGCTCTCAGACTCTACCTCATTGCTAAGTTTTGTTTTGCCCTGGGGAACATCTCTGAGTGTTTCTTCCTGTGTTATTGTCTTCCTGTGGATTACTCTTGGACTGTTTATTCTCTTCATGATTCTTTGCTGCCTGCCCTGGACTGTTTTCTATTTTGGACTGATTTATGTAAATTTGCTGCCTGCCCTGACCTTACGCCTGTTTTCGGATTACAAGGATTTCAGCTTCATCTCTACTGTTGTGTTGGTGCTGGTGATTGACCCTAATTGTACGACCAAATTTACAATAAAGCTACAAATGGATCCTCACTTTACTGAAGCCTCATTACAGTAGGACACTGAGTGCCTTATAGTAACTTTTAAATGTCACAGACTTAACAAAATAGGAGTGAAAACGCCAAGTGAAAACTTACCTGAAAACTTCTGTCACGAACACACACGGGAAACAGGAAGATCCAATAGCAGTAGGTCTTTAATAAGGGTAATCCAAAAGCGTAGTCTCCAGGCAGGGGTCAATATCAAACAAGCAGTCCAAAACAATAAAACAAACAAGACAGATTTGGAAACAGACCTCAGAAGTGTCATGACATACAACAAGGACTCCGTATCAAACACTGACACAAACAGGATATATATACACAGACACTAACAAGGTGAGGGGAAACAACTGAGTGCAATGATGATGGGGAACACCTGAGTGCAAGGTCGTGATAGCCAGACAGGATGATGGGAAACGTAGTTCATGATGTAAGTGACACCGGGGAAGGAGGACATCTACTGGACAACCGGGGAACACAAACCCAACACTGTGACATAACCCCCCCTCTACGGAGCGGCTACCAGACGCTCCAAGACGACAAATACAACAAAACAAAAGAGTCCAGGCGGGAGGTGGAACGGTGGAGGATCAGGGGGAGGGATGGGGGGCCAGGTCCATGGAGGGGAACAGGAACAGGGGCTGACAGCTTAGCCGGCGACCGGGGTGAAGCAGAGAGTCCATCGGGAGGCCAGGGCGAATCAGACGACCCATCGGGCGGCCAGGGCGGAGACTTTCCCTCGTGCGGCCAGGGTGGAGACTTTCCCTCGGGCGGCCAGGGCGGAGACTTTCCCTCGGGCGGCCATGGTGGAGACGACCCCTCGGGCGGTGGAACTGGCACCACCGGGTCAGGCACTGGAACTGGCACCAACGGCTCAGGCACTGGAACTGGCACCACTGACTCAGGAACAGGAACTGGCACCACCGGCTCAGGAACAGGAACTGGCACCATCGGCTCAGGCACTGGAACTAGTACCAACGCCTCAGGCACTGGAACTGGCACCAACGGCTCAGGCACTGGAACTGGCACCAACGGCTCAGGCACTGGAACTGGCACCACCGGCTCAGGAACTGGAACAGACACCACCGGCTCAGGAACAGACACCGGCTCAGGCACAGACACCAGCTCAGGCACAGACACCAGCTCAGGCACAGACACCCGCTCAGGCACAGGAACAGACACCGGCTCAGGCACAGGAACAGACACCGGCTCAGGCACAGGAACAGACACCGGCTCAGGCACAGGAACAGACACAGGCTCGGCGGCGGCCATCTTGTCCGGAGACACAGACTCGGCGGCAGCCATCTTGTCCAGAGACACAGGCTCGGCGGCGGCCATCTTGTCCGGAGACACAGGCTCGGCGGCGGCCATCTTGTCCGGAGACACAGGCTCGGCGGCGGCCATCTTGTCCAGAGACACTGGCTCGGCGGCGGCCATCTTGTCCGGAGACACTGGCTCGGCGGCGGCCATCTTGTCCGGAGACACTGGCTCGGCCGGCAGGGTGAGCAGCTTGGGCGGGGCTGGCAGGGCGAGCTGCTCGAGGACGGCCTCCAGGATGACAGCGGGTTGTTCGGGGACGACCTCCGAAACGACAGCGGGCTGCTCGAGGACGACCTCCGAAACGACAGCGGGCTGCTCGAGGACGACCTCCTGGACGACAGCGGGCTGCACGGGCACGGCCTCCGGGACGACAGCGGGCTGTTCAGGCACGACCTCCGGAACGATAGTCTCGGCAGAAAGAGACTCTGGCCTGGCGGGCTGGGGAATTGATAGCGCTGAGACCCGTGAAATTCCCAGGCTATCGGCTGTTCAGAGAGATGCCAGCGGCCGATCGGCCAGCTTGGATATCAGTCCACTCCACCCTCGAACAGGTCCAATGGAGGCAGCCATGCTGGCTGATGGAGCAGTCCATGGGGGGTCTCGCTTTGCGGCCAACAGAGACACTGGCTTGGTGGTGGCCATCTTCTCCGGAGACACAGGTGCAGGGTCCGCCCTCCCGTCAGGAAACGCAGATGTGGACTCAGTCATCCTGTCAGAAAAAACAAAACGGTCTGACGTAATCCACCGGCTACGTCTCTGCAGATAATTAGTGAACCCCCAGAAGTCCAGAGTCTCCAGCCCCATCATCTCACAGCGAGGTAATGGGTTATCAAGGCAATTATTAAAAAGGTCTTTTAGTGCCACCTCATTGTAACCCATACCTCTTGAGAGAGTCCAAAAAAATTTAGCTAGTCCACCCACCGACTGTCCCTGTTGGTGTAAAGCCATTAAATTACTGAGTCGTCCCCTCCTCTCTTCTTTGGTGGTAGGGGGACAGATTCGGAAACCCGTACTGCTGGATCCTTGCATGACGGAGTCCTTCTGTCACGAACACACACAGGAAACAGGAAGATCCAATAGCAGTAGGTCTTTAATAAGGGTAATCCAAAAGCGTAGTCTCCAGGCAGGGGTCAATATCAAACAAGCAGTCCAAAACAATAAAACAAACCAGACAGATTTGGAAACAGACCTCAGAAGTGTCATGACATACAACAAGGACTCCGTAACAAACACTGACACAGGATATATATACACAGACACTAACAAGGTGAGGGGAAACAGCTGAGTGCAATGATGATGGGGAACACCTGAATGCAAGGTCGTGATAGCCAGACAGGATGATGGGAAACGTAGTTCATGATGTAAGTGACACCGGGGAAGGAGGACATCTACTGGACAACCGGGGAACACAAACCCAACACTGTGACAACTACAGATGTCGCCGGAGTCGCCTTTTCTCTGGTGGGTTGCAAAGAGAAGAATAACTGGGATACAGATAAGCGCGACATCGGCCTCCGGTGGTGGGCCAACCCAAAGCCGACATACCGTTGTTGGGAAAGTTGAGTTGGGAAATAGAGTACTGACTGACTGAATTATCCGCCTATGCCTGGCCGATATCTCATAAAGGTTACAGGTAGGAGGCCAACTTTCCTCTCTTGGGCCAATGTCGCGCAGACATATGTGTGCTGTTCGGGGACATTACTTTGGAATAAAAAATAAATAAATAAAATGCGTAAAAAAATCAAAACAATTCCTTTCATCTATAATTTATTAAGTGTGCTTGCTGAAAGCAATTTTCTTCTTCTTCTTCTTTAGTAGGGAGGTTAAGTGACTTTTGACTTCAAGTCATGATGCAAAGGTCCCCTTTGGTATGGAAGTACCTTAGGGCCATAGAAATAAATTTATCCTAAGACACAAGTGAGATCACATTTTGTATCTTATATACGCACATTTTTTAAAAATGGCCGCCGACCATACGAGAGAGGCCCATATCTTTGCTTCTGTTATATCTATAATGACAAATTTGGTATCAACGTGTACATTTTTGGGGTCAAGGAGTCCAAAAAATTAGGTTCCAAGACTAAAAAACAATAATGTTGTCCTTACCATGACAGTTGAAGGTGAAGTATGCAATTTTTTATCAAAAACCGCATGCCAAACACAACATGTATGATTTGGATGGGGGAGGTGAAGTAGCCTCTGTGATGCTGGCATAATATGCAGCCCATGAGATCCATTCTCTGGCTTCAAGGTTCTCTTTCACGAGAATGTTTCTGACTCTCTCTAACCACTGGTAGCCTTCTTCAATTACATTGATGAGAGGACGGGAGGCTGGATGAGGATGACTGTTGGTATTCAGGGCAGGAACATACAAGACCTCATCTAGGCCAGGAGCCAGGTCCACTCCTCAGGATGTTTTTTGCTACCTTTTTTTCACTATTATTTCCTATTATCTTATACCTTGGGCCATCACAAGTTGATAACAATCACCCCCAACTCGGCCCCGTTTGGTCTCAGGGGCCAAAAAACACCCTTTTTGGGAAAAGCTTTTGGCGGAATGATGTAATTGTGAATATTAAGGTACTGCAGTTACATAAATGGCCGTATAACCCTACAATCTTGCATGGTGTATCCTGACACATAGGGGAAACTAGCAGAAAAAGATTCTGGGGATTGCTGCCTTTTTGCTGTCAAATATCACCCTCAACATACCCCAAAAGACAAAAAAATGGCTGTCCGCCTGACAAATTGTCATCAAAAGTGATCATTTTCAAGCATTTTATTATATACAGGTCCTTCTCAATAAATTAGCATATTGTGATAAAGTTCATTATTTTCCATAATGTAATGATAAAAATTAAACTTTCATATATTTTAGATTCATTGCACACCAACTGAAATATTTCAGGTCTTTTATTGTTTTAATACTGATGAAAACCCAAAATTCCTATCTCAATAAATTAGCATATCATGAAAAGGTTCTCTAAACGAGCTATTAACCTAATCATCTGAATCAACTAATTAACTCTAAACACCTGCAAAAGATTCCTGAGGCTTTTAAAAACTCCCAGCCTGGTTCATATCTCAAAACTGCAATCATGGGTAAGACTGCTGACCAGAAGGCCATCATTGACACCCTCAAGCAAGAGGGTAAAACACAGAAAGAAATTTCTGAACGAATAGGCTGTTCCCAGAGTGCTGTATCAAGGCACCTCAGTGGGAAGTCTGTGGGAAGGAAAAAGTGTGGCAAAAAACGCTGCACAACGAGAAGAGGTGACCGGACCCTGAGGAAGATTGTGGAGAAGGACCGATTCCAGACCTTGGGGGACCTGCGGAAGATTGTGGAGAAGGACCGATTCCAGACCTTGGGGGACCTGCGGAAGCAGTGGACTGAGTCTGGAGTAGAAACATCCAGAGCCACCGTGCACAGGCGTGTGCAGGAAATGGGCTACAGGTGCCGCATTCCCCAGGTCAAGCCACTTTTGAACCAGAAACAGCGGCAGAAGCGCCTGACCTGGGCTACAGAGAAGCAGCACTGGACTTTTGGACAAATTTTGCATGTCATTCGGAAATCAAGGTGCCAGAGTCTGGAGGAAGACTGGGGAGAAGGAAATGCCAAAATGCCTGAAGTCCAGTGTCAAGTACCCACAGTCAGTGATGGTCTGGGGTGCCATGTCAGCTGCTGGTGTTGGTCCACTGTGTTTTATCAAGGGCAGGGTCAATGCATCTAGCTATCAGGAGATTTTGGAGCACTTCATGCTTCCATCTGCTGAAAAGCTTTATGGAGATGAAGATTTCATTTTTCAGCACGACCTGGCACCTGCTCACAGTGCCAAAACAACTGGTAAATGGTTTACTGACCATGGTATTACTGTGCTCAATTGGCCTGCCAACTCTCCTGACCTGAACCCCATAGAGAATCTGTGGGATATTGCGAAAAGAAAGTTGAGAGACGCAAGACCCAACACTCTGGATGAGCTTAAGGCCGCTATCGAAGCATCCTGGGCCTCCATAACACCTCAGCAGTGCCACAGGCTGATTGCCTCCATGCCACGCCGCATTGAAGCAGTCATTTCTGCAAAAGGATTCCCGACCAAGTATTGAGTGCATAACTGAACATAATTATTTGAAGGTTGACTTTTTTTTGTATTAAAAACACTTTTCTTTTATTGGTCGGATGAAATATGCTAATTTATTGAGATAGGAATTTTGGGTTTTCATGAGATGTATGCCAAAATCATCAGTATTAAAACAATAAAAGACCTGAAATATTTCAGTTGGTGTGCAATGAATCTAAAATATATGAAAGTTTAATTTTTATCATTACATTATGGAAAATAATGAACTTTATCACAATATGCTAATTTATTGAGAAGGACCTGTATATCACTGCCTCAAATGTACATGAAAAACATCCCAAGTTTATAAGCTTCAATTTAAGTCCAAGATGACCTTTCTATCTAGAGGATTATAGCTGGTATAACCAAAGTTATCCACTGTACCTCAAATCGGAGAAAACATAACTTTCAAGCATTACCATTCTATATTGGATTAAGCATATTTTTTGCATATGCACAATGTCTTAAACAAGAGTTGAGACTTGACTTATGTACTGCTATACTATATGAAGTGAATTAAATAAAGTGAAATAAAGTGAAAAGTGAGTAATGTTATGCCCCTAGGTCAGGGCTATTTAATTAGCTTCATTCGAGGGCCGGATTATTAAATCGGAATGTTGAGGAGGGCCGGTGGGTTTAGCTTATTTATTGAAACATTATTTATTACTTATTGAAACATAACAGTATCAATAAATAAGCTAAAGTAAACCTAAAAAAGTATTGTATTTACTTGGAAATGTGGTACCCAATAGTATGCAGATTTATGAGTCTTTCATAAATAACTTATTTACAGCTATGTACAAAAATATGAATTATACAAGATCATAGGTATTGGTAAGAATTATTTTATTTATAATTATTATAGGCTTAAATGAAAATATTCTGACAGTGAGACGTGATAACCACAGGTAAAGCCATGCATGGCTACTCACTCACTACCACTGTATAACAAAATCCCTAAAAACTATACACAAAATGAATTGTATATTCCTCTACCCACCTAATTAATCTACTGCAATATAAATGACTATAAGATAGTATTCAGTATAAATATTCCATATTTCTGCCCAAACCATAGTAAATTACTACAGTACATTCATGGTAAATGTTTGTAAAGGTGGTGATTAGGGGATTTAAAGTCTTTTAACTTCATTCATGGCACAGTGTTTCTGCTGTTTACCTCATCAGTCGTGTTGGGAATGTTGAGGCTGCTTCATCTGATTTAAAACTAGTTAAATCATCGAGTGATTTGTGGTCTGTAACAGAGGTGTGACGAATTGAACAACTTCTCACTGGATGTCGCAATGCTGTTTAATAATAGTGTCCAGAACTGGGAGTAAACGCAACTCCTTTAAGCTTGCGTCCCGTTATCCACTGGGCGGTGCTGCGCAGTTCAAAGTAAACTAAACTGCGAGTTGAACTGAAACTAAACTGAAAACAGCGCTATTTGTTCTATATTTGTTGTTACTGACCGAGAAACAGCTTCAGATGATTCAGTGACAGAGCGGTCCGAACGAATCTGAATCGTTTCAGACCATTATGCAAGCGCATTTGGCCAATTCATGGAAAGGAAATAATTGAACCAAAGATAGAACAAAAGATTAGCACCATTCACAAATGATTGGTATCGCTGGTTCAGTCGAGAGAAATACGGGACACACATAATAACTGCTGAAATATTCGGACTGAAAACGTGTCTCAGGTTAGTCGGAGCGCTCATGGTACGCGTATAGACAGTGCGTATAGACGTACAGCTGCACACACCACTATGGCCCCTCGCATATCTAACCAAATGTAGCCACACCACCAGGAAAAGAGGCGGAGGGAGGTTGGGGTGCCTTTGGGCCAGATGGAGATGATTGAATTGAATAGCCCTGCCCTAGGTGGACTGGGGTCAGGGTGCAACATAGGGTACATTCACACAAAATCAATTAACCAAATGTGAGATTTCTTAAAGTCCACAAAGTCCTCACAACACAAGGAATAAAGATGACCCTAGTGTGCAGTCTGTTATCAAAAACCTTCAATAGAGTAAACGTTAGTAACCTTCTGTACAGGTAAACATTCTTTACAGCCAAATGGCGAAACATCTCAGTTACATATGGTAACCCTCGTTCCGCGAGGGAGGGAACGGAGACGTACGTCGTGACCGACTGATAGGAATCTCGCTAGAGAGGCCAATCTACTTCGAGTAAAACTAAAATGAGCCAAAACACATTGGCATGCAGTCATTTGCATCAGCTGTTAAGCTTCACAACGCAGGTATATAATGAGCAGCAGGTGCAAGGTGTTTTTTGCTGAGGAGACAAGCCTGGTAAGCTGGCCGCCCCGACGGGCAGCAGCAGATGTGACGATGGGATGTACGTCTCCATTCCCTGCCTCAGGGAACGAGGGTTACCATATGTAATTGAGACGTTCCCTTATCGGTCGGTCACTCTCGACGTATGTTGTGACCGACTGATAGGAATCCCTATCAAAGCGACACATCTGCTGCACCCCATCCAGTGCCCGGTGTAAGCCTGTACCCCTTCTTGCCTGGATGGACGATAGGAAAGGGCTTACACAGAGCGTATCTGAAAATAACTTTATTAAAGAACCGCTATAAAGCCAAAACAATCTCTGTTACCTTAAATTATACGCTTATCTCTGTAAAGCTGCTTTGAAACAATCTACATTGTTAAAAGCGCTATATAAATGAAGATGACTTGACTTGACTTGACTTCAAACAGTTCAGCACCGACTGAGCGCGTTGCTCTGTGAGGTGCGCTGTCTGTGCGACTGAATCCAATTCCATACCGAGAAAAGAGATCCTCTGCATGGGGGTGAGTTTGCTCTTCTCCCAGTTGACCAGAAGACCCAACTGGCTGAGGTGCCTGAGCACGAGGTCCCTGTGTTCGCATAACTGATCTCGAGAGTGTGCTAATATGAGCCAGTCGTCGAAATAGATGCGCACGCCCTGTTCTCTCATGGGAACAAGGGCCCCCTCCGTAGAGCCTAGTCAGGCATGCACGATGATAAACAGCATTAATAGCAACCATGTTACCAGCAGCTAGTTCAGCCAATAGATGCCTGTCACCCACCACCTGAGCACATTCTTTCACTTTTCTATCCAAGCCAAGGGTGGCAGCCCTCCTCAGTTCCTTTTTTTTGCCCACTTCACCACAGAAGAGACACGGTTTATCGAATGGTTCACATGATGATGTTGAGGGTCTGGGTAAAGCGAGTGTGGTGGACTTGTCACTCATGCGCTGTGTTTTTACTGGGCTCACAGACTCTTCATGCTTTTTTCTTTTTCTTGCTCTCTCAACTTTTTGTTTATCAATCGCATTTCTGCAGCTTTTGTGCCACACCATAGGATTTTGAATCATCAGCTGAACTACATCCTGACTACCACCACTAATGTCCACTATAAACTCAGGCAGATCCTCTAATGCATTCAGCTCCTGGATGTTATCTAAAGCTTCTTTGTAACATGATTTCAATCTTTCAGTATTGTTTCTCAGTTTGAATGATGAAGAGGGATCTAATGTTTTTTCAATCTTTAGGGCGGACTGACATAGGAAGCATAAACTCCAGTCACGGCATTCCATTATGGCTAATCTGAAAAAAGAAATGAAGTTGCTTTAACATCATAAGATAGATAATATGAGCATTAACAAGCATTCGTAAAAGTAAAAATCTATCAAATAATGAAGCTAACTAACTAGCTAGCAACATGTAGACTATGTGCTTGCTTCAACAAAAATGACGCTAACTAGTCACTAGCTAGTTATGATGAAGCTAACTAGTTACTAGCGACCTAGTTATAATGACGCTAACTAGTTACTAGCTAGCTAGTTATTAGTTATCTAACACATTTTTCTATTTAATGATAAAGTCATACGAACCTTAAAGTGTTAACCTGTCACCTCTGACCTTCAACAGCTGTCACAGCTCCTGGTGCAGATGGGATGTGTTGTTGCAGGAACTGATTTGCTATAGGCTACTCCTGACTGGTCGAAATCTCATGCTACTTAGGACAAATGTAATATACAGAAGTAGCTGCACTGCTTAAATACAAAAGTTTTTGAAGAAAAAGATAAGTAAAGTCACTCTGATGACACAATTTTTATGTGAAATGTGCATATTTACCACCAATTGTCATGGTATGGGGAACATTTTTGTTTTTTTAAACTTGAAAACAATTTTATTGGATTCCTTGACCCCAAAAATGTACACTTTGACACCAAATTTGTCATTATAGCGATAACATAAGCAAAGATATGGGCTCTAGAGTATTTTCGGCGCATTGGCGGCCATTTTTGAAAAGACCTGTTTATTTCTGATACAAAGTGTGATCTCACTTGTGTCTTAGGATAAATTTATTTGTATGACCCTAAGGTACTTCCATACCAAAGGAGACCTTTGCATCATGACTTGAAGTCAAAGGCCTATTTTTTGGGCTTAACCTCCCTACTACTTCTTATTATTCCCGGGAGATAAATTTTGGCCAGCTCCTGCGCCATATTGGATTGAACAGAAAGCGAAACAAAATTTTCACAGGTCACAAATTTGGTCCGAACTTCACGAAACTGGACATACATGACCCTTGGACCAAGCCTCACAAAACTAACTAGAAGGATTTTATATTTTCGGAAGCGTTTGCCCGTCACAGCCAAACGAAATCGGTGCCGTAGTCGCCAAAACAGGAAGTAGTTTATATTTCAGGAACTCCGTCACGTATCGAAACCAAACTTTGTACATTAACTCGAGACTCCAATGTGAGGATGTACAAGATAAAAAAATAAAAAAAACATTCCAAAATTTTACATCATTTGGCAAACCCCCCCCCCCCCCCCCCCGTTCCAACTTTAAAACATCCGGTCAGTACCGGTATAAGTGGCTCGCGAAGATGACATCACGAGTCCATGTCGTTCGTCCGCCATATTGGATTGAACAGAAAGCGAAACTAAATTTTCACAGGTCACAAATTTGGTCCGAACTTCACGAAACTGGACGTACATGATCCTTGGACCAAGCCTCACAAAAGTTACTAGAAGGATTTCTGATTTTCGGAAGCGTTTGCCCGTCACAGCCAAACGAAATCAGCGGTGTAGGCGCCAAACAGGAAGTCGTCCATATCTCAGGAACTCTGTCACGTATCGAAACCAAACTTTGTAAATGAACTCGGGACTCCAATGTGAGGATGCACAAGATCTGAATTTTTTATTTTTTTTTTTAATTTCAGGCTAATTGACAAACCCATTTACTTATGTCTATGCAAAAGAGTTTCACCTCACACTTTTAATGTTAATGCATTTATATATGTTGCATTTGTATATTATGAATATGTTTTTCAACGGCTCTGCTCTGAAGCTCCGTGGCTATGATGGACAGGCTGCGATGTCAAGTTTGCAATTGTGTGTGTGTGTGAGTGAGTCCGTGTGTGCGTGTTCGCGAGTGCGCGTGCGTGTGTGTGTGTGTGTGAGAGAGAGAGAGGCGCGGGCGCAATCGAACAGTGGAAACATAAAAACATACTCCGTCATTTTGTTTATAGGATATCATTTAAACTGCAAAGTGTTTACGAGCAATAAAACACAACATTACATTGTGCTTTTGTCAAACTGTAAACTCTTGTCAAACTGTAGCCTACAACTGTCACCCAACACAGTGAGTAAGTTACACATTCTACATTGATTAAAAAAGAAAATCAAATTTGTTGATAAAATCAAATGGTAGTAATATTTTATACAGAAATAAATTATTTATAATTCAGATGAGAATAAAGTTAGTGTTAATTAAAATTGTAAGGAAAAAAAATATATTGATCTGAAATATAGCAAATTAATTTTAAATTCATTCAGGTACAATTACCAAACATATCTCAAGGTCTTTTTGTCTTTTTATTAATTTAATTAATAAACCAATTATATAAAACCATTGTCAATGCACTACAAATAAACTGGTTCTATGCCTTCACTTTATTAATAAAACTTAATACAAATACAAAATACAAGGCTTAAGACATTTATTTTCATTTGGTGGTACAGCCTGAGACATGCACAATTAAAGGGACACTTCACCCATTTGCATTAAGCTTTTTATTGTTAGAAACCCAGTCATATATTATAATAAACGTGGATTTTTCATTAATTTTTCCCTGAGATGGGAGAAATAAGGATTTAAGTGTTTTACTTCCTGCTTATTATGACGTAAAAATCATCATTTTGCGTCATAATAAGCAGGAAGTCACATTTCATTGAAAAGTGTAGAGACTACAAACACTAGCTCCTCATTATTCCAGGGGGCGGGACCCGCTCACGCTACAGGCCTATTACAGATCAGTGGGTGGGACTTCACTTTCTGAATCTGAAAGCAATATCCTCCATCTTGTTTGAAGCTAAGCTAACAGGCGCTGTGGAGACAGATGTACAGTTATGACAACAGCGGAGGAGAGTGCTCAATATGATATAGAGGAAGAGGATTTCGGAAGTCTGATGCTTGAATCAGGTGTTTGTGGCTACCTTTACAAGCAGCATTATAGCGAAGAGCAGCCGAGGCAGAAGACCTGCCTGCCGCGGACGAGGAGCCCGGACTGGCTCGAGTTAGGGCGGACTGGTGGCGCCGGTGATCTCACTATGCAACTACGAACACAGAGATAGAGTCCGTCTGCTGCAAAGGCGATGCCAATTTCTCCTGGACGAAATCTCTGAATCAGACGAGGACACGGACGTTTGTGTTGAGAACTATCCTAGTTTAGCACCGCATCTGACTGAGCATCCCGGTAACGTTACCATGCAATAATTCACCACTTCGAAAGAAATACAAATGAGGAGTAATTCACTAATGAGTTCGCCAACTAACTAACGCTAGACATTTTGTGTGAAATGAATTTCAAGCTCCGGTGGTAGCTAGCCTTATAGACGGATGAGTGATTCATATGCTGTTCTGGAGTGGGAGTGGCTTGCGCAGCTGTGCAATGTGGTGCATTGTGGGAGTTGTTGTCTTTCATAAAAATGCGTCCTGAAGTTACTTTCTTTCTTTCCTTGGTCAAGAAGGCACCAAATTCAAAATTTATTTTACATTTCGATTACATATATGACCCACTTTCAATAAAGATCAATGTTCCCATGGGTGAAATGCTCCTTTAAGAAAAAATTGCCTTCTACATTTTTGTTTTGCTTTTCCCTCCATTGTACCGAACTCGTACTGAACCGTGATGTCTGAACCGAGGTATGAACCGAACCGTGACTTCTGTGTACCGTTCCACCCCTAGGTGGCACTGTTGTATTACATTTCACAGAGCTGCCAAGTCAGTGTATAGACTGCATTCGTTTTTACTAGGTTTGTCTTAATAAATGCAGGGCCTGAATTTCGTTTTTTGAATTTCGGGGGGAATAACTTTTGATGCATCGGTCTAATTTAATCATCTTCATTTATTAATATCTACAGATTTGTATGCATGAATTGTGTATTTCCAGTTCTCAAAACAGTTAATAACAAAAACAAAAAAAACTTTATACAAAATACATCATGCTCTTCTTCGCTAACCGAACAAACAATTCATTGTCTGTGGCTGTGTTTGTGCTGCGCATAACAATAGAAAACAAGGAGAAACGCGCAGTCACATGCTCAAACAATCAACAACGTCGCTCTAGAGGTGCGTTCCATTTGACTGTAAGTGGACTGTGAAGTGGACTTCACAGGGTATTCCGCCATCTTAAGTGAGATTCCAATCCGAAGGGAGCGAACATGTTCAGTTCGAAGGGCACTGCGCACGGCATAGGGAATAAGGGAACATCGATACATCACTTCACAGGAAGTGGAGAGCGATGATCACCCAACTGTCATTTCGCGCACCACGTCATCACGGTCATAACTAACGATGGAGGAGTTTACGTATGTATGTAAGTATTCATACATTTCGCCATTGTTATACAAATGACAGTATTTTTAACGGTTATTGTTGTGAATATTACATTTACTATTTTTGATGATTATAATTTACCTTAGTGAATGCAGCCAGCTTAGCTAGTTTGTGAAGTAAAGTGATTTTATTTTAGGTAGTTGTAAAATAGTGCAATATAATTGTAAATACAGTGAGGAAAATAAGTATTTGAACACCCTGCTATTTTGCAAGTTCTCCCACTTAGAAATCATGGAGGGGTCTGAAATTGTCATCGTAGGTGCATGTCCACTGTGAGAGACATAATCTAAAAAAAAAAATCCAGAAATCACAATGTATGATTTTTTAACTATTTATTTGAGAAAATCAATGTTAATATTTGGTACAGTAGCCTTTGTTTGCAATTACAGAGGTCAAACGTTTCCTGTAGTTTTTCACCAGGTTTGCACACACTGCAGGAGGGATTTTGGCCCACTCCTCCACACAGATCTTCTCTAGATCAGTCAGGTTTCTGGGCTGTCGCTGAGAAACACGGAGTTTGAGCTCCCTCCAAAGATTCTCTATTGGGTTTAGGTCTGGAGACTGGCTAGGCCATGCCAGAACCTTGATATGCTTCTTACAGAGCCACTCCTTGGTTATCCTGGCTGTGTGCTTCGGGTCATTGTCATGTTGGAAGACCCAGCCTCGACCCATCTTCAATGCTCTAACTGAGGGAAGGAGGTTGTTCCCCAAAATCTCGCAATACATGGCCCCGGTCATCCTCTCCTTAATACAGTGCAGTCGCCCTGTCCCATGTGCAGAAAAACACCCCCAAAGCATGATGCTACCACCCCCATGCTTCACAGTAGGGATGGTGTTCTTGGGATGGTACTCATCATTCTTCTTTCTCCAAACACGTTTAGTGGAATTATGACCAAAAAGTTCTATTTTGGTCTCATCTGACCACATGACTTTCTCCCATGACTCCTCTGGATCATCCAAATGGTCATTGGCAAACTTAAGACGGGCCTTGACATGTGCTGGTTTAAGCAGGGGAACCTTCCGTGGAATGCATGATTTCAAACCATGACGTCTTAGTGTAATACCAACAGTAACCTTGGAAACGGTGGTCCCAGCTCTTTTCAGGTCATTGACCAGCTCCTCCCGTGTAGTTCTGGGCTGATTTCTCACCTTTCTTAGGATCATTGAGACCCCAAGAGGTGAGATCTTGCATGGAGCCCCAGTCCGAGGGAGATTGACAGTCATGTTTAGCTTCTTCCATTTTCTAATGATTGCTCCAACAGTGGATCTTTTTTCACCAAGCTGCTTGGCAATTTCCCCGTAGTCCTATGGAGGTATTTTTGGTGCAAAACTACTGAACGCCTGTGACAGTGAAATTTGTAGTTGTAGAGAATAGCCACACATGTGTATCAGTGAATTTGAAGTCACAGAGAGTAATTTTTTTAAAGTTGCAAACTTTTAGACTTTTTTTTATCTTTCACAAACACAACACAACAGTTACACCTTCTCAAATTCTTCATTGCAGGTGCACAAATCCTATTCTACAAATCACAAATTAAGAAACTCATACGCTCACATTTTTGCTACAGTTGCTGCAGTGAATATGGTGCAAAACGCATTTAAACACCTGCATCAAAAAATGTGAAGTCACAGAGAAATTTTGCTCATCTGCAAATCAGTATGTGAAATCATCCAATGAGAGTTGCACACTTGTCGAATATTTTCTCACAAATGTCTTGTATATTTTTCTAGCACAAACACAAGTACATAACTACAGCTGCTTGAATCTGCTGCAACGAATCTCAAACACTGTTTTTCGCTTTCAAGTGACAAGTTTCGCACGCTCTCCCTTTTGCACCAAGTGCACCGTGAAATGTGGGGCAAAAGTGAGTTGTGCATCTGTAGAGGCAGTGGGCGGAGCCTACATGAATATTCATGAGTTTCCCGGGCATGCGCGTGGAACTGCTCATTCTAGTTCACGCTCCTCGTTTCTCAGCAGGTTTAATGGATTATTTCAAAAAAGGTAAATATAGTTTCAGCGCGAACTTAAACTACAATTGTGTATCGTCTTGTTAAACTCATAATGTTTTTATTAATTCGTCACTGACTGAATGATTGCTACAATTCACTTCGTGTAGGCCTATTCAATTCGTGTAGCAAACTTCAACTCGTTCATTTCGTTGTGCTTTTCCTCTGTACATTGCAATGCTTTAACCCCTTAAGTGTCACCGGCCCACCGGTGGGCCCAAAATCATTACATATTTAAAACAGTAATATCCTATACTAAACATAAACTAATCTTGACAAACTATATATAATTTGAAAGCTTACAAACTCTAGTTTTTATATTTGGTGAATGATTTAAAAAATAAATTACAGAGGAGCCGTAATTTATCAATTTGCAAAAATAATATTTTCATATTTCTAAGGCGTGTTCAGACCTTTATTTTGAAATAGCAATGAACATGAAAAATCATGAAAGAATGGTTGAAACCTCAGTTTGTTTTCATGCCAAGTGTTCAAAAGATATCATCCATTCAATTATTTTAGAAAAAAAGATATGAAAATGTTTTAAATATAAAGAAAAAAATAATAGATTCACCATTTGTGATGTGGCAGCGAGCTATAGCGCACATACGTGTTCTTTTTATGTTTCTTAGAGGTTGGATTCATTTCAAAATCTGCCAAATTTCCCATACTACTTCTGAATAGAATGTCTACTTCATAAATTGTATGAAAATTGTGGAAATAATGGTTCAGATCACTCAAACCACTTATGGAAATGGAGGCACCCTTATATGGGCAGTAATGGAGTCTGGTTGTCACCTAGTGAAAATGTTTGGTACTGCGCCCAAACAAAATCTCACTGAAAGCTCATTTTTTGAGATATCAACCTAAAATTTGAAACACAACTTACTCAGATTTTTGGCTTTGAATTTTTAGCAGTTTTAGAGTCGCCCAGGTTTGAAAAATATATATTTGATATAAAATATTAATAATATTTTTTTTTTTACATTGTACATTTTCATAAACTCAAACTTCTATAACTTTTTTTCTGTTTCACTTTCTTAATTTATTTCACTTCAACAAATGTCTGCCAAATGTCTTCTTTAAAACAAGACCAATTTTACATCTATACTCCAAAGCATTCTTTACAACCATTTAAAGGGCACCTATTATGCCCCTTTTTACAAGATGTAATATTGGTCTTGGGTGTCCCCAGAATGTATTTGTGAAGTTTCAGCACAAAATTCCCCACAGTTAATTTATTATAACCATTTGAAAATGTCATTTTTGGGGCCTGTTTTAAAAAGAGTGGTTTTGGTGTGTACCACTTTAAATGTAAATGAGCTGCATATCCCCGCCCTGCTGGACCCAGATGATGAAGAGAGTCCGGCACAGAATAAACACGAATGAGAATGGACTAAACGTCTCGGAATGGTTATTTGATACATTATGTACTTATAGAGTTTTAATCGCGTCCCCTTTGCAATATGGATGTGCAACACACACACAAGCAAAATTTTTAAACTAACTTACACACACGCTTATGTGGCAAATATGAGAAGATGGCTAACGTTACAGAACCAGAAAACAAATGCTGCAGGGAGATAGACATTATATACTGCCTATGGAGATAGAGGTATTCATTTTACATTTGTAATTGCTGTAAAAAATAATGTACGTGACATAAAACTGTCTGACGTTGTTTGTTGAGACATCCTATGACGACGACAATAAATAGCTTTAGACGCATTTGTTGTTGAACTGGCTGACATCGATTGAAATGACTATTTGCTCAAAAATGATAAAATACACTTACTTCTTCTGGAGGTGACGTTGGATCGCGAACAGTAGGCAACGATCCACACTTGAGGATTAACTTTAACCCTCGTTCACTAAACAGTCAGTCAGAAAATGATTCTTGTATTTAGGAAGTTTAAGTTGCACCTTTTCTTCATAAATAAAATCCATCCGCTGCGTTTTCAGTGGCTCTGATGTCAGTGAAGACTAGAATGTCCATTCTTACATCCCACAACAGAACACCTACACTTCTTAAGAGACATTACCGGCTGTCGTTGAAACAATGGCGATGGTGTGCAGAACAGATCACCGAGGGCGGGGTCTATGCCAAAACCAGATGTCAATCAAATCACATCGGTGGGGCTTAGCTCATTTCTACGTCACAGTGAGGAAAATCTAGAACAGCTCGTTCTGAGACAGTGCTTGTGATTTATTGAGATAGTAAAAAAACTACTGGGTGGATTTTTATCATTCTAGGGTGGTTTTGCTCACACACTGCCAACACACATTTATGTTCAAACACCATGTAAAAGTGAATTTTGCATAATAGGTGCCCTTTAAGTTCGAAATGTGCATTTTCATGTCTATTCAAAAAAAGGGGGGTGACACTTAAAGGGTTAAACTGTCTTTTGTTATCATTTGTTGAATGTCACTGCAAAAAAAAAAAAATAATACGTTCCACTTTTACCATAAAACCAAAAATTCCAGAACACCTGAATGATTACAGCACTTATTTCCAACAGAAGAGCAGAATATTTCTAAATACATGAACCATTACCATTTAATTTATTTATTGCTAAGCTCTTCTGATAACTTACCTTATGAAGCTTTACAACTGTGTCATCTCTGGCAATAATCTCTGGGAAATAACTCCACAACCATATCAATGTTCAAATAAACATTTAAGATTTGCATGACAAAAGTTTGGAATCACTATGATTTAAGAAATGTTATACTTTTAAAGCAGGCAAGGTCAATTTCCACACTTCATTAAGCAGCACAACCATTTTCAACTGATAATAATCAGAAATGTTTCTTGAGCAGCAAATCAGTATTAGAATGACTGAAGGGTCATGTGACTTTGAAATCTAGAGTAAAATTAGCTCTGCCATCACAACATTAAAATAGAAAACAGTTGATAAAAATATTTCACAATATTACTGTTAAATGATAAACTCAGATAAATGTAGTCTTGGTACCTTAGAGGTACCTTACCTTAGAACCTTACTAATACCAAACTTTTGAACAGTATATATATTATTAAAACCAGCACAAGTACACCTTGCAATCAAAACATTAAAAAATAATATTGTTACATTATTTTGCCAGTATGTTTGTAAATATTTTTTTAGAACATCAAATTGGTGGCTTATTATATTCCATAAAATAATTCTAAGTGTTTTTTTTTATTTCTCATTTACAGTAACCTAGTTGTATCAAATGTAATTTATCCACTTTTGTCCATACAATTTTGTTTAATCCAAATTGTATGTATGTATTAAAGCAACACATTCATGCTTGAGTTTGGTCTTAAATGATTTGGCTTATTTAAACGAACAAGAATTTAAGAACAATCACACCAGGATATATTATATATATTTTAAAAAGTGTTAGCCCACAGATACATTTATGAGGTTTTTTTTAGTTTATTGCAATCAACAAATGATAACAATTAGTAAAAGCCACAGTTTTAAAGCTTTGCCAGGTGCAATTTATACGACGAGTTGAAGTTTGCTGTAGCTACTGTATATAGGCCTACACGAAGTGAATTGTAGCAATCATTCAGTCAGTGACGAATTAATAAAAACATTATGAGTTTAACAAAACGATACACAATTGTAGTTTAAGTTCGCGCTGAAACTATATTTACCTTTTTTGAAATAATCCATTAAACCTGCTGAGAAACGAGGAGCGTGAACTAGAATGAGCAGTTCCACGCGCATGCCCGGGAAACTCATGAATATTCATGTAGGCTCCGCCCACTGCCTCTACAGATGCACAACTCACTTTTGCCCCACATTTCACGGTGCACTTGGTGCAAAAGGGAGAGCGCGCGAAACTTGTCACTTGAAAGCGAAAAACTGTGTTTGAGATTCGTCGCAGCAGATTCAAGAAGCTGTAGTTACCCGAGCAAACTTGTGTTTGTGCTAGAAAAATATACAAGACATTTGTGAGAAAATATTCGACAAGTGTGCAACTCTCATTGGATGAATTCACATACTGATTTGCAGATGAGCAAAATTTCTCCGTGACTTCACATTTTTTGATGCAGGTGTTTAAATGCGTTTTGCACCATATTCACTGCAGCAACTGTAGCAAAAATGTGAGCGTATGAGTTTCTTAATTTGTGATTTGTAGAATAGGATTTGTGCACCTGCAATGAAGAATTTGAGAAGGTGTAACTGTTGTGTTGTGTTTGTGAAAGATAAAAAAAAGTCTACAAGTTTGCAACTCTTAAAACATTTCTCTCTGTGACTTCAAATTTACTGATACACATGTGTGGCTATTCTCTACAACTACAAATTTCACTGTCACAGGCGTTCAGTAGTTTTGCACCAAAAATACCTCCATATAGTCCTTTCCAGCCTTGTGGAGGTGTACAATTTTGTCTCTAGTGTCTTTGGACAGCTCTTTGGTCTTGGCCATGTTAGTAGTTGGATTCTTACTGATTGTATGGGGTGGACAGGTGTCTTTATGCAGCTAACGACCTCAAACGGGTCCATCTAATTTAGGATAATAAATGGAGTGGAGGTGGACATTTTAAAGGCAGACTAACAGTTCTTTGAGGGTCAGAATTCTAGCTGATAGACAGGTGTTCAAATACTTATTTGCAGCTGTATCATACAAATAAATAGTTAAAAAAATCATACATTGTGATTTCTGGATTTTTTTTTTTAGATTATGTCTCTCACAGTGGACATGCACCTACGATGACAATTTCAGACCCCTCCATGATTTCCAAGTGGGAGAACTTGCAAAATAGCAGGGTGTTCAAATACTTATTTTCCTCACTGTATATAATATAATAATAAAAATTAAAATATGAATGTAATCCTATATATATTTATGTTATATCATAATCTGCGCGACCCCGTCGTTGACTTTCTTTGATGACGTTTGCAGGGCGTTTCAAATGAGCGGTTATTGTCCACTTCAACTGATATACCGTGCTCAGGGAGTAGGGGAGCAGTGAACACTGCGTATGGACCCTGTCGAATGGAACGCACCTTAGATGTGTAAAAACAAGTGGAAAGCGCGGGCGCGCCGCTGTCTCCTTTCCACAAGCGCTTGCTCTCCCGTGGCGTCTGTCGTTGCTATGCAACCATGAACTGCGCTCTCCATGATGACAAGGAAGTATCAGCAAAAGATTAATTGATTTCTAGCCCTTGCATTAGCTTTACTACTAGATATATTTATGGAGATGAAAAATAATAAGGCGCCCTGTACAGCTATGATCAGCTGTTCGGCCGAGCATTCAATGTTGTTACACTGCAAGCTGATCAGTTGGTTCGTTGCTGCCGCGCTCTATCACTGGCACACCATAAAGAGCAAATTGTTTTTTAATGTTTCAATTTCGTGATTAAAATGACATAATTTGGAAGCGGATAATTTCTTCACAAACAGCTCATTATGACTCAATGCACCGAAATTCAAGCCCTGAAATGGCAGCGGGATGTGTAACTCTAGCATATGGCGCATATGTCATATAAAGTTAGGCAAGGCCAAACAGCATTATCCATGTTGTTGCGATTGCATCGCTAGAGTAAGCTAATAGTGAAACTGATAGCGTTTTTCATTTAATTACAATATGAGGATTGACGGTAGGCTATAAAAATCAGCGTTTCTGTGTAGGTGATGACAACCATCTTGACAGCAGCAATCAAAGCATCGCTAATTACAGTAGACCTTAATCTGAGATAGTAAATTTGTTCCTAATCAAAGGGAACACTCAACCACAGAACAGCTGTGTGAGTTTTGTATTGGCTTATTGGATGCAGTAAATGAAGACTGTCAACTTCTTTTCAATAGGTTACTATTTCATCACCCAAAACACTCCCACTCTCTGCTGTATATTCATAACTAATTATTTCAAAACCAACAACCAAGCCACATAAACAATGCCATTGGCACTAGTCTACATTGCAGACAGACTTTTTGCACAATCTTGAAAAAAGTACTATTGTTGAAATTCTCAGATCAAGCAAACTTCAACGCACCCTTATCCACTACCTGCTAACGTTAGTGAACCGCACCCGAGCAAGCACACTTCGCAGTTCCTCCAGAAATGCATTCTAGTTATTATTGTTGTTTTAATTAGAAGATAATTAAATATTTATTTATCAGATCACGAAAGGTCCTCAAACCAGGACTCGAAATCGAGTCGCCTGAAGCTCAACCGCATTACACCTCAATTGTTCTGCATTGTACCGCCTATGGTAACACTTTACTTGAAGGGGTGTGCATAAGACTGACATGACACCTTCATAATATGAAGGAGGTTTTATGCATGTTTATGACAACTGTCATTAAGTGTCATTCGCTCAGTTATGACATTTTTAATGCAAATATGACATTGTTTGAGATATCTTTATGACAACTTGACATAAACCAATACATCATAACCTGTCAGTGTCTTTGTCATGACAACTTGACATTACCAAGACAACATAACCTGTCATAAATATGTCATAAACATGACATAGCAGATTAATTATCAAACTTAAGAAACCACTTCGCTTTATGGGTTAACATTACATTAAACTGTCATGTGGTTGGTTTTGACATTGGCTGCCATGAGGCCATTATAACAGTGTCATGAATATTTTTCTTGACCTCAACTACAGTGGTACAAATTGAATATGTCATTAAAATGTCATTAAGTGTTAATACTCTGTCAAATTATTTTATAACAGTGTCATGTATACTTTTCTTGATCTCAACTAAAGTGATAAAAATGTAATTTGTCATTAAAATGACATTTTAATGACAAATTCAATTTGTACCACTGTTATAATGGTCTCATGACAGCCAATGTCAAAACCAACCACATGACAGTTTAATGTAATGTTAACCCATAAAGCCATGTGGTTTCTTAAGTTTGATAATTAATCTGCTATGTCATGTTTATGACATATTTATGACAATTTATGTTGTCTTGGTAATGTCAAGTCATTACCAAGACACGGACAGGTTATGATGTATTGGTTTATGTCAAGTTGTCATAACAAAGACATCTCAAACAATGTCATATTTGCATTAAAAATGTCATAATTGAGCAAATGACATTTAATGACAGTTGTCATAAACATGCATAAAACCTCCTTCATATTCATGACGTGTCATGTCATGATTATAAAGGTGTCATGTCAGTCTTATGCACACCCCTTCAAGTAAAGTGTTACCCACTGCCTATAGGAGGCTACCGGCTCTGACAGTGAGAAGATTTTTAAATGTTATATATTTAAACTATATGCACCACTGTTCAAAAGTTTGGGGTCAGTAGGTTTTTATTTAAAAAATGTATTTAGCAAAGATGGGTTCTATTGATCAAAAGCAATAGCAAAGACATTTATAATGTTACAAAATATTTCTATTTCATATAAATGCTATTCTTTTGTACTTTCTATTCATCAAAGGATCCTAAACAAACTGCATCAAGGTTTCCACAAAAAAAATATGAAGATGTTCTGACTCTTAAATGAATACATCTACACAATGAACACAACATAATGACATCCTTTAATGATTTCTTGTAAACTTTTCAACAGTTTCTTTAACTAAAACATCATCAATGACGTTAGCATTTAATACGTTAGGAAGGAATGCACTAGTTCAAAACAAGTTAAGTTCTATGGACAGCATCTGTTACAGAAAATGATTTTGATTCATCCCTGAGTTTACAAAAACAATTAACAATGATGTTACAATTAAAAATTACATTTACAGGGAATCTGTGGGGCAAGAAATTCTGCAAGGTTTAAAAGCAAAACAATGTTTTATTATAAGCTTTGTCTAAATATAACTTTGCATAGACATGTATTAAATTTTTACATTTAGATTACTTGTTTCATCATCTAATACTTACCTAAAGTTAATATTTTAAAACACTAATTATTTAGTAACACTTTTAATAAATGCAATCTTTAGCAAAAATGTATATCCATTACTGTGCATTATAATTACTAAATTCACCTGAAGCATTTACATTTTATTTAACTATATTTTTTTATTTTGCGTTTTATTTTGTTTTTTATTTCCTTACATTTCCACTATTGGTCAAAGACATAGGTCTACTATAAAATTAGTGTTACATGTTTTCTGTCTGATTGGACTTTTATTTTGTATTCTTGTTTCCTGTGTGTAAGTGTTGTAGTCCCCTTGTAGACTTTTTGTTTTATTGGTTCCCTTGATTGTATCCCCAGGTGTTTCTTGTTTCCTTGTTATATTGTTAGCTTCACTGCGAATATATGGCTTTGTGTTTTAGTGTCAGTCTCGTTCAGTCATTGTTTTTGCATATTTTGTAAAACTGTTGCATCCTTGTTCCTGTTCCCTGTTTGGATTATCTTGTTCCCGTTCCCCGTTTGGATTATCCTGTTCCCATTCCTTTTTTGGATTATCTTTGTTTGTGTTTTTTTAATAAACTTTTATATTTTTATCGCTTAATCTCATATTTAGTGTCTTTCTTTTTCATTATTGGATTCTTTTTGCTTTTTTGCTTGTGAAGGCTAATCTTCTTTAAAAACTTTCTTAAGCCCCTTGAGGTTAGCTGAGCAGTCTCTCCCAAAACACGTCTGTAAACCACGCATGGAGATGTAGTTGTAACAACAAAAAACTGTGGTTTCTTAATCACAATCTCCGGTTAACTATCCAAACAAAATACAAAACAAAACAAAACTTCCAAAGAATGCGAAATACCAGTGTGAAATGCAATACCATTGCATGCAATTGAAGAAACTGTTGCTCTCCACATTAACCTGTCTGCCAAACAATTCTAATCGACTATTAAGACCTGCACTTTCGCACCGTAGTGACGTGAGGAGCAAGTAAATTGACATGGACCTTAAATTAAACATGAATTTTTCTAAAATATGTAAATCATTATGTTTTGAAATACAGAATAAATAAAACTTAAAGGGATAGTTAACCCAAAAATGAAAATTAGCCCATGATAAACTCACCCTCAAGTCATCCTAGGTGTACATGACATTCTTCTTTCAGACGAATACAATCAGAGTTATATTAAAAAAATGTCCTGGCTCTTCTAAGCTTTATAAAGGCAGAGAATGGCTGTTTCTTGTTTCTTTTTTGAAGTCCATAAAAGTGCATCTATCCATCATAAAAGTCACATCAAAGCGCCTGACATCAAAGCAAATTTAAAAGTGGTGGCTAATGCTAATCGTAAATTCTCTAAAATTATTATTCACATCGGCACTAATGATGTTAGACTCCTCCAGTCAGAGATCACAAAAATTAATATTAAAGAGGTGTGTGAACTTGCAAGTACGATGTCAGGCACTGTAATTTGCTCTGGCCCCCTTCCTGTTCGCCGGAGTGATGAGATAGTTAGTAGATTGTCCTCACTCAATGGCTGGCTGTCGAGGTGGTGTCCGTAAAATAATATAGAATTCATAGACAATTGGAAAAGTTTTTGGGGCAGACCTGACCTGTTGAAAATAGATGGTATTCATCCCTCCTGGGATGGTGCTGCTCTTCTCTCTAGTAATATGGCACATAGTCTTAGAGCTCAAACATGACAATCTGGGCCTCAGGTCAGGAAGCAGACAGACTGGCTAAACCGACCGTCTGCTAGCTGTCTCACATCACCAAGGTCAGATAAATCCCATCACATAGAGCCTCTTTCACCTAGCTATCATCATATAGAGACTGGCTGTTCCCCGAATTAGGACATACAAAAAACTCCTAAACCCATTCAAGGGTAAAAATTTAATTGATGTTCAACAAATAAAAAACAGATAAAATACGGATGAACAAATGATAAAGCTCGGGTTGCTGAATATTCAATCCCTTACTTCAAAAGCACTCATTGGTAATGATATGATTACAGACTATAATCTAGATGTGCTGTGTTTGACAAAAACCTGGCTAAAACCAGACAATTATATTACTTTAACCTGTTAAGCTTCACCAGTGTGCGGACACACTGAAGCTTTTTTTTTGGATATATTTAGTTCAAAGTTACTATCAGATTTAATGTTATACCTTGGCAAACTATACATCATTAAAAAGATATAAGACTCAAGTTTCAGTATTTGACCACTATTGTATTCTGAGAAACTTATAGTGACTGTTATTTCTTAATTTGTGTCAGGAGTTATGAAATGAAAAAATGAGTCGATACCTTTAATATGAATTATGAGCGTCAGCCGCTCCCATTCAGAAAAAAAACTCCTGTTCTGTCGTCATGACAGCGCTTGACAAAACAACGTCCCTCAGGGCTTTTAGCTCAAAAATGTGCAGATTTTAATGATGTAATCATTATGAGCGCTTGATACTCTGATGTACTGTGTTTTCAATCCATACCAGCAGCCTGAGGGCGCCCTATGTGCACAGTATAGTCCATATATGGAACACATGAAGAAGAGCCATAATCACGTGACATTCCAGGAAGTCCCGGACACATACACAGCTAACAGAGATCGCTGTAACATGCAGATAAAGACGTTTTGAAGACAATAAACATGATTGCAATGATGTTTGATTTACCTGTGTTCTTCGAGCCATGTCAGGTATTTTCATCATAATAATAGATTATATTTATAATGTAATGCTAATCCATATAGACTTTATCATCGTGCAGAATACTATAAAATAATATATTTTCTGTCTGATTTTTTTTATCTGAAGACAAATTAAATCACAGAAGATTATTTAAAACACTCGACTTGTGTTATAAAGTAAGTTTGGAGCACAAACATGGTTTTAATCTCATAAATTATCGTGCATTGATGGTGTGCTAAGCTAACATGCCAGCTAGTCTAGGTGCATCTGCCACCTAACAGTTATTCTTTTATGATTTTTTTTTCTCAATAGGAATGCTTACTGTAATGTTTCTTTATTCAAGAAGGGCATTTGATACAGTTTCAAATGTGAAGTGAGAACTTTGATAAAAGAAATTAGGGACTGAAACCCTATGAATAGCCTGTGAATAGCCAGTCGTTAGTAACTATAATGCAGACAAAAGAAATGCATATTTAGAGCCATAACCAGGCTGGAGAGGTGTGCATGTGTGCAGTAGAGACTGACTCTGAATGGGGCTCGTTTGCACCACAAAACAATAGAGACAATAGACTGAATAGATGCTTAGAAGATGAAGATTAGAAGATCAGTTGCATTTTAGAGTCTAATCAAAATAAAGTCATATGACATGATCTTGAAAAACATTTAACTAAATACAGTGTTTTAGACTTATCATCTTCAGATTTTAAACATAACATGGTCAGACATGTGGCTATAGCTGCAGTGCATTTCTAGATTGATACAGTGCCAACTTCAATTTTATTTTCATGAAGATGTTTCATAAAAATAAATTTCTAATAACTTTACAAATTTTTTTTTTTTACATTTTTCAAAAGTGGGGTTGCAGCTTAACAGGTTAAATGAGTCCACCCCCAAAGATTACTGTTATAAACATGAACCTCGTCTGAAAGGCAAAGGGGGAGGTGTTGCTGTAATTTATAGTAATATCTTCAGAATTACTGAGAAGTCTTGTTTTAAATATAATTCTTTTGAAGTGTTGTTGCTAAATGTAACACTATCTAGTGTAAATGATAAATCACGTTTAACATTTGTGCTGGCTAAAGTATACAGGCCACCAGGGCACCATAATGACTTTATCAAAGAGTTTGCTGATTTTCTATCAGAGTTAGTATTGGCTGCAGATAAAGTACTAATTGTTGGTGATGTAGATCAGTGGTTCCCAAACCTGTCCTGCCGGCACCCCAACACTGCACATTTTCTTTGTCTCCCTAATCAAACACACCTGATTCAACTCATCAGCTCATTAACCCATGTGATAATGAGCTGATGAGTTGAATCAGGTGTGTTTGATTAGGGAGACAAAGAAAACGTGCAGTGTTGGGGTGCCGGCAGGACAGGTTTGGGAACCACTGATGTAGATAACGAAAAAGATGCATTGGGATTGGCATTTAAAGACATTCTGAACTCTATTGGAGTTAGACAACACGTGTCAGGACCTACTCATTCTCTTAATCATACTCTAGATCTAATATTATCACATTGAATCAATGTTGATGCCGTTGAAATTCTGCAGCAGAGCGATGACATCTCAGATCATTATTTAGTCTTGTGTAAACTTCATTTAGCCAAGGCTGCAAAGTCGACTCCGTGTTACAAATATGTTAGACCTATCACTTCTACCACTAAAGACTGCTTTATTAATGATCTTCCTGATCACTTTCATCATCTCAGCATCCCAGATAGCTTAGAAGAACTAGAGGTATTTCGCATTTCATGGAAAGAGAGCTCGATTGCATACAGAGAGGCCTTAAAAGCTGCTAGATCTGCTTATTTTTCAAACCCATTAGAAGAAAATAAACAAAACCCCAGGTATTTATTTCAAACAGTGGCTAAACTAACGGAAAATAAATCTTCAACCCCAGACGTTTCCAAGCAGCACAGCAGTAATGACTTTATGAACTTCTTTACTAACAAGATTGATAATATCAGGGAGAAAACTATGCAACCGTCTACTACAGTATCGCATCAGGCAGTGTATTGTAGTCTCCTTGAAGGAAAATTTGATTCATTCGTTGCTATAGGAGAGGAAGAATTTACTAAACTCGTTAAATCATCTAAATCGGCAACATGTATGTTAGACCCTATACCGACTAAGCTACTGAAAGAGATGCTTCCAGAGGTCACAGATCCTCTTCTTAATATCATTAATTCATCTTTGTCACTATAGGATATGTACCGAAAACTTTTAAGCTGGCTATGATTAAACTGCTTGTTAAAAAAACGCAACTTGATCCTACAGAATTAGTCAATTACAGGCCGATCTCGAATCTACCTTTTCTGTCAATAGAAGATACTAGAAAAGGCAGTATCCTCACAACTATGTTCCTTTTTAGAAAGAAATGATATCTGCGAGGATTTCCAGTCAGGATTTAGACCGTACCATAGTACTGAGACAGCTCTCATTAGAGTCACAAATGATTTGCTCCTATCATCCGATCGTGGTTGTATCTCGCTATTAGTGTTACTAGATCTTAGTGCTGCATTTGACACTATCGATCACAACATTCTTTTAAATAGACTCAAAAATTATGTTGGCATTAGTGGAATTGCATTAGCATGGTTTAAATCATACTTATCTGACCGTTATCAGTTTGTAGCAGTAAATTAAGAGATGTCTTATCGATCACAAGTTCAGTATGGCATACCACAAGGCTCAGTACTAGGACCGTTGCTGTTCACTCTGTACATGCTACCCTTAGGAGATATCATTAGGAAGCATGACATTAGTTTTCACTGTTATGCTGATGATACTCAGCTTTATATTTCTTCACGCCCAGACGAAACTTACCAATTCACAAAATTAACGGAATGCATAGCTGATATAAAAAATTGGATGACTAGTAATTTCCTACTACTTAATTCTGAAAAAAACAGAGATTCTAATTATTGGACAAAAAACGTCCTCACATAATAACCTAGAATGCTGTCTAACACTTGATGGCTGCTCTGTTAAGTCTTCATCGTTGGTTAGGAACCTGGGTGTGCTCTTTGATACCAATCTTTCATTTGAAAGTCACGTGTCTAGTATCTGTAAAACCGCATTTTTCCATCTTAAAAATATATCTAAATTACGTCATATGCTCTCATTGACAAATGCGGAACAATTAGTTCATGCGTTCATGACATCAAGGCTAGATTATTGTAATGCTCTAATGGGTGGTTGCCCTGCACGCTTAATAAACAAATAACAGCTGGTCCAAAACGCAGCAGCTCAAGTTCTTTCCAGAACCAGGAATTATGAACATATTAGCCCTGTTCTGTCAACACTGCACTGGCTCCCTATTAAACATTGTATAAATTTTAAAATGTTGCTGATTACTTACAAAGCACTAAATGGTTTAGCTCCGCAGTACTTGAGCAAGCTCAACACATTACAGTTTTTTTCTCCATCCTGTCACCTGATGGAGTTTTGGTTCCTTGCCACTGTTGCCTTGGCTTTTGGGGACATTTAATATTCAACAATATTATTGATCTGCCTTATTAAGGGTGGACGATGATGCAATTTTCTTCTAGAAACAAACTTTGTTGTATTATTTTCATGTTATCAATGTGAAGCTGCTTTGATACAATCTGTATTGTAAAAAGCGCTATATAAATAAAGGTGACTTGATAAAAGTGATGTACATGGCTCCGGGGGGTTAATAAAGGCCCTCTGAAGTGAAGTGATGCGATGAGTTTAAGAAAAATATTCATATTTACCACGTTACAAAGTAAAATTCTAGCTTCCGGCCAAATGGCCATACGCAGTCTACTTGCGCCTAAAGCGCAACTTACGCAACTTATGAAGTCAAAAGTAGCGTAGTGCATCATGGCATAGCGTAAATATCAGCAGTACGTCACATTACTCGCATAAGTTGTGCTTAGACTTAAGTGGAATCCATATGATTGTTTGGCCGGAAGCTAGTTATTTTACTTTGTGTAAGAAAATTATCCATATTTAAACTTTATAAACGCAACGCTTTGCTTCAGAAGGCCTTCATTAACCCCCCGGAGCCATGTGGAGCACTTTTATGATGGATATATGCACTTTTATGCACTTCAAAACAGAAACGGCCATTCACTGCCATTATAAAGCTTGGAAGAGCCAGGACATTTTTTTAATATTTCTCCAATTGTATTAGTCTGAAAGAAGAATGTCATATACAGCTAGGATGACTTGAGGTTGAGTAAATCATGGGCTAATTTAAATTTTTGGGTGAACTATTCCTTTAAATTTCTTCAGGTTCATATTTTACATTTCATGAATCTAAATATGGCTACTACATCGAGTGCCTAGGGCTGCATTCCCCACACCCTTGAGCCCTGACCACAAGGCTCTGTGGCACATTCCTGCATGCTATCGCCTTCTACAATATGTCACACTAGCACCAAACTGCTGGGAAAAAAAGGATTCTCTTGTGTTTTGCCCCACACCAACTCCTGGCCCCCTTTATTCAGCTCTAACCTTGCTTCCCTTGCATTGCGTTATGGGAGTCATAGAGACAGTGACGACTTTACTTTGATCGGCCAACACTGTGTTGGCCGGTGCACCTATGGTTCCCAGGTGCTGAGTGAAGCCATTTCCTTTGGGCTTAATTTCTAACCCCACACAGCCTTGTGTTTGTTGAGACTGGACATTCAACCCCAACTCCATGTGGAGAGTCCAAATGTCCCAAGCCGAATTCAGGATAATTGATAGTTAAATTAAAGTGTTTGTCTGAGATGGAGAAGACATTTCCTTGGTTGATACAAATGTGACTGCCATTAGAAATTATGAATTTTTGTGGGATTCAGATAAGTGCTCATAAAAAGTTATGATTTGAACTGAATTCAACAGCATACAATTGCAAGAATTATTCTTTTTCTGGCATATATGATCTACTGCAATTGCTTTTAAACCCGCCTAAAGAAGTCATATAAAAGATGTTGCCTAAATCTATGTAGCAGGAAACGTGACTCCTGCCAATAGGAACTGCAACATTAAATCAAACCAAACTCTAGTGGTTGTCTAAGTGGCTTATTTCAGAATAAAACCTGATGTTTGCAAAGATTATAGTCAAGGTCTCCCAATTCATCTTTTAAGGCAAACTTTCTTCATACATCGCTCCTCAGCTTTAAAAGCAATAAGGTCAAATGTGTTCTTCAGCATAGTGTTAATGCTATAGAATGAGAATACTGCACCATTTGACCCAGTTCATCAAACAAGCAACCTGGTAAGCAGTCAGAAACTCACTCACAATCAGTTGTAGAGAATGCAGCAGTAGGAAAGAAATACCTATAACTCATTGAAACATGCCATATTCAGTCATCCTTAACAGCATTTAAAATCTGGGAATGAGCCTTCTTGCTTTTACAATACCTCAAGAGAGGTCTTTTGTTCAAAATTATTGATGGCTCTACAGGGAAGTTTAAAGCCAAGCTTGGGCAGCGATGACTTGAACACCTTTGTTGGGTTCTTCAGAGGGGACGCGCTTGTCTGGGCCACCACTGTGAATCTTGCCAGCCTGTTTCATCCTTTAACTCTGCTGGGCCATTCTCACCATGTGTATCCCACCAGACCCTTTCACCCTGGCTATGGTTACTGACTCTCTCTTTGTTTTCGGGAGGCAGTGGATCGGAGTTCTTTTGTAGATGTTATCTTTCCATCCATTTTTTTCCATTGACTCTTCTCTCTACTTTCCAGCTGTGAAAGTGTTTATATTAAAGCATGCAGAGTGCTCTCCCAGAGGTGTTGTAATAACTCAGTATTACAGTGGGAAAAGGGGATATTTAATGTTTAGACATGAAAAACATGAAGATAAAAGCAGTGTGATCAAGTGATCCAGAGGAGCGGAGTTTGGTTTTTCTTAGGTTAGGCTTAATAAAGCAGCAGTACAGGTAGTTAAAATATTTTTTGCAGACCAAAGTTTTCTTTTAGATAGGCTATGTTTAAGATGAAGTGAGCAATGTTGTTTCTCAATTGACTATTTTTCTTAAGTTGCTGAAGTTAATATGGTGTGCAAGGGCCGTAATACAGAACATAATGTAGAAATAATCCAATATTTTGTCATGTTGTACATAAAAATGCAAAGCCTGTAAAGATAAGCGCTATATTTTGACGTGCATACTAGAAAACTGTTTAAAAAATATAGTTTAATGGCTCTACAGGGAAGGTTAAAGCCAAGCTTGGGCAGTGACGACTTGAACAGCTCAGAAATTTCAGAGATTTCAGTTATCTCAGAAATAAATTGGTTACTTTTATTCCCATTTTCTGCAATGTCTTCACTTGTGGTAGTCTTAACAAAAAAATTGTCAATAAGGTATTGATAAAAATGTTTTGACCAATCCAATAGGTTATGCCAGGGGGTCGAGGTGTGGCTGGTTAGCATGGGACGTTACTGTATCCCCTGCTGGTACTGTCAAGTCAAGTGACCTTTATACTGACCCAGTGTTTAAAAGTGTGGAGACGGTTTTCCAAACTTCAAAAACATCCAAAGTCGTTGTTTTACCTGTTTTTTAAAGGGTGTTTGACTTTGTCTTTGCATATTCGCTTTGTAAACACTTGGTCGGTACTTTCGCCTGTCACGTGTGACCGTTCCAACGTGACTATGTAATGCGTGAAGTTCACCGCAGAGCTAGTGCAAGATAAGCATTTTGTCACGTAAAATGAGGACAGAAGATGCAAGTGCAAGAATAAAGGTTTATTGAATGAACACGTAGACAGAGATATAAAGCACACAGTTCGATGGTCCCTGGTAGCGCAAGATGGCAGATGGGCAACCCGGATCCCGTGGTGTGAACAGGTGAGATGATATCCTTGAAACGATAAGTTGACGGGAACACCAAACGAGTCCGCAGAGTGAAGAGACGAAACAGGATCCTTGGAAGACGACAGGCAGAACGAACTCGACAGGAACACCACACCGGGAAATCAGGAACACCAACGAAGACTCACTACACAGGGGAAAATCCCACAACGATCTGACAAACACAAGACGAAAGACAATGAGCTAAAATAGAGATCGCTGATCAGAATCAGCTGGCGCTGATGACAATGACACACACACACAACACAAACACAGCGCGAGAAAGAGTCAGTGAATTCATGAACCGTGACATTACCCCTCCCCCTAGGAGCGCCCCCTGGCGCTCCCAGGAGGACCTACCTGTTGATTGTAATCATCAATAAGGGAGTGATCCAGAATGTCTCTAGCAGGAACCCAACTTCTCTCCTCCGGACCTTAACCTTCCCAGTCCACCAGATACTGAAATCCACGTCCCCTCCTTCTCGAGTCCAGAATACGATTTACTGAATATGTAGGTTCCCCATCTACGAGTCGCGGCGGTGGGGGAACCGGGACTGGCGGATTAAGATGAGAACGAAAAACAGGCTTTACTTTGGAAACATGAAAGGCGGGATGAATTCTCCTGTACGCTGGAGGAAGTTTGAGGCGGACTGTCACCGGACTAATGATCTTGGTGACAGTGAATGGGCCAATGAATTTAGGAGCAAGTTTATTAGACACGGAGCAGAGTGGAATATTTCTAGTAGAAAGCCACACTTTTTGACCCACGACGTATACGGGAGGACTAGACCGGTGGCGATCAGCCTTAGCCTTGGTGCGTGCCCTCACCTGGAGCAGAGTCTCACGGGCTCTGGTCCATGTGCGACAGCACCTCTGGACGAAGGCGTGAGCGGAGGGGACCGCGACTTCGGATTCCAGGCTAGAAAAAACTGGTGGCTGGTACCCTAAGCTACACTGAAACGGAGATAGGCCCGTGGATGACACTGGTAATGAGTTATGGGCGTACTCCACCAATGAAAGTTGCTGACTCCAGGAGGAAGGATTCTTGGACACCAAACATCGCAACATTCTCTCAAGATCTTGGTTGGCCCTCTCGGTTTGCCCATTGCTTTGGGGATGGTAACCCGAAGACAGACTGACAGTCGCGCCCAGTAATCTACAAAACTCCTGCCAAAATTTGGACACAAATTGGGACCCTCTGTCAGAAACCACATCAGTCGGGAGGCCATGTAACCGAAAGACGTGATCTATGACAGCCACCGCTGTCTCCTTGGCTGAAGGTAATTTGGGCAAGGGAATGAAATGAGCCGCCTTCGAGAACCGGTCCACTACGGTCAAAACGACCGTCTTACCCTGGGAGGGTGGGAGGGCGGTTATAAAATCTAGCGCTATATGGGACCAGGGTCTCGAAGGGACAGACAGCGGTTGGAGTAATCCCTCTGGGGGTCGATTGGAAGTCTTACCAGTGGCACAAACCGAGCAAGCCAAAACAAAACTCCGAATGTCGCGAGCCATTAATGGCCACCAGAATCGTTGCTTGACCAAAAAGCTGGTGCGATTTACACCTGGATGACATGCTATGCGGAGCGGAGGCATTACCCCTTCTAAGGCCGTCTTGACCTTCGATTCGACCTCCCATGTGAGTGTGGAGATAACTACTTTCTCAGGTAAAATGCACTCGGGAGTCACCGGGCGTTCGGATGGATCAAAAATACGAGATAAAGAGTCGGGTTCGATGTTTTTGGAACCCGGGCGGTACGAGAGAACAAAGTCAAAACGTCCGAAAAAAAGTGCCCATCGAGCCTGCCTGGAGTTGAGTCTTTTGGCAGATCTAATATATTCCAGGTTCTTATGATCGGTCCAAACGATAAAAGGTACCCCCGACCCCTCTAACCAATGACGCCACTCCTCCAGTGCTAACTTGACTGCCAACAACTCTCTGTTACCAATGTCATAGTTACGTTCGGCAGGAGATAAACGATGGGACAAAAACGCGCAAGGGTGCATCTTGTCATCTGAAGAAGAACGTTGGGATAGAACTGCACCTACCCCCACCTCTGACACGTCGACCTCCACCACGAACTGATGTGAAGAATCAGAATGGGAGCAAAACTGAAGCGGCTCTTGAGGTTAGCGAATACAGCCTCGGCTGTATCGGACCACCTGAACGTCATTCTGGGGGAGGTCAAGGCAGTCAGAGGTGCGGCTAGTTGGCTGAAATTGCGAATAAAACGCAGATAGAAATTGGCAAACCCCAGAAACCTCTGTAGGGCCTTACGGGAATCTGGACTTGGCCAATCCATCACAGCCTTAACCTTGTCAGGGTCCATCCGTATTCCCTCAGATAAGATGATGTAGCCTAAGAAAGGAACAGACTGTGCATGAAAAGCGCATTTCTCCACCTTGACAAAAAGCCCATTCTCTAGCAACCTCTGAAGCACTCGTCTGACGTGCTGAACGTGTTCCTGGAGAGAAGATGAAAAAATCAATATGTCATCCAGGTAAACATATATGAACTGGTCAACCATATCTCTCAGCACGTCATTGACGAGTGCCTGGAAAACTGCTGGGGAGTTGGACAGCCCGAAGGGCATGACCAAATATTCAAAATGGCCCCTGGGGGTATTGAAAGCAGTCTTCCATTCATCCCCCTTCCTGATGCGAACCAAATGATATGCATTGCGTAAGTCCAACTTTGTGAAGACAGAGGCTCCCTGCAACCGCTCGAAGGCTGAAGACATCAACGGCAAAGGATAAGTATTCTTTACCGTGATGTTGTTCAACCCTCGGTAATCAATACACGGTCGCAGAGATCCATCCTTCTTACCAACAAAGAAGAACCCCGCCCCCGCTGGAGAAGAGGAAGGACGAATGAATTCAGAAGCTAGAGAATCAGAAATGTATTTCTCCATGGCCTCCCTCTCCGGAATAGAAAGAGAGTATAACTTGCCTTTAGGCGGAGACGTACCTGGCATAAGATCTATCGCACAGTCATAGGGACGATGCAGAGGAAGAGAAGCAGCCCGAGACTTACTGAACACTTCCTTCAGGTCGAGGTACTCCGCAGGCACGTTAGACAAATTCACCGACTCCTCCTGCAAAACAGAACTAGACACCGAAGAACAAGCAGACATTAAACAAGACGCATAACACTTAGTGCTCCACGCAGACACTGAATTGTGACCCCAGTCAACCCTGGGATTGTGCTGGGTAAGCCAGGGATGACTGAGGACCACCGGAGCATGAGGAGAGTCCAGGAGTAGAAATGAAAGCTCTTCTGTGTGGTTGCCTGAGGTTATAAGTGTCAGTGAATCAGTGGTGAAGGAAATTACAGGTAGTTCTTGTCCGTTGAGTGCATTGACAGAAATCGGGTTAGTGAGTGGTATGATGGGAATCTGCAGCTTACGTGCCAACGACAAGTCCATGAAATTTCCCTCGGCCCCAGAATCCAGAAGTGCATGACCGTTGTAATACCGGGTTGCCCATTGCAGTCTCACCGGGAGGAGGGTGGAGGAGGTCTTGCTGGTGGAGATCCCGTCCGACAGTAGCCTCCTGCTTACTGCCGAGCTCGATCTTTTACGTGGCAGGTGTTGATGAAATGGCCAGTTCCACCGCAGTATAGGCACAAGCCCCGGGATCTCCATCGTTCTCTCTCCTCCCGGGAGAGCCGAGCTCTACCCACCTGCATGGGCTCGTGATCGAAGGTGGGGCTGACCGTATCGCTGCCACTGGCTCGAGGTGCTGGGAAGGTCTCTGGAACCAAGGTCCTGCGGGAATGTTGTTCCACTCGCTGTAGTCGAGCATCCACCCGCAGGGCCAACTCGATCAGTCCGTTAAGATCCTTAGGATCTAAATTTCTCCCTGGATACGGTCAGCCAGCCCATGCAGGAATCTATCCCACTGCGCCTCCTCGTTCCAGTTACACTCCGCGGCGAGGGTACGGAACTCGATCGAGTAATCGGTTACCGATCGGCCTCCCTGGCAAAGATCAGCTAGTTGACGTGCAGCTTCTCTTCCGGCCACCGCTCGATCAAACACCCTCTTTATCTCATCCGCGAGTGACTGGAACGAGGAACAGCATGGATCTCGATTTTCCCACACTGCCGTTCCCCACTGTGATGCACGTCCAGACAGTAGAGTGAGAACCAGAGCCACCTTGGCTTCCTCTGAAGCAAAAGTCTGCGGTTGCAGAGCAAAAAACATGGAACATTTGGTTAGAAATGCTCTACACAGTTGTGGTTCACCATTGTACCTCTCAGGCACAGGTAGTGTTGGTTCCGGTGGATGGTTAGTCTGCGGCAGCGGGGGTCGCGTTGGCGGTGTGGGTGGCACAGTGGGAGGCGTTAGATCTTGAATCCGCTGGGTGAGCTCGGACACCTGCGCTACCAAGGCTTGAACCGTGCGTCCAGTCAGGTTCAAGTTTTCCTCCTGCTGGTCCATCCTCGTAACGCTTCTGGACAGGAATTCAGCCAGGTCAGAATCTCTTGCAGCATCCATGACGGTCAGATCGTTCTGTCACGTAAAATGAGGACAGAAGTACTTTCGCCTGTCACGTGTGACCGTTCCAACGTGACTATGTAATGCGTGAAGTTCACCGCAGAGCTAGTGCAAGATAAGCATTTTGTCACGGAAAATGAGGACAGAAGATGCAAGTGCAAGAATAAAGGTTTATTGAATGAACACGTAGACAGAGATATAAAGCACACAGTTCGATGGTCCCTGGTAGCGCAGGATGGCAGATGGGCAACCCGGATCCCGTGGTGTGAACAGGTGAGACGATATCCTTGAAACGATAAGTTGACGGGAACACCAAACGAGTCCGCAGAGTGAAGAGACGAAACAGGATCCTTGGAAGACGACAGGCAGAACGAACTCGACAGGAACACCACACCGGGAAATCAGGAACACCAACGAAGACTCACTACACAGGGGAAAATCCCACAACGATCTGACAAACACAAGACGAAAGACAATGAGCTAAAATAGAGATCGCTGATCAGCGACCACGCCCACACACACACACACACACACACACAACACAAACACAGCGCGAGAAAGAGTCAGTGAATTCATGAACCGTGACACATTTGTGGTTAAAAAGTATATAAATGTATATATTTTTTTCCGAAAATGACTGATCGTTTCGCTAGATAAAACCTTTATTCCTTGGCTGTGATTGTGTAGAGCCCTTTGAAGCTGCATTGAAACTGTAATTTGGCCCTTCAACCCGTTGGTCCCCGTTGAAGTCCACTATATGGAAAGAATGGTGTTTTTTCCATATAGTTTATTAATTTCTTTTCGACTGAAGAAAGAAAGACATGAATATCTTGGATGACATGGGGGTGAGTAAATGATCAGGAAATTTTAATTCTGGAGTGAACTAATCCTTTAAGTTTTGAAATATATGAATCTTTCATTTTAAAGTGGTTCAGAGTTTGAATCAAACTCAGCAAGTCACGTGATTTCAGCAAATGCAGCCAGTTACTAGGTGCACACGATGTGACCTAGTATGTGCATGTTTACTTCCGCTCATACTCTTCCGGTCTTAGCGACGTTCACATCGAGAGAAACTTATATATTAAACTTGGCTAAATATAATTGTTCTCTTAAAAAGAGAAAGATGGTGGTCTTTCAGAGATGAAAGAAAAGACTCTGTGCCTCCTCTATGTGGTAATTCATCAAGATACACAGAGTTTTTCCTTTCATTATTTCTCCTGTTGATTCTGCAGTTTAGGCTCTGTGGTTAGTGAAAAAATTGTTTTGATTGCTGGTGGACTAAATGGCTCAAAACTGTGTTCTCTTTCTGTGTGGAAAGGAACAACACTACCCTTATCAAGATCTAATGTTTGCTATTGTCAAAGTACCAATCCTCAGAGATATAAATAAGCATGATAATGCAATGCAGACTCAGTGTATGGTTTAGTAACTTTATTTGGTAACATTATTGCTAACTGCATTATTTAAAATGTTATTTGAATATAGGTTTGCATATAATGTTCGTTGTTTGCATTTCCATTTTATTACTGCATTTATGTGAGATTAGTAAAGAGCATCTGTTGCATAAATCCTGATCCTGTGTCTATAAGCAGCACGTACAATATATTTGACCACAAGTAAAATACACAACTCTTGTCACGGTTTGTTGCAGGAAGGGAGATGATGAATAAAGTTTCAAAACGACATTTAGTGAGGAAAATACAAATACACAGACAGGCAGGGCAACACACCAAATAACGTTAAGGCCGAACAACTGAATGAGAGGGATGAACTTATGAAGCAGACACAAATGAGGATAATTGAAGGAACACCGCTGACACAGATTAACTAATATTGACAGTAACCAAGGAGACAGCTGAGTGACAGGAATCTGAACAAAGACATGTAACAAAAGACAACAAACTGAAGGTCCATGAAAAAGTTAAACAAAACACAATGACACATAATGCCCCCATCCAGTAGGCTTGACCTCACGCCGTAACAGAAGTGACGAGGGAGAGATGCAGGGGGCTTTGGAGGTGGTCAAGGCGGTGCCACAGGCAAGGAGCCAGGAGATGGCGAAGGGCAGACAGAAGCAGGCAGATGGGACCATGGAGGCACAGATGGAAATTGCCAGATGTTGCTGACCCAGAGTGCGACCAGGACGATAGCCAACGGCGGCATGGATGGAGGAAGGAGCCATGATGGGGATCTGATGGGCATCATCCTGGTGACGATCGACGGACAGGCAGCCATAGGAAGAGCCCCTCGCGCAGACGAAAAGCAGAGGAAGTGATGACATGCCGACGACCTAGGTGGCCACAACGGAGCTGTAGCGACCCCCTGAAAAGTAAGCGGGGACACTGAGGGCTGAGGACGAGCTGGTGTGACCGGGGGCGGAGGTGACGACTGAGGGAAGGCGGAGCTTGCCGGAGCCTAAGGGGTGAAGGGCCAGAGAGCAGAGGATGGCCCGCAAGTCCGCAGCGAAGGCGTGGCGAGGACTGACCCAGGCGAAGCCGACGGTCCAAGGGAGCCTGGCGAGGTCGAACAACCGAATGTCCATGCTGGAGTCGGGGGAGGAAGGAGCGCAGGAGCCAGGACGGGTCTAGGTGGATCTGAGCTCTCCAAGGCTGGAGGCGGAGCCACGGGCTCATACCGCCCAGGAGAGATGGGCTCCTGGCAGGTCCAAGGTGGAACCCCACCAGTGAGAGGAGGTGAAACAGATGGACCAACAGGAGACAATGACGACAGGGTGGTAACAGTGGTTGAGGACTGAGGAAGGGCAAAAGCAGTCAGGACAGGTGGTTGGAGAGGGAGGCTGGACAGGGTTAACATGACTGAGGATGATTGACCTACAGGTAAGTTTATGGGATAAAGGAGATCCATTTCTCCATTCCCTTGAAAAATGTCCATAGAATCACTCTCAGTGGTGGGAGGGTGGGCGGGGGTCGCTTCCATCCCCTCAAACTCCACCAAGACTCCCACGCGATGGACAGTGTTGCCGGCTCACACCCCTGGTCAGACTCTTTGTGATGCTTCGGCTCCATCATGTTTGTGGGCACTGTCCTCTCTTCGTCAGGCTCTGGCTAAAACAACGTTTAATGAGGAAAATACACAGACAGGCAGGGCAACACATACCAAATAACATTAAGTCAAGTCAAGTCAAGTCATCTTCATTTATATAGCGCTTTTAACAATGTAGATTGTCTCAAAGCAGCTTTACAGAGATAAATGTATAATTTAACGTAAGATTGTTTTGGCTTTATAGCGGTTCTTTAATAAAGTTATTTTCCAGCTAAAGTTAGTTTTGATTGATTCGCTTCCGTCGCAACGATCATTTGTTTTTAAATTAGGGCCGCCAAGACGACACCATTCTCTCTACACAGACTTTAAACGCGAACCTGTGAGAAACGCTGATGGCGTTCAGATGCGCATTAAGAACGGGTTCTATAGTTATGTGCGTTGATGTGTGCAGGTTTGGAATTCCCTAAAAACCAAGCCTAAACAAATTACTGGTGTTTCCTTACAGTTTTGATTCAGAATTTAATTTAATTTTATTAATTCGGGGTAGATACGCAAATTGAGTTTTCCCGACGACGCTTTATCTGTAGAGTGGGAAAGGGATCCTCCATAGGGAGAGACTAGTTGGCACTTCAGCACTGCATTGACATCGGGTCCAGGCGAAGGTCCTTCATCAGATCTGGATACGGCCCGGATCCGGCAGGCTGCGGGAAAACCTTGGGATAAACAAAGACACTAAAATTAGCGTAGATGCCATTCTTCTCATGATGTAACAAGTACATCAGGATTTATGGGAAGTGTTCCCGGTTCCAGCTGACCTAATCTATGCAGCCTAATATTGAATTATAGAAGTCTATAATGTATTATGTGAACGCTATGTCAAAGAGATGTGTCTTTAATCTAGATTTAAACTGACAGAGTGTGTCTGCTTCCCGGACAATGGTAGGAAGGCTGTTCCAAAATTTTGGTGCTAAATAGGAAAAGGATCTACCGCCAGCAGTTGATTTTGATATTCTAGGTATTATCAACTGGCCAGAATTTTGAGATCGCAATAGACGTGACGGACTATAATGCGTTAAGAGCTCGCTCAAGTACTGCGGAGCTAAACCATTTAGTGCTTTGTAAGTGATCAGCAATATTTTAAAATTGATGCGATGTTTAATAGGGAGCCAGTGCAGTTTTGACAGAACCGGGCTAATATGGTCATACTTCCTGGTTCTGGTAAGAACTCGAGCTGCTGCGTTTTGAACTAGCTGTAGTTTGTTTATTAAGCGTGCAGGGCAACCACCCAGTAGAGCATTACAATAATCTAGCCTTGAGGTCATGAACGCATGAACTAATTGTTCCGCATTTGTCAATGAGAGCATATGGCGTAATTTAGATATATTTTTAAGATGGAAAAATGCGGTTTTACAGATACTAGACACGTGACTTTCAAATGAAAGATTGGTATCAAAGAGCACACCCAGGTTCCTAACCGACGACGAAGACTTTACAGAGCAGCCATCAAGTGTTAGACAGTATTCTAGATTATTACGTGAGGAAGTTTTTTGTCCAATAATTAGAATCTCTGTTTTTTCAGAATTTAGAAGTAGGAAATTACGAGTCATCCAATTTTTTATATCCGCTATGCATTCCGTTAATTTTGTGAATTGATAAGTTTCGTTAGGTTTTGAAGAAATATAGAGCTGAGTATCGTCGGCATAACAGTGGAAGCTAATTCCATGTTTCCTAATGATATCTCCTAAGGGTAGCATGTACAGAGTGAACAGCAGCGGTCCTAGTACTGAGCCTTGTGGTACTCCATACTGAACTTGTGATCGATGAGACATCTCTTCATTTACTGCTACAAACTGATAACGGTCAGATAAGTATGATTTAAACCATGCTAGTGCAATTCCACTAATTCCAACATAGTTTTCTAGTCTATTTAAAAGAATGTTGTGGTCAATGGTGTCAAACGCAGCACTAAGATCGAGTAACACTAATAGAGAGACACAACCACGATCGGATGATAAGAGCAAATCATTTGTTACTCTAAACGAAAGCAGTCTCGGTACTATGGTACGGTCTAAATCCGGACTGGAAATCCTTGCAGATATAATTTCTTTCAAGAAAGGAACATAGTTGTGAAGACACTGCTTTTTCTAGTATCTTTGACAGAAAAGGTAGATTCGAGATCGGCCTGTAATTGACTAATTCTGTAGGATCAAGTTGCGGTTTTTTAACAAGCAGTTTAATCATAGCCAGCTTAAAGTTTTTTGGTACGTATCCTAGAGACAAAGACGAATTAATGATATTAAGAAGAGGATCTATGACCTCTGGAAGCATCTCTTTCAGTAGCTTAGTCGGTATAGGGTCTAACATACATGTTGTAGATTTAGATGATTTAACGAGTTTAGTAAATTCTTCCTCTCCTATAGCAACGAATGAATCAAATTTTTCCTCAGGGAGGCTACAATGCACTCCCTGATGCGATACTGTAGTAGACGGTTGCATAGTTATAATTTTATCCCTGATATTATCAATCTTATAAGTGAAGAAGTTCATAAAGTCATTACTGCTGTGCTGCTTGGAAACTTCTGGGCTTGAAGCTTTCTTTTTCGTTAGTTTAGCCACTGTTTCAAATAAATACCTAGGATTATGTTTATTTTCTTCTAATAGGGTTGAAAAATAAGCAGATCTAGCAGCTTTTAAAGCCTCTCTGTAAGCAATCGAGCTCTCTTTTCATGAAATGCGAAATACCTCTAGTTTTGTTTTCTTCCAGTTGCGCTCCATTTTTCTGGCTGCTCTCTTAAGGGCCTGAGTGTGCTCGTTGTACCACGGCGTTGGATTATTTTCTTTAATCTTCTTTAAGCGCAACGGAGCAACTGTGTCTAAAGTGCTGGAAAAGAGAGAGTTAAAAGTTTCTGTTGCAATATCAAGTTTTTCTAAGCTATCCGGGATGCTAAAATGATGAAACTGATCAGGAAGATTATTAATAAAGCAATCTTTAGTGGCAGAAGTGATAGGTCTAACATATTTGTAACACGGTGTCGGCTTTGCAGCCTTGGCTAAATGTAATTTACACGAGACTAGATAATGATCTGAGATGTCATCGCTCTGCTGCAGAATTTCAACGGCATCAACATCTATTCCGTGTGATAATATTAGATCTAGAGTATGATTACGACGATGAGTAGGTCCTGACACGTGTTGTCTAACTCCAATTGAGTTTACAATGTCTTTAAATGCCAAACCCAATGCATCTTTTTCATTATCGATGTGTATATTAAAATCACCAACAATTAGAACTTTATCTGCAGTCAATATTAATTCTGATAGAAAGTCTGCAAATTCTTTGATAAAGTCTGTATGGTGCCCTGGTGGCCTGTATACAGTAGCCAGCACAAATCTCAAACGTGATTTATCATTTATACTATATATTTTTACATTAAGCACTAATGTCACAGGTCGGGGTGGGCCAAGCCAGACTGCACCCACCCCTGGGGACCGGGCACCGCCTCGAGGAGCATGTCAAGGAACCAGACAGAAACAGAGGATAAAGGAATAATTTCTTTATTCAATTAAAAGCAGATAAATTTGAAAAGTCCTAATTAAAATCTTTTCTTTCGCCAGAAGCAATTCGATGGGCCCCCTGGACCGGGGCGGGATGGACGTTCGTGGACACCCTGCGGCTCGTCGGAGAGGAATCAGAGGAGGACGCACACCACTCAGGTAAGCCACTGGGTAGGTACTCTTTACAAGGCTCTCAAGGAAGTCTTGGCTACACGGACCCCATTCGAACTGGAACCAGGTAGGTATTCGCAGTGAGGATGGAACGAATGCCGGAGGCTGCCCAGAGGTAAGTATCCCGAGGACGGGGATCCTCGACTCAGACAAGTCACGAGGACGCAGGTGGCGAGCGGGCCGGGCCAGGAGGGGACCATGAACAGCAGAACAACACTTTAATCGAGACACATGCCGTAGTGTCTCTCCTTCCTTCTGAACAGTAGCAATGCTTTGCAGCACGGGCACAGAGGGCCACCCGGCAAGAAAATACTTCACTTTGGCTGTGCCCTGCAACGATACAACAGGGTTCAATGGTTCAACAAGATGCGACGTTCAACAGTGATACCTTCTCTCCTTCTGAACAGGCGGAGGCTTCCAGTGGGGACAGGTGGGGACCACCAGGCGGAGAAGATGCTTTGAGGGAGACACTCCACTTGACTGCACACTGTAACCAGGTAACAGGATTCAACTCCCCAACAACCTATGGAACGTTTCAATTACAATACCCTCTCTCTTTCTAAACAGGACAAGCCCTCAAAGGAGCAGGTGGGAACCACCAAGCGGGGAAGACGCTTTGAGGGAGACACTCCACTTGACTGTACACTGTAACCAGGTAACAGGATTTAACTTCTCAACAGCATATGGAACGTTCATTCGAATTACCTTCTCTCTTTCTGAACAGGGCGGAAACCTTCAACAGGGCATGCGGAGACCACCAAGCGGAGAGGACACTTGAGCGGGACACTCCACTTCGGCTGTGCACTGTAACCAGGTAGCAGGGGTTAACGATTCAACCGCATGTCAAACGTTCTTTCCAAATACCTTTCTCTTTCCTGAACAGGCCAGCAACTTCCGATGGAGCATGTGGGGACCACCAGACGGACAGGATGCTCTAAGCAAGACACTCCACTTCAGCTGTACACTGTATCAACACAACAGGATTTGACCATTCAACAGTAGATGGAACATTCATCTATAATACCGTCTCTCCTTTCCAACCAGGGCGGAGGCTTTCGATCGGGACGAGTGGAGACCACCAGACGGACAGGATGCTCTAAGCAAGACACTCCACTTCAGCTGTACACTGTATCAACACAGCAAGATTTGACCATTCAACAGTAGATGGAACATTCATCTATAATACCTTCTCTCCTCTCCAACCAGGGCGGAGGCTTTCGATCGGGACGTGTGGAGACCACCAGACGGGAAGATTGCTGTAAGCAAGACGCTCCACTTCAGCTGTACACTGTATCAACACAGCAAGATTTGACCATTCAACAGTAGATGGAGCATTCATCTATAATACCTTCTCTCCTTTCCAACCAGGGCGGAGGCTTTCGATCGAGACGTGTGGAGACCACCAGACGGGAAGATTGCTGTAAGCAAGACGCTCCAGTTCAACTGTACGCTGCAACAATGCAACAGGAATTAATGGGTCGGCAACATTCACAGAGCAGAACTGTCTCAAATGGTAAGTTGGACGCTGGATGTAACAAACCCCGTTCAGAGACAGCGGGTGAAAGACTTATAGAAGCAAGTGCACAGCAGACTATTAATACTTCTCCACACGATAAACTTCACTCCATAACACAAACCATGTGAATCGTCACTTCAGGCACTGCATTCCACTCGCACACCGTGCATTCGGGCCAGCACTCACCCACCGGTCTTTCTCCCACCAGATCGACTCTCGTCTCTCACACGGGCTCCACTTCTCTCAGAGACAGTCAAACGGATGTAGTAATCGTCACATTCAGTGAAGGAAGAACAAAGGTTGAAGACAGATCATTAATTCACTCGGTGTAATAATCCACTCGTGCCACACGCTTTCCAAACGCTCCACACCACTTCAGTGTCAGTGCATATAAACCACGGATCAAATACTCATCACTTTGCGTCTCTCCCACTGCTGACGATATCCCTTGGGTTTTCGTTGACAAAACTTCACTCTCTCCTTTCCATTCCTCAGCTTCAATCTTCGCCCTGCTGCACAGTCCAGCTTCGAATATAAACAACCCGCCGACAAAACACAGTATCTCACGGGAGGAGAACCACCCCGACCGTCTGTTTCCTCTCTCTTTTTAAAGCCCCATCTTAATGCGCGTTCCTCTCACAACACTCTCTGTAATTCTCCTCACCTGTTGTCAATCAGGCAATTGGCCTCGCTGCCATGGCAACAGATTTCGCGGTGTGACGCGGCGACCATCCACAAGAGGTCTCCAAATAGTACTGCCTTCACGAGGACTTTACTCTCTCTCTTTATCTGGCTTTTGTCACACCGTGACACTAACACTTCAAAAGAATTATATTCGAAACTTGATTTCTTAGTGGTTTTGAAAATATTACTATAAATTACAGCAACACCACCCCCTTTGCGTTTAAGACGAGGTTCATGTTTATAACAGTAATCTTGCGGGGTTGATTCATTTAAAGTAATGTAATCGTTTGGTTTTAGCCAGGTTTCTGTCAAACACAGCACATCTAGGTTATTATCTGAAATCATATCATTAACAACGAGTGCTTTTGAAGTAAGCGATCGAATATTCAGCAACCCAAGCTTTAGCATTTGCTCATCTGTATTATAGCTGTTTTTTATTTGTTGAACATCAATTAAATTTTTAACCTTAGATGGGTTTAAACATTTTTTGGATTTCCAAATTCGGGGAACAGACACAGTCTCTATATGATGATAGCTAGGTGAAAGAGGCTCTATGTGATGGGATTTATCTGACCTTGGTGACGCGAGGCCGCTAGCAGACGGTTGGTTTAGCCAGTCTGTCTGCTTCAGACCAAACAACTGAATGAGAGGGATGAACTTATAAAGCAGACACAAACGAGGATAATTAAAGGAACACAGCTGACACAGATGAACTAATAATGACGGTAACCAAGGAGACAGCTAAGTGACAAGAATCTGAACAAAGACGTAACAAATGACAACTAAGGCCCCGTTCACACTGCAGGCAAAAGTGGCCCAAATCTGATTTTTTTGGGGTCAAGTGTCCAGGTCAGACTTCTTCAGAGGTAGTGTGAACACTCAAATCTAGCCCAGATCTGATTTTTTCACATCAGATTTAGACCACATACATATGTGGTACTGAATCAGATCCAGATCTGATTTTTTTCAATGCGGCCGCAGTGTGAACAGCCAAGGCAGATTTGATGCGACTTTTATGTCAATCTACGTCGACATTTGTCACAATTATGCATCGGCGATGAAGCCCTAGACACAACAGACATAGACAGTAGTCTAACATTAAAAACTTGAGAGTGAGGTGTTAGACCTAATTAGTATATGGGAAGATAATTTAATTCAAGCTAAACTAGAAGGATCCTACCGTAACCGCTCCGTTTTTGAAAGAATTGCACACGAAATGGAAGAACGGGGACACAGGAGAACATGGCTGCAGTGTCAAACTACGCATCCATACAGACCTCTGTAGTGAATTTGCAGCCATAAACCCACAAAAGGCAAAAATAGCCAATCTTTCTCTTCGTTCTTCTCCTCCTCAGCACCTGCTCATTAATGTTACGGCTTCCATTACACAAACATTTTTAAATAAATGTGATGTGAATATGCTTATTTCCTCCATAACCTCCCGAACTTTAGTGCAACCGCGTGCTGTGTCTGATGTCATTGTTATTGTTCTTTTGCGCATGCGGGTTAGTTTGAAACCTCAAACAGTTCACACTGCAATCAGATATAGGTCACATTTTAAAAGGTAATGTGAACAGCCAATCAAAAAATCGGATCTGAGCAAAAAATCAGAATTGAGCATTAAGACTTGCGGTGTGAACGGGGCCAAACTGAAGGTCCATGAAAATGTTAAACAGAACACAATGTGACACTTATTTTTACTTAGCTATATTAAAAACTGTTTGCATTAACTACAGTTAAACAAATGTAAATTAATTGCAACCATTTATTAAGAATATCTTTACAGTCCTAGTTTTTATCGAAAAAGATAATTAATGCAAAGGGAACAGGGTGAAAATATAAAATATGTGGTGACTATATTGATAGGAGCAAGTTGATATGTGGTAAGAGGTAAGTGAAATGTGTGCAGAACTGAGAAAATAGTATTTATTCCTGTAGTTGTAAGCTTCATTTGTCCGTTCTCACGAAAGTACAAAACATGTTTTTCTGATCCAGGTAGGCTACAGGTTTCCAGTGTTTAGATATAATTGGTTTAAGATATTTTTATAGCTATTTCAGTTAAAATGTTGCACAACAAGTGCATGAAATACAAGAAACAAATTTCTAATGGGTAATGTCTTACCTTGTTTTTACACAAATTGTTTTGCTATATTTAATTTTTTAGTTTAGTTATATTTACATATTTGTATATTTACATTAGGCATAATTGGTCGTGGAATAAGATATTGTGTCATATGAATGCGTTTCAAATGCAATTGGCTCATGTAAAAGTAATATAGTTCCCTTTCGTGATCACTCCGAGTTACGTCGGATGACGACGAATGGGGTTTCGCTTAGAAAGCCTATCACCTTCGAATATATAAAACGAGCCAATGGCAATGAAATGCCAATGTTTCCTCTTCTGATGGGCACAATCGCTGCTTTGTGTGTTTGGGCATTGATCACACTAAAGCAGCGCTTGTGGATGACTCATGTTCTCACTGTGGGAACATGACCATCTCCGCGCTACGGTCGAGACTCAATGAGCTCATTCGAGTGAGAGTCCCCTCATCCACACCCCGATCTACGGTCTCCCCGAGAGGCTGTACTTCGGCTGGTGGCCAGGGTGACCTGAGTGTGACGGTGTGGAACAAACCGCCGATTCATCCACAGTCCACACCCCCCTCTCCAGTGTCGGTACCCGCGAGTGTTCAGACTGAGATCGCTGGTCCCTCTATGGAGGCCCCGCAAATCTCGTTTGCCGCTCCAGATGAGGATGCAATGTCGATCGCTGCATCACAAGGTGGGCAGGAGTCATCGGGAGTCATCAAGTGATGATTCGGCTGTGCTGCCACTTTTGGGTGTGCCAGCATTGCCCGAGTCAGTTCCCGAGATGACGGACATGCTTTCCCGGGCAGCCGCGGCCATTGGGCTCGAGTGGTCCCCGCCACCTGACCCTGTGCACTCGCGGCTGGACGATTGGATTTTGGGTGCGGCCGCTGACCCCCGTCGGCTTCCAACCCCAATACATTTCTTCCCGGATGTGCAAGAGGATGTCACGCGGTCCTGGAAGACACCATTGTCTTCCTGCGATCGTTCATCGACCTCCTCCGCCTTTCCTCCCCTGGATAAGGGCGCTGCTTGTGGGTACACTGGGGTTCCCCCGGTGGAACGTTCTGTCACGATGCAGCTGTGTCCGGCAAACGCTTCCTCTCGTGGTGACCCTAAGCACCCATCCAAAGCCTGTAGATTTTCGTCTACCTTGGTGGCGAAGTCTTACAGAGCGGCGGGACAGGCAGCCGCCCCATTGCATGCCATGGGCATCTTGCAGGTCTACCAGGCCCAGATGCTCAGGGACATGCACGAGGGCAGGACTGACCCAGGGATCTTTGATGAGCTGCGTGCCGCCACCGACCTTGCTCTCCGAGCGACGAAGGTGACCGCACGCTCCCTGGGTCAGGTGATGTCCACAGCTGTGGTCCAGGAGAGACATCTCTGGCTGAACCTGACTGATATGCGGGAGGCCGAGCGGACTCGTCTGCTCGACACCCCCATATCCCAGGCCGGCCTCTTCGGCGGTGCAGTCGAGGACTTTGCCCAACAGTTCTCGACCGCTCAGAAGCAGACTGAAGCGATCAAGCACATTCTGCCCCGACGGCCCTCTGCTGCCTCCACCCAGCCATCTGCACAGAATCCTCAGCCTGCTCGCCGCCGAGGGCGACCTCCTACGGCTCCCACCCCTCCCGCACGGCCCCAGCAGCAGCCTCCACCCGGGCTGCGTCGTGGAGGAAGCCGCAGGAAGCCCTCTCCGGCCCCGCGCCCTGCTAAACGCCAAGCTAAGCGGCGCCCCTGAGACGGGCTGCTCAGGGTTGACAATCAGTTCTTCTCAGGAGATGGTAGCAGGGCCACTCCTTCCCCCAGTGGAGGGCCGGGAGAGAATCTTTTGTTCTCCACTCCCCGCTGCTCGTCCAACGACGAGCAGTACCCTAATGTGGTTAAAGAAAGAACTGGTTCCCCCAAACCTGAGCACACAGAGTTCTCAGATCATAGTGCGCACCGCCCACGGGTCCCGCCACTATCGTCCCACTCTGTCACAGAGTTCTCGGATGACAGCACGCGCCGCCCGCGGGCCAAGCTCCTCTCATCCCCCTCTGTTGCCAGACCCCTGCCAGAGCACGCCCCTGTGGGACGCTGGTCCTCCCCTGGCCTCCTCTGGCAGGACACGGTTTATGACCATGCCCCCACACAGGGCCGCTATGCCACCCTCGCCTGGGCCGGTCATTCCGCCTCCCTGCACCACCGACGGTACGTCTGTGGTTCGAATGACCCCGCTGGTGTAGTTTCTGGAGGCCTGGCTAGAGCTTGCCAGACTGTCCCGCTGGGTCACGAGAACCATCAAGCTCGGCTACGCGATTCAGTTCGCACGGTCTCCTCCCCGCTTCAGGGGAGTCCGCTTCACTATGATCGGTGGCAATGCCCCTGTCATGAGAGCGGAGGTCGCCACCCTACTGGTGAAGGGTGTAGACGGCTGGATCGAGACTGTCCCTCCAGCCGAAATGAAGTCCGGCTTCTACAGCCCTTACTTCATTGTACAGAAGAAATCCGGTGGGTTACGGCCAATCCTCGACCTGCGCGTCTTGAACCGCTCCCTTCACAGGCTGCCATTCAAGATGTTCACGGCCAAACGCATCCTCCAGTGCGTGTGGCTGTAGGATTGGTTTGCAGCGATCGACCTGAAGGACGACTACTTCCATGTCTCCCTCTTACCTTGACATAGACCGTTCCTATGGTTTGCTTTCGAGGGGTGGGCATACCAGTACGCGGTTCTCCCATTCGGGCTAGCCCTGTCTCCTTGCGTCTTCACGAAAGTCGTCGAGGCAGCCCTTGTTCCCCTCCGGGAACACGGGGTTCGCATCCTGAACTATCTCGACGACTGGCTGATCCTAGCTCACTCTCGAGACCAGGTTTGCGAACACAGGGACCTAGTGCTCCGGCACCTAGCTCGCCTGGGCCTTCGGGTCAACTGGGAGAAGAGCAAACTCTGCCCCGTGCAGAGGATCTCTTTTCTCGGTATGGAGATCGACTCGGTCGACATGTCACTGCTGACTTGTCTTCGCTAGTTCGAGGGCAACAGTGCGGTTCCACTGAAACTATTTCAGAGGCTTCTGGGGCATATGGCATCCGCAGCCGCAGTAACGCTGCTCGGATTGCTTCATATGAGACCGCTTCAGCTTTGGCTTCGCGATCGAGTCCCGAGTTGGGCATGGCAACACGGCACGCTCCAAGTCCCAGTGATTCCAGCCTGCTGTCAGATCTTCACCCCGTGAACCTCAGTTTTCTACGGGCCGGAGTGCCCTTAGAACTAGTTTCCCGGCATTTTGTTGTATCAACAGATGCCTCCACCACGGGCTGGGGCGCCATGTGCAATGGACATGCTGCCGCGGGCTCCTGGACAGGACCCCAGCGCCTTTGGCAGGTGAATTGCCTCGAGTTTCTGGCTGTACGTCTCGCCCTGCACCGCTTCTGTGTGTTGCTCAAGGGTCAGCACGTACTAGTCCGATCAGACAATACCGCGACAGTAGCGTACATCAACCATCAAGGTGGTCTACGCTCCCGCCGTATGTCGCAACTCGCTCGCCACCTCCTCATATGGAGTCAGAAGCATCTGAGGTCGCTTCAAGCCATTATATCCCGGGAGACCTGAACCTTGCGGCCGACGAGCTGTCTCGGCTTCGGCCTCTCGCTGGAGAATGGAGACTCCATCCCGAGACGGTCCAGCTGATTTGGGATCAGTTCGGGGACGCACAGGTAGATCTGTTTGCCTCCCACGACTCGTCCCACTGCGACCTGTATTATTCCCTGACCGAGGGCACGCTCGGCACGGATGCACTGGCGCACAGCTGGCCTACGCAAGTATGCGTTTCCCCCAGTGAGCCTTCTTGCGCAGAACTTGCACAAGATCAGGGAGGACGAGGAGCAGGTCATTTTGGTTGCCCCGTACTGGCACAACCGGACCTGGTTCTCAGAACTAGTACTCCTCGCGACAGCACCTCCCTGGCCAATTCCCCTGAGGTAGGACCTGCTTTTTCAGGGACGGGGCACCCTATGGCACCCTCGTCCCGATCTTTGGAACCTCCACGTTTGGCTCCTGGACGGGACGAGGCAGGTTTGAGTACCCTACCACCAGCGGTGGAGGCTAGAATCACTTCCGCTAGAGCATTGTCCATGAGACATGCCTATGCGTTGAAGTGGAACCTCTTCGTCAACTGGCGTTCTTCTAAACATCAAGAACCCACAAAATGCCCGATCAGTGTCGTGCTTTCCTTCCTGCAAGAAGGGTTGGAGCGAAGGCTGTCTCCCTCCACCCTGAAAGTGTATGTTGCCGCCATTGTCGCACATCACAATGCAGTTGATGGTAAGTCTCTGGGAGAGCACGACCTGATCATCAGGTTCCTGAGGCGAGCGAGGAGACTGAATCCTCCTCGTCCTCCCCTCGTACCCTCTTGGGACCTCTCAGTGGTTTTAACTGCCCTGCAGAGTGCTCCCTTTGAGCCTCTGCAATCAGTGGAGCTTAAGTTCCTGTCAATTAAGACAGCGCTCCTGGTTGCATTGGCCTCCATCAAGAGGGTAGGGGACCTGCAGGCATTTTCGGTTGACGAAGCGTGCCTGGAATTCGGGCCGGCTAACTCTCACGTGATCCTGAGACCCCGGCCCAAGGTTCCCACCACACCCTTTCAAGACCAGGTGGTGAACCTGCAAGCGCTGCCCTTGGAGGAGGCAGACCCAGCCTTGGCACTGCTCTGTCCAGTAGGTTCCCTCCGTGCTTACGTAGACAGAACGCGGTGTTTCAGGACCTCAGACCAGCTATTTTTTTGTTTTGGTGGGAAGCTGAAGGGAAAGGCTCTCTCCAAGCAAAGGTTGTCTCACTGGATAGTGGACACCATTGCTTTGGCATACCAGCAGCAAGGTCGACCATGCCCCCTTGGTGTGACAGCCCACTCCACTCGGAGTGTGGCATCCTCTTGGGCTTTAGCGCATGGCGCCTCGCTAACTTGTAGAGCTGCAGGCTGGGCGACACCTAACACATTCGCGAGATTCTATAATCTCCGAGTGGAGCCAGTTTCTTCTCATGTACTTGCTTCAACTAGCCGGTACTAGATTCTGCTCAGGTGTCTTCGCTTGCTCGCCATTCCTCTCCACGGACGGGATACGTGCGATATTTCCTCAGGTGAGCCTAATAAGCCCTGAGTCTCCTCCAGCACTGTTGACGTCAACGCCAGAGTTATGCCACTGGCAGCTTTCGTGCTTGGCTAGGTGCCTCCATGTGCATGGTTCCCCCTCTGGGCGACCCCCACATGTGTATTTCCACTGTAAGCCTCTCTGAGCATGTGTCTTTCCCTCGGCAAGCCACCTTGCCACCCCTAGGGTTGAAATATTCCACCTGCGGCTGGACACCCCAGTGTTACTCCATATGCAGCCCCTCTGGGTCATATGTGTATTCCAAGTCCCCCCCCCCACCCCCCCTTTGGGCTGGGCATAATTGCATATTTCCACTGAGATATGCTTCCCAGTATACCTTGGTATTCCTGTGTTAAGTAGGACTCCTTCGTCCGTGCTAGTCTCACGACAGGGAGCTCAGACTTACGCAGGGAACTGGAAGACAGCCGACGTGGCGTGATTAGACTGGGGACCCCATTCGTCGTCATCCGACGTAACTCGGAGTGACCACGAAAGGGAATGTCTCGGTTACGTATGTAACCCTCGTTCCCTGAGTAGGGAACAGAGACGTTACGTCTCCTTGCCACTTCCGCTGTACCGCTGGGAACGCCTGAGTTCAGTCTCGGCTCCTCAGCGAAGAAATATATCTGCATGTTGCCAGCGTACTTCCTTATATACCCCCAGGGTGGGGCGGAGTTACGCTATGCAAATTCCGTAGACCCATGGCATTTCATTGCCATTGGCTCATTTTATATACTCGAAGGTGATAGGCTTTCTAAGCGAAACCCCATTCGTCGTCATCTGACGTAACGTCTCCGTTCCCTACTCAGGGAACGAGGGTTACATACGTAACCGAGACGGTCTTAATCGTATTTTAAGTGACATGACAGATTATATAAACAACTAAGTTCATTTTCAGCTTTCTCCTGCTCTCTGCACTGGCGTCAGGTGCAACCGGAAGTGTCTATGTATACACACTAGCTGTATCAGAAGGTGCCGCCAGACTTTAAACGCTTTGAAAGAGACAGTGAATCATTTTGCGAAGCAATTGGTTCAATTGAATTGGCTTTGTTTTTCCTTTCACTAACACAAATAATATGCTATATTTAAATAATAATATGCACAAAATAAATGCTAGATTTTGTTTGATCAGACTTTACAAATCGCCACAATCTTGTGTCCTAGACAAACTTAAGTACTGTACTGTCAGACACCAAATTTTTTGTGAAAGAAATTTCCATTGATGTCAAAATATAAAAGAAAAATAACAAACATTAAATAATATAATATAGTAAAATTTAAAATGAATACATGGTATAGTTTAAAAAACATACTGATCACCTTATTCGATATCTTATTTTACTAAACAACTGAATGGTAACACAATTTGCAATATTATTTGCATTTTTTTATTTTATTTTTATCACTATTGACACAGATGGGAATGCTAACCTATGTACCTATCTCCAGGTACAGGTATTATAAACAGAGTGCCCATGAGATAAACATTTGCATGCAGGTTGCATACTTCCAGAAAGGTATGTAGGGGAAGCTTGGCTCCTGGCTCGTCTGGGTATTCTACGCATTCAGAAATATAAAATTAGCAAAATATACATTGCACAATATACAGCATACTAAGAGTAATCCAGTTCTATCCTATTCCAAACATTACCAATGTATCCACATGATTCTCTTGTTAAGCAAGGAGTTTGTGTTTGTAAACTGCACATAAATGTGTGTGGTGATTTTTCTTTTAAATACAAGTCTTCTCACTGCTGGTGAATTCTCTCTCTCTGCTGCTGTCCTTCAAACAGTACTTTTGCTGCTTGTTAAGGTATACAGTGGCTTGGCTTCTGCCGGCTGAATATTAGATCCTCAGGCATTGGGAAGTGATCCTATTAAAACAGGCCATGGAATGTGGCAGTTCTCCACTGCTGTCTCTCCTCAGAATTTGATTGACAGCTGGTATGGCCCTTTTGCTCTCAGATACTTCAAGCTGTCAATCATCTGTCTGTTTTGCCCTACAGGTCACTTCCTGTCTCCTAGGATTTGTGTGTAGTGCTAATGTTAATGCTAATGTTAAAACAAAGGCAGCCTATTGGCTTATTTTCAGCACAGTATAGCCAACAAAGAATCTAGATGTGTCAATATTTTTGTGTCCTCTCTGAAAGCAGAAGGACTGTCCGATGACAAATGCACATATTTATTCAATTAAAAATGAATGCAATTCATCCTATCTTTTTCAAAGCTTTCAAAAGTGAAATCCAGGTTTTAAGTAAAGCGAAGATATGCTATTCTGAAAGGACATCGGGAACGTGATATTGAATGACCAACCGCTCCCGTTCAAATTACACCAGAGTTACCGACCGCTACCGTGTTTTAGTCGGAAATTTAATCCCGCGGCGCAAAATATCTGGTCGGTTCCCGCAGGACAGTCGCGGGAATGCAGACCTCTATGAGACAGCTCTCATTAGAGTCACAAATTATTTGCTCTTTTTATGTTGGCATTAGTGTTATTGCATTAGCATGGTTTAAATCATAATTATCTGACCGTTATCAGTTTGTAGCAGTAAATGAAGAGATGTCATATCGATCACAAGTTCAGTATGGAGTACCACAAGGCTCAGTACTAGGACTGTTGCTGTTCACTCTGTACATGCTACCCTTGGGAGATATCATTAGGAAGCATGGGATTAGCATATGATTTTCACTGTTATGCAGATGATACTCATCTCTATCTCTTCGCGCCCCGACGAAACTTGCCAATTCAAGAAATTAACGGAATGCTTAGCTGATATAAAAATTTGGATGACTAGTAATTTCCTACTACTTAATTCTGAAAACACAGAGTTTCTAATGATTGGACCAAAAACCTCTGCACGTACTAACCTAGAAAACTGTCTAACAATTGATGGCTGCTCTGTCAAGTCTTCGTCGTCGGTTAGGAACCTGGGTGTGCTCTTTGATACCAATCTTTCATTTGAAAGCCAGGTTTCTAGCATCTGTAAAACTGCATTCTTCCATCTTAAAAATATATCTAAATTACGACATATGCTTTCAATGAAAAATGCAGAACAGTTAATTCACGTGTTCATGACCTCAATGCTAGATTATTGTAATGCTCTTATGGGTAGTTGCCTTGCACGCATAATAAACAAACTACAGCTGGTCCAAAATGCAGCAGCTAGAGTTCTTACTAGAAGCAGGAAGTATGACCATATTAGCCCGGTTCTGTCAATACTGCATTGGCTCCCCATTAAACATTGTATACATTTTAAATATTTCTAATTACTTACAAAGCACTAAATGGTTTAGCTCCCCAGTACTTGAGCGAGCTCTTAACACATTATAGTCCTTCACATCTTTTGTGATCTCAAAATTCTGGCCAGTTGATAATACCTAGAATATCAAAATCGACTGCTGGCGGTAGATCCTTTTCCTATTTAGCACCTAAACTCTGGAACAGTCTTCCTAACATCATCCGGGATGCAGACACACTCTGTCACACAAAACATCCCTGAAGTGTCAGCAGAGATTGTGTCAACTAGACTCTCCCCTGTGAAGGCCTCATCGACACGACAGCCATCGGCACTAATCCTCAACAAACTCGTCTCCATACCCGTGTGACTCCGATCTTAAACCAGATGGATCTGGATAATATTCTGATTGTTCCAATCCAATCTGACTTCTAGTCAAGTCAAGTCACCTTCATTTATATAGCGCTTTTAACAATATAGATTTTTTCAAAGCAGCTTTACAGTGATAATAGGAAATTAAAGTAACAGAGATTGTTTGGCTTTACAGCAACTCTAGAATTAAGTTAGTGTCCAGCTAAAGGTAGTTTTGATTGATTCACTTCCGTTGCAAAGATCATTAGTTATTAACTTAGGGGCCGCTTACACAACACCTTTTAACAGAAAACCCATAACACTCTCTGGCCTGCTCATTTGCACAAACCAGTGCCTGGTGGCTCGAGAATGCAAACCTTGAAATAGGTTCCAAGGTGCAAGCTTTGAAAATTTTTGAAAAAATAGGTTATCTCTGCGCAAACTTCAAAAACGCTAACCTGTGAAAAGAGACTAGTTGACACTTTAGGACTGCGTTGTCGTCGTGTCCAGGTGCAGGTCATTCATCAGATCTGGATACGGCCTGGATCCGGCGGACTGCGGTAAACTTCTGACCTATAATGCTGGCTGAATTATAATAATACACTGTTCGTTTGTTGGCCAGAGGAGAACTGGCCCCCCAACTGAGCCTGGTTTCTCCCAAGGTTTTTTTCTCCATTCTGTCACCTGATAGAATTTTGGTTCCTTGCCACTGTTGATTTTTCGCCTTTGTTGCCATTGGCTTTTGGCTTGTTTAGTTGGGGACATTTAATTTAATATTCAACAATATTATTGATCTGCCTGTATTGACACCATTATATGAGAACTGAACTTAGCTGGACGATGACATCATGGTTTTCTCCAGAGCGGCTATATATATATATATATATATATATATATATATATATATATATATTAACTAAATTAATAACTTTTTTACAACAAAAATTAAACATCACTGAACTCACTTAAGCTGGACGCTATTTTCTTCTGAAACAAACTTTGTTGCATTATTTTCCTGTTGTAAAGCTGCTTTGAAATAATCTGTATTGTAAAAAGCGCTATACAAATAAATGTGACTTGACTATGTGTGCCAGTAATCCCGGGTAAAGTTAGGCCCCGTTTCTCGCAATCTGGGGAGCGACCACAGGGCGGCGACCTCACAACCACCTGCAATCGTTCCGACGGCATCTAACAAGTTGCGGGCGGGCGTCCACGGAACGCCTGAGCCTCCCCCTAAATGCCTGTGTGACCGGTCCAGACCACACCCACTGACCACAAACAGCCTATTTGTCCCCCTGACCGCCTGCTGACCTGGAATAGTAGAAAAGTAGATATTTACATTTATAACATAATAATTATTTTTTTAATAAAATGTTATAAATATAAAACTATGACATAAAACAGTTGAACTATATACATTTATAAATTTACAGAAAAATATATTTTATACATCAGTCAGGTCCCTGAGGTCAACTGTGCACAGATCTTTGCTTTCGTGAAGAAATGGACGAATGGATGTGTTGTTTTCTAAAAAACAATATTTTATAAATCAATCAGGTCCCTGAGGTCAACTGTGCACAGATCTTTGCTTTCCTGAAGAAATGGACGAATGGATGTGTCGTTTTCTAAAAAAGAAAAAGGGAAAGAAAGAAAAACAATGAAACAAAAAAATAAAACAATAACAAAACTTGGTTTCATGCATGTAAACTTATCACCGATTACTTACCTTGCAGACCTGCAGAAATCTGGTGATCTCCGGCAACTTGCTTGAATAATTCATCTAAGAAGTACTTTCCATTTCAAACTCATCTACAATAAACACACACACACACACACACACTCAATAGTTTTTTCTCCATCTTGTAAAAAAATAAATTATATTCCCATTACATAAAACATTCAAAACCTACCCAGCAATTGGAGACACTCCTCGGGAATAGCCAACGGGGTCTCTGGAGGTTGTGGCTGCTCTCCTCCTTCAGGGTCATCCAGAGCTGACAAGACTGGAGGGTCTGGATGGTTGCGTGCCCATAGACTATTCAGCTGTTCCTCTGTGACCTGCATTTCGAGTTTCCTCATCATCTTTTTCACCTGTTTTCCCTGAAGAGACAGTTTTTTTATTTGTATTTTTTTAATGAATTCGCAAAAACAATTATGCTAGTTTGAGATTATACTTACTGTCAGCTCTGGATGGCCTGATTTAAAGTGGCGTGCCACGTTTTCGAACGCAACGCCACACTTGGGACACTTGAGGTTTCTTAGCTTGATCCGCCCCCTTGCCACTCGCAGCAATATCTGCCGTTCTCCGGCGTTCTCAATTTTGGTCCTCAAGTGGTGCCTCAAGTGGATCATTTTAGTGGGGCACAATGGACAGTTCAGTAGCATCTTAAAAAATGTTTAGGAATGGAAACAAAGTTAGTTCACTTTGAACTTCTAGAAACATGAAATATTCTCAAAATAACACTTTGAAATTACCTTGTTGAAGTTGAAGTATTACGTTGAAACAATAAACAAGGGGGTTACAGCAGCTGCTTACACCGTCTTTTGAAATGAAGTTTGAGGGTTAGGGTTCATAAACATGCATTATTATAATTGTTATTACCTGTCCATGGAAAGCCTGTGTAGGTCACGTCAAACAAGTTACAGGTGTCACTTGTCCAACTATAACTTACCTTTCCGTGGACAGGGCATTTGTGAGTCATATTTTAATGGTTTTATAACAGTTTTTTTTTTTTTTTTACAATGAAACATTAATGTAAAAATAAAATAAAAAAATAAAACTAAACTGTAATAATAACCTGTAATGGTTCCAGTCTGACCATGGAAAGCCTATTAAGCTATAGCTGGGATGATCCAATCCATTTTCAGGTAAGTCAACAGTAACTTTAAATTGCACTCCATTTACAGCTAAGTGTACAGTAACTTTAAATTGCACTCCATTTTCAGGTAAGTGAACAGCAACTTACTTTAAATTGCACTCCATTTTCAGGTAAGTGTACAGTTAAAGGCTTTAGGCAGTGAGAGGACCCCAGTTATTACACACTGGACCTCCAACGACTCAGTCCGCCAAGTTTCTGTCTCCTTGTTTCTGCCAAGATGCCTGTGGAAACATGCCCGCTGTGTCTGCGGATGTATGCCCGCCTCGGCCAGCACCTGGTTCTCACACACAATGTCAAAAACCAAGATGAGAGGAAGCTGCTCTTGGCTATGGAGTCAGGACGAATAAACGCTTGTGCAGGCCTCTGCCCAGTTGCGGCATGTGGCAAGTTCTCAAACCGACTGGACCGCTACATTCGAACCCACAGCGAGATCTCGGTGGAGAGAAGAGAAGGACAAGAGAAGGTCATGCATTGCTAAGCTGACTGCCCTGAGGGCCTCCAACCCCGCCGTCCTGATGGTCTCAACTCTTGACCTGGAGGTGCACCAGTTGCTGCATGAAGATCCGTCAATTCCCCGAGACCCAGAGGAGATAGAGGAGGAAGAATGCAACAGGCTGGGCTGCATTAAACATAAAGAGCTCCTCAGGACACAGATGGCAGATCTAAATAAACAGGTCAACACCCTCACCGAGACGCTGCGGATGGTCACCAGGTGGTACCGGGTTCTGAAGAGGAAGTCGACCTCCTTGGGCTCAGTCCGAATCGGGCAGGTGGCCCAAAGGCTCCTCCCCTCTCTCGGGCCAGATGATTAGGAAGAAGCTCCTGCAGAAGAGGCTGTAAAGTCACAGCAGTCTTCACCCAAGGTGCCCTCTGAGACTCAGCAGTCCTCTGACTTGAGCCCGAAGCCCGACACCAGTGACAAGAAGCCTTCCACCAGTCAGCAGCCGCAGGAAGAAGACCAACCCCAGTATCCCGATCACGTGGCCGTGCTGAGTGAGTGTGATGCTTTTATCTTGCCGTTGTTTTGTATTTTTGTGTGTTTTTTTTACTTTTTTTTTGGTAAAAAGTTGTGGCTGTGCTAACCATCTCTTTGCTCTTCCTCTTTTCTCTCTTTTTTTTCTTTTTTGCAGATGACATCGTGGAGGAGTACAGGCTTCACAGAGAAGGCCCAGACCCTGGCAGCAAGCTCAAAGAGAACGTCGGCTGTCAGGTCTACCGCATTAAGAAATTTGTGGCGTACATGTCAAAGGGAAAGAGCAAGCTGGCTGACTTCCGCTTCTTAATTGACACTGCCGGGATACGCAGGTGAGTAACCTTTCTGTGTGGATCAGGCCGTACCACTGAAACACATACTTGGAAACAACGTAGAACCTTGAAACTAAGGATCTCGCCTTGGGGTCCACTGGGCTACCCTCATACTGAATTTCGAGGCCTTGTGACTTTTCGGCACCGAGTTACAGATACGGTGACTTGTGACAAAAAACAGGTGGTTAGGGGTCAGAATAGGCACTTCGTGGACAATGAGGAAGACTATGGTGAAGTTTAGGTGGTTAAGGGGCACAATAGGCACTTCGTGGCAATGAGTAAGAGGATAGGTGGTTAGGGGTCAGAATAGGCACTTCGTGGACAATTAGGAAGACTATGGTGAAGTTAAGTGGTTAGGAGGCACAATAGGCACTTCGTGGCAATGAGGAAGAGGATAGATGGTTAGGGGTCAGAATAGGCACTTTGTGGACAATGAGGAAGACTATGGTGAAGTAGTGTTGCTTTCGTCAACGAAAATTATGACTAAATATCGTCATCAACGAACCTTTATCACCTGACGAAAACGAGACGAGACGCAACGTAAATGCTGGTCATGTGACGATGACTATAATTAAGTGAATATTGCAATATTGTTGACGAATAAAAACAAGACTAAATGTGGTTTACAAAATAAAAACTATGCTAAAATGTCTCTTCATTTTTGTTGACACAAACGAGACGAGAGGAAATGTTATAACATCATGACGAATAAGAGTTGTGTGCGAGCCCATAAATTTAAGCTTTGTCGGCTTTGAATTCTGGTTTGCGATCTGGTCACCCGATTATCAGCGAATTAAACAATATTCCATTAGTTATTCCATATAGAAAGCTTGAATTGTCTACTTTTCAAAACGAAAAGAAACCGGCTATACTCTCTGCTTATGTAGGCTAATACGTATGAAATGTGCAGTTCTCTCTATAAGCGCGTTCACTGTGAAGATGACGAGTCAGCATCGTCAACTTAATCTTTGCAGCCCGACACTGACACAGAAAACACTAGTTTATTAATAAACAATTAAAATGTTTCATTGATATATTTGACACATTCATAATCAGACTAAAATAAGACTAAAATGCTCAGACTTTTAGTCGACTGAAACTTGACTAGACTAAAAAGAGTATGAACGTGACTAAAACTAATAAAAACTAAAATGACAGCTTGACACAAAGACTACCCTTACGAAAAAGAAGTATACTTAAAGTTCATTTTATGAAGTATACTTAAGTAATGTTCAAGTATATTTTTAATTATACATTATTTAGTAAGTATACTAATGTCAATATGTACTAGTAGTAAATTTGTAAGTGTACTATTTTAATACCACTTGGGACTAAATTGGCCCACTTTTAGTATATAAAAGTATAGGTAACACTTTATGGTAAGGGTACATGAATTATCATGAATTCATGTATAAATTCATGCATGAAATATGCATTCATTCATGCATTAATATCTCATGAATCATCAGGAACTAACATGAGTTCAACGTTTTTCAGTCATGACTTCATGGATGAACAACACCTTAATTAAAACATTAACTAAGATGAGTACATCATCATGAATTATGATTTATTACGCATGATCATGATGTTTTCTTTGTTCACACAAAATATTGGTCTTTACCACCCATTGTGGATAAAGCTATGGTTATGGTACATGAATCATCATGAATTCATGCGTAAAAAAGTATTAATTCATGCATGCAAGACTACTCTTCGAATTATTAAAGGAATGTACAAAAATCCACATTATCTAATGCATGCATACAGGCTAGAACAGTATATCAATTAATGTGAGAACTTTTTTTCTGAATTATGATCTGAGTTTCCAAGCATGTTCATGTCTTCTCATAGCCTGCAGGTAAATGACAGAGCCCAAAATTGGCCAATCACAGCACATATTATACGAATTCTGTTGGCGTTCAAATACTAGTCATCATTAACTAAGCATTATTTATCAATGACTTCATCATGTGTGTGGCCCCTCAACTAAAGTGGTGACTTGGTGCTTTGAAACACTGATGAACAATGTGTTTTCATTATGATCTGAGTTATCCAGCATGTTCATGTCTTCTTCATAGCCTGCAGGTAAATGGACAGACCCCCAAATTGGCCAATCACAGCACATAACATACGAATTCTGTTGGCATTCAAATACAGTAGTCATCATTAACTAAGCATTATTTATCAATGACTTCATCATGTGTGTGGCCCCTCAACTAAAGTGGTGACTTGGTGCTTTGAAACACTGATGAACAATGTGGCATAGCTGTGAAATGACATGAAAATGAACATTCAAGTTCAAGTCTTTGCAAACAATGTACTGTGGACACAAATGGACTTTGATCTTAACTTTACTGCTTTATTCTTAAACGGTATAAACCAGTTAAAAACCATAAAGCTGTTTTAAAAAAAAATGTTTCACAAACAGCTTGATCTCTTTTTGGGTAAAGAGTCACCTTTAAGCTACTGATGTGACTCCTCCATATCATGAAATTGTAAAACAGCTTTATGGTTTTGTAAAGAGTTTTCAGATATAGCCTACAGGCACTTAAAATAAAGTTCATGGTGTATGTACTGAATTCCTTCTCAGCTCTTTCCAGCTGTTGATTTAACTGGTTTATACAGTTCAGAATAAAGCAGTAAAGTTACATAACATTATTACGATTTTACAGCTAAAAAATGTACGTTAAACTATTTATGAATATTTCATATTATAAAGATATCTGTATAATTTTCCTTTTACCATTTTATAGATTATAAATGTAAGATCCCTTAGCTGCTAAACCTACTCCCACACCTAAACATACCCATTTTATAGACAATATTAAAAGGATAAAACGTAATGGACAGATATGTGTAGGGAAATGGCAGTTTTATTAAAGGAACACTCCACCGTTTTTTGAAATAGGGCTTATTCACATTCTTTCCTACATTTAGATAGGTGTGCAAATGCATTTTTGTCTCAGTGCATGCATTGTTTTAGTTTGACAGGGTCGGCGTTAGCTTAGCTTAGCACAATGAATGGAATCCTTTGTTGCCAGTTAGCATGGCCTGAGTAAAAGTGATCCAAAAAAAAAAAAAAACCCACGTAATTACTTCTTGTGGCCTGCGTATACACAACGAGTACAAGAAGCGATCCAGATTAACACTAGGCGATTTCCTAGGCAGATATTGACTTGGGACTATATTAGGGGGAAGCACAGGCGAAGCACTGCTGCTTAGGCGAAGCACTGCTAGTTCGGCGCAGAGATCTCACGCAACACATGAAATCCCACGACATCCGTCAACATACCGGCGTGAATAGTTGCTGCCTGGCTATTTTCCTTACAGTATACGAATGGCGATGAACATGGCTGATGAACATCTTTGTGAAAGACGAAGAGGGTGACTTCTCAGACAGTCAAGAGCCTGAACCATACCTATTTGAACCAGAGTTTACAGAAGACGAGCTGCGTGCTTTGGAAATAGAACGCCAGGAGGAGGAGGTTGCGATCGCTCAACAGCCTGAGGACGCGAGGATGAGAGTCAACACGAACTGGTGGTGTGAATGTGGGAGAATATGCCAACCTATGCCGACTGAAATAGAGTGTCTGTGCTGTGGCGAGTGGGACAAATTTCTGCCATCGATGACCAGGCTCAGCGCGTCGGATCATGATGAGCGTGCCCGCAGTTGTGTCACATCTACAGAGGATTTCACGGCGCTGATCCATCCTGCAGTACTCGATTTTTTTTTAACATAAGGAAGATAAATAAAAGACAACTTACATGTGCACTTTGTTCTGCCTGTGCTTTGAAAATAGATGGGACGGCCGTATCTTTCAGACGTAGTACTGCTACAGTCTTTCTGGACCCATATTCCATTTTTTCTAAGTAGTCCTCTGGTGCAAAATGTTCTTCGCAAACACGATACTGCTTTATTTTGTTGAGAGGCGTTGAAGTACATATCTCCAGAGCTGCTAGCCATTTATTTCTCAGTTCCAGATTTGAAGGAATTCTGTGAAACATTACATTCGTGTATGTCCTTTGCTTATTCTCACAACCTTTTGCTACGCAGGTAATTACCATGTTTGCTTTAACTTCACAAAATAAAGAATCCAAAAGCGAAGACACTCGGTGCAGGTCACGCTGGTATGTTCTTCTTCATCTGTTTTTTTGACGCGTTGCACGCCGGTATGTTGACGGATGTCGTGGGATTTCATGTGTTGCGTGAGATCTCTGCGCCGAACTAGCAGTGCTTCGCCTAAGCAGCAGTGCTTCGCCTGTGCTTCCCCCTAATATAGTCCCAAGTCAATATCTGCCTAGGAAATCGCCTAGTGTTAATCTGGATCGCTTCTTGTACTCGTTGTGAATACGCAGGCCACAAGAAGTAATTACGTGGGTTTTTTTTTTTTTTGGATCACTTTTACTCAGGCCATGCTAACTGGCAACAAAGGATTCCATTCATTGTGCTAAGCTAAGCTAACGCCGACCCTGTCAAACTAAAACAATGCATGCACTGAGACAAAAATGCATTTGCACACCTATCTAAATGTAGGAAAGAATGTGAATAAGCCCTATTTCAAAAAACGGTGGAGTGTTCCTTTAACAATGTAGCATTAAAAGATAGTTTGAGCAACTAATCCTACCCCTACCCCTAAACCTAACCATTTCTTAAAACTACGTAACTACAATTGTAAATTAAAACAACAGACAGACAATCACAATCATTTATTTATTGAGAAAATGTCAAAACCGGTACCAAAAGTCGTTCACATGACGATGTGTCGCAGTCCTCTCTGGTAGTAACGTTATATAATAGTTTTGTATAAGGTAACATTACAGAGCAGAATTTAAGTTATTAATCCATGAAAATGTTAATCCGGTTCGGTTTGCTGTTCGCTCTGTGAAGGCGCGCGCGCTTCTCCATTTCAAATGTAGTACACAACTTAAACACGGCATGTCGCAATCTGTGACGAAGCATGCGAGAGCCAATGAGCGTTTGATATCACTGCCGTAAAACATGTCGTAACGCTTCGGGCGCAATTTTTGAATTTGAATTTACCACGAGCGCGGGATTTGACGTTGGTCTCTGAGAGAAATGGACATGAAGATCACTGGATAAAGGGCTGCATTTGGATCTGTTTCTTGCAAACAACGTATGGATTATAAAGATTTGATCACATTAAGCTAATAAAATTGATTTCTTTTGTGAATGTATGCTGTGTTTTAGTGTATTATGAGTCAAAACATTAATGCCACGATTTGAATATGCATAAGTTAAATAGGAATACGCCCAAATTTGTACGTCGTTGTTTGTATAAGTTGTTTATAAGTAAATAAATTACGTTTTTGTGCTGTCCACTGTCAGTATTATACGTTTCTGTGTGTATAAAACGTAAATAAATGTACTTATGGTAGAACTACACTTTACGTAAAAATACACACGTATTCTCATGAGATCACGTTGCAAGTTAAGATCAAAGTCCATTTGTGTCCACAGTACATTGTTTGCAAAGGCTTGAACTTTCATGTTCATATTCATGTCATTTCACAGCTATGCCACATTGTTCATCAGTGTTTCAAAGCACCAAGTCACCACTTTAGTTGAGGGGCCACACACATGAGGAAGTCATAGATAAATAATGCTTAGTTAATGATGACTACTGTATTTGAATGCCAACAGAATTCGTATGTTATGTGCTGTGATTGGCCAATTTGGGGGTCTGTCCATTTACCTGCAGGCTATGAAGAAGACATGAACATGCTGGATAACTCAGATCATAATGAAAACACATTGTTCATCAGTGTTTCAAAGCACCAAGTCACCACTTTAGTTGAGGGGCCACACACATGATGAAGTCATTGATAAATAATGCTTAGTTAATGATGACTAGTATTTGAACGCCAACAGAATTCGTATAATATGTGCTGTGATTGGCCAATTTTGGGCTCTGTCCATTTACCTGCAGGCTATGAGAAGACATGAACATGCTTGGAAACTCAGATCATAATTCAGAAAAAAAGTTCTCACATTAATTGATATACTGTTCTAGCCTGTATGCATGCATTAGATAATGTGGATTTTTGTACATTCCTTTAATAATTCGAAGAGTAGTCTTGCATGCATGAATTAATACTTTTTTACGCATGAATTCATGATGATTCATGTACCATAACCATAGCTTTAACCACAATGGGTGGTAAAGACCAATTTTTTGTGTGAACAAAGAAAACATCATGATCATGCGTAATAAATCATAATTCATGATGATGTACTCATCTTAGTTAATGTTTTAATTAAGGTGTTGTTCATCCATGAAGTCATGAATGAAAAACGTTGAACTCATGTTAGTTCCTGATGATTCATGAGATATTAATGCATGAATGAATGCATATTTCATGCATGAATTTATACATGAATTCATGATAATTCATGTACCCTTACCGTAAAGTGTTACCGTCAAGTACACTTAAATGGAATTGGGACACAGCTTAAGTATATTTCTGAGAAGTACATAAAGTATATTTTTAGAAGTATATAAAATGTAGACTGAAAGTATGCTTTCTTCTTTTTAGTTGAAAAGAAGTATAGTAATAGAACACTTGAATAAACTTATTTTTCGTGAGGGAATTATTATCGCTGTGTACAAGATCAGGTTCAGTTCCATGCTTATTTTATTTACTCTATAAGCTATTCCACCCGAAAGCTTGTTACTATATAAACTTGAACATGTTAGTTTATAAGACAGTGTGTAATATTATGTTTTAAAAAAAGTATTTAATAAACTACTCAATCAAAATAGTAAACACAAGTACAAGCCAAGAATACTTAGAATACTTAATTATACTTTTAAGTATATCTCGATCAACAAGTATAGGCAAAATATACTATATGGAATTTGAAGTATATTTCTGAGAAGTACATTATGGGGCGGTTTCCCGAACAGAGATTAAGCCTAATCCTAGTCTAAAATTGCCCTTTAAACCAGATTAACAGAAATCTGCTTTCTCGGTCAAGGCTTTAAATAGTCCTAGATTTAGTTTAGTCCAGAGTTTAATAAGCTGATTTCCTGGAGGAAGACTAGAGTTACTCCAGGACTAAATCGAGGCTTAAATTAAACCTACCAGGAGGCAGGTTTAACTTCAGATTAACATTGTGTTTCAAAGTGGACACGTGTATTACTTGGATACACACACACACACACACACACACACACATATATACATATATATATACACAGTACCGTTCAAAAGTTTGGGGTCAGTAAGATTTTTAATGTTTTTAAAAGAAGTCTCTTCTGCTCACCAAGGTTGCATTTATTTGATTAAAAATACAAACAAAAACAGTAATATTGTGAAATATTATTCTAGCTGTTTTCTATGTGAATATGAAGAGTTCAGATGCAAAAGCCTCTAAGTGCCATCTGAAATTTTCTTCTTGAATGATCATTTTTATCAAGCTTGTATATTTAAGTTCTGTAATTTCACTTAAATGGCAATGAAAATTACCTATTAATTGTCATTTAAGTGAAATTACTGAACTTAAATATTCGAGCTTGATAAAAATTATCATTCTAGAAGAAAATTTCAGATGGCACTTAGAGGCTTTTGCATCTGAACTCTTCATATACAGTAAAGTGTAATTTATTCCTGTGATCAAAGCTGAATTTTCAGCATCATTACTCCAGTCTTCAGTGTCACATGATCCTTCAGAAATCATTATAATATTATGATTTGATGCTCAAGAAACATTTGTTATTATTTTCAATGTTGAAAACAGTTCTACTCCCAAGACAAGACGATGCTCACCCGACTGGCCAATAGGAACGTGGCCCCGCCCATGACACAATTTTCACAGCGAAACAAAATCCTGACACGAGAGCAAGAAATTGCATCGAGAGCAAAGAAAAGCGTTTTGAGAGAAACACTTTTTTTTTTTTAGATAAAATGTTTTCACACTGATAGCAAAAAATATATATTTGAGAGTTGTTGTTTTTTCAAAGTATTTTGAGAGATTTTTTTTCTCAGAAATAATTTTAAAAATTTCAAATTTATATTTTTTATGTTCAATGAGAAAATACTTTCTCTCAAAACTTTTTTTAGTCTCAAATATTATTATTTTTTGCTACTGGTATGAAAACTTTTTCTCTCAAATATTATTTTTTCTCTCATGAAATGCTTTTTTGCTATCAGTGTGATAACTTTTTCTCTCAAACTTTTTTTTTCTCTCAGATCATTTATTTTCTCGCATGCAATAAAGACACAATTCTAGCTCCATATTCCAGCGGCCACTGTTTACATGTTCCCTTTATTATGATTAAACTTCATTCCGTTAAGTATATTAACTTGCTACTGTTCCCTTCATCAGCGGTAAAGTTCAAACGGCGACTGTGGTGACGTGGTAGTTTTCTTAAAAAAAAAAAAAAGATTATGATTATGCTTACACTCCTCTCATCGCCTGATTTATGAAGCTGTGCGTACCTTTGAAATCCAGGTGTATGCAATACCTGCCCTTGATAAATGCCGCGGCTGAAAACGATCGTCATTAGAATAACACACCCTTATATATTCAAGTCTCCCCTTCCCCCACAGCCTCATTTTACGCCATGGACACATGGAAGATGGCAAAGAAGAGAAACTTAGATGAGCAAATGACCTATCACAATGCATTATTTTACAGCATGTGTTTTGAAACAATTAGCATTTAATTTCTTATCACGTCACATGTATTGGGGTGTACAATAGTGATGATGATGTGATGTGGAGTACAATTCATTCACATTAATAATTGCATGACAATTTGTAATATTCTTATTATTATTATGATTTTTTATTATTAATGACGCTTATTGTTATTTAGAAGAAGAATGTCGTTATTATTATTATATGTATTAATATTATTATTATTATTATTATTATTATTATTATTATTTAAAAGAAGAAGAATGTCATTTTTATTATTTTGTCAGTCTGAATTATTTTTTGGTCATTGAAAGCCTTTCATTACTGAACCCAGTCCGTGCGCACCTGCCGGGTCTATATGGCGTTATTTTTTAGTCAAAAGTTATGAGCGTGTAAGACATGCTCACGAGCACATTATGTTATTTCACACGCGCAAAAATGAACCTTCAGCTGGCATGATAAAAGTACTCGCGCACAAATTCAACAACCGAGAGGTGTACAGGTAGCTGCGAGCGAGCGCCTGGCATACTCTCATAGGTTAACTCTGCTTGTACAGTGGAATCCTGATCGCGCGCAGCGGGCTTCTGCTCGCGGAGTGCTGTTTTGCTCGCGCAGTGGATTTCTGCTCGCTCAGCTGATTTCTGCTCCCTCGAGTCTACATGACTTTTGACAATTTGGGGGCGGAAACCAAGGAGGGCACTGACCCTCTTATGATTGGTCACTTTCACACAGGGACATCCTTGTACCTTGATTGACAGCTCTCATTACAGGAAGCACGGAGTTAGGTTAAGTTACCACACGGAGTTGGGTTAAGTTTTTTTTTTATTCAACAAACTCATGTACAAACAATGTGGCTTACATCCTTTTCAACATTCCACAGGAGCAGGTGCAACAACAAAAGCAAAAAAAAATAAATAATAATAATTATAATTAAAATAAGTAAATAATAAAATAAAATTATAGCTAGGGCTTTGATCGCATAGTATATTTTTCAAATAAATTAAGAAGTTTCATTGCTTGTTTACTTTTCATTATGTTAAGGGCTTTGGTGAAAGAAAGAAACTCGTTATGAAATACATAGGAGTGGGAATGAATTAGAATGAGTTTTCTAATATACATAAAATGTCTCTGCACGTATAAAATGCTGCGCAGATCATAGTTAAATCAATTACCATCGATGTATATATTTGCGAACGATGAAGCCTACGTTTTGTTAAGTAAGTTAACATTAACGTTACATATTTTTGAGCAACAAGTAACCTAACTAGCTAGCCTATTCGTTCTGTAGCTAACGCCTTAGCCAACACTTGTGATGCTGATCGCCCGACACTCATTTTAAAACTTTTAATCTTTAAAAACTGCATCTTAGACAACTAACGTTAGGCTAACTGAATCATAACATAATTGTTTTCACATGTAAAAGTGCTATTCTTATTGACGCTGATTTAATGCATTTGATTTTGCAGGCTAACAAAAGTCTAACTGAGAAAGATAACGAAAAAAAAAAAAAACTATTCTATTATCTTTATATTCGTTCTAGTATACCTATTTCTTTTAGATATGAAATTAACGTGTGTTTCCCTTAGTGCTTTCCCAAGTATATTTTCCAAAGTAAATTTAATTTTATATTTTTCACATATTTCTTTTAATATTATTCTCTTATTTTCATATGCATGACATTCTATTATTACATGTTTTAACTGAATGACTGAACTCCGTCAGATACTTTGACTCCGTGCTTCCTGTAATGAGAGCTGTCAATCAAGGTACAAGGCTGTCCCTGTGTGAAAGTGACCAATCATAAGAGGATCAGTGCCCTCCTTGGTTTCCGCCCCCAAATTGTCAAAAGTCATGTAGACTCGAGGGAGCAGAAATCAGCTGAGCGAGCAGAAATCCACTGCGCGAGCAAAACAGCACTCCGCGAGCAGGATTCCACTGTACAAGCAGAGTTAACCTATGAGAGTATGCCAGGCGCTCACTCGCAGCTACCTGTACACCTCTCGGTTGTTGAATTTGTGCACGAGTACTTTTATCATGCCAGCTGAAGGTTCATTTTTGCGCGTGTGAAATAACATAATGTGCTCGTGAGCATGTCTTACACGCTCATAACTTTTGACTAAAAAATAACGCCATAGGCCTAACCCTGGCCTAACCATCGTTTCAAAGAATAGTACAACGGCGAGCGCGTCGAGTACAAACGCCTCGTCCGTTTGGGGAGGTGCGCGCGCAGTCTGCGGAGACTCGTGCTGCGGAGCCAGGCGAAAGTTACAAGGCTTGAAACGTCAGGTAAAGGGCACAGGCTCGCAACTGAAGGAATACATATGCCTACAAATCAAATGCTTTGGTAAAGTCAAAGTTTATAATTACTATGCTGTTGTTGTTTTTTACAGTGGGTTGTAATATATCATATCTTTTAGTTTGTCAGTGCGTTTTGTGGTGTTAGGAATTTTTTTTCTGCGCATTTCCGCACTAACTCAAAACGTGCGTACACCACGTCCTGAGCTGGCGTAGGATTTGAGCGTGCCGTACGCCAACGTACATATTGATACATCTCCGTGGTTTTGGGTGTACGCCAGGTGTACGCTGGAAATTTGGTGTACGCACTTTTGATAAATGAGAGCCATTGTGAGAGTGCCTTCCTTCTTAAAGGAGCAGTAGGCCTACCCATTCAACTTGTTTACGCCCTTCTCTGAATTCGTTATTGTTTCGGCATTTATGGAGGTGTTTTTGTCAATCACTTTCCGACCGCAGGGAAGATCTCGACTTATACCTAGATGATTGCAGACTTCAACCAATCAAAGGGGGCATATTATTTTACATTATCTCAGCTCGTTTTCTGTGATATAACTATCTATTTTTCAAACATAAAACAACAGCAATTAATGCCGTAAAATTATAACTTAAAAAAATAAAAAAATAAAAAAATAAAATTTGAAAATGATACATGTAAATATGACCATATCATAAAGAAATAAGCTGACCTTAAAGGTGAACTAAGTAACTTTTTTTATCTTAACCGAACAGCTTCGGAGTCATTGGAATGGTTATATGACTGTTTTCGGGTTGAATGGTGGTCTTCTCGCACCCCTCGAGCGCCTGTGAGACGAAAAACCACCCTTGCAACTTTGGGCTGGCGGGCCGCCGGCCGCAGCGTCAGAAACCCAGTCAGTAAATGTCCTTTGGCAAAGATGTGGGCCAGATAAACAGCTGAGCTGTGGCCCAGATTAGTTTGTGTTTGACGGCCCAGATATGGCCCACATCTCCTTTGCCAGAACTGAACCAAAGGACTGCCATAACTCCAAGCATGAGCCAAATACTACAATTTCATGTGGCCCATATGTGAGCCTGGTATACAACTTTAGTATGGTTGAGTCCTGTTAAAATCTAACGGCCCTTATGTGGCCCACATGCAGCTGACAGTATTTAAAGTCAAGTCAAGTCAAGTCAAGTCATCTTCATTTATATTGCGCTTTTAACAATGTAGATTGTTTCAAAGCAGCTTTACAGAGATAAGCGTATAATTTAAGGTAACAGAGATTGTTTTGGCTTTATAGCGGTTCTTTAATAAAGTTATTTTCCAGCTAAAGTTAGTTTTGATTGATTTGTTTCCGTCGCAACGATCATTTGTTATTAAATTAGGGGTCGCTAAGACGACACCATTCTCTCTACACAGACTTTAAACGCGAACCTGTGAGAAACGCTGATGGCGTTCACATGCGTATTTAGAATTGGTTATCGAGCACAGCGTTAGTTCAGACAGGCCACGTAGGCATAGGCTGGGATCAGCTGACGTGGTCAGCTGTCAAATTACTCCAACCACTACCGTTCTCCTATTAGACCGGAAGGATATATATATACGCGGCACTTCCGCCTGGGAAATATGCTTAAACTGCTCGCAAACCCTCACCACTATAAGTATCAAGCATATTTCTGTGCACCTTTTGGCTGTTGTCTTCTTTGTTTCAGATTATCAAGGCTTCCAAGTCCTAGAGTCACGGACATCATCGTGAGAGACACACCTTTCCTCATAGCAAGCTACAGTATAGACGTCCCGGACTTCACTGCTACGTCTACATGTTTAACCACGGCTTAAATACATTACTAACTGTCTTAATCATCTGTATATTGCTCAAGCTGATGGTTCCATAGGGGGGTTAATGCCAAAGCTATGTATGTCATTTATTATGGAGCAAGAACCCCCATAAGGAACCATACCGCCAAAGATAAATTGTGTTCAATAAACTCAAGTAAACTTGCCAAAGTGGTCTCGTCTGAACTATAGTTATGTGCGTTTGAATATATGTGCGCAGGTTTGGAATTCCCTACAAGCCAAGCCTAAACAAAGTACTTGTCTTTCCTTATAAATTTTGATAAAGAATTTTATTTTGTTTTGTCACTTCGGGGTAGGAACGCGAAACAAATTTTCCTGACAACGCCTTATCTGTAGAGTGGTAACGGGATCCTCCATAGGGAGAGACTAGTTGGCACTTCAGCACTGCGTTGTCATCGGGTCCAGGAGAAGGTCCTTCGTCAGATCTGGATACGGCCTGGATCCGGCAGGCTACAGGAAAACCTCGGGATAAACACAGACACTAAAATTAGCGTAGACGCCATTCTTCTCATGATGTAACAAGTACATCAGGATTTATGGGAAGTGTTCCCGGTTCCGGCTGACCTAATCTATGCAGCCTAACATTGAATTATAGAAGTCTATAATGTATTATGTGAATGCTAGGTCAAAGAGATGTGTCTTTAATCTAGCTTTGAACTGACAGAGTGTGTCTGCTTCCCGGACAATGTTAGGAAGACTGTTCCAAAGTTTTGGTGCTAAATAGGAAAAGATCTACCGCCAGCAGTCGATTTTGATATTCTAGGTATTATTAACTGGACGGAATTTTGAGATCGCAATAGACGTGAAGGACTAAAATGCGTTTAAGAGCTCGCTCAAGTACTGCGGAGCTAAACCATTTAGTGCTTTGTAAGTAATCAGCAATATTTTAAAATTTATGCGGTTTAATAGGGAGCCAATGCAATGTTGACAGAACCGGGCTAATATGGTCATACTTTGTGGTTCTGGTAAGAACTCGAGCTGCTGCGTTTTGAACTAGCTGTAGTTTGTTTATTAAGCGTGCAGGGCAACCACCCAGTAGAGCATTACAATAATCTAGCCTTGAGGTCATGAACACATGAACTAATTGTTCCGCATTTGTCAATGAGAGCATATGGCGTAATTTAGATATATTTTTAAGATGGAAAAATGCAGTTTTACAGATACTAGACACGTGACTTTCAAATGAAAGATTGGTATCAAACAGCACACCCAGGTTCCTAACCGACGACGAAGACTTAACAGAGCAGCCATCAAGTGTTAGACAGTATTCTAGGTTATTACGTGAGGAAGTTTTTTGTCCAATAATTAGAAACTCTGTTTTTTCAGAATTTAGAAGTAGGAAATTACGAGTCATCCAATTTTTATATCAGCTATGCATTCCGTTAATTTCTTGAATTGATAGGTTTCGTTAGGTTTTGAAGAAATATACAGCTGAGTATCGTCAGCATAACAGTGGAAGCTAATTCCATGTTTCCTAATGATATCTCCTAATGGTAGCATGTACAGAGTGAACAGCAGCGGCCCTAGTACTGAGCCTTGAGGTACGCCATACTGAACCTGTGATCGATGAGACATCTCTTCATTTACTGCTACAAACTAAAAACGGTCAGATAAGTATGATTTAAACCATGCTAGTGCAATTCCACTAATGACAACATAATGTTCGAGTCTATTTAAAAGAACGTTGTGGTCAATGGTGTCAAATGCAGCACTAAGATCGAGTAACACTAATAGAGAGATACAACCACGATCGGATGATAAGAGCAAATCATTTGTGACACTAACGAGAGCCGTCTCGGTACTATGGTACGGTCTAAATCCGGACTGGAAATCCTCGCAGATGTCATTTCTTTCAAGAAAGGAACACAGTTGTGAGGATACTGCCTTTTCTAATATCTTTGACAGAAAATGTAGATTGGAGAACGGCCTGTAATTGACTAATTCTGTAGGATCAAGTTGCGTTTTTTTAACAAGCGGTTTAATCATAGCCAGCTTAAAGTTTTTTGGTACGTATCCTAGAGACAAAGACGAATTAATGATATTAAGAAGAGGATCTATGACCTCTGGAAGCATCTCTTTCAGTAGCTTAGTCGGTATAGGGTCTAACATACATGTTGTAGATTAATGCCGGGAGTACACCAAAGGATTTTCACAGTCCCAGACTAAAGGCCGGCAGTCTTTCGGAATCTTACAGGAGTCTCGGCGCGCTCCCGTCGTCTCGATCGTTAAATGTGAGGTGATAATCTGCAGTCGGTGACCCGATTTATGCCAGTCTTTCTCTAGTCTTTCATATCAAACATGTTTGATATTATCGCAAGTCGTAGCGTAGTCATAGTGACGTAAAACAATCAACAACCAATAAATTCGTTCTCCGAAAACCGGAAACAGGAAGCCATCAGTCACAACAAAGAAACATGTCGACGGACGTGGAAACACAACGAGCGCCATGTAGGCGAAAATGGACCGTGGAGAAAGAGGAGAGCCTTGTCGAGCTGTGGGCAGAGCAGCTGTGTCTTTTTGATGTAAACTGCCATTCATACCACGACAGAGTGGAAAAAGAAAAGAAGTGGACCGATATTGCCGAAGCCATCGACATGCCTGGTATGTGCTAACATGCTAACTCTACCACTCTATTGAATGGCATAACGTGCTAATGTTTTCTGGTATGTGCTAACATGCTAACTCTACCACTCTATTGAATGGCATTATGTGCTAATGTTTGATATTGACATTACTGTACAAGAGCACGAATGAAAGACTGAATGAGAAAGACAGGAAATCTAGCTTTGCACAAACGGGGAAAATGTAACTAATGCTACCCAATTTATGTTCCAGTTGCTGAGGTTAAAACACGCAGCATGTCTCTGAGGACACAGTTTTGCCGTCTGCTGAGACTTCTACCAAGTGGGAGTGGGGACAAGGCCCTCACTTCTAAACAAAAGTGGATCTTGCGACATTTAGACTTTCTAAAGCCATTTGTCACCCCCCGCAATGCTGAGACTACCCTTGCTGTGAGTATTGTCCATTCTCTGTATTCTATAGTAGATATGTATTTTTTCTTGTATTATGTACCCTCGAATATTCACTGTGAAACACTTGTTCATAATTTCAACACAGCATTTAAAATTATACCCTTTCAAGACATTTAGTTCAAACTATTGTTCTCATCATATAATGATATAGATTCATAACCCCCATATACAGTCATGTGAAAAAGTTTGGTCATCCCATTAAATAGTCAACTCTTTATTAAGAAATGTTCACATAACAATGTCTAATTTGATTTTTTTCATTCCTGGAAAAGAAAGTGATTTATTGTAATTAAACAATATAAATTAACATATGTTTACTCCTCAAACAAAAAATATGCATACAAATGCCTATTTTAATGGAGGAAAAAATTAGGACCCCTAATAACTAGTGATACCCCCCTTTGTTGAAATTACTTCAGTGAGGTAAAATGGTGGAATGGCTGATGTCAAAGTCCTTTGATATCTTTTTAAATCCTTTTCCACACTCATAAGCAGTGTGGGGGAAATATATGGGGGGGTGTCCTAATTTATTCCTCCTCAAAAATTGCATTCTTTTAAAATTACATTTCACAGAGAGTCTTAAAAAGGCCTTCCTTATTTTTAAATAGTTTAGTTAAATCACTGGGTCCTTCAGTATTGTTAAAATTGTTATTACATGTCCGTATGTTGAAAAATAGACAGGCTTTCATAGTGTCCTAGGTAACACTTTATATTACGACCCGCAAACAACTGCGTAAGTAAACCGAAATTACGGTGTACGTTTCTGTAATTATAGTGTACTTCCATGTAGGTATAAGGGAACAATATGTTAAGTTTTGGGTAATAAAGGAGTAACAAGCAGATATACAACCTGCAAAGAACTTCGTAAGTAAACCGAAATTACAGTGTAGCCTACGTTTCTGTAATTATAGTGTACCTCCGTGTAGGTATAAGGGAACAATATGTTAAGTTGTGGGTAATAAAGGGGTACAACCAGATATACAAGCAAATTATTTATAATGTAATTATTTTAAAACTAACAGGTACCTATTCTGTTAATATATTCCAGGCAAAAATTGTACGTCTGTTGTATATAAAAGTTTTTATCACATTTCTGGCAAAATATGTTCTTGTGCAATGTAGTTACAGGGTAATTTTGACATCTGTGGGTTGTAAATTAAACTTGACACTTAAATGACACTTAAATGTCAGGGCAAAAATACTGTGTAATTAAACGTTTTTTTTATTTGTTTTTTTTTAATAAGAGTACCTTTCTCTGTAATTACTGTGCAAATAGAGTTGTTTCGTATTGTTACATAGTAAGTAGTGTTTGTTACCCGTTTCAACTGTGTATTTACAGGGTAAGTGTAACTCCTGCGGGCTGTAAATTAAAGTGGCGCTTTGTTACCCCCTTGTTCTGTGTAGTTACAGGGTAAGTGCAACTCCTGCGGGCTGTAAATTAAAGTGGAGCTTGTTACCCCCTTGTTCTGTGTAGTTACAGGGTAAGTGTAACTCCTGCGGGCTGTAAATTAAAGTGGCGCTTGTTACCCCCTTGTTCTGTGTAGTTACAGGGTAAGTGCAGTAAATATACAATAAAGGATCCCATTTAATTTCTGACTTTTATTTTACAAAACAATTTCAAAACACTTTTTTATCTTAATAAAACATTGTCTTTTCTACAGTATACTCAAACAACAAAGTAACACATTATATCATAATGTGATATAACATTATCACATATGATAACATTACTACCCCCCCCCCCCCCTCCCTTATTTGCTTCTCTTGCTTTTCTTCTTCTTTCTTTTCTTGCTCTTCTTTTTCTTAACTTCCACTGGGGACTCTGAAGTTGAGGAGTTGATGGAGTCCCATGGTCTTGCTGCACTGCAAAAATATGAATATATATACATGCTCTTAGCAAGCTACACCTTAAATTTTAAGTTACTTTTAAGTAACTTAAGCTATTTTTAAGTTTTAAGTCGAACAATCCTCCACTCTAAAACATTTAGTGCCACCTGATATTACTGTAGTAACTGTAATTTTGAAGAAAACACATTTTGGTGAAGTTTGAGGCAGATCATGGGGGGGTTGTGATATTTTATAGTGATAACGAATGTAGTGCAGCAGAACATGTTTTTAAAAAAGGCATAGTTGTTCTGACAGCAACAAAAAAAACAAAAAAGCATGAAACACAAACCTGAGGGCTGTGGCAATAGTTCAATAGTTCGGATTGAGCTGATCAACAAACGGACAGGGAACTACGTCATCACGTTGAAAGGTCACGCCTGAGCCGGCATAAGTACCGCCCCACTGTTTACAATGCGACCGTACGTAGGAGGATAGTTCGTAATAGTATTGTTTGCGATTATATATATAGTAATAGTATTCAGTGAATATGAATATGAATAGTATATGAATAACATTCTGATGAATATGAATAGTAGTTCAAATAGTATTGCCGGCGCAGGCATGACCTTTCAACGTGATGACGTAGTTCCCTGTCCGTTTGTTGATCAGCTCAATCCGAACTATTGAAGGTAAAAAAGTCTATAAATTATTAATTTTTTTTTGTTTTGAAAATGACCTATCGTTTCGCTAGATAAAACCCTCTTCTTCAGCTGTGATCGCGTACAGTACAGCCCGTTTAAACGCTTAAAAGACTTTTGAAACTGCATTGATTTGGACTTAACAACGATGGTGAACAATGAAGTCCGTTGTTAGATGAAAAATCCAGAAATGTTTTCTTCAAAAAACATAATTTCTCTCCCACTGGGGAAAGAAAGACATGGATATCTTGGATGGCATTGGGGTGAGTAAATTATTAGGAAATTTTCATTTTGGGGTGAACTAATCCTTTAACTTGTGCATTTATAATGTACAGTACCACCAGTGATGTTTAGTTCTTCAATTTGATGTTTTAAAAAATAGGAAAGTGGTCACAAGTATAAGCCCTGGAGTAGAGCAGGAGTAAAATTTAAACATCTAACCTTTCTTTCTTTCTTTCTTTCTTTCTTTCTTTCTTTCTTTCTTTCTTTCTTTCTTTCTTTATTTCTTTCAAAGATACGATTATCACTCAGAGATCACCTTGCTCAAAGATGAGTGTGATTTTTTGAAAAAGGAAATTGAAAAGATGAAGTCTGCTGTCCGATCTGCAATGGCACAAAGATATACTGTTCCTATAGTGCCACAGCCCTCAGGTTTGTGTTTCATGCTTTTTTGTTTTTTTGTTGCTGTCAGAACAACTATGCCTTTTTAAAAACATGTTCTGCTGCACTACAGTCATTATCACTATAAAATATCACAACCCCCCCATGATCTGCCTCAAACTTCACCAAAATGTGTTTTCTTCAAAATTACAGTTACTACAGTAATATCAGGTGGCACAAAATGTAACTTAAAATTGAAGGTGTAGCTTGCTAAGAGCATGTATATACAGTATATTCATATTTTTGCAGTGCTGCAAGACCAATGGGACTCCATCAACTCCTCAACTTCAGAGTCCCCAGTGGAAGTTAAGAAAAAGAAGAGCAAGAAAAGAAAGAAGAAGAAAAACAAGAGAAGCAAATAAGGGGGGGGGGGGGGGGTAGTAATGTTATCATATGTGATAATGTTATATCACATTATGATATAATGTGTTACTTTGTTGTTTGAGTATACTGTAGAAAAGACAATGTTTTATTAAGATGAAAAAGTGTTTTGAATTTTTTTTGTAAAATAAAAGTCAGAAATTAAATGGGATCCTTTATTGTATATTTACTGCACTTACCCTGTAACTACACAGAACAAGGGGGTAACAAGCGCCACTTTAATTTACAGCCCGCAGGAGTTGCACTTACCCTGTAACTACACAGAACAAGGGGTAACAAGCGCCACTTTAATTTACAGCCCGCAGGAGTTGCACTTACCCTGTAACTACACAGAACAAGGGGGTAACAAAGCGCCACTTTAATTTACAGCCCGCAGGAGTTACACTTACCCTGTAACTACACAGAACAAGGGGGTAACAAAGCGCCACTTTAATTTACAGCCCGCAGGAGTTGCACTTACCCTGTAACTACACAGAACAAGGGGGTAACAAGCTCCACTTTAATTTACAGCCCGCAGGAGTTACACTTACCCTGTAAACTACACAGAACAAGGGGGTAACAAGCGCCACTTTAATTTACAGCCCGCAGGAGTTGCACTTACCCTGTAACTACACAGAACAAGGGGGTAACAAGCGCCACTTTAATTTACAGCCCGCAGGAGTTGCACTTACCCTGTAACTACACAGAACAAGGGGGTAACAAAGCGCCACTTTAATTTACAGCCCGCAGGAGTTACACTTACCCTGTAACTACACAGTTGAAACGGGTAACAAACACTACTTACTATGTAACAATATGAAACAACACTATTTGCACAGTAATTACAGAGAAAGGTACTCTTATTAAGAAAACAACAACAACAAAAAAAACGTTTAATTACACAGTATATTTGCCCTGACATTTAAGTGTCATTTAAGTGTCAAGTTTAATTTACAACCCACAGATGTCAAAATTACCCTGTAACTACATTGCACAAGAACATATTTTGCCAGAAATGTGATAAAAAATATATATACAACAGACGTATAATTTTAAGAATATGTTACCTGTTAGTACCTGTTAGTTTTAAAATTATTACATTATAAATAATTTGCTTGTATATCTGGTTGTTACCCCTTTATTACCCAAAACTTAACATATTGTTCCCTTATACCTACACGGAGGTACACTATAATTACAGAAACGTACACCGTAATTTCGGTTTACTTACGAAGTTCTTTGCAGGTTGTATATCTGGTTGTTACCCCTTTATTACCCAAAACTTAACATATTGTTCCCTTATACCTACACGGAAGTACACTATAATTACAGAAACGTACACCGTAATTTCGGTTTACTTACGAAGTTGTTTGCGGGTCGTAATATAAAGTGTTACCGTGTCCTATTTTTTTCACATGACTGTATGGTTGCCTTTATATAATTTAATAATAATGATAATTTATTATTATTATTATTATTATTATTTTTATTATTATTTAATGATTATAATCACATAATTTGGACAGTGACTCCCACCCCCTGCAGAACACCATCACTGCACTGAGCAGCTCCTTTAGCGATAGACTCCTTCACCCCAAATGTGTGAAGGATAGATATTGCAGGTCCTTCCTTCCTGCTGCAGTCAGACTGTTTCACACTAGCACTGCTCCTTGTAGACCACACACACACCAAGGACTCAGTTTAATATTGTTCATATATTGTTTATTTATTGTATATGTTGTTTATATTATTATTATAATTATTTATTCTTTTTTTAACTATCCACTGTGCTGCTGCAACACTGAGAATTTCCCCATTGTGGGAATGTAAGGTCTATCTTATCTTATCTTATCTTATATACCACCACTGTAGGCCTACCTTCAGAAATATTTTGGATCATGCAACATAATGTGATACATGTTGATATCTTGCCCAACAGATTGACGACAATGACACAGACACACAGGGGACAGTGGCTGATGACGAAGTGTCCTCTCCTGGGGAAAATTCTTTGGAGATTGCGCCTAGGGCATCTACACCAGGACCATCAAGGTCCTCAAGCCCACCATCATCGGCGCCCAGAGGCCGCCAGCCATTAAACAAAAAGGCAAGACGTCCCAGTGACAGTGACATTGAGCTTGAGAAGCTTGAAGTCCTGAAAGAAATGTCCAACACTGTGAAATTTGGTTTAAACCCAGAAAAGCAAGATAGAATAGAAGATGAGTCTGGCTTTGGACGACAAGTTGCAGTCGAGGTCAGTCACATCAAAGACCCAATTTTGAAAACAAGAGCCAAAAAGAGAATTATGACAATACTGTATGAATTTCAAGAAGCAGATCAGGATTTGACAGGCAGGGCACAACAGTGGGCAAAATCTAATGATCAGTTTAACATTTGGTCACAGCAAACACCACCACAATACATACCCAGAGAGCTACAACATAATCAAATACAGCCTCACATTCAGCCTCAGACCTCACACCCAACATCTCACCATCACGCATACACTCTTCCCCACGGGCAACCAAGTTACGTGCAACTCCTTGAAGACAGTGAGGATAATTAAAATAGTTTGAGTGTCACATTGTTAGTATTGTTAACATTTAACATTGGGGCGGTAGGTCTATCACTTGATAATTTGTTAGTTCTGTGAATTACAGTGTACTGAAACATGTTTAAATGTTGCTGCTGTTCAAGCACTTTCATATTGAAACGCATTGAGTTTCCATGTGTTTTGTTTTATTTATTTTTTTTACTTTTTGCACTTTTTCTCAGCTCTTGTGGCTGAATTAGCTGATATTTGCAGGTTAATATGCTTTTGTAAAAAATATGAGGATGTCATATTGTTTTGATTTTAAGGGGTGTTGCCTGTTAGCCCAAGCACTGCAAATTGAACCATTGAGTTTCCACTTCATTTTTTGTTTTTTGTTTTTTATTTGCACTTTACCTCAGCTCTTGTGGCTGAATTAGCTAGTATTTACAGCTAATTAATGAGCTTTTGTAAAAAAATGTGGAAGTGTTTTTTCTACTTGGAATAAAAGAAGAGTACACACTGTTTTGAATGTATTTCTTTATTTATTCAATTGATTTAACCAGTACAGAGCAGCAGTACAGTTTTCGCCAGTAAAACAGAAATGTCCCTTGTTTAAATGAAAATGCAGACTTGAACAGGATTTACATTTATATATATATATATATATATATATATATATATATATATATATATATATATATATATATATATATATATATATATATTTATATTATACACATCATACATGTGGTGTAAGGGAAAGTGCACACATTAAATGTGGTGCTCCTGCCATGGTACTTGGCCCTCCAGTGAGTTGAAGTACTTCTTCATCAGGTCCCTCAGGTCTTTAGCCCTTTGTGTAGGATTGCGTGCGTGGCCGGTTGGCAGATCATGGAATGCTCCCTGGCCTTCTTGTCTCCAGGATCCAGGGATCCATTCGTGGTCATCAGTCTCCTGGTCTGTCAAGGTTGGTGGCACATACTCTGATCTGCGTTCTCGCAAGAAATTGTGGATCAAACATGAGGCTAGTGTTATTTTCACAACCTTGCCAGGATGTAGACAGATGGTTGTTCTGAAGACCCGAAACCTGTTGGCGAGAACGTCTTGCTCTCGACAACCTGTAATTGTAGATTCTTTGGTCATGGTCTAGCTGTCGGTGGGGAAATGGCTTCTGCAGGTCCTTGCGAAGGGGGAATGCATCGTCAGCAACAAACATATATGGCATGACAGTGGTGGTGTTAGGCAGGGGTTCTGGTGGGGGTAAATTCAGGCGGCCTGTTTCTATTGCTCTGTGGAGGTCACTGTGGGCAAATAAACCACCATCTGACAGTCTGCCCTGGGCTCCTACATTTACATAAACAAATTTGTAATTGGCATCTACTACTGCCATTAAAACAACAGAGAAGTGGCCTTTATAGTTCCGGAATGTGCTGCCTGAGTGACCGGGGGGCTGAATGGAGATATGTTTTCCGTCAAGTGCACCCAGGGAATTTGGGTACTGCCACTTGTCCTGTCTGCGGCGACAGCTCTCCAGGCAGCCTCTGATGTTGGTGTCTACAATAAAATGGCAAACAAACACATCCAGAAAACAATAAGTGATCATGTTTGACTTTAACTTGCTATGGGCACCACATAATGTAAGATTACAGATAGACCCCTATTCTGTTAAAATGTTAGTTTTTCCACCTTGAGGTAATCCTCCTTCATAACTTCATACAGAGCCTCACACGTTGAGATGACGATCTGTGAAACCGTTGTGCTCCCCATGCGGTATTGGAATCCCAGGGATTTAAAGGTCTCACCTTGAATGGAAGCAGTAAAGAAATAGAAGTATCACCATCTAACTGTAACAGAACAGGTGGAAACTTGCACAATTACAATTGTGTGTGACAGCTTGTACCCTTTAAAAACAGCTACGGTCAACTTTTTATTGAAAAGACGAGTATGTCTCTTGCAGATAAAGAATAGTGTACAGTTACATTTAATTTAATAAATGGAACATACAAAAAAATGGAAAGATCATTTTGGCATTTGAAAAAGTTTATGCATCCTAAGATGAGATGAAATTGTTTTTTTGTTTTTTTTTGTTTAATTCATGAACAAGGTAACAGTAACTATGCATGTGTAATGGAGGTTAGCGTGTCCGCCTCTCACACCAGAGACACAAGTTCGAGACCCACTCGTGGGAGCTGTCTCAGAGAGCCGGCTGGATGTGATGGTGATTACACATTGTTTCCTGATATTGACTTTTTTCCTTACCAGAAAAAGTTTTTATATCTACTAGGGCTGGGCGATATGGAGCAAAAAATATAGCTCGATATATTTTGCAAAATCTCGATATACGATATATATCTCGATATCTTTACAGGAAAAATAACCCCCCAAAAACTACTGCAAAAACAAATATGCCAAATACCACAAAGTCTTTTTTATTGAAGTGCAAATAGGTAGGCAGTTCATGTAGGAACAAAGTGCTTCTGCAACATAAAAAAAAAAAAAAAAGTCCTGTATACTAAAATAATAATTTAACTGTAAAATAAAGGAATAAATAATACATATTGCACTATTTTTAATAAACCAAATGTGGTGAAGTGCCCTTTAAGCATGACTCCGCCCCATCATTATTTAGCGGGCCTTATTTGGGCTATATAAAGGGCATTTCCAGAGTGGTAGGAGATGGCGTCATCCTTGCGTTCATCTGGGTGTCATGGTGGCTGGTACCCGCTTGCTCTGTGAGCTGACTTTTCCACGCAGCTGGTGTCTGTGTGGAGGTGCGGAGCGTACTGCTCAAGGGTTTTTTCCCCTCTGCATTGCTGCTATAGTTCCAGTGTAGAAAAGAGATCCGATCGCACGTATAACACGGTGTGCTGTAAATGACTGCTGCTCTCCTGCGCGGTAGGTCTATTGTATTGTGTATATGCAGGCGTAGGATTGTATGTATTTTATAAATGTATGACGCGTGAATCCCTCTGTGTAGTAAATAGGATGAGGGAATGGTCTGCCGGATATTTGAACGGAAGTTCTGCTGATCGGTATGTAAACCCATTTATGTTCATGTCCACTTTGAAGCAAAAAGTGTGGTTTTAATTCTGTTTCTTGTGTATTTTAGGTCGTTAAAGATGGCGCTTGATCGCAACGCTGCTTAGCCTCGACGCTGCTGTTTTGTTTCTATTTGTTTTGCTTTGTTTTCTTTTTATTAGTTCTGTTTGTTTTGTTTATTTTGATTTGTTTCTGTTTTATTGAGAACTGTTTCTGACAACTGTTTTGTGTGCAGCTGTTTTGAGTGCAGCTGCTTGCTGTTGGGTTTTCTTTTTCTCATTGTAATATTTTGCGTATGCTTAGATTCTGATATAATTGATTATTTGTTTTTGTGCTTTTTTGTTTTCACTGTCGGTAAGCAACTGTGTTTTTGTGTGTTTGAGCGTTAACTGCCTATTGTTTTTTTTTTTTTGTTTTTTTTTCTAGGAGCAGGGGTGACCCAAAGGCGGGCAGGCTAGCCATTCTGTGCCTGGTGTACAGCAATTCTCCTTAAGTGTGCGGTAGAGATTTTCTTGTAGTAGATTTCACCTGTGTGTGTGTGTGTGCTTTGGAAATTTTGGGCACGGTGTATTTCTTGCGGGCTGATTCGAGGCCTACTGCTCAGCCTGCCCAGCTAATGGTGCACCCCAGCTCCGTCACGAGAATCTACATGTCTGTTTACTGATTGAACTTCGTTGCTCATATACAAAGTAGTGGCCTTGCCACCCAGCTCCGTTACGAGAATTTACATGTCCGTTTACTGATTGAACTTCGTTGCTCATGTACAAAGTAGTGGCCTTGCCATCCCGCCCCATTGTTTGACTGACTCTAGTACCCTTTTTAAATTATTTATGATCATTAAATAAAGAATTATACATATTTTTGTACGTATTCACGTCTCAGTGTCTTGTGATTGTGGGAAGGAGAAACGAACTTGTGTGCCCCTTTTTTTGGGTATTTCCCCAGCTGGGTTAATGCTGGGGTGGCGTAGTCGTGACTTCATTATATGGGAGAGCGTGCCCCTCAACCATTCAATGCCCCTCGTATCGCCACACAAATATCATTACCAGATCAAATACCATTACTAATTTTGGCAAATAAATGTAAAAAATGCCATATATCCCCCCAAAACTGCACAACTGTAGAGTAAAACATTAATAAAAAAAACTGACTGTCTAAAAACTGACATGATTGTTAAAAAAATCACATTGTCTGGGGCCTCTGGAGAACTCAGAACAACTGCTAGCATAAAGTTTAAGGTAAAAATAACTACCATTAATTTATAGTATCTTACTACTGTGCAATAATATAAACTGTTCATTCATTACATCACTTTACCTCTGTCTTTATCCACTTTTATCCTCTTTTCTTTTTGGCACTGTAGGCCTATCTATCGCAGAATATAATGCTAATTTATAATGTGTCATGCAAATTCGGCAATCCGTCACAATCAGGAAACTTTCACCGTGTCTAGACCTATTTTTTATAGTCTATGGTCTAGACCTGGCGCGAGCTGCCAGGCCCGTTTCTACAGGGGAGCATGTTAAGTGTGAGTGTGTCAAGCGCCCTCAAACAAAAGCAATGCGGCGAGAGGCGACGCTACACAACAAATTGGCAACAACTGATCGCGCGCGCGCTGTTTCTGACGGACTTCAAGCACTCGCTGGGCGGGGGAAGATTGATGTGCCTGACCGGGGGGACTTGGTTGAATGAGACAACACACGAGGAGGCGGAGGCGGGCGGGAGCGAGCACAGCAAAGAGAAGGCAAACAAGCAAAGTGAGAATTTCATAATTTAATATAAACAATATCTCGATATGTCAAAATCCACATCGTGTTTAAAAAATATATCGATATATTTTAAATATCGAGATATCGCCCACCCCTAATATCTACCAAGTAAATTTCTATAATTTCATCACCAGGCCAACATGAGTTGTTTGGGAGGATGGGGTACAACTAGGAAGGTGTTTCTACAACAGCAGTGATAATGTCCCTCATACAAACCTGTGGCCAAAAATCTCAGTGTCACTGAGAGTCGATCTTTTGCACTGATGGCCATTCGAAACTTTGTGTTTGCTTTCCAGATGAGTGGCTCCACTTTTTGTCATATATATTCGAAGTCCTCAGAGGTCATTCGGAGTAACTCTCTGAATCCACGTCTGTCTTTTATCTGGTTAAAAAAGGGTGGTTTTACCTGGGTGGTCAAGCTAGCACAAGGTATTCTGCATAGCATTAGCATAGTTAGCAGTACATGATTGCAATAGTAGGCTATAGCAGTATTGACATAACTCACCTCCAGTTCCCTTTGAAGGACAGACAGACCTTGCTGTCCCCGTCCATGCAGCCAAGGCCGTGCCCATATCCTCTGACGCTTTCTCTTCTTCTTTCTTTCACTGCAAATGACTGCAATGGCAAAAGCCACAGTAGCTAACTGTAGCTGCTTCTCCTCCATTTTTGTTAAATCACTGCTGAGCATGATGGGAGGAATTTGGTGGGAATAAAAAGCTAAAATAATCTAGTTGTAGTCTTGTAAATAGTGTCACTACAAGATTCAGTGTTTGTAAAATCTTTAGTCTGAGACTAAAAACTGTGAACCCAAGTCTTTAGATGTGAGCTGATAATCTTATAAAGTCTTTTCTAAATCTTTTCAAAGTCTTTAGGTGTACAGAAAGCATTAGATGATTTTATGAGTTTAGTAAATTCTTCCTCTCCAATAGCAACGAATGAATAAAATTTTTCCTCAGGGAGACTACAATGCACTGCCTGATGCGCTACTGTACACTGTAAAAACTAAAGGAGCCTCAAATATCCTGTCGGATACTCAAGGAACTTCAAAATGTAATTTAAGTGCCTCAAAGCTCTTTCTCCTATAGTAGGGTTACTGGAGGAGCATTGACAATCTTTGAGGTTCTTGCTGGAACTTATGGGATCCTTTAAAGGACAAGTTCGGTATTTTACACTTAAAGCCCTGTTTACAGATCGTTTCTGATGAAATAGAACTGTTAAGATTAAAATTTGGACAAATGCTGCTGTCCCGAGAATTTTAGGTTTCTTTCGCGTTCCCCAAAACCTCCAGAATGGCTGCATAGGTGCACTCGAACAATCCTTCCTAATACGCATTAAACTTTCGTTTACAAAGACGTGAAACTCACCGAGTGGTCAGGGGTGTTCACTGATATGTTCACACAAAAATCGCTGCAAAATATGCTTTCCAACAGGTGTTTTACCATTCGTTGTAAAACTGTGGACCTATTTTTCCAAACGTCTCACACCCGTAGATTCCTCCGTTGAGAGCTTGAATAATAGACACTCCAGCCCAGTTGGTGGCGATAATGCACCTTTGCAAGCAAACCACTGGCATTTCAGTTTGCGATCCGCCGTAAAAAAAAACACAAGAAGAAGAAGAAGAAGAAGAAGAAGAAGAAGAAAACAACCCCATTTCAGTTTCCGCGCGGAGTAATACCGTACCTCACATCACATCCAATACAAGTCAATGGAGGAGACAAAAACTACGATAAAACCTGTTGGAAAGCATATTTTGCAGCGATTTTTGTGTGAGCATATAAGTGAACAACCCTGACCACTCGGTGAGTTTCACGTCTTTGTAAACGAAAGTTTAATGCGTATTAGGAAGGATTGTTCGAGTGCACCTATACACCCATTCTGGAGGTTTTGGGGAACGCGAAAGAAACCTAAAATTCCTGGGACAGCAGCATCTGTCCAAATTTTAATTTTAACCGTTCTATTTCATCAGAAACGATCTGTAAACAGGGCTTTAAGTGTAAAATACCGAACTTGTCCTTTAAGCACTTTGTATTTAGTTCAGAGGTTCTGGAGTCACCTTTTCATTACCATGAGACCTTGAAGTGCTTTGGGGGAAAATAGAGGAACTTGAATGTGATAAAAGGGTTATTGGAAGATCTTTTAACATTTAGGTGGTTCCTGGAAGATCTCTTATGTTAAAGCCAGCATCTGGAGGATCCCAATGGTTCAGTGAGGCCAGAATACGATTATTATTATCCTATTATTATTATTATAGGCTACTTAACCCTCCTGTGTGACAGTTTGAAGGTTTTGAGTTTTGTTTTTGAATCTTTTTCAGTGTTTTCAGTTTCTGTATCTTGTTTCCCCCTGTCTTTGTGATTTTGGTTTAGTCCTGTTAGTTTTTCCCTGTCTGTTTGATTAGAAATTCCCATCACCCTTGTTCTGTTAATTATCCCATTAGTCCCAGTTCATTTAAGCCCTGTGTTTTCCCTCAGTGTTTGTTGGTCGTTGTCATTTCATGGTTGTGTGTTTTTGAAGTCCTGGAGTTTCTTTTCCCGTTTTCCTGTATGTTCATAGAAGTTAAGTTTGTAAATAAATTACCTAAACCGCAGTTCCTGTGTCCTCGTCCTCGGCTCCCTACACAAACCTGACAGAACGACCAACCTTAAACAAAAACAACCCTAAAAGAACCAAGAATGAGCCAGAGGAGATGTAACCAGAGGAAAAAGGTGAATCCATTTAACACACCTATCCTCTTTCAAGGTGAACGCTCAATGGAAGAATATGTGGGGTTTTACCTGGATCTCTACGATGACGTGACGTGGGAAGAAGAGGAATTGACACAAGAGTTTCTGGGGTGGATTAAAGGACCCTCTTGCCCAGCTGATTCTGGTAGAAAATCTCGATCAGACTTTCCTGGAGTTCGTGGACCACACGCTGTGGGTGTGTGGGTCGGACTACGTGGTGGAGGACTTTCCACTCAAACCAGTTCCGAATCCGGTATGTCCTGAATCCATCGTCAGTCCGCCAGAACCAGAACCCATAGTCTGCCCACCTGAAGCTGAACCCGTCACCTGTCCACCAGAGATTGAGCACGTTGCACGTGAGTCCACTCAAGAAGACACAGCGCTGATTGTGATGTCTGCGGCGATTCTGTGTGTGTGGGCTACACACACATCAGTTCTGGCCCATGAGTCCAATCCCGAATTCCCCAAGATGCTGGTCCCGTCCAGTTCCGAGTCCCATGATGTGTTGATCCAGAGCCAGAGCCCGTTGATCCAGAGCCCGTTGATCCAGAGCCCGTTGATCCAGAGCCCGCTGATCCAGAGCCAAAGCCCGTTGATCCAGCGCCAAAGCCCCTTGATCCAGAGCCAGAGCCCGCTGATCTAGAGCTTGCTGATCCTGTGTCAGAGCCGCCTTCGCCGCTGGTCCTGCCCAGCTCAGAGCCGCCTTCGCCGCTGGTCCTGCCCAGCTCAGAGCCTTCTTCGCCGCTGGTCCTGCCCAGCTCAGAGCCGCCTTCGCCGCTGGTCCTACCCAGTCCAGGACCCTCTTTGCTGTCGGACCTCCCCTTTCCTGTCAATTTCCCCATTAAAATTTTGGGGGGGGGGCGCAGTATACCTGCTAGGGGGACAGTGGAGGGCTCGCCGACGCGGTTCCCAGTACCACCATGGCCACCTGAAGAAACATCTCCGCCATGGCCGCCCGAAGGGTCATCTCCGCCATGGCCGCCCGAAGGGTCATCTCCACCATGGCCGCCCGAAGGGTCCTCACTGCCATGGCCGCCCGAAGGGTCCTCACCGCCATGGCCACCCGAAGGGTCCTCACCGCCATGGCCACCCGAAGGGTCCTCACCACCATGGCCACCCGAAGGGTCACTACCGCCCTGGACGCCCGAGGGTCCGACAGCTCTGCCTTGGATGTCCGAGGATCTGACAGCTCCTTCCTGGCCACGCCCACAGCCTGCTCTGCCGTGGCCACACCCACAGCCTGCTCCGCAATGGCCACTGTGTTCTGTTAATTATCCCATTAGTCCCAGTTCATTTAAGCCCTGTGTTTTCCCTCAGTGTTTGTTGGTCGTCGTCATTTCATGGTTGTGTGTTTTGAAGTCCTGGAGTTTCTTTTGCAAGGCAAGGCAAGGCAAGGCAAGGCAAGTTTATTTATATAGCACATTTCATACACAGTGGCAATTCAAAGTGCTTTACATAGAAGAAATTAAAATAATAAAAAGAAAGAAGAATAATTAAAATAATAAAAAGAAATAAGAATAATTAAAACAGTTAAAAAAATAAAATACAGTACAGTACAAACATTCGGACGAACAGTGGCACAGTGCTCATTCATTAAATGCATAGTTAAACAGAAGTGTTTTGAGTCTGGATTTGAATGTGACTACTGTAGGAGCACATCTGATCTCCTCTGGAAGCTGGTTCCAGCTGCGGCTGGCATAATAGCTAAAAGCGGCCTCGCCATGCTTAGAGTGAACCCTTGGTAATTCTAGCTGATATGATCCTAATGATCTGAGTGATCTGTTGGGTTTATATTCTGTGAGCATGTCTGCAATGTATTGAGGTCCTAGGCCATTAAATGATTTATATACCAGTAATAATACTTTAAAATCAGTCCTAAATTTAACTGGGAGCCAGTGTAAAGACCTGAGGACTGGTGTGATATGATCATATTTTCTGGTTCTGCTCAGAATCCTGGCGGCAGCGTTCTGTATGAGCTGCAACTGTCTTATGGTCTTTTTGGGAAGGCCAGTGAGGAGTCCATTACAGTAATCCACCCTGCTGGTGATGAAAGCATGAACAAGTTTCTCTAAGTCTTGTCTGGAAACAAAGCATCTAATTCTTGCAATATTTTTTAGATGATAGTATGCTGATTTAGTTATTGCTTTGACATAACTACTAAAACTAAGGTCTGACTCTAGTGTCACACCAAGATTCCTGACTTGATGTTTAGTTGTTTGACCCCTAGAGTGAAGGTATGCGTTCACCTTGAGAACTTCATCTTTGTTTCCAAATGCAATGACTTCAGTTTAGTCTTTGTTTAACTGAAGAAAGTTTTGACACATCCAACTGTTGACTTCATCAATGCATTGGCACAGGGAGTCAATGGGGCTGTAATCGTTAGGCGATAGGGCTAAGTAGATCTGTGTGTCGTCTGCATAGCTGTGGTAAGCAATTTGGTTCTTTCTCATTATTTGGCTCATTGGGAGCATATACAGGTTGAACAGGAGTGGCGCAAGAATTGAGCCTTGAGGGACTCCGCATGTCATAGATGTCCACTCAGACTTATGATCTCCTATACTCACATAATAACCTCTCCCATCTAAGTATGACCTGAACCATTTTAGGACTATCCCAGAAAGCCCCACCCAGTTTTCCAGCCTGTCCAGAAGTATGTTATGATCGACAGTGTCAAATGCAGCACTAAGGTCAAGTAGTACCAGCACTGATAATTTGCCTGAATCAGTATTTAAGCGAATATCGTTTATTATCTTTATGAGCGCTGTCTCTGTGCTGTGGTGCGGTCGGAAACCAGATTGAAAAGTATCCATTCGAGCATAAGAATTTGTTCAGCTGATTGAAGACAACTTTTTCAATGATCTTGCCTATGAAAGGAAGATTTGAGATCGGCCTATAGTTGCTTAATATGGTCTTATCCAGATTGTTCTTTTTCAGGAGGGGCTTGACAACTGCAGTTTTCAGGGAGTTTGGAAAACACCCAGAGAGAAGTGAGGCATTTACCACTTCTAGAAGATCTGCTTCTAAACTGTTTAACACACTTTTGAAAAATGATGTGGGAAGTGCGTCAAGAGCGCATGTTGATGTTTTAAGGTGCTGTACGGTTTCTTCCAAAATTTTGCCATCAATTTCTTTGAAGTCAGACATAGTAACTAATTTCTCAGGTGGTTTGATCTGTCTAACCCCAGGGCAACTCAAGGATGTGCTGATCACCTTTCTGATATTATTGATTTTCTCAGAGAAGAAAGAAGCAAACTCACTGCACTTGTTGTCTGAGAGCATTTCACTGGGAATCTGGCTTGGGGGGTTTGTCAGTCTCTCTACAGTAGCAAAAAGAGTGTGTGTGTTGTTTAAATTACTGTTTATAATATTTGAGAAGAAAGTCTGTCTAGCTTTGCCTAGTTCCATATTAAAAGCATGGATGCAGTCTTTGTAGATGTTATAATGGACTACAAGTTTTGTCTTCCGCCACATGCGCTCTGCTTTTCTGCATTGTCTTTTCATATTTTGCACTGCTGTTGAGTTTCTCCAAGGTGCTTTTTGTCTGCCACTCTTCTTCCTGACTTTAACAGGAGCAATATCATCAATTACAGTTTTAACTTTTGAGTTAACCCTCTGGAGTCTGAGCTGTTTTCTGGGCCCTGGAGGTGTTCTGACATGCTCTGACATATGTGCTTTTTTCAGTTATTTATAAACATGTTAATGGCAAAGGTGTAAATTCACTCTATATAGCACAAACAGGGCTACCAAAATATCTGATCAACATGCATGTATATGTTTGAATTTTTAAGAGAATAATGTTTATGCGTGGTTATTGGAAAAAATAAAAATGAAAGTTGCAGAAATAAGGCCACAAAACACATACTAAATATGTGGCAATAAGACTTTTGACTAATGGATGTCCTCGCCTATAGTTTTTTCTTCAAAATTATGTGAAAATAGTCTTGCTTTATCGTTCACATAAAACCATACATTGATTTGAATTGATGTAAAACAGGTTTTGCTTGGAAAGCCAATATGCGAGGGGGGCGTGAACGAGGAGTGGTTTACACCTGAGAAATACATCGTCCCACCCACTCTGCATAATGATGAGCCATTCACTCAGGTGTGAAACTGACTGAGCCACAATGCAAGGACAAAAGATATATTTAGAAGAAGACTTATATTGACCATTTAAGATTTTGCTTACATCTATCTTGTAAATATGTTTTGTTATTTTATTAAAAAGGTTACAACAACAATAATTACAATTTCAACAATATTTCAAGTGTACTCTTTCTTTGTAAAAAAAAAAAAAGATTATAGGCCTACATTTTATCTATGTATTCATTACTTTGAATATAGCTTCTGGCAAAGATGAAGTTGACATAGGCTATTGACTCGCGATCTTCGCAGTAGGCTAGTGAACGCACTGGAGAAATGCACATAGATATTAGGCTACATAGTTTTTTTGTTTTGGATGGTTTTGTTTAGAACCAGCTTTCTGTAAATATATTTCAAATTTTTTTTAGACATGTGAGGCGAGTACGGTCTGGTTCATGATGATCTCCAGTTCAGACCTTATGTTGTGATTGCTAGCTAGCCTATATTTACTTTAAATCCAGGAAATTTGTTAATGAAAAAAATATTAAAATTAAGATACAATTGATACAAAACGAAATTCGTTTTAAAGAAAGGATTTGTACTTTCTGTTTTGAGGTCTCTGTGAATGTTTGAAAGTCTTTTAGTGCTTAGAGCGCTCGCGTCCATAATGGAGAACTGTCACGTAATATTGTTTTTTTCCTCATAAATGCGAACACGAAAAATAAAAGACAAAAGACTTTTAAGTAAAACTTACTCCGAAATTGTGTCCTCGGCGGAATTCGCTCTTCAATATGCTGCCGTTCGTCGTCTGAGTTACAATCTTCCTCTGAGGAAACAACCCGGTATCATGCATTCTTCCTCGCTGTCCAGAATCATCTGAATGGCGTCTTCATTACCGGAGAAGCGTGCCATACTCAAAACGCGATGAACTATCAGTAAGTCTGATAGAAACTGTGTTTTTATGGCATTGATCGGGGGCGTATGCGTTGCATACTAGATCACCTAAACTATTTACATGTGAATCGCGCCGGGGGCGGGGCGGCCGCAGCTGATTATAAAGATAATGAGGCAGAAGGAAAAACGGTACCTCTCCTTGCTTTCAAACGGATTACATGAGTTGAAAACATTTGTTTTTTATATAAATTACTTCATTTAAAAGAAGAGATTTCAAGCTTCATAAAGACATATCTCACGTGTCTGTGTGAGAAGTATTCGATGAGTTATGATTCATTTTCGGACGTGTTTCAGAATGGACTACACGGACAGAGAGAAGGCAGAACTCGCTTCGTGTTTATTTTTCTTTATTTGGCAAAAAGCACCACACTTTGTTTTTATTGTGAGTATACACAAAAATAATACACATTTAACAGAATCGATTGATGTATGAAACTCCAATGGAAAATCAAAGTCAACAAAGAATTTATGAGTTTCTTTTACACTGATAAAAAAAAAGCGAGCTGGTATCGCCGGCGATACCGTCGACCTCTGGGGGTTAAAGGAATCAAGGAGAAACTCAACAGAGTCAGCAGATATGCTTGGTGTTAAGGATATAGCCTTCATAAATAGTACACTAGTGTTCTCATTTAAGCATCTCTTCTTGACAGACACAGATCTAGCTTCAGTGGCCGGAGAGATCAATATATCAAAGAAAATACAGAAATGATCAGACAGTGCTACATCCTTAATAACAATCGATGAATTGTTTAGACCCTTACTGATAAGTAAATCTAGAGTGTGTCCACGATTGTGTGTGGGTCCATGTACATGCTGAGTCAGATCAAAAGTTTTTAAAACAGTATTGATTTCTTTTGCCATATTGGTTTCTGAATTATCTATGTGGATGTTTAAATCTCCAGCAATGGCAAAACAGTCAAACTCTGAGATAATTGTTGATAACAGTTCTGTAAAGTCCTCAGCGAAGGCTGGAGAGTATTTTGGAGGCCTGTAAATAATGATAAGTAAAATGCGTGGAGCACCTTTCAACACAATACCCAGATATTCAAAAGACAAGTAATTCCCAAGTGATATTTGCTTACATTGATAGATATCTTTAAAAAGAGCAGCTAGACCCCCACCTCTCTTAACAGCTCTGCAGACACTCATAAAAGTAAAGTTAGGAGGGGCTGCTTCATTGAGGATTGTTGCACTGCAGCTGGCTTCTAGCCAGGTTTCATTTAGAAGCATAAAATCCAGATTGTTTGTGGTTATTAAGTCGTTGACTAGAAGTGATTTATTTTTAAGTGAGCGAATGTTTAGAAGTGCTAACTTAACAGACTTACTTTTCCCCACAGCAATATTAGTTTGACGTGTAAGAGGCACCAGATTAGTTAGGTTTGCTGTACGGCCATTGAAGGCCTTAGACTTTCTATCTTGTAATAGAACAGCAATAGAGGAAGATACAGGCACACTGGGTTCCCGTTTGTTCTGTAAACATTTGAGAAAGTTACTGTTATCAAAACGGGGACCCGACACATATCACTGAGAGCTGGTATCAGTTGTTTTTGGTTCACCTCGAGCAGATGGAGGAGGGTGTGGGCCCTGGCGTTGTGGCAGAGGCCGAAGAGCTCTCACAGGAGGAGGGGGAGGGCGAGCTGGGCCCGCAGGCTTGGGTGGTAATGGTGCCTGTCTTTTTTTGGTTGGTATCTGGGGGCTCGCAGCAAAAGAGTGGGATAGTCTGGTTCCAGCATGCACTAGTTCTTCCATTTTCTGTGAGAAGCACAGTAGTGGCGATGCTGATGCTGGGGAGAGGGAGAAAGTGTCTGGTGAAAGGGCCTGTTGGTCTGGTGTCTTCAGAGGCTGTGATATGCTGTCCTGGCTTCCCTGGCTGTTTTCCAGGAAGTCGTCCTTGGGTGATGAATCTTCAAGCAGTTTTGATATGTCTGTCTGTGGTGAGCTCTGTTGGCAGAGCTCAGCTGAGATTGTGTCCGTGAGCAGAGGTTGTTGTGGCGGAGTGGTGTTATCATGTCCATTTTGCTGCTGAAGTGAAGTCCCGTCGTCGTTCATACTGTGTCCAGGTGTGTGTGTGCCGTTCAGATTGAGTGGATTGGCACACACTGCAGAAGGATGATTGAGGGAGAAGTAGAAATTGTCCTTTAACACTCTTGAACCAAGTTTGTTTGGGTGATGGCCATCCCGATGAAAAAGTTGTCTCTGACTCCAGAAAAGATTGAAATTGTCAATGAAGTTCACTCCTTTTATATTGCAGGTTTTTTGCAGCCATGTATTAAGTCCAAGCAACCGTGAAAACCTGTTTGTTCCTCTTGCTGGGAGAGGTCCACTGATGAATGTTTGAACTTTCAGTCTTTTAAGTGTTTCAAAAAGTTCATTGAAATCCTTCTTAAGGAGTTCTGACTGCTCTTTATGAATATCATTCTTCCCCACATGTATGATGAGTCGATTTGCAGTCTTATGTTTCATCAGAATGTTCTGAAGTTCCCTGTTTATATCAGACGTTGTTGCTTGTGGAAGGCAGCATGTAGTTGTATCCCTGCCGCTAATGTTTCTGATTATGGAGTCCCCCACTATCAGAGTCCTGGGCTCGGCTGCGCTCTGAGCTGAGTGCCGCTGTCTGCTCGACCTTGAGCGCCAGTTAGCATCAGTGTTAGCTACTGGCCCATTCAGTCTGTGTTCGATCACATTCATCACATTTGGGGATTCCTCATTTACATTCATTAGCACTTCAAATCTGTTCTCAAGATGTATAGGCGGTGGTAGGAGACCAGTGTTTGCAATCCTTGTCAGAGCTGTATCTGGGGTAGAGGATGCTACTGCGGCAATATGTGAGGCTTGTGACAATCTGATGTCTCGAGTGCCTTTGGGTCTCGCTCCCTGTTTGTGCCATCGATTAGTAAGTCGATCGGCTTGTTTCTCTACCTGTCGAGGAGCACTAGTTTCATGGGACTCACCGGTATGCTGAGGGTGTCCATGACGAAGCTCTGTTGTGTGCTCCGTCTGGTTTGGTGGTCCCGTAAGTAACTTTGTTTCAAGAACTGCAATCCTTTGTAAAAGTCTGTGGCAGTTGGTGCAGCAAGTAGATTCCAGAAGAGGCATTTTCTCTCCTATCCTTGAGGCAGTTGTGTTTTCCTTTCCCCGGAATGTAAGCTGGTCGGGTAAAAGAATTCTCAGTTTTTGTAGTAATCCAAACTTTGTCGTCTGAGCACTGTGCTGATTTGCTGAAGTTAAAATTAGGTGATAAAAGGAAATAAAATAAAGGAAATAAAAAAAAATAGGAGATAAAATGTAAAAGCGATAGAGCAAAGTGCGGAGCAGTAAGCAAGAGCGTCCGAACAGTAGCTGAGCAGGAAGTAGCAGGAAGTACAATTTTCCCTTGTTCCTGTATGTTCATAGAAGTTAAGTTTGTAAATAAATTACCTAAACCGCAGTTCCTGTGTCTTCGTCCTCGGCTCCCTACACAAACCTGACATCCTGTTACCTTCAAATCTACCAACATCTTTTACCCACTGGGGTCAATTTGACCCCAGCAATTTAAACCCCCACAATTTGATTTTTTCCCCAAAGGTTTAAGTCAGGTACTTTATGTTTCTTTGTTGACTACTTAAATAGCCCTTTAAATAAAACACCACCAACCCCCCCACCCCCACCCCTACCCCTTATACATCCTATTGCACGACTATGGGCAAATTAGCAAATCACTATAAAATGTCACTGATTTATCTAAAATGCAAAAATTATATATATTTTTGGTGTTTTAATAGCTTTTTATTTATTATATAATACAATATATTTTATCAAGGATAGGTTTGGGGTCAATATGACACTCCCATTGATAGTCTCAGGATGCCTCACTGTTGGCACGACACAGGACTCATGGTAGCGTTCACCTTTTCTTCTCTGGACAATCAATTTTCCAGATGTTCTACTCAGATACATTAACTTTGCACCAGTCTTCTGCTGTCCAATTCTTGTACTTCCTGCAGAATTTCAGCCAATCTTTGATGTTTTTATTGGAGAGAAGTGGCTTCTTTGCTGCCCTTCTTGACACCAGGTCATTGTCCAAAAGTCTTGGCCTCGCTGTGTGTGCAGATGCTCTCACACCCACCTGCTGCCAATATCGAGCAGTTCTGCACTGGTGGTGACACGATTCCCTAGCTGATTCCTCAGGAGGAGAAGTTCCTGGTGCTTGCTGGACATCCTAAAGCCTTCTTCACTGCAGCCGAACCTCTATTCTTGAAGCTCTTGATGATCTGGTAAATGGAGGCCATTTTGATGCAAAGATGATCCTCCATCTTTCTTTGGAGGAAACCATTGCTAACAGAAGAACACAATGATTAGAAGCACTTCTTCCTTCCTTATAGCAATCATGTGCTGATGATATGATTAGTAAAATGATGTTAGCTGGTAATTTGATGCCAAGGACAAAAACAGTGAAATTTGGGGTTCTGTGATAAAGCTTTTTGAAATGATGTAAAATGCCTCTGATCACTCTGCACAATAATCTAGAAAAATGTGAATCAACATCATAACAACTGAAGCAGCAAAAATTTCAAATTTGGCCACAGCTGTACCCTGTCATTCAAGTGGGAAGTGTCCGGTCGAACAAGGTGATGTTGGTGGCACATCCGCTGTTCAGCTCCCGCAAAAGGTCCACATACTCGTAGGAGATGCCCTGTTGTTGTAGGGCGAGCAGTACGCCATTTATCTCTATGCTGTCAAAGGCCTTCTCGTAGTCTACGAAGGCCAGTACCAAGGGCATCTTGTACTTCCGGCAGCGTTCGAGCAGTTGGTTCAGCACGTGGATGTGGTCCATTGTGCTGTAGCCAGACCGGAAGCCGGCCTGTTCGGGTGGCTGTTGTTAGTCCAACTGCCTGGCTAGTCGGTTGTACAGCACCTTGGTGAAAACCTTGTATTGTAAAATAAATGTGGGATTTATGCCTAATCACCAATGTGTGAACAACAAAAAATGTGATATTTCTTATATGTTTTATACAGCAAAATGAGCCTGGGGTCAAATTGACCCCAAAGAACACCGATGCTACAAAAGTACGTACAGAACATTGAAAACCTATCATCATGTTAATTTTATGTTTACCCAGTTGTCCCCATTAAATTAGGAAAAGTCTTTAAATATGAAGCAAAACATTTTTTTTAAAATTATGTATTTAGAGACGTTAAACACTGAATGGGGTCAAATCGACCCCAAAGGTAATAGGAGGGTTAAGCTTGATTCAGTATACATACCCAGGTGAAAAAGACGTACTATTAAATGTATTAAAAATGTACTTGAGTGTGTTTTTAGTAGGCCTACAATACAAATATATTGTAATGCATTTTTAATACATTTAACAGTAGCCTACGTCTTTTTCACCTGGGTAGCTTACATTTATTTAGTATAGGCCTATTTTATTGATTAATTTAAACCTTAAACAACAACACTAAATAATAATAATATTAATAATATGAAGAAGAACCAGGAGGAGAAAAGTTGTATTCTGTCACGAAACTGCTGCTATTCCTCTGCTGTCGTCACTTCAGTGATGCTCGCGCGCAACAAAGCTCAGCTGATCGACGTCATCGGGTTTGAAAGTAACGGCTCCTCTCATCAAAGCTTCCGCCGTTTGTTCGGCTCTCCATTACAAGGTTTGTAAACTCGCAAATAAATATAAATACAGAGTCTACTCACTATATATTCAAACACACACATATATAAACTAAATTTATTATACATGACTACGTTTTTACAGTGTTTACCACTCGTTTATTGCACAGTATCTGGTATGAAGGTTTTAGCCGCGATGCTAACTGTGTTGATCTAATGAACAAATGGAAATTATTGACTTATTGTCTTAGATTGATCAAATCTTTGTGTCTTCAAATTGCTGATATAGCCTAACTAATTTAGCTGATTCCTGCTGTCGTTATGAATAACATAAGCAGGTTAATATAGTTTGGTCTGTTTTTGTTTAGCCTAACTTTACCTACTACAGGTACTACAGGTGCCCTCATTCTCTCAAATACCATTTTAAAGCCATTTAATGGTCAATAAATATTATGTTGTGAATAATCAGCTTTGTTCTTCTGTTTCCCCAGAACTACAGTACATTTCTAAAATAATCTGAACATTTCAGTGGCAACATTGAATTACAGTAAGTTACCTACACCACATGCAAGTACTTTATTACTATGAACTTTCTCTGTATGAAATTGTATTGTTTGACTGTGTACTTGTGTTTTTTAATCAGTTATTCTCTGAAAATTTTCCCTCATACTCTCAAATCTCATTCATGTTCCTCAGAAAAATAATATCACAGGTTTGGCGCCAATAATGCTATGCATTTTTTCTTATATCTTTATCATTTGCATTTGAATATAAGACATTTTAACTCTGAATTATAACTTCAAGTTTAGTCTTTTTCAACAACAACAAAAAAAAAAAGGCAAAAGTTATTATATGGCTTCTGAAGACTTACAACACAACCCATAACACATGAGTTGTGAAATCATTGATTATTTTTAGGATCTTTTCTGGGACATTTTTGTAGCTTAACCATTTTTACATAAATTGTTGCATTGAATTGAACTAGACAAGTGTACATATGAATGGTTTCATGAATGATTTACACATTTTTTTTTCTGCTTGTGTTTCATGCAGTGAAATTGAATGGTGACATATTGCATTATGCCTGAGATCTGCTTTTGGGTTCCACAGACAGAAAGTCAAACAGGTTTGGAACATCACAAGGCTGAGGAAATTATTTAAATTTCACAACTATCACTTTAATAACCTTACTAACAGTAATTTTTGTACTTTGCAGGGATCTCGGTAAGCTGAAATACAAGTTTGAACAAGAATAAAAATCCTCCTGTAGACCTGAAAATCACTGAAGTGCCTGGACCATCCACCAGAAAAGAGGAAAAACACACGGAAAACGAATCTGCTGTACCTTTTCACTTTTCTAACTCGTTAAGTACCTCACATGTCCCTTGTGAAGATTTTAGTATTGATTGCATTTTATGTTGCAGCGAGTAAAGGTGCGGTCACATTTTTGAATTTCATGAAATTACACCGGCAAAAAAGTCCATTGACCATTGTCAGCAGTGTAGCGACGTAATGTATGAAGCACAGCTCACACAGGAGTCACTTTCACACAGCTTTCTGTTGGTCAAATCTAGCGAATTCCAGTGACCAACTTGGTCCCATAGTGAAATTTTTGACCACAAACGAAATTGCTGATCGTGTGGATTCTTATTGAAATGACTGGAATTAACCAGTGAACATTCACAGAACAACAGATAATTTTACTGCACCTTAATACTGTTTCCGGGTCGAAGCCTCTACAGTACTTCTACTTCCTCTATCTTGTTTCATGAGAATACTCAACAACCATTTATGAACACTGTTGATTCAAGTCACACATTCAAGCTTTTCAAAAGCCATAGTGTACATTACAGTCAACATTTTATGATTCAAAATAGCTGAATAACTAACCATCTGAGATTTCGGTATAGAGATAAAGGTTAGGATCATAATTTTCAGGAATATTACAGCACAATGAGTGTATATTAGCACTGTTTGTTGTTTTTTGGCATCTGATAGAGCTTTTGTACTTGGAAACAGTGATGTCAGACTTACCATCGGACTGAAACACAAATGTTTTAAAGTTAAGTGAAGATGGACATTTTTAATTAGTCAATTTAATTTTTTTACATTGATTTATTTCGTGGAACATATGTGTTTCCATGCATTTTGTTGAAATGTCTTTTCTTGTATAGCCTGTTGTACATGGTTGATTATTCATGTTGCTTATGTATTATACTATTTTTTTTGTGTATTTTTTTTGCATGGAAGTGTATGTATAAAAATGAATATAAAATATGTAATAAACAATTCTTATTTTGTATTTGGTTCAATTTGTTTATTATAAAAGAATTCAAAGGTAACCATAGTAACAACATTTACATATTTAAAAAAATGAAATTTGGTTCCTGGAGGCACCCAAAGTGGTTCCACGCAGTGCCTAATATAAGAGTTCCTCAGGAAACCTGTGTGGTTCTTCAGAGAACCACCCCTTTTTAAAGGGTGCCTAGAGGATCTACAGACGGTTCCGCCGGTGTGGCAAAGTGAAGAACCCCAAAAGGTTCCTCCAGGCACCTTTTATTTTTACAGTGTAGTAGACGGTTGCATAGTTATAATTTTGTCCCTGATATTATCAATCTTATAAGTGAAGAAGTTCATAAAATCATTACTGCTGTGCTGTTTGGAAACTTTGCTTGAAGCTTTATTTTTCGTTAGTTTAGCCACCATTTCAAATAAATACCAAGGATTATGTTTATTTTCTTCTAATAGGGTTGAAAAATAAGCAGATCTAGCAGCTTTTAAAGCCTCTCTGTAAGTAATAGAGCTCTCCTTCCATGAAATGCGAAATACCTCTAGTTTTGTTTTCTTCCAGTTGCGTTCCATTTTTCTGGCTGCTCTCTTAAGGGCCTGAGTGTGCTCGTTGTACCACGGCGTTGGACTATTTTCTTTAATCTTCTTTAAGCGCAACGGAGCAACTGTGTCTAAAGTTTCTGTTGCAATATCAAGTTCTTCTAAGCTATCTAGTAAAAGTAATGTAATCGTTTGGTTTTAGCCAGGTTTCTGTCAAACACAGCACATCTAGGTTATTATCTGAAATCATATCATTAACAACGAGTGCTTTTGAAGTAAGCGATCGAATATTCAGCAACCCAAGCTTTAGCATTTGCTCATCTGTATTATAGCTGTGTTTTATTTGTTGAACATCAATTAAATTTTTAACCTTAGATGGGTTTACACCAGGGGTCGGTAAGTAACTTTGGCCGCGGGCCAATATTTTTTTTAGCCAGTAGATGGCGGGCCAGCTACACGGGAGCAGGCCTATGGACAGTGGTGTAACTTTGTTTTAAAAAGTGGGTGGGGTGGGGGTTGCTACAATGCTAAATCAGATATATGTACAATAACATTACGATGTCCAGCAATCGATTTAAATAGTAGGCTACATTTGTTGTTTAATAAGATGTAGCTTAATAAAGGCTGTTTTGTCAGTGCCGAGAATTTCCGTGTGAATAAATATATAGATCCGCCTGTTTGTCCAACGAGTGTTTTATTGGACCAGTGGTAGAATTTTCGCCCAGCGTGTCAGGTTCTGAGTTCAAATCCGCACTCGTATAGTTTTTTTTTCTCGTATAGGTTTTTTTTTCCTCATCAAAACCGATTATGTTCATCAGTGGTTGTATATCAAGCAGGGACATGTTTGTGTGCATTTTTGTTTTGTGATTTCACCAGAACGAATCCAGACAGCAAGCCAACATTGAATAAACAATTGTTTTTCCATCTGAATCATCATTATGGTTGATATTGAAATTTCAATGTAAAATAAATATTGAATCACCATTACCATATCGATGAAAACCTGATGTTATTAATGTTGATGGCAACAATATTGTAACAACATTGATAGTTATCTTTATGATTGATTAAGCATTGATATTTGGTTTACCGGGCGATCGCTGAATGTGTTGAAAAGTCATTGATTTATAGTTGACCGGGAAACGACGCATTGTTGAAAAGTCATCGACATATTTTGACCGGGAAATATGATTGAAAATGCATCGATATATAGTTGACCGGGAAATGTGATTGAAAATCTATCGATTTTTGGTTGACCGAGAGATCAACACCAACGTACTGCACCGGACACAGCTCATTTCTGGACTCTTGGCACAAGCGTACAGGTAAGCTTGCTTATAATGTTCGATATGAATGAATTGTACCTAATCAAATACTGTTAGGCTGATCGTTAACATGATGGTTAGTGTAGTAGGCTAACTGACGCAGTGCTGGTCACTGAAATAGATTTTTGTTTTACCATGTGTCAAAATCTGCCAAACGTAGGGGAGACCGGGGACGGTTGTAACACGGGGTTAGTTGTAACACTACCAATTCCACCAATCAGGGATAAGATAGGAGTTATGTGGCAGTTTCAGTTTCCTCAGGCTTTCTTTACGATCGCACACGGAGGTTTTCAAGTCTGTGTTGCAATCTCTCCTGAAGCTACCGCAGAAAATCACATTTTTAGGTAAAAAAGTAAAAAAAAGTGAAAAACATAACAAAATAATATTTTGTTTAGTACTTCTACCGTTGTAGATAATGTTGTATGAGTTATATCAGGTCAAACTGTAGTTTCTATAGTAAAGAATGGTGTATCAACCTCCTTCTAATTTCAAAGCACCATGCTAATACAGCTAGTTAAACAATAGTGACAGTGGCGGGGTAGGTTGTAACACGTGTTTTGAAAGTGACCTTAATTTTTATTGGACCTTTTATGCAAACTCAATTTAATTTGTAAATGATAAATAACATATTTAAAATCAGGTCAAAGTTAAATAAATACCAACACATACACTGCAAAAAAAATTTTTCGTACTTAGTATTTTTGTCTTGTTTCCAGTCCAAATATATATAAAAAAATCTTAAATCAAGATGCAGTTTGCCTTCAACTCTCGGTGGAATTCAACATACAGCATCCACAAACCTGGGATGAGAAGAACACACAAAATATGCACATACATTTCCCATATTCACACATATTTTATTGATTTAAAATAAAAATGTTGTTAATAAAAGCATTAGTTTTTGTGCATTTTGTCTGTTACAACTTACCCCAGTATGTGTTACAACCTACCCCAGTAGTGGGGTAGGTTGTAACAAAGGACCACCTTGTATTCATGATCATCTCACAAAGTCTTTGATATATTTGAAGAAATGTAAATTGTTGCCATTTGTAGTAGACAAATATGGGTACTTTGCCTAAAAGTTTCAGACGTGTAGCTAAAAAAAAAAGGTCGTTTTAGGTGCTGAAGAAAAAAGTGTTACAACCGTCCCCGGTCTCCCCTACTTTGTGGTTCTCTTCTAGGTTAAGTTCGCAAAACCTCCGAGTCCAGTCTATTTTTGTGATAGCTCAAAATACATATCTGTACATTGCTAGTGTCGTGAAATCTATTAACACAGCACCGCCACGAAATGCCGATTAGACCATCTCGTCGTAATACATACAAAATATTAATAATCCTCGAGCAGGGCTGCGATATGCTTGCGATACAGTTTTGTAACTCAATTGTGTTTGTTTTCAGAAATGATAACAGTCGTTTTATACTAGTGCTTATGCGATATCACGAATTTTGATGATCTTCTCCAAGGTCTGCTTTTGAGGAAAACATTTCATTGGCGTTCTGTTCTGACATGCACCTTTTCTGAGCGCGGGGAAGCGCGCGCGCACTCCCAGCTAGCAGGGAACGTTCTCAGAACTTTCGCTAACATTCCCTACAAGTTTGGTTAATGTTCTAAAGAAAACATTTGAATGTAATGTTTACCGAACATTTTAAGGATGTTTTCTCATTTAAAAAAATGTTCCGATAACGTTATATGAAAACTAAGATATAACATTTTAACTGCAACATTCAAAAGATGTTTTGGGAATGTTTCTGAAATAACAAGTTGTACTATGATCTCAAAATATCATTGTCCCTATGTTTCATTATAACGAAAGAAGAACGTTCTCTCTGTCACGTTAGGAAAACGTTTTGAGGATATCATTGAGAGATGAGATGTTGAATGTTCTTTATAAAACGTTCTTCTAATGTGACGAGTTAACACAATTAGAACATTTTACTTGCAACATTTTGAGCATATTTTGGGAATGTTGTTAAAGTTAAAGTTTGTACAATGATCTCAAAATAACGTTGTCTTAATGTTTTGTCATAACAAAAGAAGAACGTTCTCTCTGTCACGTTAGGAAAATGTTTTGAGGATATCATTGAGAGATGAGATGTTTATTGTTCTTTATAAAACGTTCTTCTAATGTGACGAGTTAACACAATTAGAACATTTTACCTGCGACATTTTGAGCATATTTTGGGAATGTTGTTAAAGTTAAAGTTTGTACAATGATCTCAAAATAACATTGTCCCAATGTTTCATAAAAACAAAAGAGGAACATTCTCTCTGTCACATTAGGAAAATGTTTTGAGGATATCATTGAGAGATGAGAGGTTGAATGTTCTTCATAAAACGTTCTTCTAATGTGACAAGTTAACACAATTAGAACATTTTACTTGCAACATTTTGAGCATATTTTGGGAATGTTGTTAAAGTTAAAGTTTGTACAATGATCTCAATATAACATTGTCCCAATGTTTCATGATAACAAAAGAGGAACATTCTACTTGCAACATTTTGAGGATATTTTGGGAATGTTATTAAAGTTAAAGTTTGTACAATGATCTCAATATAACATTGTCCCAATGTTTCATAAAACCAAAAGAAGAACAATTCTCTCTGTCACGTTAGGAAAATGTTTTGAGGATACCATTGAGAGATGAGATGTTTATTGTTCTTTATAAAACGTTCTTCTAATGTGACGAGTTAACACAATTAGAACATTTTACCTGCGACATTTTGAGCATATTTTGGGAATGTTGTTAAAGTTAAAGTTTGTACAATGATCTCAAAATAACATTGTCCCAATGTTTCATAAAAACAAAAGAGGAACATTCTCTCTGTCACATTAGGAAAACGTTTTGAGGATATCATTGAGAGATGAGATGTTGAATGTTCTTTATAAAACGTTATTTTAATGTGACAAGTTAACAAAATTATAACATTTTATTTGCAACATTTTGAGAATATTTTGGGAATGTTGTTTAAGTTAAAGTTTGTACAATGATCTCAATATAACATTGTCCCAATGTTTCATAAAAACAAAAGAAGAACATTCTCTCTGTCACATTTGTAGAATATTTTGAGGATATCATTGAGAGATGAGATGTTGAATGTTCTTCATAAAACGTTCTTCTAATGTGACGAGTTAACACAATTAGAACATTTTACTTGCAACATTTTGAGCATATTTTGGGAATGTTGTTAAAGTTAAAGTTTGGACAATGATCTTAAAATAACATTGTCCCAATGTTTCATGATAACAAAAGAAGAGCATTCTACTTGCAACATTTTGAGGATATTTTGGGAATGTTATTAAAGTTAAAGTTTGTACAATGATCTCAATATAACATTGTCCCAATGTTTCATAAAACCAAAAGAAGAACAATTCTCTCTGTCACGTTAGGAAAATGTTTTGAGGATACCATTGAGAGATGAGATGTTTATTGTTCTTTATAAAACGTTCTTCTAATGTGACGAGTTAACACAATTAGAACATTTTATTTGCAACATTTTGAGCATATTTTGGGAATGTTGTTTAAGTTAAAGTTTGTACAATGATCTCAAAATAACGTTGTCTTAATGTTTTGTCATAACAAAAGAAGAACGTTCTCTCTGTCACATTTGTAGAATGTTTTGAGGATATCATTGAGAGATGAGATGTTTATTGTTCTTTATAAAACGTTCTTCTAATGTGACGAGTTAACACAATTAGAACATTTTACTTGCAACATTTTGAGCATATTTTGGGAATGTTGCTAAAGTTAAAGTTTGTACAATGATCTCAATATAACATTGTCCCAATGTTTCATGATAACAAAAGAAGAACATTCCACTTGCAACATTTTGAGGATATTTTGGGAATGTTGTTAAAGTTAAAGTTTGTACAATGATCTCAATATAACATTGTCCCAATGTTTCATGATAACAAAAGAAGAACATTCTCTCTGTCACATTAGGAAAATGTTTTGAGGATATCATTGAGAGATGAGATGTTGAATGTTCTTTATAAAACGTTCTTGTAATGTTATGTGTTAACACAATTAGAACATTTTAATTGCAACATTTTAAGGATGTTTTGAGGATGTTGTTGAGATAACAGATTATATAATGTTCTCAGTAAAACATTGGCACAATGTTCCATAATAACAGAGGAGGAACATTATCAAATCAACGTTCGTAAAATGTTTTGAGGATATCACTGAGACCTGAGATGATGAGTGTTTTTTAAAAAAATTCTTGTAATGTGACGTGTTAACAAAACTAGAACATTTTAAATGTAACATTTAGCAATCAAACTACACAATTATTGTTAAATTGAGCTTGCTGGTCTGACAGCAGGCCAACAGGGTTCACGATGGAACATATGGTGCATTTAAGTCCTCCTGGGAAGTTTGTATTCATGAGGTTTTACAATTTTGTTTAATGTTTTAAATTAATGAAGCCACTGTAAACTTTATCATCACATATTATATTGTTACATATTAATGCTATCATATTTTGTGCAGGCATTAGCTTACTTCATTGTCACTGCTAAATACCTAAGTATAGTGGTATCCCACAATGTTTCCCACTGACACACCCCTAACTCTTCAAGATCAGGGTTAAAGAAAATCCTGAGCTTCCTACTCATATTCTCATCATTGTGGTGGCGTTCAACTTGTAAATACGATCTTTATGACATGACTTGAATGCACCAATAGCTCTAGCTTAATTAGGGACAATCCATACAAACACTCTTTGCTAAAATACATTACAGACTGTCACAGTAAGAAGTTATTCGTCCTGTATCAACGCTAAAGGCCTAACCACTGCAGTCAACACCTTGGAGTATCCATGCTGTTAAATAAAAGTCTGTAGACAAGGGTTAGGGTTGGTTAACCTTAACCCTTAATTTCTAACCCAGACCCGGTTTCACAGAGTTTAGATTAAGCCAGGATTAGGCCTTAGTGCATTTAATTAGCTTTTAAAAATGTGCCTTAGAAAAAAGAAAAAGAAACATTACTGGTGTGCATCTTGAGACAAAACAATGGCACTGACATATTTTAAGATATGTCAGTGCAAGTTGCTTTCAGGTAAAACAGCTCAAACGTGCATTTTAGTCTGGGACTACAGGCTTAAACCTTGCCTGTGAAACCCGGGGTATATGTTGCAACTTGTATAGAATTATGCCAATGTTACCAAAGTGTTGTGTTGGACAGAGGATTTACCCTAAACCAACAGGTTGTGTAACTGTGCCACACAGGGTGAAAAGCAAGTTGACATTATTAGGCATAAGAGTGTTTCTAAAGGAAAGGTCAATATTTTGTTAAAGTGCAAAAGGATCATTGGGTCACATGAATGTAACTCTAATGTTACCATGATACCAATCCATTAGTTTTTCATGTAGGTAGGTATACAGAATTGTATATGAATAGCCTACATATGCAATGTTTGCTCTGTTTAATATATAATATGTTTGCTCTTTTAAACTGCTGTTTGGCAGAGCAGTGGTAAATATATGTTGTTATACATGGTATATATTATTTGTGTAATTTATTATTATTATTTATATGTTATTGTAAGTTTTTTTTTTTTTTTTTATCATGCACTGCAATGAAGACACCATTTAACCAATTGATTAAATATAACAGCCAGCTTACAAATACAACTAAATAAATAGCCGTGCACATTTTTTTCATATTCTTTCTTTTAAAACATGTAATCTTTTCCTGTAATTGCAATGTTACCACATTATTGGCTGTCTCTTCGAGTTGTTTTGAGCATGATTGGCTATTCAGACTGTCATCCAAGGAATCTGGCCAATGGCAGCTATGCGCGCCTTTTACTGGTCAAGTTTGAAGTTTGAATATTCGTCTGTTAGAGTGAGAGTGTGTGTGTGTGTGTGTGTGTGTGTGTGTGCTGCTGCTGCTCGGGAGGATCTTCAGTACTAGCCTCCTTCGGTTCTGTGGCTTTTACATTGTTTAAAACATGGATTATTTTGCATCGTACTGTTACATTTTTATTTTGAGCGAGTTGCGGGATGTAAATGGACAACGAATTTTAACAACGTAGCCTCCTTGTAACGGACATATTGCAATCTGCGGAAGGTAAATAACTTTATTTTATATAAAAATACATTCTGCTACATCAAAATATAGTGTGTTAAATTGAGAAGCTAATTTTAAATGCGACTAGAGCAATATCGATATTATGTCAATGTTTCAGGCTGCATGTGTAACGTAGGCTAAATATTGTCAGCTAAGTTAGTTTTTGATAAAAATAAACCTCAGCATAGTCTGAGCTTTACAATGAGTGAACTGAGAACATTGTGTCTTTATACAGAGAGGAACTCGAACCACACTATGAAAACTAGGCTTTTGAATGATCGCGGGATATCGGCCTAGTCATCATCATAATATGTTTTTGAGCTGGTGAGTAAAAATTTGCAAGCTTTTTATGTCTCTTTTAGTAAGTAAATACAAATAGCTAATAATATTGCTGTATGTGTGTGTTTCCCATTATCCAGGAATTTTGGGAATAAATTATCCAGCCACATGATCTTCAGTTGCGGTGAGTATTGTCATAGTAAAATACACGTGAAATAGAGGCAGAACATGTAAACTCTGCTCAAAGGCACACTGGTCCAAACCCTCCAGTCAAAATTGTACCTGTCTTCTTGATATGAGTTTTTATGGGCCTAGCTGACCCAAACATAAATGTCCTTTCAAAATGAAATTATTTTCAAACCTGTATGACTTCTGTGAAACACAAGAATGTTGGGAATAAAACAACATTGGAACCCATTTTATGGAAACAAATGTTCCCAATGTTTCATGATAACAAAAGAAGAACATTCTACTTGCAACATTTTGAGCATATTTTGGGAATGTTGCTAAAGTTGTACAATGATCTCAATATAACATTGTCCCAATGTTTCATGATAACAAAAGAAGAACATTCTCTCTGTCACGTTAGGGAAATGTTTTGAGGATATCATTGAGAGATGAGATGTTGAATGTTCTTCATAAAACGTTCTTCTAATGTGACAAGTTAACACAATTAGAACATTTTACTTGCAACATTTTGAAAAAATAAAATAAAATAAACCTCAGCATAGGAGCTTTACAATGAGGGAACTGAGAACATTGTGTCTTTATACATAACATAAATGTCCTTTCAAAATGAAATTATTTTCAAACCTGCCTAACACTTAAGGAAAACATAAAAAATGGTCCTATGTCACCCAGATCAATAGTCTGTTAACACACTTTTTACATTTTCTTAAGATCAAGCATTGGACCAATGTTTACGGAGCAGAACAGGCACCAACAGAGAAACAAGTCCATCACTAGTAAGTATCCACTGCATTTTATAAAACCGTAGTCAATTTTAAACGCACAATGCACTCCAAAATAAAAATGATCTATTTTTTTCTCCCTCGTGCCAGATTTATATCTGTCCCAGATTTATATCTGACTTTCTTTCCACAGAGATTTTTAGAAAAATTATCATTAAAGAGAATCATATAAAGAGAAATGTGGGAGGAGCTTGAATTTATTGCCTAGTATTTTTAAGAGTATTTTTAGAGAATGTTATCCTAACTTTTAGAAGAACGTTCTAAGAATAAAAATAAAACTTCCTGCTAAAAACTTTATAAGAATAAAGGGATAATGTTCTAAAAATGTTATGATTAAACATTTATAGAAGGTCATCATCACAAAACATTTTTAGAGTGTTCTTAGAGAATGTTATCCTACCTTTTAGGAGAAATAATGTTCTAACAATATTATTATTAAACATTTTTATAATGTTGTAAAAAAAAATGTTATCTGAACTTTTAAAAGAACATTCTGGGAACAAAAATAAAAACACCCCCTGAAAACTTTCTAAGAACGTTAGAGAATAATGTTGTAAGAATGGTACACCTAAACATTTTAATAATGTTTTTAAATAATGTTATCCGAACATTTAAAAGAACATTCTGGGAACAAAAATAAAACTATCCGCTTACAACATTATAAGAACGTTAGAGAATAATGTTATAAGAATGTTATTACTAAACATTTTAATAATGTTTTTAGAAAATGTTCTCTAAACATTTAAAAAAAACATTCTGGGAACAAAAATAAAACGACCCGCTGAAAACGTTCTATGAACATTAGAGAATAATGTTATAAGAACGTTATTACTAAACATTTTAATAATGTTTTTAAAAAAATGTTATCTGAACATTTATAAGAACATTCTGGGAACAAAAATAAAACTACACGCTAAAAACATTATAAGAACGTCAGAGAATAATGTTATAAAAATGTTACTACTAAACATTTTAATAATGTTTTTAGAAAATGTTCTCCGAACATTTATAAGAACATTCTGGGAACACAAATAAAACTAGCCGCTGAAAACGTTCTGAGAAAATTAGAGAATAATGTTAAAAGAATGTTACTACTAAACATTTTAATAATGTTTTTAAAGAATGTTCTCCAAACTTTTAAAAGAACATTCTGGGAACAAAACTAAAACTAGCCGCTGAAAACTTTCTAAGAACGTTAGAGAATAATGTTAAAAGAATGTTACTACTAAACATTTTAATAATGTTTTTAAAGAATGTTCTCCAAACTTTTAAAAGAACATTCTGAGAACAAAACTAAAACTAGCCGCTGAAAACATTTATAGAACAATACATGCTAATGTTCTTAGAACATTTTTAGAACAAAAAAATTCTAGCTGGGCTGTCAGCGTCTGACAACCAGGCCTGGCATCAAGGGGGGGCTTAGCCCCACATACTTCATATAGAAACAATTAAAATGCCTCGTTAATTTTAAAGACATAGCCTATTTATTATTATTAGCCTGTTTTTGCCTGAGATTTGCGGTGAGATTTACGCATGTACTCGGGCGTATGCTATATTCCTGCATGCACCCAGTATTTAAGCAGATATTAATATAATTGTGCAATTAGTCAACCAGAAAAATCTTTTGTCTGGTAACTCTAATTTATTTACTTGCATTATTTATTTACATTTACTATTTACTTAGTTATAAGTATCCAGTTATTTAGCCTATTGAATTTGTTCCCAGTGTTTAAATATGTGTTCTGTTTAACTTAAATGCTAATTTTTTGCATTGTGATTTTATTTTCTGTTTTAGATGCTCTAATGGGGACAGCCGCCGTCACCCACAGGCTGTGCAAAAGTGGCTGCGCTATGCGCCAGACCGGGAGGACATTGAAGTGTAAATAAAGAGTACAAATAATTAAATAAAAAGGCTAATATAAAATGAATTTGTTTTAGTGTGGTGTGTTCAGTGTTTTATACGAGATTTCAAATGTTCTATTACAACTGGCTGTTGATAAAGCAGGCTATTTAAATTATGGCATTACATTTAAAATTAACATTTAAAAACGATTGAAATTCCATTGAAATCACGTTGATCCTTAGTTTAGTTGAAATTTCAACATTTGTTTCAATATTCCTGATAATTGAAATACCATTGAAATTCCGTTGATCTATGGACAGGATTTCAACGTTGTTTCAATATTAAAACAGGGTGCAAAATGATGTAGAATCAACATCAGAGTTCGATGTTGATTCAATGACTTATTGTTGAAAAAGGAATGTTGATTTAACATAGTTTCAATGACTGTTTGCTATCCGCAACGGGTTGAAGCGCGCGTCCGAATGAAGACAGTGTAGCGTGTGCGCAAGCCACACGAGAAAACACTGTATCCGCACCACTGATCGCAGCGGCAACGAGCACTTTGATCACTTGATTTAAAAAACACATTTCACCAGTGATCCCTGCCGCTCAATGGGTTTGTTGTGAATAATATATATTGGCCGTGGCCAAAATATGTGCTACTGTTAAGCTACTGTTAAGCTGCTGTTGCCACACTTACGTGTTTTATTCGTCCAATAATTGCCCCTCTTTTGAATTAGCCAAGTATAGGCTATCCAATCTTTTGTCAAGCAACTTTGTGTTTATTTCCGATTTAAAAGACGAAAGACGACATTAAAAATTGCTACAAAAATGGTTGTTCTGGTGTTTCTTTGTCTGTTTTGCGCCCGCAGTAGGTATATAATCGTGGAATATGATGGGTCAGTGTTGCATTCGTTCAATCGTTTTTTCAAATTAAAACCAGAAATAAAAAAAATGAAAAACGACTTGTTTTTCCATTATTTCCTGACCTAAAATGAAAAAACGAATAACGACGGGTTTTCTGATTGTGTGCTCAGAACAAAAATAGAAAAAATGAATTACTAGATTAGACAATTTTTAATTTAGATTTTTAATTTAACATCTTAGGCATATATCAATGAAATCATTTTAAACAGATCAAGTACTATTGTGGTAACAGATTACAGCCATTTTAATAAAGGTGTGAATAGTAATCATGCCTCATTCGCTTACAGTCCGACAATAAACTTGACTGACTAATATACGGTTATATTATCTGTGCGTATACATAATATCGATTTTAAATGCTTGATGCTCTTTAAATATTCTGTTGCATTGTAAAAAGTTTTGGTGCATAGGACGGACCTATCCGCGATCGCTCTCCATGGTTCTGACCAAAGAAGAGCGCTTTGGAATCTCCATTACGCGTCATAGGCATCATACCTGGGCTGCGTTTCCCAATAACGTTTTCTCTTAACGCGCTACGATGACTCTTAAGCTTAAGGTATAACTTAACTAAAGGTTAGCTACCACTAAAGGTATACCATTGCTAGGCGTCTTCAGGGCTATCATCCACTCGCGAGGCAGAGGCGCTGAGAGGCAGAGGCGCTGGCGCCCTCCAAGCAACGGCGCTGGTCGTGCTATAGCATCCTGGGGTGGCAGAGACAAAGATGTGCTAGGTGATGTGGATATCAGCTCTCTTCATCTCCTGGTTGCAGCGATGACTCTGAGACTGTATGTGCGCGTTTAAGGTAGCCTACCTAAACAACGACTGTTGCAACAGGGCCGAGGGCTGAGTTGGAAAATATGTGACGTCTTTATGTTTTTTTTATTTAATCAATGTGGATTATGAAAGTGAGCATGCAGTATGAGAAAGATATGATACATCATGAGATGCGCAATATGTCTGGAGACATGGATTGGGTAAAACATGAGTTTTGTTTTGTAGAAAGTCTCTTTTTAAAAGATTTTCGTTTTGTATAAATTGTATCTTAATTTTGATCAATGTTTTATCAACCAATTGCCTGTATTTAATAAATAAGAAGCAAATATATAGCAGACAATGTAATAAGGCGCCAGCACTATCACTTGCATTGCACGTGAACTGGAGGGCGCCGAAACTCAGCTTGTGCCTCATAGATTTGAGAAATATAGGCTATCTATTATAGAAAGCTTGAAATGTCTACTTTTAAACGAAAATATTAAAAACCAAAAGAAATAGGCAACTCTCTGAATATGTAATCCATATTAAATGTGCATTTCTCTCTGACGTTCATGAGTCCGCTTCATCAACTTCATCTTTGCAGCGACACATAAAACACCAATTTATTAATAAATAATTAAATGTCTCCTGTGTTATACCCAAATAAATAATAATGAAAAAAGTTCAAAAGTCGGACTGTAAGCGTATGAGACTTACAGGAGAGCATGATTGCTATTCACATTATTAAAATGGCTGTAATCTGTTACCACAATAGTACTTGATCTGTTTAAAATGATTTCATTGGTATATGTCTGCTAATGTGTTAAATTAAAAATCAAAATTAAAATTTGTCTAAACCCATCATTCATTTTTTCTATTTTTGATCTGAGCACACAATCAGAAAATCGGAAAAAGAGTCGTTATTCGTTTTTTTCATTTTAGTTCAGGAAATAAATAATGGAAAATAATAATAATAATTTTTTTTTTTTGGGGGGGGGGGGGTTAATTTGAAAAAAAAACAAAAAACGATTGAACGAATGATACACGGGGCCCTATTTGTAAGCCGTTATTGTAAAATAAAAATAGGCTGATTAAAAAAAAAAAAAAAACGGACTTCCAAAATAATCTGGCGGGCCAGAAAATATTGCTGGCGGGCCGCCTCTTGCCGACCCTTGGTTTACACATTTTGGAATTCCAAGTTCGGGGAACAGACACAGTCTCTATATGATGATAGCTACGCCAGTGTATAATAAGATACAGAGAACCGCTGACACGAGAGACTGGTTTAGTCAAGCCTTTAATGGCGAAGGAAGATAAAACAACAACCAAACTTCACGCGCATGCGCCGCCTGGGTCAGCGCATCTCCGCTCCACGTCACAGAACACGTCACGATCCACATAACACACCACATCCTGGCGCCACCCGTTTTCCTCCGGATTCTACGCCCTCTTTTCCAGCTTGAGAAACACACAAACAGGGAAACAAAAAGGTGGAATGTGACAACACAAGATAAGATGACTGAACCATTCGTGCCGTAATACACACAGAATATCTCACGGAGCTGCATAGAACACTGATGCAACGTTTTAAAGAAAATACTTTTAAGCCAAAATAAGGATACAGGCGAAGGCAGCCCATCTACTGAAGCTCATAATCTTTCAACTTGTCAGGAGGCCGACGGAGACGAGCAGACCGCCGTGGGACCTGCACCGGGAAAGTTGATGGAGAGGCCAACTGGTGACATGGAACCTCCACCAAACAAGACGGGGACACCTGTCTATCCTCCTGACGTCCGCTGCCATCAGATCCTGGAGGTGAAGCAGGCTCTGCTATCGCCAAGGGGATATCTGGACCACTTGAGGGAGCGCTAAGTGGCACTCCGCCCTCCTCTTCACACTCCTCTTCACTCTCAGATGCTGCACCGTCTTCACAATGACCTAGAACACTTGGGAAAGAGTCAACTTTATAACAATCAGATAAGCGGACCCTATAAGAAGCACGCCGCAGCTGGGAGCCTGTAAACTTGCGGATGTTGCACCACGTACCGTCAGATCTAAGCACGAGATATCGGCTTCGAGCTCGGGACTTATTGCGGTCACTATAAAGGTAAACAAGGTCGCCCGGGCTAATATCTGGTCTGGGTGCACCCCGACTTCGTGGTGCTTTTGCCTTGACACTATGGGGGTGATTAGCGAGGCGTTGTGCATGCTGCATGGAAATCAGTTCCCGGTCACGCACTGGTAATTGCTCGAGAGAGAACTGATCACGCTGCAACAGCATTTCACGGGCGGACATACCACGAGACCGGACACGGCTATTTAACTGAGCAACAGCTACCGACAGCAACACGGGGGTGACGACCCCGCAGTGTGGTTCTAGACGTAAAATCTCGCCCTGTAGCTCCTGTATAGCCTTTTCCGCCACTGGATTTTTGTTAATATTTTTAGCATCGCCTACCTCAATGGCCAGCCTGTGTTGAGCAAGCATTGCGTCTTTGGCCAGTGCTGAGAAACCTGGTGCTGGGTCCGTTCTAACTACGGCAAAGGGGCCATCGAGCGGACGAAGGCTAATACACATACGGATGATACCATCCCGCAACGTTTCCTTCCGTTCGTCATCAATCAACAATGCAGCTGTGAAGGATGTCACACACTCACGAACGACTAGGATGAGCTGACGTTCACGTTTAAGCACGTCAGCTGCAAAGGTAGACCCGACCGTCTCAGGTGGATCGCAGCAGGACTGCTCCACTGCGAACACTGGGGACTGTGCCAGTGAAGCACATTGGTGACATCCCTTACTAGTAAGCCGGACGGCAGCCTCCAAATCCAGTGCATAGAAGTACCTGTCGATAACGAGTCTCAACTGGTGTGCCGAGGGGTGATCTAACCTAATATGCAATGACATAAGCAAACCATGCAACACTGACCTAGGAACGACGATGCACTCAGTGGTGGTCGACAGTGGTGTGTTGCGTCGTACGACTAAAAGCCCATCTCTTGCCAAGGTAACAGTGTTCAAATAACGTTTCACATCTTTAACATTAGTAACCCTCTTGGAAGGGCGCGTACCCTGCCGAAGATGCGCGTGCACCCTACGAAGGTCCGGACACTCTGCCTGAATGGACACCCACGTGGCTCTATTGGCAAAGGGTACCTTTTGAGCTCCACGCAAGATGTCAGCGACGTCAGTACGGCACACCACAGAGACCATAGATTCACGGACGAAGTTGCAAACTTGACATGAAGGACTATCACATTGAGCAGCATTACGACTAGCATAATCTGACGGGAGAATGGCAGCCCCAGCGACATGCCTAACAGAGACCTGGAAGCGGCTTGCAGTGGACAAGAAAGTGGTAACTCGCGGGCTTGCAGAGAATTCGCCCCTGCACAGCTTTTCAAAGGCCTGTACGCATGGTTTACTGTCAGTGAGCACACATGCCTTCTGTGATGACTGAATAATGTATGGGCTGCAATGTTTGAGGGAGGCAGCTATAGCCAGGGCCTCAATCTCGCACGGAAGCCAATTAATCTGATTCTTTCGAAGTTTAGCGCTGAAATATCCAGCGATCAGCAGCTTTTCCCCCCGTGTAACATACATTGTAGCGCCTAACCCTGGATCCCTGAGAGCACCATCAGTGACAATCCAAAGCTGATCATCAGGACGCGGTATCGTCACAGCGCAACTAGTAGATAACGCCTGCTGAGCCTTTTGAAAACACTGGAGAAGCTCATCTGACCACACAATCGCAGCCGTCGACTCACCCCCAGCGACCACATTGTCGAAGGGAGCAAGGATCGACGCACAACCCTTAAGAACACGTGCTAGGACTTTATACGCACCGATGAAGGACCGTAGGCCACGAACAGTCGCAGGGGGAGCACACGAAGCCAATGTTGCAATGCGGTGTGAACTAGCACGAATAGTACCCTGACTCCACACCCACCCCAATATGTCGGTCTGGACCGGGGCAACGACAGTCTTACTGGGAGCTAAGCACATATTGCATGCCTGGAGAGCCACTAAGACCTTTTCCCACACTGCAAGAAGACCCTCAAGAGTGTCAGCCCCACAATACAGGTCATCAGCAACCTTAGCCACCTGTCCCTGTTGAAGGAGAACACCGAGTACCCGACAGGTCAATTCTTCTAATGCAGTTTCTGAACCAGGCATGCCCATGGCACATCTGGCATACACCCGGACTCCTTTAAATGGCGTGACGACCCCGCAGTACTTCATGGAGGCTTTGGATAGTGGAATTTGGTAGAACGCCTTGGTGAGGTCAGTGGCGATAATATACCTCCACTGAGCAATCTGACGCAACGTGGCGTCCACATTTGGCATAAGGGATGGCTGGGGTTTGCTATAACGACCCACATCGGCGAAAGCTGTAACGAGACGAAACCCGCCATTAGGTTTTTTGATAAGAAATGATGGGTTGACATATTCAACATCAATGTCAATGTCTTCAGGCTTTCGAAAAACGCCTAGTGATTCTAGCTCGTCGAATTGAGCCTGCAGCTCCTGTAACTGGCCCCTAGAGTACTGCGGAACTCTTTCCCTTCCGTTGCGGTGGCTGGACAGGTCCCATGTTTACCCTCGCCTGGAAGGGGCCAGCAGCGCCATTATAGCCTCCAAACTGCGGATTGAAGACCTCATCAAATTTCCTGTGAATCTCGTGAAATTTTCCTCTGATGTCTGCCGTCATAATACCGTTGGGGTCTAATGAGATAAGGTCAGAGAATAGTGTTAAACTGGGCGAACTGGACTTGCAAACAGTGGCCTGAGGAGTCTCCATTGGGGCCTGTTCAGTTAGGGACTCCGGAACGTAGGTCATGCGAACACGGCATACATGGTCATGTTTCTTAATCCCCTGCGGTACGTCAGTCAAATTGGGAATCCTGATTTTTCCGGATACCCCTACGACCAATGATGGGGCAAACCAGTGTGTACGGCCCTCGTGCGGCTCAACAGCAAGCTTGTCGCTAATGTTTGCTAGTTCTGCTGGAAGCTCAAGTTCGACAAAATCCCCCGGCCACACAGTATGTGATGAGGTGGCACGGAGTACGTGAGCTCGGCGAATGGCATGTCTGTCTCCATACGTTTGACTGGCACCATACTCGTATGTGTCAGACCCCACACTGACCTGATGTCGAGCAGGGCGGATGGAGATGTCATTACATTCCATAAAGGGGATGCCAGCGAGAATGTCAGAATCCAGGTTCTCTACCACAAGTCCGTCGAAAAAGAGCTTGTGACCATCTCTCTGAAAGTGTGTGCGTGTCTCCCCCACTACCTTCAATGGTGAGGAGCCATCTGCCTGACGAGCTGACTGTGTACTACTGGAGACTTTAAGGCCCAGTCTGCTCGCACATGCTGCCCTTATCATGTTGCCTGTCGCCCCACTGTCAATGGTCAGCCTAATGGGGATGTGGCCATGGAAGGCTTCGATGCATGGTGACTGCATAATATGAACGCGCTGTACTGCCTTAAGGTTGGATGCACTGTCCTTGTTGTCGTCCTCAGACTCGCTGTCAGAGTGACTCAGTGAGCCAGCAACTTGCCGCGCCTTAGCAATGAAAGCTCTGTCAGGAGGGGGCAGAAAGGGGCACTTACTGAGAAAGTGATTGTCTGGTCTGCGAGCCTCTTTACAAAGTGGGCAGGATTTCTTTAGTCGACCCAGTGAAGCCAGCTTCTGTCTTGGGGGGTTAGACACAGCCGAGCGCATTGCTCTAGCATCCTCTGAGGACTGCAGCTCGTCTAGTAATGAGCACAGGGCTTGAGATATCTCTGGTTTAATGGACGCCAGAGTGCGTGAACGTAACTCTGTGCCATACCTCTGCTTTACAAGCTTCGGCAACTCGCTGTGTATAAGACGAAGCCAAGTGAGAACAACAAAGTTTTCTATCGTGGGGGAGAGCTCCTCATCCTCTGCGATGGGTTCACCTCCGTGAGTAATACCAGAGTCTCTGCGTAGTAGATTGTCCTCAACAAAAGCCATTAATCTCTGGTACAAATCCTCTGGTCCTTCATTAGACTCTAGTTTAATAGCAGAAAAATCAATAAAATGTGCACCAGTCGACTGGAATCCATAATGTAGTCTGATTGTCTGCCATATGTTATCAATGCATGTAGAGCTCTTAACAACAGTATTTCGGGAAATAACTGGGCAGTAGTTAGCGATCTGCCCCAGCATAAGCTCAAGCATGCTGACCTTTTGTTGACGCGTGCGCCGTTGCGCCGCGGGAACATCTGCGTCATCATCGGTAAAACCTCTGAATGGTGAAGCCCTCGTCTTTTTTTCCCAGCGCGCGCCGTCGACTAGAAACGGAGCGAACTCTGTATCCAGAGATAAAGTGTAGACGAGGTTCTGACGCCAGTTCTCAAATGAATTTACAGTCTCAACTTTTGTGAGGCACCATTGTTTCGGTGCTCTGTGTGTATTCGCCATGGCTTAAAGTCTCGCGGTACACCAGCAGAGATAATCCACAACGCGGCTCGTTTATGCGCGTCGATAGTGTGAATTAATCTCGCATGAACTCACCAGGCTGTTTGGGGAGTGAGTGCGTTAAAGCTGCCACCACGCCAGTGTATAATAAGATACAGAGAACCGCTGACACGAGAGACTGGTTTAGTCAAGCCTTTAATGGCGAAGGAAGATAAAACAACAACCAAACTTCACGCGCATGCGCCGCCTGGGTCAGCGCATCTCCGCTCCACGTCACAGAACACGTCACGATCCACATAACACACCACATCCTGGCGCTAGGTGAAAGAGGCTCTATGTGATGGGATTTATCTGACCTTGGTGACGCGAGGCCGCTAGCAGACGGTCGGTTTAGCCAGTCTGTCTGCTTCCTAACCTGAGCCCCAGATTGTCATGTTTGAGCTCTAAGACTATAAGCCATATTACTAGAGAGAAGAGCAGCACCATCCCAGGAGGGATGAATACCATCTCTTTTCAACAGGTCAGGTTTGCCCCAAAAACTTTTCCAATTGTCTATGAATTTGTGACCAAGAGATGAGGGCGTTATTCCCTTCTTTTAACCTACCACCCCGAGGAGCAAACCACACCCACCAATAAAGTTCAGAGGCTTGTCAAGTGAGTTTAAATCAAAGAATTTATTGAAGTCTCAATAGTTAAAATGTCTCTGGAAGCAAGGCAACTGTCTTCTACTACGATATATCTCTGGAAGCAGAACAACTGCCTTTCTCCACGTCGTGTCTCCAAGCCCGGCTTAGGTCCAAAGTTCCTCCACGCTCCCCCACTTAGAGGGTGCTGCCACTCAGCTGAATTGGTTCCTCCCACAGCAGGTAACCAGCAGTGTGGTGTCACCGGCTTGCTCCCTGTCCCTCAGCTGACCGCTTAGTCTGCCACGGCCCCGTCAACGAAGCCTGGGGGAAATCCACAGCAAACGTAGAATACTCTTTGAAACAGAAGAAAACACCGCAACACCCCAAGGTTCAAGTGAGGTCTCACCACAATCTTCACACCAATAATCAGCAGGCGGTCGACTCGGAACAACGACAGGCAGGCGGCGCCGGCGACACTGAGATGGACTATTCCATTATTTACATGCCAGGGAGGAGACAAACTGGATGATAGATTTACAGTTACATGGCTGGAGCAAAGAGCTGGGATCCTTAAGCGGCAATGCAGACTGATGATAACGAGACACAGGGTAGAATATTACAGTAAGGCTGGTGGGTCACAACAGCAATGCACGCCCAATCTGGAAGTCAGTAGAATAGCACAGTGAGGCAATTAAGTCGTTGACTACAACACTAGCACGACGACAGTATGCACATCCAGTATGGGGGTCGATAGAGTAGTACAGTGAGGCTGTTAAGTCGTTGGCGACGGCACCAGCAAGACAGCAGGATGCACATCCAGTATGGAAGTCGATATAACAGTGCAATGGGGCAGGTGAATCGTTGGCTACAGCACTAGCAAGACAGCAGTATGCACATCCAGTATGGAAGTCGATAGAACAGTGCAATGCGGCAGGTGAATCGTTGGCTACAGCACTAGCAAGACAGCAGTATACACATCCAGTATGGAAGTCGATATAACATTGCAATGGGGCAGGTGAATCGTTGGCTACAGCACTAGCAAGACAGCAGTATACACATCCAGTATGGAAGTCGATATAACAGTGCAATGGGGCAGGTGAATCGTTGGCTACAGCACCAACAAGACAGCAGTATGCACATGCAGTATGGAAGTCGATAGAACAGTGCAATGAGGCAGGTGAATCGTTGGCTACAGCACTAGCAAGACAGCAGTATGCACATCCAGTATGGAAGTCGATAGAACAATGCAATGGGGCAGGTGAATCGTTGGCTACAGCACTAGCAAGACAACAGTATGCACATCCAGTATGGAAGTCGATAGAACAGTGCAATGGGGCAGATGAATCGTTGACTACAGCACTAGCAAGACAGCAGTATGCACATCCAGTATGGGAGTCGATAGAACAGTGCAATGGGGCAGGTAAATCGTTGGCTACAGTACTAGCAAGACAGCAGTATGCACATCCAGTATGGAAGTCAATAGAACAGTGAAATGGGGCAGGTGAATCGTTGGCTACAGCTCTAGCAAGACAACAGTATGCACATCCAGTATGGAAGTCGATATAACAGTGCAATGGGGCAGGTAAATTGTTAGCTACAGCACTAGCAAGACAGCAGTATGCACATCCAGTATGGATGTCAATAGAACAGTGAAATGGGGCCGGTGAATCGTTGGCTACAGCTCTAGCAAGACAACAGTATGCACATCCAGTAGGGAAGTCGATATAACAGTGCAATGGGGCAGATGAATCGTTGGCTACGCACTAGCAAGACAGCAGTATGCACATCCAGTATGGAAGTCGATAGAACAGTGAAATGGGGCAGGTGAATCGTTGGCTACAGCACTAGCAAGACAGCAGTATGTTTGTGTAGGAATGTTCACTTAGCTTATCGTAGCTCAGCCGATCTCTCTCTTGCCTTGTCAGATTCGGTAATCCACAGCCCCAGGCAGTCCTGCTTCTAAGTCACTCGTGCTCGTTATCCTCTCTTTATTACAAACTCCACCGTTGCGTCCCCAGCCAGCACCTGGTCGGAAATCCAGAACTCGCCGCGAATCCGTCTCACCCCACACTCTCTCATCTCAAAGACTGTAAGTCACAAGCTTAAAAACACATTGACGAGTCTTGTTAGCCAATCACTAAACCCCACACTTCCCTCCTGCACACCTGTCCATCGTCAGCGATAAGGACATCACGTGTCAAACATAGATATCATATAAAGGCTAGATGTCTCGTCCGCGCTGCTGGCCAATGGAGCTCGACATCCGCACACGGCGGCCATCTTACGACAGGGTGCTCGCTCACTCATAACATGGTGCATGTACTTTTAAATAACCATAACTTGCTCAATTTTCTACCGATTTTCAAACGGTTTAGTTTGTTATAAACGTCAGAGATGTAGCTATTATACTGCATACATATGAATAATTATGTTCAAAATGTTTAAGCATTCAGAATTATAGCCACGTTAATAACGTTTGTAAGAAACCAAACCGTTTGTAAATCCGTCCAGATTTCAGCGAGATAAGAGGATTTGTGTGCGTGCTGCTCACTCACCTTAATTCACAGAGCCCTGTCCTAAGATGGCCGCCGGTGATGCCGGAAGTGACTCCGCCTTAAGACATCTAGCCTTTATATGATATCTATGGTGTCAAATGCCGGCTTTGTTTTGGTCCGTCTTTTAATGCCTCCTCCTTATGGGAAACAAACCTCGGTAATTTTAGTTCCGCCCCACAACATGTGGTCACCTGGTGACAAATTCTATATTATTTTGCGGACACCACTTAGACAGCCAACCGTTAAGCGAACACAATCTACTAACTATCTCATCACTCCTGCGAACAGGAAGGTATAATGTAAAGTCTTATTAACTCACAGGTAAATTAAACACTCAACAACAAATGCACTCAAAACAATTTATTTGACAAGCATTTAAATAATTACAGCTAAAGTGTTGTACTTAATTACAGTAGTATTCAGTTGAAAACATTTCATAAAAATAAATATAATTACAGCAAAAGTTGAATAATAATTACAGTAGTATTCAGTTGAAAACATTTCATAAAAATAAATATAATTACAGCAACAGAGTTGAATTTACAGTAGTATTCAGTTGAAAACATTTAAGAATACATAGAATTACAGCTATTCAGTTGTACTTATTTTAAGTAGAATTCAGTTGAAAACATTTAAGAATACAAATTAATAATATAAATAGCATTCAAAGTTAATTTTTTACACCAAAGTTCAAAACACTCGATCAAAGCGTGTATTAATGTTATGTTCCATTAGTCTAATGAGAGTAATACAAATAAATCACAGTAACTTGGTAAAGAGAACTTTAAAGAGAAATTGAGAAAGTTAAAGCAAACTTGAAAGGTAAAGAGTTGAGAAGTGTGTTGTGATGTGCAGAGAAGTCTCCAATGAGGGTCGGCAATGTGTTGACCTTTTCCAGTAAGGGGATTCTGCCTGACTGCACCTGCAATAAAGAAGAATTTAAATAATGTTAGCAGCAATACAACCTGGAAGCTAGAGCTGCAGGAGAATGAAAAAAAAATCATTAATGTAAATTTCCTTTAATATTTTAATTGCAATTAGTAACAAATTAAACACCTCTGAATTACCACTGTATGAAAGTTTTTTTTCCAGTAAATTTTCAAAAGGAATTGCAAATTGTATTGTACAAACAATAATGGGCCAAGTACTGATTGCAAGGAGGATCATAAAGGGTTAGTTCGCCCAAAAATGAAAATTCTGTCTGTAATTACCCTCAAGTTTTTTCAACTTCTGTGTTGTACGTCAGAGCGTAGACTCACTATTGGCCGACGCTGGTCATGTGTGGGATGCTGGCCAATCGTGAGCCTACGTTCTGACGTACAACACAGAAGCGCTGCGCTGTTACACTACGTGAACTCACTTAGAGGAAAATGAAGAGTTGAATAAAATGAAGAGTTGAATAAAGTCGTTATTTTTGCTTGTTTTGCGCATAAAAAGTATTCTCAACACTTGATAAACTTAAGGTTGAGCCACTGTATTCTTGGACTATTTTAACAATGTCTTTACTAACTTTTTGGGCTGGCAAGTTTCAATAACAGAGAAGCCTATGGAGGAGTTATCCAGCTCTCAGATTTCATCATAAATATCTTAATTTGTGTTCCGAAGATGAACGAAGGTCTTACGGGGTGAAACAACATGGGTGAGTAATTACTGACAGAATTTTCATTTTTGGGTGAACTAACCCTTTAAATACACAGTGATAATGAACTAAATACAGATAGTTGTAGGCATGCGCTGGTATGAGACTTTGACAGAATGATAATCTTATATTGTGATTACAGCTTTAAAATGTATGATTGAAACGATATGATTCGCAATATATAAAAAAATAACTTTCTTTAAAAACAAAACATAAAACTTCTAAATAAAAAAATGCAGTCACTTAAGTGAGCCACGGATGTGATCAGGTAATGACAAAAAAAGAGGGAAAACCAGAATAGCTAACCCCATCCCCGTAATTATTATTAATATTTTAATTACTTTTGCAATTATATACTGTAATTATTGTACTACAAATAATTGTTATTTATTTATAATGCATTCATAATAATAACAACATTACAATAATATTTCGATTGCTTCTGATAAACAATAATACACTTCATCCTTACGCATCGCTTTCTGTCAGGACTTTTACATGCTTTTCCCAAATCACTGAAGTGACGTCAACGTCCATGTTAGCAGTAGCATTCACCGTCAGGCAAGTGTTATTTAAATAAACTCCCGATGTACTTACAAACTTTCCAATGCCTCATTTTATGAGTACAGAACCTATTTGTACTACTGTAGAAGTTTGGTACCATTCTGGGCATTATTAGTGGGGTAATTTATGAGATAAACCTGGAGCCGTTAGCGCCTGCACTAAGTCATATGGCATGAATTTGTGACTATTACTATTACTGAGATAACAAAAATAAAAATACAATGTTCTGTAAAGCGGTTTTGAAAAGTTGTGTATTGTGCAAAGTGCTATACAAATAAAAGTTCTAAAAAAGGTCTCACCAATGACAACTTCCTTTACGACCAGGCGTTGGACACCAATCTTCCCATTGACTTCTCTCCAATTCATAACGTGCCGCAGCAGTTGTAAAAGTGCCTTTCAGCACTCTCCACACAGTGTTATTCAGGTCAAAGCCACCAACCAGACCCAGATAGGTAATCTGATAGGAAAAAAAAACATTGTGTAAGTGGTTGAAATATGCATTTAAATAGACCACCCTAAAATGAAAGTGCTTTTATATTCAAAAATGAACTATAAACTATTACTTACTCCATCTGAAGCCATATTTTCTAGGTTTTTAATATGGAAATTATTGTCATTGCCCCACCCATATCGCACATTAGGGCTGGGCGGTATGACAGTATACCATAGCATGGTATATAATCTCTGTCGTTAGAAATAAGAGTAATTATAAAAATTTCCTGCCTCTTCCAAGCTTTATAATGGCAGTGAATGGCCATTCCATTAATTGATAGTTAACAGAAATACAGCAATTCATTGTTTGTTCATGTTAGTTCACAGTGCATACTAAAGTTAACAAGTAAAATTTTTTATTTGAATGTGTTAGTAAATGTTGAAATTAACATTAACACATATTAATATATGCTGTAGAAGTGCAGTTCATTATTAGTTCATGTTAACAAGGTATTTTAATCAGGTATTGTATCGAAAGTCATAATTTTGGTATTGTGACTTGACACTAATAGTCTAACGTTACAACTTTAATTTTAAAGAGGGAAAAGTCATGAGAAAAAGTCTTGGTTGAATATCATTTCAGAGTTAAATAAAAAGATACATACAATAATGCACACGTTTGAATGTGTTTATTCTTGGCATTTTTATATTATTATGATTAGTTGAATGATTGTGAACACAAATTAGGATTTAGGTTTTTTGATAAACAGTAACACCGACATTGGACCGCGTCGCCTTAATTCACAAATAGGCTACTACACATGACAAACTATACTATTTTATATGTGTACGACAGTGTGCTGTTGATTTATAAACAAAAACATCTTAATTTAAAACGGCAAACCAGCGAACTGCTATAGCCTACATTAAACTTTATTGTAAGTTATAGCAGTAAACTGAGGAAAATTTTAGCTAGTTCAACCCCTTCCTCGATGAAACGAATAACTAAACGCATAATAACATGCAATATTGACACATAATGCTGCATATTTCAATTATATGACTTTAAAATGCCAAAACATCACTTACCTGAATGTACACAGTGAGGAAAGCAGAGTAAATGGCGTCAGCTGCCCAGCGTCTCAGTCAAATTTGCGCCGTAGTCTTTCCACCAATGGGAGGGAAGATGCAGAGCAACCTGAGGTGTGGAACGGCGGATGTTTGCCGCTCTTGATTTCAGGATTCCTGTGTTTTTCCACGTATAAGCCAAATGTTTACCACAAGTCGGTGTTTTTCACTGTGTGCCATAGCTCAACCACATATGGTTCTCATATGTTCGTTGTTATCTGGGCCATATACCTCAAAATCAGTTGTGAACCAAGAGAACATTTCCCGCAGATTTTAAAGTTATGGCAAAACAAATATGGCTACAGTTTGGCCCATATCTGTTCAGCCGTGCCACATCTAGGCCATATGTGCCAGATAATACCCACATTTGGCCCAAACGTAATTGCTATCTGGGAAGTATCGCGTGATATCAGGTCTCGCGATGTAACAAACTGCTTTACGGCACTGCACACATACACTATCTAAACATTTATATGCTAGCCTTCTGTGTATTATACATATCTCAGTGGACATTGCTCCGTGCGTTCACCGGGTTCTTTGAAAACAAATGCACATGACCAGCGGAAGAAGATGGGAGGGGGGAGAGTCGCCAATGAGTTTTGACGACAGTGTTGTCAAATATCTATTCCGAAGCTGTAGGGGGAGCTCTATAGAGAAACCCGTGAGCAAAAAGCGAGAAAACAGCGAAGAAATCGGCAAAGCTGCATAATGCTGCTTTAAAGGAAGCAAGTTGGTCATTGGCAGGGGGGCAGGGTTTTCTATTATTTTGAAGGTACTCCCGGGTGCCGCCATTGGCTAGCGGACCCCCACCTGCTATTAGCATCCCATTGACTCCCATTCATTTTTGTTTCACTTTGACAACGAATAACTTAACATCTGAGGCGTTTAAAGACTCCATTTGTCCATTATTTATTTCTAAAGAAACACGAAAATGTATAAAAGGCTTCATTACCTTGTAGCTTCTGTTATGGCCCCGTAGAAGCAATTTTTGTAAAAATAGGCTAACGATTGCGTCATAACCACGCGACTCTCTGTCGCACAGAGTAGAGAATTACCGTATGGACAGGAGGAGAAGCTTGCGCGCAATCGGGGGGACGTGGAGGCAAAGTGACAAAATAATTAATCAGAATACATAGCAAACATTTCTCTTGTTCATAGCTCATGGACAGCTCCTACTCACACTCTCCGTCTCTGCAAGTTTCGGAAGGGAATGATTCAGATTTCTCTTGGCACAGCTACTAAAAGACAGATGGGTTGCTCACGTCACATCTACGTCGTCAAGCTCAGTTTGAGTCTGCGCAGTACGCTCGACCCCCAGGAAGTAAGAGTTTCTAATTGACTTCACTTTGTCTCCATTGAATCCAATGGGGTCGCTGTGTCCATTTCTTTTACTGTCTATGGTCATTGGATGTTATGCGTATGCAGTAGTAGACATGGTCATGAAGGGTATATATGTAGGGCTTTTATGCGTATATATAGCCTATATGTAGCAGGAGTATATAATACAAAGTAAGTACATTTACAGTGCTGATAATTCTCTATAAACTGTTCCACACTCTATATATACTTTTCTTTTTTTCTTTCATATCAAGATCTTTTAATACTTACTTTTAAGTTCTTCAGTAACAGAAATATGGTACAATCGCTGTAACACAAATGTTCTTGGCGACTACTTTAATCCACCAATATGTGTCATAGAAATATTTACGTAATAGGTATTTGATATTAAATGTACAAAGAAGGCAGACTAAGGATGCTCAGGTCAAAGGTCACAGACTTTGCCAAAATGTGCTTAACACAGTAGAACTAATAGTTATAAGATTAAATTATATCATTCAAACCAATCACTAAAAAAAAAAAAAAAAAAAAAAATCAGTCAAGAAGACTCGAGTGACATTATATTTACTCATCTGTATGATTTAAATGTTCACAGATTTTTCTATTCAAGGGACTCCCTTGGTTGCCATGGCCATCTCTCGGCCGTGAATCAAACTGCATTCATACAAGAGCAACTAGAGAGTAATGTCAGGTGTATGCTGTGCAGCTGAGAAATAGATTCTACGCTCAAAGTCAACAACAGAATACCAAGTGTGATTGAGGTTGTATCTTATCGGTATGTCGTCACCTCACGTCAGGTAAGTAGTGTACTAAGATTAATAAGATTAAGATTTAGTGGTTATGTATATATATATATATATATATATATATATATATATATATATATATATATATATATACAGGGGCTCCCTATGTCATAGATCTGTCAAAGAACATAGATCTCCCTCTGTTTTGTCTGCTGCCCGCCCTGACCTCTGCCTGGTATTGTTTATGATTCTCTGCTGCCTGCCCCGACTTCTGCCTAACACTGTTTGTGATTCTGGATTGCCTCTGATATTCTTGACGCTGTTCCCTGATTTCTGCCTGTTTGACTATTCTTCTAATAAACACTGCAAATGGATCCGAACGTCTCTGACCCATCATTACAGAAGACTTCGCCACCACAGGATCCAGCAGACATGTATCATCTTACCTCCGAAGTGTCTTCACAGGCTTCCATGCTCGCAGCCCACCAACAACAGCTCGTCAAGCTGACATCGCTGACCGAGGAACTAGTGAGATCTATGCAAGCCCTCACGACACGAGCCGCCGCCACAGCTCCTCCCGCAGCATCTCCAGAGCAGCCAACTCAGATTGTGAGTACAAGTCAAAGTAATCCACGACTGTCTCTTCCTGATAAATATGACGGCTCGCCTGCATGGTGTAAGGGATTGCTTCTGCAATGCTCACTGTTTATTAACCAACAATCTAACCTCTATCCCACCGAGGACAGCCGAGTGTCTCTTATTTGCTCACTTTTAACTGGAAAGGCTCTGGATTGGGCGACGGCGCTTTGGTCGGGGGGAAACCTGTCATTTCCCTCCTATGATGATTTCCTCCGCCAATTCAGAGAGGTCTTCGAGCATCCAGCCGGGGGTAAGGAGCCTGGCGAACTTTTGCTTTCTCTACGTCAAGGGGGAAGTTCAGCGGCAGATTACACCCTTTCCTTCCGCACCCTCGCTGCACAAACTGGGTGGGCAGAAGCGCCGTTGAAATTACTCTACCGAAAAGGGCTCAATTCTGATCTGCAGGGGGAACTGCATCGATTTACGCCCCTGCATCGATTATCGTGGTCTCAACGAGATTACTGTGAAGTTTTGTTATCCTCTACCCTTGGTTCCTCCTTCCCTTGAACAGCTCCGCACCGCAAAGTACTTCACTAAATTGGACCTACGCAATGCATATAATCTGATTCGGATCAGGGAGGGAGACGAGTGGAAAACCGCTTTCTCAACCACTACCGGGCACTATGAGTATCACGTGATGCTGTTCGGGCTAGCCAACAGTCCCTCCGTATTCCACGCACTGGTCAATGAGGTCTTCCGAGATATGCTTAACCAGAAACTAATTGTTTACATTGACGACATTCTAATTTACTCTGAGACTTTCGAAACACATGTGCAAGATGTGAGAGCAGTACTTCAGCGCCTCATCGACAACCAACTATACGCCAAGGTCCAGAAGTGTGAGTTCCATCAGACGCAGATCGCCTTCTTGGGTTACGTCATCAGTACCGAGGGAGTAACCATGGACAACGGCAAGGTACAAGCAGTGGTTAATTGGCCACAACCCACTAATGTAAAAGAATTGCAGCGCTTCCTGGGTTTCGCCAACTTCTACCGATGGTTCATTAGAAACTTCAGCATCACTGCCGCACCGCTCACATCTCTCCTCCAGGGTGGAGGACACCGGTTAAAATGGACAGCCGAGAGTAACGCAGCATTTAAACAGCTCAAGGAGAAATTCACCACCGCTCCCATTTTGCACCATCCAGATCCTGAAAGAGAATTCATTGTGGAGGTGGACGCTTCCAATACTGGGATTGGGGCAATATTATCACAGCGGCATGGAAGTCCAGCTAAATTGTTCCCCTGTGCTTACCATTCCCGCAAACTCACTCCAGCCGTACGAAATTACGATGTGGGAGACAGGGAACTTCTGGCTATGAAGGCCGCCTTTGAAGAATGGCGGCATTGGTTGGAGGGAGCTCGCTTGCCTTTTACGGTTCTAACTGACCATCGGAACTTAGAGTACATTCAGGCTGCCAAACGATTGAACCCCAGACAGGCCAGGTGGTCTCTCTTCTTCTCTAGATTTGATTTCAAAGTTACGTACCGCCCAGGTTCCAAGAATGGCAAGACCGACGCTCTTTCCCGACAGTTCGACAGTTCCTCTGTCTCATCTGCATCAGAGCCCATACTTCCCAAGACCCTCATTCTCGCCCCGGTACAGTGGGACATAATGACAGAGATTGCAGTGGCTCAGAGTCAGGAGCAAACACCGCCTAATTGCCCTCCGGATCGCACCTATGTGCCACAATGCCTCCGTACCCGGGTATTACAGTGGGTGCATAATACTCCCAGTGCTGGACATCCCGGGATTACAGCCACCACTCATCTTGTGACTAACCGCTTCTGGTGGCCTACGCTCCAGGCCGATGTGATTTCCTTTGTACATCAATGCACCATCTGCAACATAGTCAAAGCATCACATCAGAAACCAGCCGGATTACTTTAGCCCCTTCCAGTACTGCAACGTCCATGGTCTCATATTGCTGTTGACTTCGTCACTGATCTGCCTCGCTCCCAGAACTACACGACGATGCTTACTGTGGTGGATCGATTCTCTAAGGCCTGTAGATTCATTCCCTTAACCAAACTACCTACAGCTTTTCAAACAGCGGAGGCTCTGATACAGCAGGTCTTTCGACTGTACGGGCTACCTGAGGATATTGTATCAGATAGAGGACCGCAATTTACCTCCCGGGTCTGGCAGGAGTTATGTGGACAGCTCAACATCAATGTCAGTTTGACCTCCGGATATCATCCGCAAGCCAACGGTCAGGTAGAGAGGCTAAACCAAGAACTTACACGTTTTCTGCGCACCTACTGTCATCAGAACCAGCAGGACTGGAGTCGTTTCCTCATGTGGGCCGAGTATGCACAAAATTCCCTTCTCAAACCCTCGACGGGCCTCACACCTTTTCAATGCGTACTTGGGTACCAACCCCCTCTATTTCCCTGGTCTGGCGAACCTACCGATGTCCCGGCCGTTAATGCCTGGTTACAGAGGAGTGAGGAGACCTGGAACAACGCTCATGTACACCTTCAACGAGCAGTCCGTAGAGTCAGAGAACAGGCCGGTCTTTGGAGAAGGGGGCCAGAGTACGCTCCTGGACAGTGGGTGTGGCTGTCATCAAGAGACCTTCGTCTTCGACTCCCCAGCAAGAAGCTAAATCCTAGGTGCGTGGGTCCTTTTAACCCTCTCGGGACGGATTGGGCGGTACTGCCCAAAATGGCATCCTTTTACAAAAGTGTAATTATCTTAAAAACTATTAATGATAGAGAGATGCGGTCTTTTTTGCCGGCTTCCTCAGATTCCACTGAAAACAATGGTATATGGTATATACACTTCCTTGTTGCGTAATACCACTGCGTATAAGGCCAATGAAATCGATGTTGCTAGGAATATTCCACACGCAAAGACCAATGGAAAAATTGCCGCTGGAAGGAATATTTTTCTTACCCAATCAGAAGAAGGTTACCATGACTTATTCTAGCTAATCAGAGGACTCCTTAGCCTTGCAAGGGGTGGTATTATAGTAAGTGATATGATGCAAACAGCCGCGTCAAGTGGAGAAGGAGACAGAGAGCGAACGGAGCAGCGAATTACACACAGAGATTTATATGAGAAAGAGAGAGAGACAGAACGATTATAATATTTATATATATTAGCAATATTTAATATTTATAGCATATTAGCAATTATAGCATTATTATTTTATAGTTTTAGCACTTGTATGATGGCAAGCAGTAAAAGATTTACCTCAGAACAAGCTCTGGAACAATTACTGGAAAGTGACGTGGAGAAATCCGAAGCTGACAGCTTTTTGAAAAAACGCTGTATATAAAGTTCATTATTTCATTGTTCTTTACACTTTTGATTGAACAATTACAAATATCTGTCTAGCAAAGGGTTTGAAAAATATTTTTTTTGTTCAAAAACTGTTCACTATTGTTGTGTGTGGTGTGATTTTCAGTAATACATGACTAAAATAAAATTTTCGTTTTTGAAATTCTCTAGTTTATTGTAAATTTTTTACTCATACTTCCTTTAAAAACACATTACATGCATTCTTATGTTAGCTTAGGGTCTTCTGAATCCATAGATACCAAACACATGGTGTTCCATCTCCATTACATATGATTTATAAGCCCAAATGTAAAAATAGAGAAAACGGACCAAAAAGGGCTTAGTCCCCAGAGGGTTAAGATTCTTAGACAAATAACTCCAGTGTCATACCGCCTAGCCTTACCATCCACTTATCGCATTTCTCCCACCTTTCAAGTGTCATTGCTCAAACCGGCTGGGGTTCCGAGAGGAGAGAGCGACCAGGATGAGGTTGCGAATGAGAGTTCCCCTCCCATCATCATCGACGGCGAAGAGGCCTACCGGGTAAAGGAGATACTCGACTCAAGGCGCCGAGGCAGGGAGTTACAGTACTTACTCAACTGGGAGGGGTATGGTCCGGAAGAGAGATCCTGGGTGAGATCACAAGATATACTGGATCCCGCACTTACCACTGAGTTTCATCAGAACCACCCAGAAAGACCTGCCCCTAGACCCCATGGAAGACCTCGGCGTCGTGTTGGTCCTCGCTTCAGGAGCTGCTCGCAGGGAGGGGGCTCTGTCATAGATCGCACCTCTGTGGCTCTCTCCAATCACCAAAGATCAGGTTCACCTGAGTATTGAACTTTAATTCCCATCAGCCCCGTACCTAGGTCTAATCACCTGCACAGGTGCATCCACTTCTCCTCTCTATTTATACTGACTCTGAACTCTTGGTCATTGCGAAGTCTTGTTTTGCCACGGCTGACATTTCTGAGCGTTTTCTCTGCATTGTACTGATTCCTGTTTCCTGACCTCTGCCTGTTTATTTACTCACGTGTTTTGTCTGCTGCCCGCCCTGACCTCTGCCTGGTATTGTCTATGATTCTCTGCTGCCTGCCCCGACTTCTGCCTAACACTGTTTGTGATTCTGGATTGCCTCTGATATTCTTGATGCTGTTCCCTGATTTCTGCCTGTTTGACTATTCTTCTAATAAACACTGCAAATGGATCCGAACGTCTCTGACCCATCATTAGACCCTACACCTTAAAAGCTTATATTTCTGCAGTATTTGTTTATAATGTTTCGCTTTTCTTTTCAGATTCCTTTATTACCCATCCTGATCCCGGCCGGTTGTTCCTTCCTTGTCTACAATTACGAAATCAATGTGTGGTGGGTCTCCAGTGTCCCCAGGGTATGTGTGAGGGGTTTGACTTGGAATGCCTCAAAGATATTTTCATATACTATGCTGGAATTGTCATTGAGGGTGAGTAAAGTGCATAGTTTTTGTCTGTCCCTTTGGATGCAGTCGGGCTGCTGCTCCCGGCACAGGGGGTGGAGTTTCAACAGCTCGTTTTGCAGCTTTGATTACCTCTCACAGACAATTTCAAAACTTCTAGCTTTACATTCAAACCGAGTCAGACAAAGATGGAGAGACTCAGAAGCGTCAACATGTAGACCCCATTTCCGGATGGTTAGTTGATGAATTATGTAGCTTATGCGTAGTTATCTTCTAGTCATTCATTAGCTCATTCTGTCTCAATATGCTATAAATCATATTCTGGGAGCTGGATTTATGTAACTTTAGGGTTTGTGATGCCACTTATCTGGAAGGAATGCAGCACAGTCCCTCTCAGCGTCGTTGTAGTCCTTACAAAGCAATCTCTTTAAATTAAATCTTCCATGCTTGAACTTTGCGCGTTGTAACTTTGCAGTTGTTAAAATGTTTAACAGCAACATTACAGAAAGTGAAATCTATTTAACCCCCCTTTAATTACCTCCCATCCGAAATGGTCTCTTCTCTTTCTATTTTCATATTCAGATTATAGCCATGTTTTAACAGCATTCATGGCTCATGCACCCAGGGGAATTTACTTCAGATCTAAACACTTCGATCTTGCCTGTGATCTTTCTTTTTCTGATTCACCTTCTCATCTAATTTCTTTACTCTTTTTAAGCACTCCCAGTGACTCAAGTTTCTGGTATCACATTAACAATTTCTGAAATTAGCAATAAATTTTGTCCCTTCTCATCTATGATCCAATTCCTAAAAATCCGCCCTAGATTCTCAGATCACTCCCCCTATTTTCCTACCTAACGAAGCATCTCTCTCTAAAGCCTGGTTCAGGACTCATCTAGTTTCTGTCCTCAAAAGCTGCAGTCTATCCCCCTCTCTATACCGGCCATTCATTCAGAATCGGGGCAGCTACCACAGCAGCTGAACGAGGAATCTCTACGTCAGCTATTAAGATCATGGGCAGATGGTCTTCCTCAGCATTCGAATCATACATCAGACCTGATTCAAAAACCATTCTCGAAGTTCAGCAAGCTCTCCAGTAACAAATCAGGTAAATGCCATGCAAATACTGGTGGTGGTGTTACGCTAACGGCCTTGCGTGGCCTAGTCTCTATGTGGTTTAAAAAAATAAATAAAAAAAAAATCCATGTATAGCCTAATGTGGCAATGTCTGTGTGGTCTAACGAGGCCTGTCTATGTTTGGCCTAACGCGGCTATATCTGTGTGGTCTATCGAGGCCTGTCCATGTATAGCCTAATGTGGCATTGTCTGTGTGGTCTAACGAGGCCTGTATGTCTGGCTAATGCGAGTATATCCGTGTGGTCTAACGAGGCCTGTATATGTATAGCCCAATATGGCATTGTCTGTGTGATCTATCGAGGCCTGTCTATGTCTGGCCTAACGTGGCTATATCTGTGTGGCCTATCGAGGCCTGTATATGTATAGCCCAATGTGGCATTGTCTGTGTGGTCTATCGAGGCCTGTCTATGTACGGCTAAAGCGGCAATGCTTATATATATATAAAAAAAAAATTAAACATAATTAAACATAGGCACATGAGCATTTCATCTAACGTTCATCATGCTGATTATGGTAACTCCCTTTTCTATCTTTCAGGAACCTCAGGATTCACGACCGGTGCGTATACTTTTCGTCTACCAATTTTGGGGGAAGGCTGGCCCCGTCCCGGTGGATCTACAATCCACCTACTTTTGGGGTCGGCTGCGCCCCTGCCTTCGTCTTCAGGCAGGAGATGCAGATCCGCTACCCTCGGATTACGAACTATGGACGGCCTACGCCAAAGAACTTTACAATGCTTGCTGGGCTGTCAATAAATGTATGCTTCGTTTCATCTCCCGAGTCTTACTGGTAGAAGTATATTTCTGAGAAGTACATAAAAAGTAGACTGAAAGTATTCTTATTTTTAGTTTAAAAGGTATACTAATAGCACACTTGAATAAACTTCTTTTTCATAAGGGTAGACTAAAACTAAAATTAAAACAGGCCACCAAAAACAACACTATGGTGAAGTTTAGATGGTTAAGGGGCACAATAGGCACTTCATGGCAATGAGGAAGAGGATAGGTGGTTAGGGGTCAGAATAGGCACTTCGTGGACAATGAGGAAGACTATCATTATTCATGTCGGCACTAATGATGTTCGACTCCGCCAGTCGGAGATCACCAAAATTAATATTAAAGAGGTGTGTGAACTTGCAAGCACGATGTCAGGCACTGTAATTTGCTCTGGCCCCCTTCCTGTTCGCAGGAGTGATGAGATAGTTAGTAGATTGTGTTCACTGAATCGCTGGCTGTCTGAGTGGTGTCCGTGTAATAATATAGAATTCATAGACAATTGGAAAAGTTTTTGGGGCAAACCTGACCTGTTGAAAAGAGATGGTATTCATCCCTCCTGGGATGGTGCTGCTCTTCTCTCTAGTAATATGGCTCATAGTCTTAGAGCTCAAACATGACAAATTGGGCACCAGGTCAGGAAGCAGACAGACTGGCTAAACCGACCGTCTGCTAGCGGCCTCACGTCACCAAGGTCAGATAAATCCTATCACATAGAGCCTCTTTCACCTAGCTATCATCATATAGAGACTGTGTCTGTTCCCCGAATTTGGAAATCCAAAAAATGTTTAAACCTATCTAAGGTTAAAAATTTAATTGATGTTCAACAAATAAAAAACAGCTATAATACAGATGAGCAAATGCTAAAGCTTGGGTTGCTGAATATTCGATCGCTTACTTCAAAAGCACTCATTGTTAATGATATGATTTCAGATAATAACCTAGATGTGCTGTGTTTGACAGAAACCTGGCTAAAACCAAACGATTACATTACTTTAAATGAGTCCACCCCGCAAGATTACTGTTATAAACATGAACCTCGTCTGAAACGCAAAGGGGGTGGTGTTGCTGTAATTTATAGTAATATTTTCAAAACCACTAAGAAATCAAGTTTCGAATATAATTCTTTTGAAGTGTTAGTGCTTAATGTAAAAATATATAGTATAAATGATAAATCACGTTTGAGATTTGTGCTGGCTACTGTATACAGGCCACCAGGGCACCATACAGACTTTATCAAAGAATTTGCGGACTTTCTATCAGAGTTAGTATTGGCTGCAGATAAAGTACTAATTGTTGGTGATTTTAATATACACATCGATAATGAAAAAGATGCATTGGGATTGGCATTTAAAGACATTGTAAACTCAATTGGAGTTAGACAACACGTGTCAGGACCTACTCATCGTCGTAATCATACTCTAGATCTAATATTATCACACGGAATAGATGTTGATGCCGTTGAAATTCTGCAGCAGAGCGATGACATCTCAGATCATTATCTAGTCTCGTGTAAATTACATTTAGCCAAGGCTGCAAAGCCGACTCCGTGTTACAAATATGTTAGACCTATCACTTCTGCCACTAAAGATTGCTTTATTAATAATCTTCCTGATCAGTTTCATCATTTTAGCATCCCGGATAGCTTAGAAGAACTAGATATTACAACAGAAACTTTTAACTCTCTCTTTTCCAGCACTTTAGACACAGTTGCTCCTTTGCGCTTAAAGAAGATTAAAGAAAATAATCCAACGCCGTGGTACAACGAGCACACTCAGGCCCTTAAGAGAGCAGCCAGAAAAATGGAGCGCAACTGGAAGAAAACAAAACTAGAGGTATTTCGCATTTCATGGAAAGAGAGCTCGATTGCTTACAGAGAGGCTTTAAAAGCTGCTAGATCTGCTTATTTTTCAAACCTATTAGAAGAAAATAAACATAATCCTAGGTATTTATTTGAAACAGTGGCTAAACTAACGAAAAAGAAAGCTTCAAGCCCAGAAGTTTCCAAGCAGCACAGCAGTAATGACTTTATGAACTTCTTCACTTATAAGATTGATAATATCAGGGATAAAATTATAACTATGCAACCGTCTACTATAGTATCGCATCAGGCAGTGCATTGTAGCCTCCCTGAGGAAAGATTTGATTCATTTGTTGCTATAGGAGAGGAAGAATTTACTAAACTCGTTAAATCATCTAAATCTACAACATGTGTGTTAGACCCTATACCGACTAAGCTACTGAAAGAGATGCTTCCAGAGGTCATAGATCCTCTTCTTAATATCATTAATTCGTCTTTGTCTCTAGGATACGTACCAAAAAACTTTAAGCTGGCTATGATTAAACCGCTTGTTAAAAAAATGCAACTTGATCCTTCAGAATTAGTCAATTACAGGCCGATCTCGAATCTACCTTTTCTGTCAAAAATACTAGAAAAGGCAGTATCTTCACAACTATGTTCCTTTCTAGAAAGAAATGATATCTGTGAGGATTTCCAGTCTGGATTTAGACCGTACCATAGTACCGAGACTGCTCTCATTAGAGTAACAAATGATTTGCTCTTATCATCCGATCGTGGTTGTGTCTCTCTATTAGTGTTACTCGATCTTAGTGCTGCGTTTGACACCATTGACCACAACATTCTTTTAAATAGACTAGAAAACTATGTTGGCATTAGTGGAATTGCACTAGAATGGTTTAAATCATACTTATCTGACCGTTATCAGTTTGTAGCAGTAAATGAAGAGATGTCTCATCGATCACAAGTTCAGTATGGCGTACCACAAGGCTCAGTACTAGGACCGCTTCTGTTCACTCTGTACATGCTACCCTTAGGAGATATCATTAGGAAACATGGAATTAGCTTCCACTGTTATGCCGACGATACTCAGCTCTATATTTCTTCAAAACCTAACGAAACTTACCAATTCACTAAATTAACAGAATGCATAGCTGATATAAAAAATTGGATGACTCGTAATTTCCTACTTCTAAATTCTGAAAAAACAGAGATTCTAATTATTGGACAAAAAACGTCCTCACGTAATAACCTAGAATACTGTCTAACACTTGATGGCTGCTCTGTTAAGTCTTCGTCGTCGGTTAGGAACCTGGGTGTGCTCTTTGATACCAATCTTTCATTTGAAAATCACGTGTCTAGTATCTGTAAAACCGCATTTTTCCATCTTAAAAATATATCTAAATTACGCCATATGCTCTCATTGACAAATGCGGAACAATTAGTTCATGCGTTCATGACCTCAAGGCTAGATTATTGTAATGCTCTACTGGGTGGTTGCCCTGCACGTTTAATAAACAAACTACAGCTAGTTCAAAACGCAGCAGCTCGAGTTCTTACCAGAACAAGGAAGTATGACCATATTAGCCCGGTTCTGTCAAAACTGCACTGGCTCCCTATTAAACATCGCATAAATTTTAAAATATTGCTGATTACTTACAAAGCACTAAATGGTTTAGCTCCGCAGTACTTGAACGAGCTCTTAACGCATTATACTCCTTCACGTCTATTGCGATCTCAAAATTCCGGCCAGTTGATAATACCTAGAATATCAAAATCGACTGCTGGCGGTAGATCTTTTTCCTATTTAGCACCAAAACTTTGGAACAGCCTTCCTACCATTGTCCGGGAAGCAGACACACTCTGTCAGTTTAAATCTAGATTAAAGACACATCTCTTTGACATAGCGTTCACATAATACATTATAGACTTCTATAATTCAATATTAGGCTGCATAGATTAGGTCAGCTGGAACCGGGAACACTTCCCATAAATCCTGATGTACTTGTTACATCATGAGAAGAATGGCATCTACGCTAATTTGAGTGTCTTTGTTTATCCCAAGGTTTTCCCGCAGCCTGCCGGATCCAGGCCGTTTCCAGATCTGATGAAGGACCTTCGCCTGGACCCGATGTCAATGCAGTGCTGAAGTGCCAACTAGTCTCTCCCTATGGATGATCCCTTTCCTGTCAGCACAGGAGGATCCCTTTCCCACTCTACAGATAAAGCGTCGTCGGGAAAACTCAATTTGCGTATCTACCCCGAATTAATAAAATAAAATAAAATTCTGAATCAAAACTGTAAGGAAACACCAGTAATTTGTTTAGGCTTGGTTTTTAGGGAATTCCAAACCTGCACACATCAACGCACATAACTATAGAACCCGTTCTTAATGCGCATCTGAACGCCATCAGCGTTTCTCACAGGTTCGCGTTTAAAGTCTGTGTAGAGAGAATGGTGTCATCTTGGCGGCCCTAATTTAAAAACAAATGATCGTTGCGACGGAAGCGAATCAATCAAAACTAACTTTAGCTGGAAAATAACTTTATTAAAGAACCGCTATAAAGCCAAAACATTCTTACGTTAAATGATACATTTATCTCTGTAAAGCTGCTTTGAGACAATCTACATTGTTAAAAGCGCTATATAAATGAAGATGACTTGACTTGACTTGACTATGGTGAAGTTTAGGTGGTTAGGGGGCACAATAGGCACTTTGTGGCAATGAGGAAGACATTGGTGAAGTTTAGGTGGTTAGGGGTCAGAATAGGCAGTTTGTGGTACTGAGGAGGACTATGGTGAAGAATAGGTAGTTAGGGGGCTCCTTAAGCACTTGATGGCCTGCCACGCAGTGCAATGGCACCCCCAGAGGCGTCCATACGGAGCCAATGGGCAATTTGGCCACCTAACCTGCGATTTTGGAAAATGTCCACATCACCATAAGAATAAGCAGCTCGTGTCATCCATTTCGAGCACGCGGAACTCGAACCGCCTGTGCTGACAGTGGCAACTTATTTGAATGGGAAAATTACCACGAACCACCTAGGTTCCCTTACTCTAGTGGCCTATGACTATGTGTGCCAGAGCAAAAAAGCTCAAACATATCCAATTAGAACGTGCATTATGTGTGGTTTTCACAAATGATAACACGTTGCAGGCTAATAGAGATGAGAAAAAAAAAGAAAAAAAACACCTGAGCAAATAGTTTGATGATTTGACATCATGTGATATTCGTCATTGTCAAACCCTCATAAATAGGTCATTTGGTCAAAATAGGAGTCATTTGGACAATGAGAATAATAGAGCATGACTAAAATGTATTCAGCTGAGCCCAGCCCGAACACACACGAGTAAATGAAAACATCAGCCTTGGAAAAGTGTCGTTGGAAGTTGGTAAATAAAGTAATAAAGCCCCAGTTAAATGGCTATACATTTTCTCATGAACATTTTCTCATGTCCACTATGCTTAGTTGCAGTAACCTTACGTAAAAGGCTTGCTGCTGCTGTATCTTAATACGCATCTCTGCAGCTGTAATGCTAGTATTTTACTCCTGCATTAAATGCAAGACTGTAAAACATCTTTCTTAAACAAGGCATGTTTGATGTTTCGTTACTAAAGCAAAGATTATTATTTTAAACATGAATGCCCAGAAACCCAGAAAGTTCCCAGAATTTAGTGATGGTGCTTAACCCCCTGGGGTCGACAATCACGCCGGTGTGATCTGCTCGCTTTTTTTCTTATCAGTTCAAACGAGACTCAAAATATTCAGTTGACTTTGATCTTACAAACAAGTTTCATACATCAATCGATCCTGTTAAGTGTGTATTATTTTTGTGTATACTCACAATAAAAATAAAGTGTTGTGCTTTTTGCCAAATAAAGCAAAATAAACATGATGTGAGTTCTGCCTACTCTCTATCAGTGAAAGTCCATTCTGAAAGGCGTCCGAAAATGAACTGTAACTCAGCAAATTCTCAGTCAAACAGTCACACAGGCACACAGGCATGAAGCTTGAATTTTCTTCTTTTGAATGAAGTAATTTATATAAAAAAACAAATATTTTTGTGATATTTATGTAATATGTATGAAATGAGAGAGATGTCAGTCGTTCTCATCTCATCTCATTAAGTTTTAATGTGACCCCGCCCACGGAGAGCGTGCGCTATTCAAACGCAAATGATCAAATGAGGCAATCCAGGCAAACCTGTGAAACGCCCACATCAGCTGGATAACACACCGCGAGTTCACTTTCAGACTCATGTACTTTACGACGCTGTGAGGAATAATACTATCTTAATAATAATCCTGGAAAATTTACCTCAGAAGTGCTAGAAGTTTCATTTCGAGGAGCAACGGATCCGGCTGAGGAATAGGTCAGCTATATATTTGCTTTGTTCTAATCGCAATAGTGTCTGTACATGCAAAAAGACTGTTTAAATATGAATCGCGTTTCTGTGTGTGAATGAATGAATGCACAGATGCGCGCTGTTGTGTAGCTACTACATCTGGCAAAAATACTGTTTCAAAATGAATCGCGTTTTTGTGTGTGAATGAATGAACAGCTTTTACCAAACTCTATTGCTATACTGAGATGAGTAAAAATAAATATGATAAAATGTATACTTTAGTTTTTACAAAGAAAGATTACACTGGAAATATTGTTATTGTTATTGTTAATTTTAATTGTTATGTTGTAATTGTATAACCTTTTTAATAAAATAGCAAAAATATATATATATACAAGGATAGATGTAAACAAAATCTTAAAAGGTCAATATAAGCCTTCTCTTTAAATTATTTTTATTGTGTTTTACTATTGACACATTTGGGTAGAGAATATATTCCAAAACTTTCTGAAAATACAGTATGAGAACAATTAACTGCACAATTACTAGAAATGTTTACCTTGGATATTATACAATTTGCAAGCACAATTTGTGAAAAAAACAACAACAACTGTGTTTCCAACTGTGAACCAATTAAATATATATATATATATATATATATATATATATATATATATATATATATATATATATTAGTCCTTGCATTCTTTCTTGTGGCTCAGTGACACACCTGAATGAAAGGCTCATTAAGTATGCAGCCCCATTATGCGGGGCCATTGTCTCCTCAGGTGTGAATCATTATATATTCATGATGGTGTTGGATCATTGACGCCCACTCGCATATTGCCTTTCCAATCAAAAAGTGTCTTACAAAATTTAAATCAATGTATTGTTTTATGTGAATGATTAGGCAGGATGATTTTCACATCATTTTGAAGAAAAAACTCTAGGCGACAAAATACATTATTCAGAAGTCTTATGGACACACATTTAGTATGTGTTTTGTGGCCTTATTTCAGAAACTTTCATTTTTAGTTTTTTCAATAACCATGCATAAACATTATTCTCTCAAAAATACAAACATGTACATACATGTTGCTCACATATTATGGTAGCCCTGTTTGTGCTAAATAGAGTGTAATTACACCTTTGCCATTAATATGTTTATAAGCAATTGGAAAAAAGCACAAATGTCAGGGCATGTCAGAACATCTCAAGGACCCCAAAAACAACTCAGACCCCAGAGGGTTAAGAAACTCACTCTAAATCCAGCACATCTGGAAAATTACAGACCGGTATCCCTTCTTCCATTTATCGCGAAAACACTTGAACGAGTTGTTTTCAACCAGATCTCTTCCTTTCTTACACAGAACAACCTCCTGGACAACAATCAGTCTGGTTCCAAAAGCGGACACTCAACTGAGACTGCTCTGCTCTCAGTAATTGAAGCTCTGAGACTGGCAAGAGCAGCTTCCAAATCCTCAGTTCTCATCCTGCTGGATCTGTCTGATGCCTTTGACACAGTTAACCACCAAATCATCCTGTCAATCCTAAAGATGAAGAGCATCTCGGGAACCGCACTCCAATGGTTCAAGTCTTACCTCTCAGGTAGGTCCTTTAGGGTGTCGTGGAGGGGTGAGGTGTCTGAGACCCAACATCTAGCTACTGGAGTGCCCATGGCTCAGTGCTTGGACCACTTCTCTTCTCCATCTACATGACATCACTAGGATCTGTGACTTAGAAAAATGGCTTTTCCTATCACTTCTATGCTGATGACACACAACTCTACCTCTCATTCCAGCCTGATGATCTGACGGTAGCTGCTCGCATCTCAGCCTGCCTGACAGACATTTCTGGCTGGATGAAGGACCACCACCTTCAACTAAACCTTGCGAAGACAGAGCTGCTTGTGGTCCCAGCCAACCCAACACTTCATTACAACTTCACCATTCAAGCTAGGCTCGTCATCCATAACTCCATCAAGGTCAGCCAGGAATTGTAATTGATGATCAATTGAACTTTACAGATCACATTGCTAGAACTGCCCGGTACTGCAGATTTGCCTTGTACAACATTAGGAGGATCAAGCCCTTCCTATCAGAGCATGCTAAACAACTCCTTGTCCAAGCGCTTGTTCTATCCAGACTGGACTATTGTAATGCTCTCCTGGCTGGTCTTCCAGCTTGCACTGTCAAACCTCTGCAACTGATTCAAAATGCTGCCGCTATAGTGGTCTTTAATGAGCCAAAGAGGGCACACATCACTCCTCTCCTCACAAAATTGCACTGGTTGCCAGTTGCCGCTCGCATCAAATTCAAGTCACTGACTTTTGCCTACAGAACAACCGTTGGCTCTGCTCCCTTATACCTAAACTCATTACTTATGTGAGACTTATGTGCCATCCAGAAACTTGCGCTCTGCAAGCGAACGTCATCTTGTGGTGCCATCTCAGAGGCACAAAATCTCTTTCTCCGTAGCCATTTTCAAGAAACGACTGAAGACGCATCTTTTTCAGCAGCACTTGATCCAGTAATACAAACAGTAATACTTTCTCTTCTATTCTATTTATATATAAAAAAAAAAAGTTGTACATGTACTGTGTTAGATTAAACTGAAAAGGATCATAGCACTTGCATATTGTTGTCCTACTGTTAGTTTAACCCTCAGGGGACCACTGTGTTTTTGGGGCCTTTGAGATGTTCTGACATGCCTTGACATTTGTGCTTTTTTCAGTTATTTATAAACATGTTAATGGCAAAGGTGTAAATTCACTCTATATAGCACAAACAGGGCTACCATAATATGCGAGCAACGTGTATGCAGATGTTTGTATTTTTAAGAGAATAATGTTTATGCGTGGTTATTGGAAAAAATTAAAATGAAAGTTGCTGAATTAAGACCACAAAACACATATTAAATATGTGTCCACAAGACTTTTGACTAATGGATGTTCTCCCTTTGTGTTCTAGCTTCAAAATTATGTGAAAATAGTTTTGCTTTATCGTTCACAAAAAAAAAATACATTGATTTAAATGCTGTAAAACAGGTTTTGCTTGGAAAGCCAATATGCAAGGGGGAGGAGTAGTTTACACCTTAGATTGCATAATCTCTGCATAATCTCCCCACCCACTCTGCATAATGACTCTGCCTAATGAGCCATTCATTCAGGTGTGACACTGACTGAGCCACAAGGACAAAAGATGTATTTAGAAGAAGACTTATATTGACCATTTAAGATTTCGCTTACATTTCTCTTGTAAATATGTTTTGCTATTTTATTAAAAATGTTACAATTACAACAATAATTACAATTTCAACAATATTTCAAGTGTACTCTTTCTTTGTAAAAAAAAAAAGAAAAAAGATTATAGGCCTACATTTTATCATATGTATTCATTAGTTTGAATATAGCCAACATTGGAACATCTAACATCTTAGTCTATGAATTTATTTTTGAAAAAAATAGTATTTTTTTTGCAGTTTAATACGTTGCTTATACAAATACATTTTTTTCAACATATTCCAGTGGATTTTTACTCATCTCAGTAGGCTATAGCAAAGCAGTTTATTATTTCACACACAGACGCGCGATTCATATTTAGGCTAAACAGTCTTTACAAACATGTACCCTTCATTCATCTCACAGAAAGGCGAGTCATATTATAGAAATGCGATTCATCTTTTTGCGGTTTGCATAGGCCTACACTAACGTTATTCCATAACGTTATTCCACACGTGAGAAAAGAAAACAGCCTACCTCACTCCTCAGCGGAATCTGCTCCTCATATCAGGAGATATTGCTCCTCATATCAGCACTGTTCTGAGGAATCGTTTCTCCATAAGGTAGGCTATATTATGCCTCACTCGATCGCGACGCGCTGTGTTTACAGCTGATGGGCGTTTCACAGATCTTCAATAGTTCTCAGAATTTGCGTTTGAATAGCACGCGCTCTCCGGGGAGTGGTCACATTACTGTGAATTAGCTCTTAATGAGCTCGACTGGAGTCGCTCTCTTTTTATACAGATTACAGAAGCTGAGAATATTTGTTTTTTATATAAGTTACTTCATTTAACAGATGCGATCTCAAGCTTTATGCCCGTGGGTCTGTTTGCCTGTTTGACTGAATTTTCGCGGAGTTATAGATCATTTTCGAACGCGTTTCAAATGGGAGTTCACGGACAGAGAGAAGGGAGAAATCGCATCATGTTAATTTTTCTTTATTTGTCAAAAAGCAAAACACTTTATTTTTATTGTGAGTATACAGAAAAAAAATAGAAACTGAACAGGATCGATTGATGTATTATACGAAAATGAAAGATCAAAATTAACAGAGCATTTGGTGTTTATTTTCATTGCTAAAAAAAAAAAACGAGCAAAACGCGCGGGCGCGTTTGTGGTCCCCTGAGGGTTAACTGCTTCTATTGTTCTCATTTGTAAATCGCTTTGGATAAAAGCGTCTCCTAAATGTAAATGTAATCCGTATAAAATGTGCATTTCTCTCTATAGGTGCGTTCACTACCGCGGTCACTATTGCAGCCGACACTGACACAGGAAACACTAGTTTATTAATAAACAATTAAAATGTCTTCTTGCTATATTTGACACATTCACAATCATTACTTTTGCCGGTTCTTTGTGACAGCTTTTAGGTGCGTTATTGGCAGCGATGCATCACCCTCTGGTTACATGAACGCGTCACCACCGCATCAGCACCGAAAACATGGTGATTTTTTTTAGACAATAATCGCACAACCTATTGGATATTCTATAATTAAATCAACTAATCGAATAGGCCTATTCGAAGATCGTGACTCATCCCTATATTAACTGCTCGTCGTCAAACATTTATCTCCTGAAAGTTTTGCGCATGTCTCTGTCTCCTTAGTGCATCACAAACCCCTATATTGGCAACTCCTAACCACTTAAGAGAACTCTCGAGCTGTCCAAAATAACTGGGAGAGTAAGAGTGATTCTTAGCTTTAAGAAATCTGATAACTTGCTTTTATACTTAAGTTTGGAAGTAGGAGTAGATTTCATGAATTCTCAGCACTTAAGACTAAAATGGCACTTTGAGAAGCTTGATAAATACGGGCCCTGGTGTCATTTATGTTACGTCGATTTTGTCCTACATTTTTCCTGTATGGATTTATTAAAGACTATGGGCCCTATTTTAACGATCTGAAACGCAAGTGTCAAAGCGCAAAGCGCAAGTAACTTTGTGGGCGGGTCTTGGCGCTGTTGCTAGTTTCCTAGCGGGATAAATGACTCTTGCGCCAGGCGCAAATCTAAAATGGGTTGGTCTAAAGTAGCTTCATTATTCATAGGTGTGGTTTGGGCGTAACGTGAAATAAACCAATCAGAGCGTCATCTCACATTCCCTTTAAGAGCAGACACGCTTGATCTAAAGCGGATTCCTATCATAACGGCGGATTTGCCAGGCGCGCGCCAGGAGCGGTTCACAGCCGAGGAGAGCAACGCTCTCGTCAGGGACGTTGGGGATGGAGAAACCCACCCAAATTAACTTCGGTTAACCCTCTGGGGACCAAGAACGCGCCGGCGCGTTTTGCTCGTTTTTTTTTTTTAGCAATGAAAATAAACACTAAATGCTCTGTTAATTTTGATCTTTCATTTTCGTGTAATACATCAATCGATCCTGTTCAGTTTCTATTTTTTTTCTGTATACTCACAATAAAAATAAAGTGTTTTGCTTTTTGACAAATAAAGAAAAATTAACATGATGCGATTTCTCCCTTCTCTCTGTCAGTAAACTCCCATTTGAAACGCGTTCGAAAATGATCTATAACTCCGCGAAAATTCAGTCAAACAGGCAAACAGACCCACGGGCATAAAGCTTGAGATCGCATCTGTTAAATGAAGTCATTTATATAAAAAACAAATATTCTCAGCTTCTGTAATCTGTATAAAAAGAGAGCGACTCCAGTCGAGCTCATTACGAGATCATTCACAGTAATGTGACCACTCCCCGGAGAGCGCGTGCTATTCAAACGCAAATTCTGAGGGGTGTGAAACGCCCACATCAGCTGTAAACAAAGCGCGTCGCGATCGAGTGAGGCATAATATAGCCTACCTTATGGAGAAAAGATTCCTCAGAACAGTGCTGATATGAGGAGCAATATCTCCTGATATGAGGAGCAGATCCCGCTGAGGAGTGAGGTAGGCTGTTTTCTTTTCTCACGTGTGGAATAACGTTATGGAATAACGTTAGTGTAGGCCTATGCAAACCGCAAAAAGATGAATCGCATTTCTATAATATGACTCGCCTTTCTGTGAGATGAATGAAGGGCACATATTTGTAAAGACTGTTTAGCCTAAATATGAATCGCGCGTCTGTGTGTGAAAGAATAAACTGCTTTGCTATAGCCTACTGAGATGAGTAAAAATCGAATGGAATAATATTGTTATGTTGAAATAAAATGTATTTGTATAATCAACGTATTAAACTGCAAAAAAAAATACTATTTTTGTCAAAAATAAATTCATAGACTAAGATGTTAGATGTTCCAATGTTGGCTATATTCAAACTAATGAATACATATGATAAAATGTAGGCCTATAATCTTTTTTTATATATATATAGGCTATATATATATAAAGAAAGAGTACAGTTGAAATATTGTTGAAATTGTAATTATTGTTGTAATTGTAACATTTTTAATAAAATAGTAAAACATATTTACAAGAGAGATGTAAGCGAAATCTTAAATGGTCAATATAAGTCTTCTAAATACATCTTTTGTCCTTCCATTGTGGCTCAGTCAGTGTCACACCTGAATGAATGGCTAATTATGCAGAGTCATTATTCAGAGTGGGTGGGACACCTTAATCTAAGGTGTAAACTACTCCTCCCCCTCGCATATTGCCTTTCCAAGCAAAACCTGTTTTACACCATTTAAATCAATGTATTTTTTTTTGTGAACGATAAAGCAAGACTATTTTTACATCATTTTAAAGCTAGAACTAAAAGGGACAACATCCATTAGTCAAAAGTCTTGTGGACACATATTTAATATGTGTTTTGTGTTCTTAATTCAGCAACTTTCATTTTAATTTTTTCCAATAACCACGCATAAACATTATTCTCTTAAAAATACAAACATCTACATACACGTTGCTCGCATATTATGGTAGCCCTGTTTGTGCTATATAGAGTGAATTTACACCTTTGCCATTAACCCTCAGGGGACCACAGTGTTTTGGGGGCCTTTGAGATGTTCTGACATGCCTTGACATTTGTGCTTTTTTCAGTTATTTATAAACATGTTAATGGCAAAGGTGTAAATTCACTCTATATAGCACAAACAGGGCTACCATAATATGCGAGCAACGTGTATGTAGATGTTTGTATTTTTAAGAGAATAATGTTTATGCGTGGTTATTGGAAAAAATTAAAATGAAAGTTGCTGAATTAAGACCACAAAACACATATTAAATATGTGTCCACAAGACTTTTGACTAATGGATGTTGTCCCTTTGTGTTCTAGCTTCAAAATTATGTGAAAATAGTTTTGCTTTATCGTTCACAAAAAAAAAATACATTGATTTAAATGGTGTAAAACAGGTTTTGCTTGGAAAGCCAATATGCAAGGGGGAGGAGTAGTTTACACCTTAGATTGCATAATCTCTGCATAATCTCCCCACCCATTCTGCATAATGACTGCCTAATGAGCCATTCATTCAGGTGTGACACTGACTGAGCCACAATGCAACGACAAAAGATGTATTTAGAAGAAGACTTATATTGACCATTTAAGATTTCGCTTACATTTCTCTTGTAAATATGTTTTGCTATTTTATTAAAAATGTTACAATTACAACAATAATTACAATTTCAACAATATTTCAAGTGTACTCTTTCTTTGTAAAAAAAAAAAAAGAAAAAAGATTATAGGCCTAAATTTTATCATATGTATTCATTAGTTTGAATATAGCCAACATTGGAACATCTAACATCTTAGTCTATGACTTTATTTTTGACAAAAATTGTATTTTTTTTTTTTTTGCAGTTTAATACGTTGCTTATACAAATAAATTTTTTTCAACATATTCCAGTGGATTTTTACTCATCTCAGTAGGCTATAGCAAAGCAGTTTATTCTTTCACACACAGACACGCGATTCATATTCAGGCTAAACAGTCTTTACAAATATGTACCCTTCATTCATCTCACAGAAAGGCGAGTCATATTATAGAAATGCGATTCATCTTTTTGCGGTTTGCATAGGCCTACACTAACGTTATTCCATAACGTTATTCCACACGTGAGAAAAGAAAACAGCCTACCTCACTCCTCAGCGCAGCGGGATCTGCTCCTCATATCAGGAGATATTGCTCCTCATCAGCACTGTTCTGAGGAATCGTTTCTCCATAAGGTAGGCTATATTATGCCTCACTCGATCGCGACGCGCTGTGTTTACAGCTGATGGGCGTTTCACACCCCTCAGAATTTGCGTTTGAATAGCACGCGCTCTCCGGGGAGTGGTCACATTACTGTGAATGAACTCCTAATTAGCTCGACAGGAGTCGCTCTCTTTTTATACAGATTACAGAAACTGAGAATATTTGTTTTTTATATAAGTTACTTCTTTTAACAGATGCGATCTCAAGCTTTATGCCCGTGGGTCTGTTTGCCTGTTTGACTAAATTTTCGCGGAGTTATTGATCATTTTCGAACGCGTTTCAAATGGGAGTTCACGGACAGAGGGAAGGCAGAAATCGCATCATGTTAATTTTTCTTTATTTGTCAAAAAGCAAAACACTTTATTTTTATTGTGAGTATACAGAAAAAAAATAGAAACTGAACAGGATCGATTGATGTATTACACGAAAATGAAAGATCAAAATTAACAGAGCATTTGGTGTTTATTTTCATTGCTAAAAAAAAAAAACGAGCAAAACGCGCGGGCGCGTTTGTGGTCCCCTGAGGGTTAACATGTTTATAATTAACTGAAAAAAGCACAAATGTCAAGGCATGTCAGAACATCTCAAGGACCCCAAAAACAGCTTGGTCCCCAGAGGGTTAAAAAGGCGTTTGATAATTTGGGTAAATGTGTAAGCTATGTATGCTTTTATAATAAATGATCTATCTATCTATCTATCTATCTATCTATCTATCTATCTATCGTAATAATGTATGATTTGCAAAAATGAAAACTGCTGCTTCTGTGTAGATGAGAGAATCAAAGTGTGCGTTGTGCACACGCTACATTGATTATGACCAAGCATGCGCCCTTAAAATAGCATATGAATAACATGCGCAACGCGCCACTTACTTTAAACAATTTTTTCCTGGTTAGTGGCGCAATTGTTTTCTAAACCTGCAAAATAGCATGAAGGAACGTTTGCGCCGGAAGACGCCTCCTTTTTTGCGCTGAACCGCCCAGGGAGCGCAAGTTCATTCCCTAGTTTAGCGACGTGCTTCTGTGGAGGGAAAAGCGCGCTTTGCGCGGGTGCAAAATAGGAATGATACATGCGTCGGTGTACAAAGTCAATTGCGCTGGGTGCAAGATAGGGCCCAATATCTGGGTTTTCATCACAGATTTGCACAAAACGTTTGTGATATTTTCCAAATGTCAATAAAAAAAACTATTGCGAAATGATGCCGTTTCCATTAACCGATTTTATGCGACTAGAACGTATTTTTTTCTTCTCGCAAGAAATCATTCCAAAAATCATGGCAACTGATGTTAGTAGGTTTAAGTATATCGTAAGCCACTGCACTTGCCGTTATTTTTAACCAGAGGAGACTTAGGTGTATTATCCAAGCATTAATGGCAAGGAATTCCCCTTATACTTTGGGAGCAGCCACGTATGAGGTGTGTTTCTCCCTCCTATCTGCTTCAAGGTCTTGATAAATTGTGGCATTATTTTGTTGTTTATAATCCAGTATTCCTGTAATTCTTTTGTCTTTTATGAGTTTAATAAAGAATATTAATATTTTGTCCAAACATACGATGCCTTCATTATAGAAGGATTTAGTTTTTCCAAAATATTCCTTTTTCGAATTGCCTCGAAAAACCACGTCATGTGAGCGCAAATATTTTTTTTGCGATATATATGGGGGTTTTTGTGAAATTGACGTGTTTCCATTAGGTGTATTTTCAATTCACAATTATAATTTCTGCAAATTGAAGGGTAATGGGAACGCATTTACTTATGTCACCTAGTGGCCAACGTTTGAATAATCAATGACCCAGGTCCCAGCCGCAGAAACGCAACAGACAGTCAAAGTTGAATACAAAAATACACTTTATTAAGGGCCGACAAACACTAAATAAGAAATACCGATACGCAGGGCAAATTAAAATAGTTCACTAAATTCAAGTCTAAATTCAAGAAATCCTTTAGCCAGAAGTTAAGGTTCAGTGGTTGCGTGGCTTCTTGGTAGTTCGCTCCAACTGTCCTCCCCCAAAGCGGTCAAGCGGACATGTCCAGAGGGTCACGGCAGTCGTCAGACCCACAGGAGATAGTTACGACACTCTAGGCAGCAAACAGTGAGCATTGAGGAAGATTCCGGTGTAACTAAGGCAGTCTTCGCGGCAGCACTGAGCTCAGGGACCCCAAGATGGATAAGCCAGAGGCTAGAAAAGAGCATCAAGAATAACCACCAGCACCACAGATAAGGAGGACACATGCACACTGTAATACAATAAAATATAGTTACAGCCCTTCAGGCAACAATAGCGAGCGTTGAGGAAGGTTCGAGGGTAGCCACACAGTCTTCAGGACAGCGCCAGACACTGGGACCACAGAGTAGGTATAGCAGAGGCTAGAAGAGAGCAACCAAAATGACGACCGGCACCACAGATAACAGAGGGCACACACACTCACATTGTGTTGTAATAAAATATAGTTACGGTTCTTTAGACAGCAATAGCAATAGTTGAGAAAAGTCAGCTGCAGTACACCGGCGTTCAGACAAATCAGCCTGGGAACCTGGACTTCCTTTGCAGAGTAGTGGAGTGTGGAGTGCATTGATGACGACGACAGGTTTGTCCATGAGCAGATGTCTAAAAAGAGTCAAGTAGGGCAGAATAAGGGCAGGATTTTACAGTTCTACCCAAACACAATAAAACTAACACAATTCTGAAAAAAAGCTATTTTGTTTTCTAATTTTATCATTTTATCATCTTGACTTGTCAGTACACATAGAGTTTCTAAAAAAACTGGTGCCAAGGCCTTTCACTTTTAGTCAGCGCTCATCATCCTGGGTTTAAGACACTGTTCAACACTTGTTCAACAGATAGAACATCTTTCGAGACATCCTTCAATATGCAGGCTTCAACAGTTTAAACTAAACAACAACTGAAGGGAGAAAAAGGAGGCAGAGATGATAACTAGATAGATAAGCTTGAGGGAGGCAGGTGGACTTTAGAAACTTCCTCAAGTTTAGTTCTACCAGCACACTGGTCTCTTTTGTAGAGAGTAATGCTGCAAAGAGAATGGTCGATGTTGTGCTCGTAGAGTGTGAAGACATGAAAAGCAGGAGGAGGAATACTGCATTCCAATAATGACACACACGGCTGCCTCCACCTCATGCGATCAATGGCTGCTGAGCGGTCCGCTGCTCCCCAGAGCCAACCAAGGGCTTCCATTGTCGAGGAGAAAGTAGATAGGTGACAGGGGCCAAGAGGAGCGCTGGGATCAGGCCTCACACCTACCTGACAGACCGCAGATGCTAGGCCAGTCTTTATTGCTTCACAATCTGCTTTACTTAAACTAAATCTGGACTAGCTTCAAATCTGATAGTTTCTGAGAGATTTCCTTACACACTCCAAATTAGTTCCTTTTCTGGAGCTGCATGAAAAGAGAAGATTTATTGACAGTAGTGGTTTAATGCTCTTGAAGAGAATAACATTAGCATTATGTACATCCAGTTTTAGCCGAATGAGTCGTAGATATATAATATGCTGCATTAGCAGCTGTTGCTAATTACCATAATACGTCAGTATGCAATGTTAAAAAGTTGCATACTAGTGAAATGACAGATGCAGCCTGCAAGAAGTGTCATGCCTACTTTAGCATTCATACCTGTGAAAAAATGTCTAAGGCTCTGTTTCAAAATCGAGTGAATGCATCGGCTATAACAGTAACTGACTGATTTAGAACACTATTTAGATAGCATCACACAAACAGGTCTAAAATTATTATCTGGAAATATTTATTTACGCATGCTATTACAATTATTACAATTTTTATAAGCATTTCTATTTTAGTTAAAGTTTTTGTTGATTTTTGTTTTGTCACTTTTATTTCAGTTTTAGTCACTCTATTATATCAAGTTAAATTAAATGAAAATATGAAACATTGTCTTGGGAATTACTGAAATGAAATAAGTTTAATGTTTTTATATGCTATGATAAGTGCCCTATATTTTGAGCTTACTGAAATAAAAGTAAACTCAAAATGTAGTGCACTTTGTTATAGCAACAATATATACTGGTGACAAGCCAGCATTACACGTTTTCTAAAAGTTTTAAAGCAAGTGTGCTTGTGCTTCTGTGTGTATCCATAAGTGTATACATGAGCTCCAAACCTACCTGAATTTTCCTGCCGGCGCTGTTGTCTAATACCCCATGAACCCTGTCAGTGGAGGCAGCAACCCCCAACCCCCCTCCAGTATGGTATTTTTTAAGACTAACTCTGCACTAACCCAGGTGCCAACTGCCAAGGCCTGCCGCAATGCACAGTTACTGCACAAACCTACTAATGATTCTTTTTTTCCCCAGCCACAGAATTTCCTCCTTCCATTAACCTGTCAATTAGAGCTCAGCTCCAGGGCAGCCCAAATATCAGTGCTGGTAAACGCACACGTGGGAGAGGTGGGGGGGCTCTATCTGCCCTGGGGGGAACTGACTGTGATTGAAACCCACTCATCCCCTTTGCTCTTTGGGCCCGTCCCTCTCTGCTCTCTGGGCTCTAGCTGCCCTAACAAGCTCTGACACGCGGCACTGAGCACAGGAGCAGGCCTGCGGGGCAGGGGAGGAGTAGCACTATGCTCATTGATAATCAGGTCTCGTCCCCTGAGCAGCGGTCAAACAGAACAGGCCGCATCTCGGCCTGCAGCACTAATCCCACCCGCATGGCTCAGCGTTGGTGTCAAGTTGCTGATACACCTGCCTCCATAATACGTGTCAGAAATGAAGAGTGAAGCGCATGTGTGCACGCAAATGTGTCTGTTTTAAAACCTGTTATGTCTGCTGCTCTGTTTAATTGGTTTATCTGTTTGCAGAAGTGCATTAGCGTTTTGGAGTAGGCTATGTGCACTCTTGCGGATGGCAAAGTTTTTGTTTGTCTTTGCCAATATAATGGACTCACATTTGATCTCATCACACCGAGTCTTTTTCTTCTGTTTTCTTTGTTCCGCTAATTGGGAGAAGATCTGATTTATGTAGGCCTACATCCAAATAGGAGTTTTTATTATGGCATTGCTTATTGATGAAATGCATGACTCACAGAGCACGGGCAAACTGAGCACGACACCATCTAGAATGATAAAACCCAAGACGACACACAAAAATTCACTCCACTTGATTCCTCATACATCTTGTGAGCTTGCTGAGGTTTTGTGGGTAAGTGGTTGCGTTTGATTCCAGTGTTATTTTAGTATCATTTAAATACTATTAAAATATGTATTTATATTTTGATATATATTTTATTTTTATATTTTAAGTTTCATGAAGTTTCAAGTTTTTTATATATAAGTTTAAAGTTTTGTTTTAGTCATTTTGTTGTGCTCTCATTTGTCATTTTTCTTAGGCTCCACCTCTCTAATCTTCAGTTGGTTCGGGAACCTGTCAATCTCAATTCCTTCGCTGCCAATCAAGTTTCCCGCCAGCCATTTAAAAAAACACCAAAATGAACGTGAGGGAGGCAACTTGGTTTTTCTTATTAGTTAGGTTAGAGGTTTAATTAAAAGTTAGACTGAGTTTTGTTTTGTTCTTTTCTTTTCTGTTATCACTAATTAACCCCTTTTCTCTTTGTTTTTTTTTCCTGATATTTCTGTGATCTGAAAATATTTTAATAATTTTTCTGTACTTATTTTCATCATCATTATTACCATTTTCCACCTTTTTTTTTACAGTTATTTTCACTTATGTATAATAAGTTTTAAAATTTTGTATAAAAACGATACTAGGTTACTTGCGTAACCACGGTTCTCTCTAGAAGAGGGAACGAGTATTTGCGTAAGCTAGCTTACGCTACGGGGAAAAGTCATCTTTTCTCGAGATACTGAAGCCAAAAATTATCCTAATTTTTCATATATTGTCAACGCAGTGCAGCAGGCAGCACAGCAGAGCTAGAGCGGGCAATACTGCGCGCTCATTGGCTGCCGCGCGGCAACTGCTTAAGCCTACCAGTGAGCCCCGCGTGACGTCACGCCCAATGAGGGCGCGCGCGCCCTCGCGCGTCACAGCCCGCCATAAGGGGCGGCGTCAGAGCGTATATAAGGAGGGCTCGGAGGCTGAAATCTCTGGTTTCTGTCGAATGAAGCGACATAGCTCGAGGCGTGAGCACGGCAGGGAACGCAAATACTCGTTCCCTCTTCTAGAGAGAACCGTGGTTACGCAAGTAACCTAGTATCGTTCTCTTACGAGAGGTTCTCTCGTATTTGCGTAACAATTTACTACACTCATAACACTGCCGGCATGGGCCGGATGACCAGACATTGAGCTCTTTTTGCGAGTTATCTGGGTCGCCGTAAAAATGGCGTTTGCGTGCAGGCGAGCGAGTTGAGAAACTGGCTCGTTGGCTGCGGAAAACACTACTGCAGTAGCCTTGAATAAGGGGACTGGCAGAGGAAGGCAGACGAGTTTGGACGGTGGTCCGGCCGCGGCGGGACTCAGCCGTCTTTTCCCCCCGGCGCGTGCTAGGAGGACTTCGCAGGCTCGGGTTTCAGTACAACCTTAGGCCGGGGACCCCGTGGGGCCGGCGGCCTGTGCTGGCTGGATGACCGCGATCTCGGGCGGCCACGCCGCTGTGAAGGCGGAGGGCGAGATGGGCGCTGGGTAGAGCTGCGTGCAGGAGGCTGTTTCTGCGAGCGGCCTGCAGCAGAGCTCGAGCGGCGGGGCAGGAACAGGTTCATGGCCTCTGAAGCTTTCTGGACCTCAGAAAAGCGATCCACTAGGCCGCTCACTGCCGGGCCGAAGAGGCCGGTGGGGGAAAGCGGGGCGTTAAGAAAAACGGACCGCTCTGCCTCTCCCATGTCAGCCAATGTCAGCCAGAGGTGGCGCTCTGTGACGGTCAGAGAAGCCATCGAACGCCCAATAGCCTGAGCTGCAGTCTTCGTAGCGCGAAGGGAGAGATCCGTCGCGCTGCGCAGGTCTGTCAATGCGGTCTGCTGACGAAGGAGGTCTGCCTGGAAGATTTGAAGGACCGCCATAGTGTGCAGGGCTGAAGCGGCTTGACCAGCGGCGGAGAAGGCGCGGCTGACAAAGGCTGAAGTGGTCCTGCAGGCCTTAGACGGGAGGGCAGACTTTGAACGCCATCTCGCGGATGGGGGGCAAAGGTGCGCTGCGACCGCCTGTTCGACCGGAGGGATGTTGATGTATCCCTTCTCCGTGGCTCCGTCCACGTGCGAGAGGGTCGCTGAGGCTGGAGAGCGAAGTCTGGCCGAAACTGGAGCGTCCCACGACTTAGAAAGCTCTGCGTGAAGCTCCGGCAGAAAGGGCGCTGATTTAGACGCTGGTGACTGGCGGCGGCTGGGCAGAAAGAACCCGTCGAGCCTGTTCGGCGCGGGCGCCGCAGGTGGGGACCAATCGAGGCCCAGGTTTTCGACGGCCATAGTGAGGAGGCGGAGAAGCTCGGCGTCCAAACTGGCATGGGTTCTCCCAGACTCGTGAGTAGAGGAAGCGGCGGAGCGGTGAGAACCGGACCACCCTTCGCTGTCTGACGCCAGTAGAGAGCAGCTGTCCAGTAGCGCGTCATCCTCCGCTTCATCCCCTGAGGCGACGGCATCGCGGGCGGTAGCCGGCGGCTGCGCGTCGGGAAGCGGGGGCGGAGAAGGAGAGAGCGAGGCTCGCGGGAGGGCCTCCGGCGAAAGCCTGACTCGCATCTCGGACTCCGGTGGTCTCTGAGAGCGGCGCTTCTTATTGCGCGGCCCGGAGACTGGAGCGGAGTCGGCGTTGAACAAGGCGAGTCGAGCCCGCAGGGTCGACATCGGCAGTTCCTCGCAGAATTCACAGCCGCGGCGGCGTGGTCACGTCCCAGGCAGAGAGCGCAGATCAAATGGCGGTCTCCGTCGCTGAGGTGAGAGCGGCAGGAGCCGCAGGAATTGTGAGGCATTTTGCAACAAACGCCTCTGCTCTTTTAGTGGTGTAGTGACGAAAAACACACACACACACACAGCAGAAAAGGATATGTCGCCGGATAGCTGAGCTGGCACGGCAGGCTGAAGGCGGCGAGAATTCGTCCGGCTTCCTCAGGCGCTGTCCTAAGCTGGCTCGGTGCTCTTTCGACGGCGGCGGCTTCTCTCGGAGAACAGCGATGCGAGCGCTTCGCTGAAGAGACAGAAATCAGAGATTTCAGCCTCCGAGCCCTCCTTATATACGCTCTGACGCCGCCCCTTATTGCGCGCCCTCATTGGGCGTGACGTCACGCGGGGCTCACTGGTAGGCTTAAGCAGTTGCCGCGCGGCAGCCAATGAGCGCGCAGTATTGCCCGCTCTAGCTCTGCTGTGCTGCCTGCTGCACTGCGTTGACAATATATGAAAAATTAGGATCATTTTTGGCTTCAGTATCTCGAGAAAAGATGACTTTTCCCCGTAGCGTAAGCTAGCTTACGCAAATACGAGAGAACCTCTCGTAAGAGAACAAGGAACTCCCGTACACTATCAGTACTTCCAAATGAGTATCAAAATTTTATTAGCAACGTTTTGGTCTCACAACCTTCATCAGACCTTGCCTGATGAAGGTTGTGAGACTGAAACGTTGCTAATAAAATATTGATACTCATTTGCAAGAATTGATAGTGTATGGCTCATCTGGCTCATTTAGTCTTTTTTTCCCACGCACCTATAACCTCCAGGTGTGAGATGGTGATTGCTAATTCACTTATGTATAATAAATTACTTTTATTTCACATTACTTTGTTCCGTGTTGTCTCTTGCCTGCACCACCATCACTCAAAATTTTATCATAACCTCAATGTTATCTCTTCTGACCCTAGACCATAAGAGGACGTAACAATGTATATGTTATTTTATTCCAGCTTCTTTTTATTTTATGAATTGCATAAGTTACACCATGGGGCTATCCCAACCTAAACTATCCTTGCCATGCCATAAAAATATCAAATTATCTGACCTTGACCTTGATGTAAGTTTCTTTTTTTCTGCATGTTTCTGTTTATTAGTCACACCAAATGATTTTGATTTGACAGACACATTGTTTTCCTAATATTCATAGTAGCTACTTCACTGCTTATTTTTATTTTTATTTTTATTTTTTTTAAATAATAATAATGATAAAAAGATTATAGCAAACTACTTAATACAGTTTTATTTTCAAGAATTACATTTTGTATTAGCCTTTTTTTTTGTCACTATTATATCGAGGCAACTGTACCACACTGTAAAAAGTGAATGTGCATTTCTAATTGCTTTCTAACCGGTTGCAGAGAGTATGTTTGAGCCATGCGTCTTGCAGCCTCGGCAGCTCGTAAAAAGCAGAATGCTGTATGAAAGCAGCAGTATTAAGCACAAAATATGGGACTGAAAACCATAGTGCTGTGTAAAAAATCACTATAATAGTCCAAATGCTTACGCTGCCGTCTTTTCGTTTTGAGGTAGGAAAGTCTCGGGATGTCTTCTTTTTAGATGCTCTTGCGAGTGTGCAGAGCACCATTCACATCATTCAGTCTCTGTTGTAAAAATGTCCACACTTTAGGTCAGGCTTTTTGTAATAACCACTGCCTACAAATTCTAATTTTGTTGTTGTAACCTACTTCAATCAGTTTTGTGTAACATAAAAAAAGGAAATGCTGTTTTAACTTAATTGAGTTACACTGGCCCAACATACAATTTCCAATAAAGCTCAGGATGGACACATTCGATACATCCGCACCTGCTTCTTGCTGTTCGGCGAATTTTGCTTCAATGAGAAATTGTGATATGGGGCTATTATACATATTAAGTTGCATCAAAGTGAAAATCGCAATTGACAGCGCTACTCTTCAGCACAATGGTAACCATAACATTCGATAACAGAAAATCCTAAATGTTTAACATAACTGAATACTAAACATTAACATAAATTATACATTTTTTCCCTTTACTGAAAAACACATAAAATAACACTTCCCCAAATTTACTATTCTAATGCAGTTCCTTGCAAAGAATGCTGGGAACTACAGATCCACTGCTCAGGGTTGTATTTCTTAAAAGCATTGTGAGCTAAGTTGATCGTTGAGACCATTGGTGGCAAAGGTTCTACGATCAACTTAGCTCACGATGCTTTTGAGAAATAAATCTGTAGTTCCCAGTATGCTTTGCAAGGGACTGCATGAGGATAGTAAATTAGGGGATTAAGTGTTATTGTTTGTGTTTTTCAGGAAAGGGAAAGATGTTGGTAGTTTATGTTAATGTTTAATATTCAGTTATGTTGAACATTTAGGAGTTTCTGTTACTGAATTTTGTGGTTTCCATTGTACTGAAGAGTAGCGTTTGTGCTTAGGCTATAGGCTATAGTGACAGTACCTACACCAGTCTTTTCTTAGTAGTTCATTATATACATTGTGCATAATGATGAACAACACTATTTTGTAAATCATATAAAACAAAAAAGATTATATAAATTAAGTAATATTATCTAGCTGAAGAAATCAGGTTATATCTACTGACAGGTTTTTTTTTTTTTTTTTTTTTTTTTCTTCTTTCAGGTTGATTGAATTCAGTTATAATCAGTAATCCCAAATCATGTATTTCATTTCAACAACAACAACAATTTTTTTTTTAAATAGTTTATTTCATTTCAACAAAACCAGTTATTATAGATGTTACCACATGAAGTACATTTCACAAGTTGAGCTGACTAAACATTTTTTTCAGTGCACTCTGTCATTTGGAACTTTAAGCCCTTTAAAACATTTTAATTCAGAAATTAAAACATGCTCATAAAAAATATGTATTCAAGTCATTGTATGAGTGTAATGATAAACAGGTCGGAAGCAATTGCAAGTAAAATGTTTATTTCAGTACAGACATACTCAGAAGTCAAACAGCATGAAAACATTCAGCGTCGTCGGGAGTCCTCTCTCTCTCGCTCTCACTCTTGGGCAAACAGGAACGCAGACAGCAGGAGAGGTGACGCAGGGACTGAGATGGGCAGTGAAGAGTGCTGATGACGGCTGGTGAGTGGTGAGATCGGCGGTGATGTAGTCCAGGATCCGGTGCACACGAAACACGAGGAACAGGGAAATAAGCACGCGAACAGGATGCATCAAACAACGATCTGACAAACAATGGAACGAAAGACAGGGCATTAAATAAAGGCTGATGATGGCAAAATCAGCGACAACGCCCACATGAAACAAGGAACGTAACGAGACACACCCACCCAACACAAACACATGAGACTAGAATGAGACAGTGGATCTGACAACCGTGACAATGAGTTGTGTTTTAATGTACTTTTGAATACACAAATACACTGAATAATTTAAAGGACAAAAAAGCATCACAGCTTCATGGGATGGCAAAGTCCACCGGCTGCACACTTCGGAATCTTTTTAGACCCAGTAGATCATCCTATACTGTTGAATACATCATGAATACTGAGTTTTCAGACATCCTCTTTGTTTGAGCATTGTTGACGGTGTGCATATTTGGACGCAGGGATTGTAAAAGGCCCTTCTCAATGTGTTTAGAGCCAAAACTGCATAGACAATGACACACTGACACATACATGTTGACAGACAGCTCATAAAACACACACACACACACACACACACAACTGCGAAGGTGTGATCAAGGTTCAGCCTTGGGTGTTCAGACAGGTATGGAAGCAGGAGCTCTGGTCCCCAAGGCTTGAGGAAATCTGGATGTACTTTTTGAATTATTGATGCAATGTAGACTATGCATAATGCAAAATACATGTACTGGGGAGACCTGGGGCAATGCTTTTGGAGGCAAGCAAGCAGGCTGTTTTCAGCACAGCCAAAATGGGCACTAGATCCCAGTTTAGAAGCCTTGCCTGACAAGACCTGCAGCACTAAAGTGTGTACAGCTCATTGTTCTGTAGAGAGGTTTTATGCCCACAATATAGCTTTACACTCCAGCCATTAGATATAGTACACATACATTTATAGAAAAATTCTGTACATCAGATCATTTCTATAGTTGCCTTTTTTGTTTCTGTAAGAGCTTTGTGAACCAAATCTGAACAAATTAATATTTCAGCACATGACTTAGTGCTTCTCTAGACAGCAATGATTTACCAGGCAATTCTATTCCATTTGTTACATTCAAATCATTTTGTTTGTTGTCCTTGTCCATCTCAACTTTTTAAAATGCATCTAAACTCTAAATCACTCAAGTTTTTGCTTGATGTTGCACATACTAAAAATGTATAAGCAATTGTTGAAATTAACTAAGATTAATAAATGCTTCAGAAGTATTTTTTCCCCTCCTTGAACTGCCACCTTAACGTGGTGGAGGGGTTTGAGTACCCGAATGACCCTAGGAGCTATGTTGTCCGGGGCTATATGCCCCTGGTAGGGTCTCCCAAGGCAAACAGGTCCTAGGCGACGGGTCAGACTAAGAGCGGTTCAAAAAACCCTTATGAGAAAAAATAAATCAAGGACCGTGACGTCACCCGGTATGGCGCAGCCGGGGCCCCACCCTGGAGCCAGGCCCGGGGTTGGGGTTAGAGGTCTGCACGGGCTTTAAACTGAAGCCCGAACACGGCCCGTACCCGCGATCATTTAACCCGACCCGACCCGACAATTACATTTAAATGTTAAGCCCGAACCCGACCCGAACCTGAGGTCCACTCTATATCTCACAGAAAATAAATACCATTTTTGCAATATGTTGTATTTAATGATTGCTTGAAACGGTAAACAAATACATGTAACGTTAGGCGCAGCGGCCCTCAGCACAGCAGTAAGAGAAAAACTTACCAGTAACGTAACTTTGCTGTGGTCGAAGTCGAACAGGTGTAACAGTCACAAATTTCTCTGGAACTCAAACTTTAAACTATAAAAAAAGTCCCCGCAGTGTTTACACAAATATATCCTTCTCAGTATGAGTTATGAAGGAAGAGAACGGCATCGACAGTTGATGGTTTCAGCGCCGTCCTCCTCTGATTGAAAGTTAGTCCAGCTGCGCTGAAGTTTCTCTCGCTGCTGCTGCTACTTGCAGGGATTCTGAGGATACTACGGGCCAGTTTTGACAGTAAGGGGAAAACACCGCTGTTGTTTTTCCACCAACCCAAGAGATCCCGCTCTTCTTCCATGTCGTGGTTGCGGCTGGAGTATTGCGTAACCATTGCGTAACCTCATCTGCGGTTTCACCGAGGGGCACGTTTACCCACTCCTCCAACTCTGCCACTATCTTGCTTCTTTTAGTGGCCGGTTCAGCCACCTGTTCAGCTGGCTCGTTGCCTGTGGTAAAGCTGGCAAACCGACGCCTGGCTTCTTGCTGGATATCATCTCTGTCAGGGAGAGACAGCATGTGGAGCTGACAGAACTTTGGCCAAAGGAATATGGCAATCTTATGTAGTGTCTGGATTTTGATTTTGCGGTTCAGCCATTCTAGATGCCGCTCACGAATGATGGCCTGATGAGGACTGTCTGACGCCACAGGTCTGCAGTGGCGCTTAAGCCTCTCGTGCCACAAAACAACCAGGTTAAGTGTGGGGTATTGGTCACCCTCTAGTTCCCTCTGAGCGTGGTAAAATGGACGAAGAAATTCCAGCAGGAACTCCAAGACATCTGGAGATATTTCGTCGATTTTTCGGCTTTCCCCTCGGCTTTCCCCTCGGCTTTCAAGTTTTTCTCGAAGCTCAGCCTACACCTGCTTAATTGAATCCAAGGTAAGGAACACCGTGCTAAACCTGGTGTCTGACATTTGCCTGACAGTTGTTGATAACTGACTTATTATACCCGTTCGCTTGACATATCATACAAGTGCCTTTGCTGCCAGCAAAGTCTGTGTGACCTCTGGTGCGCTGTCTTGTAGTTCGGCAGAATCAAGCGCGTGTTTGAGAACTGTGTTATAAACATGGTCCTGACAATCCAGGCGATGATACGGCGCGAGTGCAGCAATCATGTTTGATCCCTGGTCAGTGACCCAGACCACTTTGTTCATAACACAAGCATCAAATCTTAGTACAGATACGAGCAGTCTCTGTAATTCTCTCCGTATGTTGTCACCGGTTTTCGCTTCTTCAGGAGGGAACATCGCTGTTGTAAGGACTCTGCTTCGAAGCAAAAAATCAGGTGTAATGTAGTGGCAAGTGATAGTTAAGAAACTGATCTTGCGATAATCGTCAGTCCACATGTCGGTGGTCATCCCAACACTAATATCAGACATGTTGATCTCCGATATTTCTTTGACCAGCGCCTGTCTTTTGGAGGCCGCGGTTTCCTTGCATCTCCGAGAGATGGTTGTGGGATCAGGTAACACACTGTCCACTGAGACACGGCCATATGTAGCCCCCACATTTATTAGGTCTTGCGCTAGGTTAATAAAACCTTTTCCAGCAACCGTATGAAACGATCTAATATCCCGACAGCAAAACTCCACACATTTTTCTGTTACATTAGATTTTACAGAAGCTGGTACTGACTTGGCTGTTGGAGATAGATAGTCCGAAAGAGATGACTGTCTGTTGTTACTACTAGCGGCTAGGCCTGCTGTTGGATGAGTGCATCCACGATCAGTGTGTCGCTGTAGAGAAGATGTACCTGTCTTTTTGCTGTCATACGCCAAGACAGCTTTGCAAGCTCTGCACTGCACGTAGCCACTGGGCTCTTTACTGGTTGAAACAACAAGATCATAATGCTTCCAGATTGCAGCTTTTCCTGCATCATTTGGAACTGTTATAAGTTTTCCCTCAGTTATTTTTTGCTTTATCAGACTCATGGTTGGTTTGTTTGCTTGCTGTCATCTGCTGTCTGTGTGTGTTGTGACTGAATGAATGAAATAGCGCGCGAAAGCGATAGCGCATGCGCAAAACAGTTTTGTGATATAAATTATATAATGATAAAATAAAACAAATTATTTATTTATTTATGTATTTATTATATCAAATTCAAACTCGGTAGGCAGCTGACAGAATTCCTTTTCTTTGGCGTGCAGGTGAATCCCAAAATATTAGCGAGAAGAAACCGCTCTGGATGAAATGTGAATTTTAAAATAAATTAAATGAACAATAACTTAAATAAAAGTGCTTTCACGAGTTCACATGTTAATGAAATCTGATGTAATATTATAATGCGTATTTGGCTTGCTGTCCGGGGGGAGGGCTCCGAGCTCGGAATTCGGCCCGACCCCAGAGTACTCCCCCCTATGAATGTATAGATCATAGGTATCTATGAGCAGGCCCATCTGAATGTGAGGTGATGGGGTGGTGGCGGGATGCTGAGAAATTTGTCATGAGACAGGAGGTAAGGGAAGGCTTTATTTATACTGGCTTCTTCTTGTGCTGATTGGATGATTACCTGAACATGCTCCTCCCGAACTTTGTTACATAAAACTTCATTTAAAAAAATAATTTAATGTTGTAATTTAATAAATAATAATGTTTTTTTTAAGCACTTTTATTTAAGTTATTGCTGTTGTTATATAAAAGTGCTTAAAAAAACATTTTGTTTGTATATATATATATATATACAAACGAAATGTTTTTTTTTAAAGCATTTTATTTAAGTTATTGCTGTTGTTCATTTAATTTGTTTTAAAATTCACATTTCATCCAGAGCGGTTTCTTCTCGCTAATATTTTAAAATAATATTTTAAATAAAAGTGCTTAAAAAACATTTTGTTTATTGCTGTTATTCATTTAATTTGTTTTAAAATTCACATTTCATCCAGAGCGGTTTCTTCTCGCTAATATTTTAAAACAATATTTTAAATAAAAGTGCTTAAAAAACATTTCGTTTGTATATATTATATAGGCTATACAAATGAAATGTTTTTTTTTAAAGCACTTTTATTTAAGTTATTGCTGTTGTTCATTTAATTTGTTTTAAAATTCACATTTCATCCAGAGCGGTTTCTTCTCGCTTTGCAATGTTTTCGCTTTCTTCTCGATGTGCAATGTGTGCATAGGCTACACAGAGAGAGAGAGCCTGTGGTCTGCGTAGCCTATATATTGCACATCTGCGCACGCAACTTTCTCTCTCTTGCGTGCCGGTCACCACAACACAGCAAGCAGGCAAAGCACACGGCACGCAAACTATATATAGCCTATTTAGTTTTTCTTAGTTACAAACCTGAACCCGACCCGAACCCGAGGCTGTTCAATAAAAATTCGGGTCGGGTAGCAGACCTCTAGGGCTCATATGCGAGCGCCTGGTGGCCGGGCCTTCCCCCACAGGGTCCGGCTGGGCTCAGCCTGAAGGAGCGAAGGAGCGAAGGAGCCTTCCCGTGGGCTCACCACCTGCAGGAGGGACCGTAAGGGGCTGGTGCTGAGAGGATCGGGCAGCAGTCGAAGGCGGGGGCCTCGACAACCCGATCCCTGGATACGGAAGCTAGCTCTAGGGACGTGGAATGTCACCTCGCTGGCGGGGAAGGAGCCTGAGATTGTGCGTGAGGTTGAGAGGTTCCGACTAGAGATAGTCGGGATCACCTCTACGCACGGCTTGGGCTCTGGAACCACACTCCTCGAGAGAGGATGGACTCTTCACCACTCTGGAGTTGCCCATGGTGAAAGGCGGCGGGCTAGTGTGGGTTTGCTTATAGCCCCCCAGCTCAGCCGCCATGTGTTGGAGTTTACCCCGGTGAACGAGAGGGTCGTTTCCCTGCGCCTACGGGTCGGGGATAGGTCTCTCACTGTCGTGTGTGCCTACGGGCCAAACGGCAGTGCAGAGTACCCGGCCTTCTTGGGGTCTCTGGGAGGGGTGCTGGAAAGTGCTCCGACTGGGGACTCCGTCGTTCTACTGGGAGACTTCAATGCCCACGTGGGCGGTGACAGTGACACCTGGAGGGGCGTGATTGGGAGGAACGGCCCCCCTGATCTGAACCCGAGCGGTGTTCAGTTATTGGACTTCTGTGCTAGTTACAGTTTGTCCATAACGAACACCATGTTCAAGCATAAGGGTGTCCATCAGTGCACGTGGCACCAGGACACCCTAGGCCGTAGGTCGATGATCGACTTTGTGGTCGTTTCATCTGACCTGCGGCCGTATGTCTTGGACACTCGGGTAAAGAGAGGGGCAGAGCTGTCAACTGATCACCACCTGGTGGTGAGTTGGATCCGATGGCGGGGGAGGAAGCTGGACAGGCTCGGCAGACCCAAGCGTACTGTGAGGGTCTGCTGCGAACGTTTGGCCGAGTCTCCTGTCAGAGAGATCTTCAACTCCCACCTCCGGCGGAGCTTCGACCGGATCCCGAGGGAGGCTGGAGATGTTGAGTCCGAGTGGACCATGTTCTCCACCTCCATTATCGAAGCGGCCGCTCTGAGCTGTGGCCGTAAGGTCTCCGGTGCCTGTCGAGGTGGCAATCCCCGAACCCGGTGGTGGACACCAGAAGTAAGGGATGCCGTCAAGCTGAAGAAGGAGTCCTATCGGGCCTGGTTGGCTTGTGGGACTCCTAAGGCAGCTGACGGGTACCGGCAGGCCAAGCGAACTGCAGCCCGGGTGGTTGTGGAGGCAAAAACTCGGGCCTGGGAGGAGTTCGGTGAGGCCATGGAGAAGGACTATCGGCTGGCCTCGAAGAGATTCTGGCAAACCGTCCGGCACCTCAGGAGAGGGAAGCAGTGCCCTACCAATGCTGTTTACAGTAGAGGTGGGGAGCTGTTGACCTCAACTGGGGATGTCGTTGGACGGTGGAAGGAATACTTAGAGGATCTCCTCAATCCCGCCATCACGTCTTCCATTGAGGAAGCAGAGGCTAAGGGCTCAGAGGTGGACTCGTCCATCACCCAAGCTGAAGTCACCGAGGTAGTCAAGAAACTCCTCGGTGGCAAGGCACCGGGGGTGGATGAGATCCGCCCTGAGTACCTCAAGTCTCTGGATGTTGTGGGGCTGTCTTGGCTGACACGCCTCTGCAGCATCGCGTGGCGGTCGGGGACAGTGCCTCTGGGATGGCAGACCGGGGTGGTGGTCCCACTTTTTAAGAAGGGGGACCGGAGGGTGTGTTCCAACTATAGGGGGATCACACTTCTCAGCCTCCCTGGGAAGGTCTATGCCAGGGTACTGGAGAGGAGAATACGGCTGATAGTAGAACCTCGGATTCAGGAGGAACAGTGTGGTTTTCGTCCAGGCCGTGGAACACTGGACCAGCTCTATACCCTCTACAGGGTGCTGGAGGGTTCATGGGAGTTTGCCCAACCAGTCCACATGTGTTTTGTGGATTTGGAGAAGGCATTCGACTGTGTCCCTCGCGGCGGCCTGTGGAGGGTGCTCCAGGAAGTATGGGGTCCGGGGTCCTTTACTAAGGGCTGTCCGGTCCCTGTACGACCGAAGCAGGAGCTTGGTTCGCATTGCCGGCAGTAAGTCAGAGTTGTTCCCGGTGCATGTTGGACTCCGGCAGGGTTGCCCTTTGTCGCCAGTTCTGTTCATAATTTTAATGGACAGAATTTCTAGGCGCAGCCAGGGGCCGGAGGGTGTCCGGTTTGGTGACAACGCGATTTCGTCTCTGCTCTTTGCAGATGATGTTGTCGTGTTGGCTTCATCAAACCAGGACCTTCAGCATGCACTGGGACGGTTTGCAGCCGAGTGTGAAGCGGCTGGGATGAGAATCAGCACCTCCAAATCCGAGGCCATGGTCCTCAGTCGGAAAAGGGTGGCTTGCCCACTTCAGGTTGGTGGAGAGTTCTTGCCTCAAGTGGAGGAGTTTAAGTATCTTGGGGTTTTGTTCACGAGTGAGGGAAGGATGGAACAGGAGATTGACAGACGGATCGGTGCAGCTTCTGCAGTAATGCGGTCGATGTACCGGTCTGTCGTGGTGAAGAAAGAGCTGAGCCGCAAGGCGAAACTCTCGATTTACCGGTCAATCTACGTTCCTACTCTCACCTATGGTCATGAGCTTTGGGTCATGACCGAAAGGACAAGATCCCGGATACAGGCGGCCGAAATGAGCTTTCTCCGCAGGGTGGCTGGGCGATCCCTTAGAGATAGGGTGAGAAGCTCGGTCACTCGGGAGGAGGTCAGAGTAGAGAAGGTACTTCCCGGGAAGGTGTTCCGGGCGCGTCCCACTGGGAGGAGACCCCAGGGAAGACCTAGGACACGCTGGAGAGACTATGTCTCCCGGCTGGCCTGGGAACGCCTCTGTGTCCCCCCGGAAGAGCTGTAAGAAGTGTCTAGGGAGAGGGAAGTCTGGGCATCTCTGCTTAGACTGCTGATTTCCTGAGTCTGTGGTGTCAGAGGGAGAAGACGACACATCCTGCAGCTCGCTGGAGGGGTCAGGCTGCATAATCATCTCTAAAACTTCACTACAAGTCAAGCCCTTTTTCATGTTGCTTGCTGCTCTTCTCACCATCAAATGACCAGCAGGCTTGCATGCAAGTGTTTAAATCCACTTGCTTTGTTTAGTCTGCATTTCTCACCATCAAAAGGCAGCAGATGCATAAATACACTTACTTTGTTTTTGTTTACTCCATGTAGTTCTGAGAGCTGAGGTGCATATTTTGATTTTCTCAGATGCTTCAAGGTGAGTTCTCATACTCTCTCTTTCACACACACACTCTCTCACACACACACACACACACACACACGCACACACACACACACACACACACACACACACAAATATGCTATTATACTCCATATAACTCCATGTAAAAGCCAGAAACTAAGCTTTTTTTTGCACAGGCCTATCTAAAGGGTTAATGGTGCCACCTGGTTATCAACAGTAAAAATTACCAATTTTACCTCTTCCCAACAGGGAAAACCACCAACAATCAAAAATGCATGATTATATGGTGTCATGGCTTTGCAATCAAAAAATATGGTTATAATGGAAGTCAATGGGGCAAAAACAGCCACGAACAGTAAATGAGGGAGAAAAAGTTAAAATCTAATGCTGCACAAAAACTAACAATGCATCAAAACCAATGTTGTTTCTAAATTTTGACATGTCCAAGACTGTGATAAAAGGTAAAAAAAAATCCAGTCCACATTCACATTTTATATTGAAAATAAGTAATTTTGTGTGTTTTTTTCCCAAATCAGTGACATCATTTATGAATTTGGCAATTAAAGAGTTAAAATCCTGATTTTTTTTTAAACATTTAGTAGTTTTGATCAGGACTGTAGTGGATACCCCGTAGTGGATGAAAACATCCCCAACAGCACATAGGGGTTAATCAATGACAAGACCTAGTTTGTAAATAATGGTAAATAATGTAACTAGTTTGTAAATGATGCTATACTTCATTTAGAAATGATAAATTGATCATTAATAAAGTATGAAAATACAATTATTAAACACATTATAGATATGCTTATAAATCAAGAATAAGGCATTTATAGCTGTATTTGTAAATTGCTTATTAATGTCTATTAATGCTTTATAAATGATGAATTAACTGTTTAGTAATGCTTAACTAATGATTAATAGCATGCAGTTATTATAAAGTGTAACCAAAAAAAAAAAAAAAAGAAGTTCTGTCATGAATTATTCACCCTCATTACGTTCCAAACCTGTAAGACTTTTGTTCATCTTCGGAATACAAATGAAGATCTTTTTGATGAAATCTGAGAGCTTTCTGGCCCTCTATTGACAGTCTACACAACTACCACTTTCAAGCCTCAGAAAGGTAAAGACATTATAAAAGTAATCCATTTGACTCCAGTGGTTTAATCTCAATATTATGAAGTGCTTTGTTTGCACAAAAAAAACCCTCATATTTTACCATTTTATTTAAAAAAATATTAATCTCCAACATGAGGTTCATGAGAGCACCACGACACGTGTGTTGTGTTGATGCGAGAGCAGACGCTGTTGCTTGAACTTGCATCGGAGATTAATGTTTTGTAAATAAAGTGGTAAATTATGTTATCTTTTGCGCAAAGTGCTCACGTCACTTCATAAAACTGAGGTTCAACCATTGGAGTCACATGGATTACTTTAATGTCTTTACCTTTCTAGGAAAGTGGTAGTTGCATAGACTGTCAATGGAGGTAAAGAAAGCTCTCAGATTTCCTTCAAAATATCTTCATTTGTGTCCCCATTAAACATCGTATAATTTTTTAAATATTGCTGACTACTTACAAAGTACTAAATGGTTTAGCTCCCCAGTACTTGAGAGAGCTCTTAACGCATTATAGTCCTTCACGTCGACTGCGATCTCAAAATTCTGGCCAGTTGCTAATACCTAGAATATCAAAATTGACTGCTGGCGGTAGTTTATTTAGCATCTAAACTTTGGAACAGTCTTCCTAACATTGTCTAGGAAGCAGACACATTCTGTCAGTTTAAATCTAGAATAAAAACGCATCTCTTTTACCTGGCATTCATATAGAACATTACATTTATATTATTCAAATCAGTTAATTGATTATTAGGCTGCATAGATTAGGTCAGCTGGAAACGGGGACACTTCCCATAACACCTGATGTACTCGTTACATCATAAGAAGAATGGCATCTACGCTAATGTTAGTCTTTCTGTTTATTCCGAGGTTTACTGAAATCACCTGGATCCAGGCCGTATCCAGATCAGATGGTGGACCTGCGCCTGGACCCATCCATGACGCATCCCTGAAGTGCCAGCCTCATCAGCCCTGTGAAGGCCTCATCAACACGACAGCCATCGGCACTGATCCTCAACAAAGTCGTCTCCATACAGGCATGATGACTCCGTCTTCCAACCAGATAATATTCTGAATGTTCTGATCCAAGCTGTAATGCTGCCTGAATCATAATCATACACTGTTCGCTCATTGGCCAGAGGAGAACTGGGCCTGGCTTCTCCCAAGGAAACCTGATGGAGTTTTGGTTCCTTGCCACTGTTGCCTTGACTTTTGGCTTGCTTAGTTGGGGACATTTAATATTTAACAATATTATTGATCTGCCTTACTTAAGGTGGACAATAACTCAATTTTCTTCTAGAAACAAACTTTGTTGTATTATTTTCATGTTATCACTGTGAAGCTGCTTTGATATGATCTGTATTGTAAAAAGCGCTATATAAATAAAGGTGACTTGACTTGACCTGACTTCCAAAGATGAACTAATGTCTTCTGGGTTTGGAACAACATGAGGGTGAGTAATTAATGACATAATTTTCTTTTTTTGGGGTGAACTAACCCTTTAACTTTTTGGCCTGGGAGATGATAAAATAGGTTAATACAACCTAACTTATTGATGGAGGGGGATCTAAACACAATTTAGAAACCAGAATAATATAGAGTATTTTTTAACTTTTTTTTCTTTCTTTTTTTGGATCTGTTCGTTTATGGTTATATTATGTACAGCACTTTGGAGTTACTGTATGGCCTGAAAGGTGCTTTATAGATAAACACAAATTATTATTTTAATTTATACCTGGATGGGAGACCTCCTGAGAAAACCAGGTTGCTGCTGGAAGAGGTGTTAGTGAGGCCAGTAGGGGGTGCTCACCCTGTGGTCTGTGTGGGTCCTAACACCCCAATATAGTGACAGGGACACTATACTGTCAAAGAGCACTGTCCTTCGGATGAGACGTTAAAACGAGGTGGTCATTAAAAATCACAGGATGTCCTCCGAAAAATAGTAGGGGTTTAACCCTCGGCATCCTGGCCAAATTTGCCCATTGGCCTCTGTCCATCATGGCCTCCTAATCATCCCCATATACTGATTGGCTTCATCACTGTTTCCTCTCCACCAGTAAGCTGGTGTGTGGTGGGCGTTCTGGCGCAATATGGCTGCTGTCGCATCATCCAAATGGATGCTGCACATTGGTGGTGATTGAGGAGATCCCCCCTTCCATGTAAAACGCTTTGAGTACCCAGAAAAGGGTGATATAAATGTAACAAATTATTATTATTATTTTGAGATCTGTAACACTGAGATTATTGTACTGAGTTTGTTGCCTTTGCAAATTAGATTCAAAATGCAAAATGTAAATTAAAAGTGTTTGGTATAATTTTGTTATGGAGTCACACTCAGATTTCCCTTCTTATGTTTCAGCATTTTTTGTAATTCACTCTCAAAAAAAAAAGTACAAAAGCTTTCACTGGGAACGCCGGTACTTTTTCAAATGGTACACCTTTGTACCTTAGGAGTGCATGATACCTTAGGTGTGTAAAGGGTACCATCCAAGTGACAGCTTTTGTACCATGTTTTCTGGAGAGTGTTGATGCTTCTGTTAAAATATAATTTTATCCATCATTTGCAATGACAAGAAACAGAAACAACAATGGTTCTGATGATTATTGTGTAAGGAAACATTGGAAAGCGAAAGGCTGGTGATATTCAAACACTTATTCATGTCAAATGCACAGGGAGCAGATACACATGCAGACAGTATTAATTCCAACCCGGAACTGTCTATGAAATAGTTGACACTCTCCATTTAAATGCAAACAAACCCAGACAACGAGACCATCTCCCCTCCCATCCACCAGAAGCCAGCTCTTTGATTATGCAGCATGTAAGCAAATATGTATAAATCAGTGGCGAGCAGTGACTTTTTTAACCAGGTATGCTGGGTGACACATTATGTCAAAAATGTATTTGTTAGCTGTTCAGTTGCTTACTCTCATGACACATGGCAACACAGCTAAAAGTTTCCTAATGTATTCGACCATTTATTGAAAGTAGCCTACATTTACCTGTTGATGCTTTCACAAGCACCCGTAAAAGTTGAGTTGAGTGAGTCAGGTGCGACATGCGAAAGGGGCGTTTGTAAAATGTGCTGTATCTTTGTAATTCCGCTAGGTGGCCCTGATGTCGCAGAAACTTCATACTTCACCTCTAAACGGTACGCCGCATCGGCTGTGGACACAATAATCTAAATCAGAGACAACAAATAAGAAACACCATGGCAGGCATCAATTTAAATGTATGCCAGAAGTGATTTATTTTTATTAAGAATTAAACGCAAGTATAAAATAATAAATATCAGTAGCCTATTATAAATAAAATATAAGTAAAATATCATTATAATAAATGTAAGTATAATAAAAATATAATTATTATTTTAAAAAATAAGTTGAAATAATACAAACGCATAGCCTACAATTAACAGCCTCGGATAGTTACAGGTTTGTACTCGGATGCTTACTGTAGGTCTGTCTTTAACAGTTATAAGTTTTCGTTAAAAATAAATTTCCCTATGGAGAAAATTATAGAAAATATGTAGCGCTCCAAACAGGAAAAAAGTTATTGTACTGCAGGTCCTTGTACTACAGGTGCGTGGAGCCAATGGTATATTGAAGAATATACCAAGGAGCACTGAAGATAGCAATGTGCTGAAACGTTTGCTTGCTGGTGTCTATTCTGTTTTTAACCCACATGCACTTTGCACTTTTTTGCACGATGCAATTTATAACATAAAAAATGTTTTTGTAGACTTTCAGTTTTGAGTGGATCAGTGTGCGGCCAGCCACCCTTTTTGCCTATGGAGAAAATAAAATACTATGAAAATAGTTTCAGTTATGACTTTTTTCCACTTGATTTACCTTAGTTAGTCTTGTATCAAACACAATATAATTTTCGTTAATCGAGATCTAGCAGCAGCAGCAAATTGATTCGCGGACAGCTTACCCTACACATTAAATCCCCCATATACCAGCAAACCAATAATTATGTGGGACAATGATTACGATACAAAACAACAGAGCGTAGACGCCAAAGCTGCTGTGGATGACATTTTATCATGTAAGCTTTATGGTACACCTCAAAAAAGGGAATTTATAGTAATTTATAGTGTTAATACTAATTAGCGAATCCATGAATGGCTTGGGTATGCAGAGCATTCGCAGTTTATATGGGCCACACGCCACTGTTATACATTATAAAGACATGCCCAAGGTCAGAATAACAGTGCATAAGGGTCTGATTTCCATACATCCAATAGATTATCTTACAATGGGGCATTTCACTTTAAACTTAAGATATAAGTCGTGGCCTAAGGGTTAGAGAGTCAAACCAAAGGCTGTGGGTTCAATTCTCAATACCATCAGGAAATGACTGAGGTGCTCTTGAGCAAGGCACCTAACCCACAATCGCTCCCTGGGTGCCACAGCAAAAGACGGCTGCCCATTGCTCCAGGTGTGTGTCCACGGTTTGGAGTGTGTGTTCACATTCATACATGTACATTTATTCAAGATGCCTAGCAGGGATATATTAGGTCATATGTATTGATTTTTTTTTTTTTTTTCTAAAGACAAATATCTAAGATGCACACATCTGAGATGAGTTAAGAGTAGGAAATGTCCCATGATCATACATACAAAATTTAACTTTTGAGGTTTTTCTATAGGGATATATTGATTTATATATTTTCATTAAAAACAATTAAGTCCTTCCAATGCAGGTACATGAATGTGATCAATTATTCATTGATTGTGTTGAAGTTAAAATTATAATTTATTATTAATTTTATAATTTATATTTTTGTAAAATTTTGTGAAAAATCATTATCTTCAAGAAGAAACACTATTACGTGTCTATTAAACTTTTCCCACCATAAAGAACCTTTTGTGCAATGGAAAGGTTGCATCTTTTTCTTAAAACGTTCTTCATGGAATTATACATAGTTCCTACATGACGTCACAACATACGGGCATTTGCCGACCCGGCGCCATTTCTGTGGGCAGAACACATATGGGCAGAACATTAGAAGAAGAAACTGAAACTGAAATTTCGTGATAAAAAGTGAAAATGGTCATCTCCTGCTGGGTCAATGGATGTTCCAATCGTGCCGGAGGTTCAGTTAAATTGGGTTTTTACAGTATACCCATCATTAGACTTCATGAATGTGAGAAGACTAAGCTTTTGTCAGAACAACGACGGAGATTATGGCTGGCGAGGATAAACAGGAAAGAAACTCCCTCAAAACACGCAAGAATTTGCTCAGAGCACTTTGTGTCAGGTGCGTATCTTATAATGTGTTGACAGACGTAATTTACTCAGTACTATCTTGTGTATGCTGGTAGCTGGTAACTTGTGAGTTTCATTATTTAGATTACTTTATTACGAGGGGGATCGGTGGCGTCACGTCCGAGGCTCTCGTGGGCAACGCAAATGTATTAAATAGATAACTAGATGTACCGCATCGCGGTACAAAATATGACCGCCGCTCAGGCCTGCACTGGCTTTCCACAAAAATAAATGACGTGGAGTAATTTGGCTGTATTGCGTGTTTATGTATATACCTAAAAAAAGTAATAGTATGTGCATGTCTGTCTGTGTGTGTGTGTGTGTGTGTGTGTGTATGTGTGTGTGTTTGTGTATGTGTGTGTCTGTGTGTGTGTGTGTGTGTTTGTGCGTGTATGTATGTGTGCGTACATGTGTGCGCGTGTGTGTTTGTGTGTGTGTGTCTGTGCATGTGGATTTGTATGTGTGTGTATGGGTGTGTGTCTGTGCGTGTGGATGTCAGTGTGTGTGCATGCTTGCGTTTGTTTGTATTCCTGCATGTGTGTGTGTGACAGTATCATCCTAAACCAGCAACCCTTCGCTCAACAGCACTCGATTCGCTTCGATCTACAGGCCGATGAGTGTACAGTCACTAAATGTGCACATAAATGAATTTATTTTATACCCCCCCATGGATGAAATTCTACAAAACTTAGCAGAGGATACCCCCAGAGGATGTCAAGTTAATCATACACATGAAATATGGTGCAGTTCTGAACATCTCCACTGAAGATAGGGGCGATTAAAGCAGAATAATATTGCATTTTCATTTTTTATGGGAGGGGCGCAAATCACAAATGAGTGATTATGGGCTAGGTTGATGTGGGCCCTTAAGAGCAACATACCATAAAAATTTCTTCATCCTCGGTGCCACGGTTCAGGTAGTTATTTAGGAAAAACTGCATTTTTTGGGGTTTGGGGGGGCCCAGCGCGGGGGGGGGGGGGGGGATGGGGGGAGTGGCCCCCGGGGACCAAATGAAATTTTTCCGTAAAAGTCTAGTAGACCAACATACCATAAAAATTTCTTCATCCTCGGTGCCACGGTTCAGGTAGTTATTTAGGAAAAAATGCATTTTTTTGGGTTTGGGGGGGCCAGCGCGGGGGGGGAGTGGCCCCCGGGGACCAAACGAAATTTTTCCGTAGAAGTGTAGTGGGGCTACATGCCCACCAAATTTCATGTTCCCCGGTGCTTCGGTGTCCCTGGTATCGTTGACGAAAAATTTACGGGGGCCCCAGCGCGGGGGGGGAAGTGGCCCCCAGGGACCAAACGAAATTTTTCCGTAAAAGTCTAGTAGACCAACATACCATAAAAATTTCTTCATCTTCGGTGCCACGGTTCAGGTAGTTATTTAGGAAAAACTGAATTTTTTTGGTTTTGGGGGGGCCCAGCGCGGGGGGGGAGTGGCCCCCGGGGACCAAACGAAATTTTTCCGTAGAAGTCTAGTGGGGCTACATGCCCACCAAATTTCATGTTCCCCGTTGCTTCGGTGTCCCTGGTATCGTTGACGAAAAATTTACGGGGGCCCCAGCGCGGGGGGGGGAGTGGCCCCCGGGGACCAAACGAAATTTTTCCGTAAAAGTCTAGTAGACGAACATACCATAAAAATTTCTTCATCCTCGGTGCCACGGTTCAGGTAGTTATTTAGGAAAAACTGCATTTTTATGGGTTAAGGGGGGCCCAGCGCGGGGGGGGGAGTGGCCCCCGGGGACCAAACGAAATTTTTCCGTAGAAGTGTAGTGGGGCTACATGCCCACCAAATTTCATGTTCCCCGGTGTTTCGGTGTCCCTGGTATCGTTGACGAAAAATTTACGGGGGCCCCAGCGCGGGGGGGGGGGAAGTGGCCTCCGGGGACCAAACGAAATTTTTCCGTAAAAGTCTAGTAGACCAACATACCATAAAAATTTCTTCATCCTCGGTGCCACGGTTCAGGTAGTTATTTAGGAAAAACTGCATTTTTTTGGGTTTGGGGGGCCCCAGCGCGGGGGGGAGTGGCCCCCGGGGACCAAACAAAATTTTTACGTAGAAGTCTAGTATGGCTACATGCCCACCAAATTTCATGTTCCCCGGTGCTTCGGTGTCCCTGGTATCGTTGACGAAAAAATTACGGGGGCCCCAGCGCGGGGGGGGGGGAAGTGGCCCCCGGGGACCAAACGAAATTTTTCCGTAAAAGTCTAGTAGACCAACATACCATAAAATTTTTTTCATCCTCGGTGCCACGGTTCAGGTAGTTATTTAGGAAAAACTGCATTTTTTTGGGTTTGGGGGGGCCCAGCGCGGGGGGGGAGTGGCCCCCCGGGGACCAAACGAAATTTTTCCGTAGAAGTCTAGTGGGGCTACATGCCCACCAAATTTCATGTTCCCCGGTGTTTCGGTGTCCCTGGTATGGTTGACGAAAAATTTACGGGGGCCCCAGCGCGGGGGGGGGGGGAAGTGGCCCCCGGGGACCAAATGAAATTTTTCCGTAAAAGTCTAGTAGACCAACATACCACAAAAAATTTCTTCATCCTCGGTGCCACGGTTCAGGTAGTTATTTAGGAAAAACTGCATTTTTTTGGGTTTGGGGGGGCCCAGCGCGGGGGGGGGAGTGGCCCCCGGGGACCAAACGAAATTTTTCCTTAGAAGTCTAGTGGGGCTACATGCCCACCAAATTTCATGTTCCCCGGTGTTTCGGTGTCCCTGGTATCGTTGACGAAAAATTTACGGGGGCCCCAGCGCGGGGGGGGAAGTGGCCCCCGCGGACCAAACAAAATTTTTCCGTAAAAGTCTAGTAGACCAACATACCATAAAAATTTCTTTATCCTCGGTGCCACGGTTCAGGTAGTTATTTAGGAAAAACTGCATTTTTTTGGGTTTGGGGGGGCCCAGCGCGGGGGGGGAGTGGCCCCCGGGGACCAAACGAAATTTTTCCGTAGAAGTGTAGTGGGGCTACATGCCCACCAAATTTCATGTTCCCCGGTGCTTCGGTGTCCCTGGTATCGTTGACGAAAAATTTACGGGGGCCCCAGCGCGGGGGGGGAAGTGGCCCCCGGGGACCAAACGAAATTTTTCCATAAAAGTCTAGTAGACCAACATACCATAAAATTTTCTTCATCCTCGGTGCCACGGTTTAGGTAGTTATTTAGGAAAAACTGCATTTTTTTGGGTTTGGGGGGGCCCAGCGCGGGGGGGGAGTGGCCCCCGGGGACCAAACGAAATTTTTCCTTAGAAGTCTAGTGGGGCTACATGCCCACCAAATTTCATGTTCCCCGGTGTTTCGGTGTCCCTGGTATCGTTGACGAAAAATTTAAGGGGGCCCCAGCGCGGGGGGGGAAGTGGCCCCCGGGGACCAAACGAAATTTTTCCGTAAAAGTCTAGTAGACCAACATACCATAAAAATTTCTTCATCCTCGGTGCCACGGTTCAGGTAGTTATTTAGGAAAAACTGCATTTTTTGGGGTTTGGGGGGGCCCAGCGCGGGGGGGGAGTGGCCCCCGGGGACCAAACAAAATTTTTCCTTAGAAGTCTAGTGGGGCTACATGCCCACCAAATTTCATGTTCCCCGGTGCTTCGGTGTCCCTGGTATCGTTGACGAAAAATTCAGTAAGGTGACGAAAAAAAAAAAAAAAAAAAACTTTGACAATCCCTATATGACCGCTTTCGCTAGCTACGCTAGCGGCGGTCATAATAATAGTTCTATGATGGGCCAAAACAATGTTCACAAACAGAGCATTGCTTCTGTAAAAAGATATGCACTGTAAAAGATCTGTGACTTAAATAAACGTCTCTTTACGCCTGGAAAAATCAGCTGTTTGCCCACCATTTATCAAAACATCCGGTCAAAATCGCGGAAATAACAACCGCGATCCAGGGTGTCCGTGCGGCATTAAAATTCATTTGTTATTTGTTCATTTGTCACTGTGTTAATATAATTAAAAAGCATTAAATGGAGTTCCAACTGGCTTTAAATCTAAAGTTCTTGATAACTGTTGGAATTGCTTGTTAATTTTTGCTGCATAATTTCATTGAATATGCAAAACATGTCAAAAGCCTGTTGAACTGTGATGTGATGCCATTGTATTATTATACAATTATTTGCTCAAAAGTTGTCCCTTGTGTTCAATTTGCGTTTGTATATCTATATTTATTCTCATTCCTCTGTTTGACGGAATGTTTTTCAAATCCTTGTACTACTTGTAGAAAACGTACTCGGTTACTAACGTAACCTCGGTTCTCTCTAGAAAAGGGAACAAGTACTGTGTCTTAGCTAAGACGCTGCGGGAAAAGTCTCTTTTCACGAAATACTGAAGCAAAAAATTATCCTTAATTTTGTAATATTGTAAAGCACATTTGCAGCAGCATACAGCCATAGGCGAGACGGCTCGCTCGCTCATTGGCTGCTCTGCGGCAACTGCATAAGCCTATCGAGCGAGGGCTGACAACATCAGACCAATGAGGGCGCTTCGCGCCCTCCTTGCCACTTCCCGCCGAAACGGGCGTGGCCTAGCCCTATAAAGGTAGCTCGAAAAGGCTGACTCACTTGATTTATTTCATCGCCGAAGCGAACCAGAGTGAATCGTACGCACGGCAAGGAACGCAGTACTCGTTCCCTCTTCTAGAGAGAACCGAGGTTACGTTAGTAACCGAGTACGTTCTCTTATGAGAGTTCTCTCGTACTGGGTCTTAGCTAAGACGCTGCGGGAACCCAATGTAAAACGCCATGCGTGCAGGGATCAAACACCAATAAACCTGGAAGTGAAGCCCAGGATTTATAGTGCACAATCACTAGAGGGACTCACAGAGAGTCCTAGAATAGGAGGGGGAACCCTCCGTCCCCATATATAGCAGCGTCCGCAGATGCAATAATATGACATCACATAGTCAAGGCAAGAGCCTGACTAATGTGGGAATGTGGGTGTTACGCAATACTGCCCATATGACAGTCAGCAGCGCGCTGCACTTGCAATCTCAGTGTTCCAATCAGACTACTGATTCAGCTACACCGACAACAGCTTAGCCTGTAAGGCGGGAACCTCTAGGTTATAAAACCAGATAAATGTAGACGGTGAGGCCCAACCTGCCACCATACATATATCCTGTAAGGATATCCCACTAGACCAGGCCCACGACGAGGCGACGCCTCTCGTGGAGTGCGCTCTGACACCCAGTGGGCACTGAAGACCCCTGGAAGTGTAAGCTAACGCTATGGCGTCAACTATCCATCTGGATAGGCTTTGTTTCGAAACAGCCATTCCCTTGGAACGTCCACTGAACGAGACAAACAGCTGCTCAGTCTGTCTGAAGACAGCAGAGCGAGACACATAAGCTCTTAAAGCCCTAACAGGGCAAAGAGAACTTAAGTCTCCTTCCTCTTCCGACACCGGCAGGGCAGACAGGGAAATAACCTGAGCCCGAAAACGGTGTGTTGAGGGATTTTGGCACATAACCGTGTCTAGGTTTGAGTATGACTCCTGAGTCATTAGGCCCAAACTCCAAGCACGTCGGGCTCACTGAGAGCGCGTGCAGGTCACCTATGCGCTTCACTGAAGTGAGAGCCAGCAAGAACACTGTCTTAAATGACAGATGTTAGAGGCTAATCGTCTGGATGGGCTCGAAAAGGGAACCTTTCATGGCCTCCAAAACCGTAGAGAGGTCCCATACAGGGACTGAGGGAGGTCTGGGAGGATTCAGCCTCCTAGCTCCCCTGAAGAAGCGGATGACCAAATTGTTCCTTCCTATTGACTGACCGAGCGTTGTTTCAGAGAACGCTGCGATAGCCGCCACATAAACTTTGAGCGTGGAGGGGGCTCTGCCCTTATCCAACAGCTCCTGTAGGAAGGAGAGAACCTCCATCACCTCACAATCGAGGGGTGAACATCCCCGAGCTGTGCATCAGCTGGAGAATACCGACACCTTTGAAGCATAGAGCCGTCGAGTCGACGGAGCTCTAGCCTGAGTGATAGTATTTAGCACTCCCACTGAGAGATCAGCGGGTAACCGTTGAGTGCCCACACATGGAGGGACCACAACTCTGGTCGAGGGTGCCAAATCGAGCCCCTGGCCTGCGAGAGGGGGTCCCTCCTCAACGGCACCGGCCACGGGGCAGTGTCTGCTAACTGCATCAAATCTGGAAACCATGGTTGGTTCTTCCAAAGTGGTGCTACAAGCAGCACTGAGCATTTAGTTTCCCTCACCCGTTCTATCACCTGAGGAAGGAGGGAGACAGGGGGAAAAGCATAGAACGGACAGCGCGGCCACCTTTGTGCGCTTTCGTTCTTGGAAAAGAACGCGGGGCAGTGAGCGTTTTCGTGGGACCACTTCCGCTCTGCAGGGATGAGACCGCCCTGGTGATTTATGTAGGACACCACAGACATGTTGTCCGAACGGACTAAGACGTGATGGTCCTTGATTCGGGGACGAAAGCGCGTCAGCGCGTTTTACACTGCCAGCATTTCCAGACAGTTGATATGTCGGAGCTTTTCTCGTTCTGACCACAGGCCAAAGAACGGTCTGCCCTCGAGCAGCGCTCCCCATCCCGAGGTGGAGGCGTCCGTCGACATCACTTTCACTCTCGAGGAATTCCCCAGGCTTACACCTGATTGGTACCAGTCGTTCGCTGTCCAAGGTTTTAGAGCTGTAACACAGCTCTGATTGACCTTGAGACGCAGCCGACCGGATATCCACGCTCTGCGCGGTACCCGCGCTTTCAGCCAGAACTGCAAGGGGCGCATGCGGAGCAGGCCCAACTGAAGAACTGGTGATGCTGAGGCCATGAGACCTAGCATCTTCAGCCGCGCCGTCATAGACTGTGAGTCCAGAACTATACCCAAAAACGGGATCGTTTGACTGGGGTTCAGTGAACTCTTCGTCCAGTTGACTCTGAGACCAAGTTTTTCAAGGTGATCGAGTAAAATGGCCCTGTGCTCCATGAGCTCTGATCGTGATTGAGCCAGAATCAGCCAGTCGTCCAAATAGTTCAGCACTCGCATGCCTCTGAGTCTGAGAGGAGCAAGCGCTGCGTCCATGCACCTCGTAAATGTACAAGGCGCCAGGGACAGGCCGAACGGCAGGACTGTTATACTGGTATGTCTGGCCCTCGAAGGCAAATCTCAAGTATTGCCTGTGACATGACGCTATCTGTATTTGAAAATACGTGTCCTTCAGATCTATTGACATGAACCAGCCTCCTCTGCGAATATGCGCAAGGATTTTCCTGGTTGTAAGCATTCTGAAACTGCGTTTCGCTAATGCTTCATTCAGCTGTCTTAGATCCAGTATGGGTCTGAAACCCCCGTCTTTCTTGCCAGACAGTATCTGCTGTATAGCCCCCCTTCGCTTTGAGCTTGAGATACAGGCTCTATAGCCCCTTTACTCATCAGTTTTGATATTTCGGCACAAAGTAGGTGTGCTACTTCTGAATTCACCGTAGTTTTGACGCGCGCTGTGAAGTGGGGAGGGCGTTGACAAAACTGTAGCGAGTAGCCTCTCTTTATAATGTCTAGCACCCATTCCGAAACCTCTGGGCGACAGAGGTGCTTCGGCGTGCTGTAACGTAGGCGTTATGCCTGTGACATTCGAGGCGGGGAGCACGCTGATCACAGAGGGCAGAGCGCTCGTCCTCGACCCCACTACGGTGCTTAACCGAGAGAGGGAGGGCTGAGCGAGTCTCGTGGGACTCATGTTGTCTGTGAGTAAGTGTGGGCGGGAAGTGGGCACATTTACTGCTTTTGACGCGCTGTCTGCCTGAGCAGAGCAAGCGTGCACAGGTTTCGTTTTACAGAAACCACGTGACACGTGTGACATAGTGTTTGTGGCACTGGGGAATGTGCACATTTACTATGTTGGGTGCGCGATCGACCTGAGTCGAATTTATGGGCGCGAGCCCCGTGTGAGGGGCTGTGCTTGTGTGTAGCGATGGGCACTGGGCAGTGGGCATCAGCACTACATTTATAGCACCATTGGCCGCGGCCGGGACACCAGAAAATACATCCCTATGGGATATTTATGGGTAGCCGTAAAACGGCTTTTGTGTGCAGGCAAACAGGCACGGGTTGTATCACGTGGTCGTCGGCTGCAAAATACATATCTGCAGTCGCCTCTAAGGGCACTGGCAGAACGATTTGTATTTGGCGGCATAAAAACTTTTTGCCGCCAGACCTGGGAATTGAACCTGGGTCGCCTGCGCGAAAGCCTTAGAATCAACCACTGGACCACAGTGGAAGACACATTGACTTTCAGTTAACGCGAGTATTTGTTTGCAAGCATGCGGGTAGCATAACATGCAATATCGACATTTTCAGACGCACTCGACCTCGCCGCGGTGTTTAACCGAGTGAGGGAGGGCTGGGCGAGTCCCGTTGGACATGTAATGTCTGTGAGTGAATGTGGGCTCGGAAGAGCGGACACATTTACTGCATTGAACGCACTGTCTGCCTGAGCAGAGCGAATGCGGACAGGCTTCTTTTATAGAAAAACCATGAGGCATGCAGAACATAGTGTTTGTGGGCACCAGCAGCGGGCACGTTACTATGTTGTGAGCGCGATCGACCTGAGTCGATTCTATGAGCGCGGGCCCTGTATGAAAGGCTGTGCTTGTGTGTAGGTATGGGCACTAGACAGTGGGCATCTTCTCTACACATATAGCACCATCGGCAGTGGCCGGAACACCAGAAATACATCCCAATGGGATTTTTCTAGGTAGCCGTAGAACGGCTTTCGTGTGCAGACAAGCGGGCACGGGTTGTACTACGTGTTCGTCGGCTGCAAAAATTCACATCTGCAGTCGCCTTTCAGGGGACTGATAGAACGAATTGTATGTGACGGCATAAATTTTTCTGCCGTCGGACCTGGGAGTCAAACCCAGGTCAACTGCGTGAAAGGCTATGAATCTACCACTGGACCACAGAGGAAGACACATAGGCTTTCAGTTACCGCGAGTATTAACCACACTAGCGTTTGTTGCAGGCATGCATTTAGCACAACATGCAATACTGACATTTTCAGCGCCTGGAAAGTGTCAGAATGTGAGAAGAGTGGATATCGCCGGTTTCAGCGGGGCTAAAACACTCCATTCTCTTTTCGCCAGTGATGCACGGGAACCGTAGAAACCGTAGAAACGTAGTACCCGCTTGCTGACTGCACCTCTGCAGTTGCCCCCGGGGGACTGACAGAGCGGAGCATTGGCGGCATAAATATATGTCGCAAGACCGGGAAACGAACTCCGGTCTCCCATGCGAAAAACCTATCATTCCACCACTGAGCCACAGGGGGATACAGGCTTTTGGTATGCGTTGAGCGTCAACATGTATTCTTCGGCGTTTGCTGGCAGGCGTGCGCTTGCTGCAAATGACATTTCCAGTCGCCGACAGGGAACTGGGAAATGTAAGAGAAAAGAGGCCAGTAACTACGAACACACTTTTCTCCTTTCGCCGGTGAATGACGCGCAGAGGCAGGGTAGTTTCTCTTGTAACGTAAAAAAAAACTAACCCCGACCGTCCGCTTCCAGGAGGAGCAGCCTCGGAGAAGGATGCCAGGTGAGTCCTCAAAGTCACCATAGGCAATCGGCTCAGAGTGAGGGCGGTCGCCGTCAGCGAGCGCGAGAGCTGCGAGATCCTCTAGGAAAGGGGGGCGTCTTGAAAAAGACGCCCGGCTCTTTTAGTGTAAAAGGTACATACACATTATACACAGAATATATAAGGATATAGGCGCCGGAATGCGCAGCAGGTACGGCAGTGGAAGGCGGCGCTGGCCAGCGGCTTCAAGTGGCTCGTCCCGCTGAAGTGCTTCTCAGACGACGCGTTGCTTCTCTCGTGATCCAACGATGCGTGAGCTTCGCTGAAGAGATGAAAAATCAAGTGAGTCAGCCTTTTCGAGCTACCTTTATAGGGCTAGGCCACGCCCGTTTCGGCGGGAAGTGGCAAGGAGGGCGCAAAGCGCCCTCATTGGTCTGATGTTGTCAGCCCTCGCTCGATAGGCTTATGCAGTTGCCGCAGAGCAGCCAATGAGCGAGCGAGCCGTCTCGCCTATGGCTGTATGCTGCTGCAAATGCGCTTTACAATATTACAAAATTAAGGATAATTTTTTGCTTCAGTATTTCGTGAAAAGAGACTTTTCCCGCAGCGTCTTAGCTAAGACGCAGTACGAGAGAACTCTCGTAAGAGAACCTGAAGATCTACACTCAATTATCACATCAACAATATGATTAGGTTACTGTACTGTAGATTTAACATATTATTAGGACATGATTTCCTTTGTGCATTGTAAGAAATTTACACATTTGATTAATGTAGGCAAGCCATCAGACCTATTTGACCAAACCAATCCAGATTGGGCACCTTCCCTTAAAGGAACACTCCACCGTTTTTTGAAATAGAGCTTATTCACATTCTTTCATACATTTAGATAGGTGGGTAAATGCATTTTTGTCTCAGTGCATGCATTGTTTTAGTTTGACAGGGTCGGCGCTAGCTTAGCTTAGCACAATGAATGGAATCCTTTGTTGCCAGCTAGCATGTCCTGAGTAAAAGTGATAAAAAAAAAAACCCACGTAATTACTTCTTGTGGCCTGCGTATTCACAACGAGTACAAATAGCGATGCAGATTAACACTAGGTGATTTCCTAGGCAGATATTTACTTGGGACAGTATTATGGGGAAGCACAGGCGAAGCACAGCTACTTAGGCGAAGCACTGCTACTTGGGCGCAGAGATATCACGCAACACATGAAATCCCACGACTTCCGGCAACATACCGGCGTGAATAGTAGCTGCCTGGCTATTTTCCCAACAGTACATGAATGGCGATGAACATGGCTGATTTTGTGTGAGCCAGAACCATACCTATATGTACAAGAGTTTACAGAAAATTTGTGGAAATAAAACGACAGGAGGAGGTTGCGATCGCTCAACAGCCCGAGGATGTGAGGATGAGAGCCAACACGAACTGGTGGTGTGAATGTGGGGAAATATGCCAATCTATCCCGACTGAAATAGTGTCTGTGCTGTGGAGAGTGGGACAAGTTTTTGCCATCGATGACCAGGCTCAACGCGTCAGATCAAGATGAGCGTGCCCGCAGTTGTGTCACAGCTACCGAGGATTTCACGGCGCTGATCCATCCGGCAGTACTCGATTTATTTTTCCGGTGTGATAAAGTGAACTGGAAAAAACGCCCCATGCTGAATAGACCAAATGGACAGCTGTCCACAGAGTAAGTGATTATTTTAAACATGACACATGTATAGTAAACTGCTTGTAGCCTTCTCCTCATAGTAGTTATACTAAAACTCCCGAGTCAAAAGAACCAGGCTAACTCGGTGAGAGAAATATAGCTAACTTAGCCCTCAGTCATTTCATTTTACAGGTAACGATTTTATTTTAGTTTGGTTGTTCATGCTAAACAGGTTGAATTCAACATGAGGTTACACTAGAGGAGGCTAACGTTATTTGATCTGTAGTCTATATACAGCTTCTCAGCATCTATCTTACAACTGAATAAAGACACAGATTAACATAAGGAAGAGTAATAAAAGACAACTTACATGTGCACTTTGTTCTGCCTGTGCTTTGAAAATAGATGGGATGGGACAGCCGTATGTTTCAGACGTAGTATCGTCTTTCTGGGCCCATATTCCATTTTTTCAAAGTAACTTAGTCCTCTGGTGCAAAACGCTCTTCGCAAACACGATACTGTTTGATTTTGTAAAGAGGCGTTTAAGTACAGATCTCCAGAGCAGCTAGCCATTTATTTCTCAGTTCCACATTCGATGGAATTCTGTGAAATATTACATTCGTGTATGTCCTTTGCTTGTTCTCACAACCTTTTGCTACGCAGGTAATTACCATGTTTGCTGTAACTGTAGCTGTAACTTCTCAACAAAAAAAAAGCGAAGACACTCGGTGCAGGTCACGCGTGTTGTTCTTCTTCTTCTGTGTTTTGACTCGTTGCACGCCGGTATGTTGACGGAAGTCGTGGGATTTCATGTGTTGCGTGATATCTCTGCGCCCAAGTAGCAGTGCTTCGCCTAATGCCGAGTTCAGACTGCACGATTTTAGCCCCGATTTTGGCTCGCCGACAGGTTTTGAGAAATCGCCGACAAATGCCCGAAATCACAGGCAAATCGGTGCTCGTTCACGCGAGTGACAATCACGCAGTGTGAATGAGCAAAGACGCGATCTGAGAGAATCACCGACGAGTCGCTGACGCCCGTGAGATATTTGGCATGCTAAATATCTGGACCTGTCGGCGATTCAAAATCCTGCTGTGTGAAAAGTGTTCTGACTGAAAACTACATCGGCGATGACCGACAGCCAATGAGAGAGCAAGATACAGAGCAGCGGGGAGTTCGGGGAGGAGTTATAGACCACAATATCAGTATTTTAATAGATATATTTACAATTATATCAAACAGAAACAAAGCACAAACATTTGCTTGACCAGCAGCAACAGCAGCACATTGCAACATTATTTATTTACCCCAAACTCTCTTTGCAGAACACACAGTCCTTGCTCCCCTTGTCTTCCCAGCCATTTCCTCACGCATAATGTTTTTCTTTTTCTCCTTTTCGCTGCAAATCCGTGCACAGACAATTTGGATCGCAAGCTTCTTGCAGGCTATCATTTTTAATAACAATTTCAAACTCGCGCGAGAACTGCGGTCTTACGCACGCGGGATTTTGCTTTATTTCCTTATCACTTCTCGCGTGTGTTTGGTTGCGAAACGTAGTTTGCGGGCCAGACAGGAGTTGTCGGCGATTCTTCCTCCTGAAAGTCATGCAGTGTGAAACCTCACCAGCAACTGAATGTTACTCTGGATAGTCATTCAGTGTGAAAAGAACAGTGACCCGACTACTTTGAAAATCGTGCAGTCTGAACTCGGCATAAGTAGCAGTGCTTCGCCTGTGCTTCCCCCTAATATAGTCCCAAGTCAGTATCTGCCTAGGAAATCGCCTAGTGTTAATCTGCATCGCTATTTGTACTCGTTGTGAATACGCAGGCCACAAGAAGTAATTACGTGGGGGGTTTTTTTTATCACTTTTACTCAGGACATGCTAGCTGGCAACAAAGGATTCCATTCATTGTGCTAAGCTAAGCTAGCGCCGACCCTGTCAAACTAAAACAATGCATGCACTGAGACAAAAATGCATTTACCCACCTATCTAAATGTGGGAAAGAAGGTGAATAAGCCCTATTTCAAAAAACGGTGGAGTGTTCCTTTAAGTTGGCTGGATGTTTGACACCAAGGATATCGGAAAGCAACTTGAAACAAGCCACAGGCTGCACAAACAGGTAAACAGCACACTGATAATCACAGAATTTTGAATCACTTTTACATATTAAATAGGCAGTCATATCCAGTTATATCTACTTTTAATAATTCACCACAAACTATTCGTAAAAAATGTCCTAAGTAACAAGTTTGTCTTATTAGGTATATAGATTTAAATGTACATAAGTTTATATATAAATGTTTCTATTATTTTTTCTTTTCTAGATATATATGGGCAGAAAAGAGGAAAGCATCTAAAGCAAAACATGCTGCTGCAAGTGCGCTTTTGGAGCTGCATGCTACCACCATAAGCGATGTTGAATTCGAAGACAACACCGATGTTGCTGCAGGACCCAGCTGTTCTTTTCTCAAACTTGGGAAAATGGAACCACCAACATGTAAACCAAAACGCACAGATGCAGATCATTTGAAACCATTTACACCTGATGTTCAAGGTGAATTTCAACGTTTGTTGTCTGAAAACATATCGCTCAAACTACAACTGAAAACATTCAGGATGACACAGGAAGCACTAGCTGATAGACAAGACTTGGTAACATACTACACTGGATTGCCTTCATTTGATGTCTTAAAGATGATTTACGATGACATTGAGCCAGACTTGCCACCAACAAGGCTTAGTGATCTGGGTAAATTTGAACGATTAGTCATGACACTGTCTCGTATGTAGCTAAACACACCGCTTCAAGATTTGGCTTATCGTTACAACACTTCAACATCAACAGCCTCCAGAATAACAGAAAACTGCAGTGATAATTGACTGCTTCGAAATACCCATTCAGAGACCGAAGAACCTGATGGCAAGGGCAAAAACATGGTCTGCCTACAAGCACTGAAATACAACCAAGTTCCTGGTTGGGATAACGCCGCAAGGGTCTGTTTCCTTCTTATCCAGTGCATGGGGTGGAAGAGTCAGCGACAAGCACATCACAGAAAACTGTGGATTGCTCGGAAATCTATTGCCTGGAGACCTCATTCTTGCTGACCGGGGTTTTGACATTTCAGACAGTGTAGGGTTCTATTGCGCTCAAATCAACATTCCCAGTTTCACAAGAGGAAAATCTCAACTGTCACCCCTTGAAGTTGAACAGACATGAAAAATTGCTCATGTACGAATACATGTAGAACGTGTCATTGGTCTTGTTTGCAACAAATACACCATCCTCCAGAGCAAATTGCCAATTGACATCTTGATGACAGAAAATGAAGAACTTCCTGTTGTCGACAAAATTGCATGTGTTGCATGTTGCCTGTCAAATTTATGCGTTTCTGTTGTCCCTTTCAATTAAGAGGTTAAACATCTGAAACTGGAAAGCTCAGTGTAACAAGATATATCTTGTACAAACTATTTGTCTAAGTGTTTAAAAAGACTGAACATTGTTATCCATGCATATTGTAAATACCTTTATTTTTGCAACTTTAAATATTTGTTAATTTCTGCTAATCCTGGTTTTAGTGCCATATTTCAATTCAATTTCATTTTTTGTATAGCTCAATAGCACAACAAGTCATCTCACAGGACTTTACAGAATTCAAACCAGAAAACAAAGAACAAACGGTGAAACAAGGAGCAAATGTAATGTCCAAATGTAATGTCAAACCAATGACCAAACATGTAATGACCAAATTAATGTATATGTAATGTCCAAACTTTCTATCAAACAAGACAACATATACATTTGCATTTTTTTCCTCTGTAAATAAATTGTTTCTGAAGAGCATCCACTCTGATATTCCAAAATATGTAACACTACACAATCAAGAGAAACAACATGCAGTGAAATTCAAATGAGAATACTATTCAAGGTCACTAGAGCTTACTACTCTTGATCTTGGCATTGCCTTTGCTTTTACATTTCTTACATGTGTATGCCTTCGGTATTCTCTTCAACTTCACACATCGTAGATGGAACCACTTTACCATACACATTTCACTGGTACATTTTATGACTGTGTCAGTGGCAACATGGGATTTTTGGCAGTGGCATACCACTTCCCCAACATCAGGCTTATCTTGATGTTTTCTGTTTTTCTCCTCTTCAATTTCTCTGGTAATGAGGTTTCCCATGACTTCTGGCAACACCACTTTCAAATAATAGTCCTCTGCTTTACTTAATATTTCGTGGAAAACATCAGGATCAGGGGTGATCCTCTGAATGCTCATTTCATGTGGAGTCCAAATGACAAAATCACCATAGTCAGTTTCTGCCACGAGCAGCTGGGTCTGAACTTGATAAAAGCATTTGTCAGTTATCTTCAAAGTGCCATCCTCATTCAGAAAAGGCAACTGAGATTCATTAAGTGTGCTTTCTCTGGCATTATATGGACATTTAATTTCTAAAATACCTTTACCACAGCAAATACACTACTGGATGCCGTCAGGAGTGGCACCAATATAAGGGTAGTTCTTGTTAATCCAAAGTCCAGATTTACTTAGACAAAAGATGTAATGTTTTTCTTTGGCATACTTCTCAAAGTCGTTATAAGCCTCGTCTTCATGACTTTTTCCCCAATCAGCGGCAACTGATGAGAAGTGACTTTTCTCACAGATTGCCGCAACTGTTGAGGGAGCTGGCTGTTGGCAGTTACCGCTGATGACTAGCTTCATATTGCTAGCAGTGATTCTTCTATACCTCAGCGCATGCCACTCCTTGCTTTTACGCTGAGGCCGGGTTAGTTCCTCAGTATTTTTCACTTGCTGATCAGTTACTGCCAGCTTAGTAAATACGGATGGTGCTTCAGCCAATAATGAGTCCCTGTCCATGTTAATATATGTATCCTCTTTGAGGGTAATCAAGGCGATAGGTAGGCTACCTTCTTGCAAAATTGTTGGAATGAAACTATCTTGATATTTTTCAGTAACAGAAAGAATGACCGATTTGACACCAGTATTATGAAGCTTGTCCATAAAGGCACTGATATCTTCCTCTGATGGTATTCGAACATTTTGGAGTTTTGTAGCTGTTCGGGTTGTCAGTTGTGTTCCAGCAATGGCGCTATCAATTCTCTTCTTTTTAGTAGCTGGTGTGGAAAAATCTATGTGTCTTATTTCTGTCTAACAAGTCCACCTTGTTGATGGTTGGGAGTACCCATTTTGCCTTTTGTTGAGTGCAAGTTGTTGATGCACTCAGTCGAGCAGCAGCCTCACAGTAGAACAGAAGCGCACCAACATGTGAGCACACCTCGCCAAGCCCAGCCATGCAGGTACAGTGGGCAGAGTTGACAGCACCATCAGGCTCGCAGATGACCCAGGGGCGCAGTGGCTTGTCATTGACACTTTGGGAATGTTTGACCTAAACAAAGAACATTTTTATTTAGTTCAAGAACTTATTTGGGTTAATTGAAACAAATGGGTGTATATAATGTCATTTGTATATTATATGCATGATGTACAAGTTACTTGTTGTACATGGACTGATATGCAGATTCTAATAATATTCTTCAGTAGGGGTGGAACAGTACACAGAAGTCACGGTTCGGTTCAAACCTCGGTTCAGACATCACGGTTCGGTACAATGGAGGGAAAAGCAAAACAAAAATGCAGAAGGCAAATTCTTTTTTATTGTGCATGTCTCAGGCTGTACCACCAAAGTAAAATAAATGTCTTAAGCCTTGTATTTTTTAAATAAGTTTTATTAAAAAAGTAAAGGCATAGAACCAATTTATTTGTAGTGCATTGACAATAGTTTTATATAATTAGTTTAATTAATTTAATTAAAAAAAAACAAAAAGACCTTGAGATATGTTTGGTAATTGTACCTGAATGCATTTAATTAAATTAATTTGCTATATTTCAGATCAATATATTTGTTTTCCTTAAAAAATTTAATTAACACTAACTTTATTCTCATCTTAATTATAAATAATTTATTTCTGTATAAAATAATACTACCATTAAAACAATTTAAAAAAAAATAATCAATGAAGAATGTGTAACTTAAAAATAAACAGATTAGTCCTCTGTTTGAGGACAAGAAATGAAAGTGTGTGTGTGTGTGTGTGTGTGTGAGAGAGAGAGAGACAGAGAGAGAGAGAGAGAGAGAGATTTTGGTTGGGTGACAGTTGTAGTTTGCAGTTTGACAAAAGCACAATGTTGTGTTTTATTGCGAGTGTACACAAATATAAGTTAACACTTTGCAGTTTGAATGATGTCCTGTATGAACAAATGACGAGGTATTAAATACATACAAAAACAAAATTGTTTCCACTGTTCGATCGCGCCCGCGCCTCTTTCTCACTCACACACGCACACACACGTACACATTTCAGCATTGCATTCTCAGATTATGTCCCTAAAGAACCCCCATATAAAGTAGTTCCGCATTACATTAATTAATTTGCACGCAAGTTTTATTTATTTTTATATCGTGTATATTCATGCACCGCCCGTTACGTTTCGGTTCACTGCGAATACATGTACCGTTCCACCCCTATTCTTCAGTGTAGAAATACGTACATGCATATTACAGAAAGCACTGATGACTGTTTTAAGGGGAACATATGAATTAAGTTGTGCAGGCTATGGCTTTTTAATAGACAGATAGTCTAGCATCATGCTACATAAGTTACCTTCGCTATGATGACTACTTTTCCATTGATTGCACTTGAGCAAACGTCACCAACCCAACTCTCGGCAAACTGATTGTACGCCTCCAGTGATTTCCAGGCTCGGAATTGCTCACATGTGTAAAAACTCCTAGCCAATACCAGATAATGGTACACATGATAATACTGTATCTGAGGCAAAGCTGCATAATCAGTGCTCAGTGCATCCTTCATTAGCATATATGGATCTACACCATTTATGAGTGAAATTTTCGCATTGTACCTCTCTCTGTCTTGTATTAATAGAGTCTCTTTATAATCTCTGTCACTTTGTCTCTTCATGTTTTCGTAACATTATAAACAGAAATAAATTTGCTTAAAATTTGTAAACACCATAGACAGTATATGGTAAACACAGCAGCTTATGCCGTCAAAGATGGCGTCTCCGGGGAGGTCACGTGACATTAATTGGTCTGTGGGAACTATGTATAGATGCCAAAAAACAAACAACAACAAAAAAAACATTATTTTTAAGAGTGTGAGCATTTTAAGCACTAAGCGTTCTTTATTAAATAATTGATTATTTTTACTGCAATACATTTTTAAAGTAACATCTCAGGTCACTCAATTGCACACAAAAATGCACACCTCAAATTGTTCTTCTCAATATATTTGAGAACCATAACATAAAAACACAGTGATAAGATGCTTTGATAATATTTCCAAAAAATATAACAATGTTAACATTCAGTTTTGAACATACACTGTAAATATTATAGTCGTTATTACATTGCATTTTAAAGTTAAACAATTCTAACTCATAAACATTTAACCAGTACAAGATCCAAGAATCTTTGTGAATTATGTGTTACCCAATACGGAGGAATATGAAAATTAGGAAAGTTTGTTTTTCAGCTTCAGCTAAAGAAAAATTAAGAAAAGTTCCTTCATTTGTCTCCCCACTAAGGCCTGAACAACCATACAGCCATATTGAATTGTGTGACAGGAATGGCACATGGCAGCAGAGAGCAATGCTCTCATTAGGGACAGAATGTAATAAAAAGATGATGTCTGTGGGGGAAAAAACAAGCCCTCCTGGTCGATATGTTGCAGTGAGCGAGTGTCCCGTTTCAGTTGATGGAAACTATTACAATGGAATACAATTTTAGCTCCTGCATTTTATGAGCATCCCTGGACGCAGCAGTAAAGAGAATGCAGATGCCTGTGGAACAACTGAAGTGCTGGAATCTCCAGAGTGCTGACAGGATACCTGAGCATGTGACATCCTGTTTTCTGGGTTCAACATTATCCTGGCTTTGCTAGAATGGGTGGAACAATCATTTAACAATCATCTGTCGACCTTTTGCAGCAAGATCTCTGGGTCAGAGGTTCTCAACTAGAGAACTGCAGGTCTGTCACAGACAACAGAGGACAAAAATACTAAATACAAATAATAAAATGCAACTAACCATAAACTAAATAAAAGCAAAACAAACAGGTTTGTCAGATTTTATAGGGGAGAAAATGCTTAACATATATTCTGTTGTTAATGCAAAATACTCCTTTTACAATAGTGTTGATGTGAAATGCCCCAGACAGGCCAAGAGTTTGTGGTATGCTGTGCATATGTTGCATACCCCATTATAGCACCTCTGAATGAATAAATTAGACTTTTCTGCTAAAATCTCCAAAATGTTGGTTTGCTGGCAGCCTAAGTGGCGTGTCTTAAAAATCCAGCCAATGGCCTTTAATTTGATTGACAAATGGATAAAGAAAAGCATTTGGCAAACAAATAAAAAAATAAAGGCAATTTAATAATTTATTTTAAAATGAGTTGTAATAATAACAATTATTTACATTTATATAGCGCTTTTCTGGGTACTCAAAGTGTTTTACATGGAAGGGGGAATCTCCTCAACCACCACCAATGTGCAGCATCCAACTGGATGGTGCGACAGCAGCCATATTGCGCCAGAATTTCCACCACACAACAGCTTATTGGCAGAGAGGAGACAGAGTGATGAAACCAATCAATGGGGACTATTAGGCGGCCATGATGGGAAGAGGCCAATGGGACAATTTTTGCCAGGATGCTGGGGTTACACTCTTTTTACGAAGGACATCCTGGGATTTTTAATGACGACAGAGAGTCAAGACCTTGGTTAAACGTCTCATCCGGAGGAGGATTTATTTTAATATTTTATAATTATAATTCGACTGCTGTGCCACGCCATGAAGATCTTTGAACGCGTGTTGGACAACCGCCTACGCAGCATCATCAACATCAGCCCTAACCAATGCGGTTTCGTCAAAGGAAGTGGAACCACAGACGCCATCCATGCTGCCCGCCTGCTAATGGAGAAGCACCGGGAGAAGAACAAGCCCGTCCGCATGGTCTTCCTCGATAGAGAGAAGGCATTCGACCGTGTCCCCCATGCGCTCATCTGGGCCTCCCTCCGTCCCCGCCATGTCCCCGAGGCATATATCAACTGGGTCCAAATCCTCTACAAAGACATCACGAGTGTGATCCGCTGTCCCGCCAGGATATCGCCACCATTCGCCATCAATGTGGGAGTTCACCAAGGATCTGCCCTTTCGCCATTGCTCTTCATCACTTGCATGGACGCGGCGACGGCAGACCTGCAGACCCCTCACCCTTGGTCCCTACTCTACGCGGACGATGTATTCCTTGCGGGTAATGAGCAGCAAGAACTTCAAGACCGCACACAACGGTGGAAGGACTGCTTGGACCAGAATGGCCTACGACTCAACATTGAAAAAACGGTATACATGGAAAGTGACCCCCAGACGCCCGATACCATCAACATCGACGGAGTGGGCCTGAAGAAGGTCACCCAATTTAAATATCTTGGCTCCATCCTCTCGGCTGACGGCGACAGCATCTTGGATGCCAGATCCCGGGTCAATGCGGCATGGCTCAAATGGCGCCAGGTCACTGGCGTCTTCTGCGACAAACGAATGCCCAAATACCTCAAGGCAAAGATTTACAAGACAGTCGTCCGCCCTGTTGCCCTCTATGGATCCGAATGCTGGCCTGCGTCCACCAAGCATGAACAGGTCCTACACGTGATGGAAATGCGAATGCTTAGATGGACACTGGGACTGACCCGATGGGACCAAGTAATGAATGAGGACGTCAGGAAGACTATGGGAGTGACACCAATCACGGAGAAGATGCGAGAGGCGCGTCTCCGATGGTATGGCCATGTAGTCAGAAGCGAGGAAGAGTCAGTTGCCAAGCGGGCCATGCGATTCAACCCTGAAGGGAAGCGACCCAGAGGAAGACCAAAGAAGCGGTGGATGGACCGGATAAAGAAAGATATGAAGCTCGTCAATGCCGCCCCTGAAGACGCCCTTGACAGAAAGAAATGGAGAGTAACCTGCCGAAAAGCGGACCCCGTCTTGCCACGGGACAAACGCTAGGAGAGAGAGATTTTATAATTATAAAATGTATTATTATAATGAAATATTAATTTATTATTAAACCAAAAATGTAAACATTAATTTTAAAAAAAGTTTTATATATGAAAAACAACTCGAGAACCGCTACACTAGATCACAGTTAACATCTTCCCAGCCTCTGAAAAACAGAAAAAAAAGGAATCTGCATCTTTACACATTTTGATGTTAAGCTTTTATTGCATGCTGTTATTGGAGGGGGATATTAAATAGATGGCAGAAGATAGAACAGAGGTGAAAAAGCTACTTAAACAAAAGCAGAAACTTATAAATGTGTCAGCTGGCTGGCAGCAAAGTTCAGAGAAATTATGAACGTGTAGAGAAGTATTTTTTTCACATACATCCCATAAAGCATTGCAGATGCAATGTTGCATGAAGCAGACATTGGTTAACAGCAGGAGGATAAACAATATCACTCAAGCACAATTACATTTTTGGTTCAATTTGTCAGGAGGGGAAAGTCAACATACATCCAGCAGTTATGCCCTTTAGCAGTTGGTGGAATGTTCTTGCAATCAAAACCTCTGCTTTGTTTAACAATCATCTTGATGTAGCACTTTTGCCACTTATCTCACATAAGCTCAGGCTTTAGACCGAAATTGTGTGGAAGATCTCACTCACCTCATCTCACCACATGTAGAAATTCTCACAGCTATAACCTATATACAGGCAGCAGATATTCTGGTAGGTGTTTGAAATGTTACTATAGAATTTGCTTAATTTATATAAGGTTTTGTTTTTTAGTCTAAGTTTGCCTCACACTAGTCATGCCACTTAAGGTTGAGTGTCAGATGATTCCTTGCCAACATATGGGGCAACAGCCAAGGATGCACCTTGACAAAAACTACAGGTGGAGGATTGTTATATTAAGGACTAAAGACTAGTTAAAGACTAAAGACCTGTGAACAATGAAACAAAAACAAAACAAGACGTGACACACATCATTGTACCAGTAGTATATCTGTAAGAGTTCTATTTCACTGATAGTTTAGTAGTTGTAGCACATTTTTTAGTTTATGAAAATACACTTTGAAGTATACTCTCAGTAAACTACTAGTTCAGTAGTTTTATACTTATACTTAGTTTTATATTTAAAGTTTTCTTTAAATTAACCCAACATCAAACTTATAGTTTACAATAGCCTGGTTCCACAGAAAGGGCTTAGATTAAGCCAGGATTAGGCCTTAGTTTAAGTAGGACATTTGAGTAGCTTTTATTAACGTAAAAAAAAAAACATTACTGGTTTGCATCTTGAGACAAAACCATGGCACTGACATATCTTAAGATATGTCAGTGAAAGTTGCTTTCAGCTAAAACAGCTCAAACATGCATTTTAGTCTGGGACTAGGCTTAAGTCTTGTCCATAAAAACTGGGGTTTTTTTGTCGGACAAGCCTTGTCCGTAAAAACTCTGTTACGTCACATGCTTGTCTTTGGATTACCTGAGTTTGTTTTATTAAAGAACTTTTGTTTGTAGAAACCTGTTTGAACCCTTTTCATTATCTTCATTTGAAGTAACCGTGACAATACCGGTTGACCTATATTTTTTTATTCTTGACAGTTTGTGACTTTTTTTTTCATTTAGGGGTCATGAAGTTTCAACACGCTTGTGTGCTTTGATATATACAAACACAATTTCTATTAGGGTAGACTGGGGACAGTTGCAACAGGGGACAGTTGCAACAAGTCTTATTTCTCCAATCAGAAACATGCTAAAGTGATGACACTCATACTGCACATGCACAGTTAGACCCTCCCCCCACCAAGAAGACAGAAGACATATTCAACATCTGCTGCTGCATTTATTGAACAAAACTTGTTTTGGAGGTATGAAAGTACATTTTTTCATGAGATGTATTTTTGTCATACTGTCCTGACATTTTGTATGAATTAATCAAAACTTACAGTTTGAATTATTGTTTTGTTGACTTCTAAATGACATGGTTAGCATGTGTCAAAGGCTAGACACAGGCATATGATGTTCTGTCATGGCTGATAGGGTTGGGGACGGTTGCAACAAGTTATAAATTGCATGTTTAATAAAAGTTTGTTGCATTGCAAATTGTTCAATTCTTCCTGTCTGACACTGACATATGGAGAGATTGAATAGCATCTGTAACACCTGGACACTGAATATATGTAGGCCTATATTCTACACATAAACAAACAAAACTCAATAACTGTTATTTGATAAATATGACTAAATAAATAAATAATAGGCTACAATAATATCATTGTATAAATAAATAATACTATAATATTATAGTAGGCCTAAAACAGTTAATATTTTCAGAATTCTATGCTCATTGAGACAAAAAGCTAAAGTTAATTAGTGAAATTGAAGGTATTTTTTAATACCTTATTAAAAATTAAATATTAAATATATTTTTAATACCTGGGTTGTGGTCAGTTGCAACATCTGGCTTCTTCCATTCAAATAAATACTGTGAATGACATGTCATATGTAATCATCTTTAAATTGTATGGGTAATTAGCAGACAGATGCAAGTTTAATATACAAATTTGGTTGGTCTAGTCCAAATAGTGTCTGAGTAACTGAGAGAAATGCAAAAAGTGTTGCAACCATCCACAGTCTCCCCTACATTTGTGATATTTTGATGTTTTAAGGAAACTGTACAGACCCAAAATAATAACACTTCTTGGTTATAGGTTTTTAGGTTTTAGGTTTTAGGTTTTCACTACCCTATGAAGCTGAAAAGGAGCTTTTCCCCACTTATTTCAATATGAAAAAATATTTTGCCAGCCACAGATGGTAAAAAATACCTGTTATTTATTTTGTCCAAGTTATCTGAAATAGCCTACTATTTAACCTGTTTTTTTTGTTGTTTTTGTTTTTTTTATTACTTTTCCCATGTAGGGTCAACAGGCCTGCAAGGTTTCAACACGCTGATGTGTAGTGAAATGTGCATACATTTCTTTGTTGTATGTCAGAGGCAGAGCTCTTCAACTCTAGTCCTGAAGCACCAGTGTCTTGCTGAGTTTAACAACTTTTTATTTTCAACGTTTTTGAAAACAAAACTATTAAACCTGTTAACAGTCCCATTTTTTGAGCATAGACATGAAAATAACTTTTCCAACTTAAATTGTTATAAATCTTGAATACTTCAGAGCATAGACTTAAGTTTGTCATCTTTTTAAGGGCAAAAAAAAAAAAGTAAAATATAAAAACATTTTTATATTTTTATATATATTATATTTTATAAAGCATGTTTAACTCTAAATCTAAGAAAATCAAATCCAAACATCTGAACAAGCTCTGTGTCAAATTTTAGGTTGATATCTCAAAATAAATGAACTTTTAAGTAAAATTTTCTTTGGGTGTAGAACCTGAGATGTTTATTATTATTATTATTATTATTATTAATCAGAACTAACATTTATTTTCCTTGCAGGAATAACATTTATATGCTTTTGACATCTAAATGTTTCCAAACACTTTGGTCAATTAAGTCAGTGTGCGTCTGAATCATCTCCGAATATAACAAAAGGGGAAATGAATCAAGACAGATAAAGAAATTGCTTCTACCTAGTAACAGAAGGGTTTGCTGAATTATGCATGTGAAGAACGTCCTGGTTGCAGATGACGTAGTCGACCTCGACTGAATGGGATCATGCTAGGGAGCCAATTGTCTTTGAGCGTGCGAGCACGAGCAAATTAAATTTTGCGTGCGTGATTGGCATCACACACTCCGCCACACACTTCGGTATAAATATGGAAGTGGATGCACGCACTAGTTGCTTTACGCTGAGGAGCCGTGAGAACTCGGTCAGCGGTGGTCCAGCTATAGTGGCAAAGGGACTACGTATTGCATACGCAACCAGGAGGTTCCCTTTCAGTCAAGAACGTCAGAAGTAGTCGACCTCAAATGAATGGGATCTTAAACCCTGGAACTCGCCACTAAAGCTGCCACCTTCCAGTGCCTGGTTAAAAAGCCTCAATTTACCCCGCAATACTGAGGTGGCGAAGGTGAGGGAACTCCAGGGAAGTCAACTGCTGTTCCTACAGGACCACTGGGAAAGCGTACCTTTGACAAGGAAGGAGAAGTACGCTGCGGAAACCACATCCTGGCCCGAAGGGGAGGTATTATGTGGGATATACACATATGGACTGGTGACCAGGCAGTACAACATATGGAAATGTCACTGGGATGACTCCAGCCTAACAGGGGGGAGGATCAAGCAACAGTGACGGCAGAGCGGGCTCTGCCAAGGGAAGACACGGGCTCACCACAGGGAGCCGTACCATGGAATAATACGCATATGGGATCACCGTAGGGATCACAACATATGGGCCCAGCCTAACACAGGTTCCACTAGTGCATACGAGTGGTAGGCCTGGCTTCGGACGCTCCGCCACATCCGATGCCGCATGGTATGGAGGAACTCAACAGGGTTCGGTTAAGGGGAACTCTACTGGAACAATATATGTGCACGTTTCCAGTCCATAGGAGGGGAATGGCGCAGAAAGCCGACACTTTGAACTGTGCTTACGGTGAATTGGCTTCATGTGAAGGGAGCCCATGGGAAACAACGGTTCGAAACACATGCTAGATGTGTATAGGTGTCGCCCTGCCCCCAACTCTATTTAACATCTGTTTAGTGAGGCACTGTATGCTAAGGCCTGGGAGGGAGCATCCTTATGAGGAGCTCACCGCCCAGGTGGCCTGTGCATCTTGGGATTACTCACCAAGACGAAGGCAACCACTCTGAGTGGGCCAACCTCTACTTGGAAACAGCCTTCCCTTCTGCTGACTTCCATAACAGATAGAGCTGGTCTAAGGTCTAGGCTTTACCATCTGATCACATATAAGCGCACTGAGGTGGATGGACAGAGAAAAGCCAGGGCTGGGTCTGCCTCCTCCAGGGCAGCGCTTGCAGGCTCACCACCTGGTCCCGTAGGAGAGGTAGGAACCTTGGGCACACATTCAGACCGGGGTCTCAACTTGTGAGAGATGGCCGGCCGAATTCCAGGCACAACTCGTCGACTGAAGGGTAGCAAGTCCCTACCCTCTAGTGGAGACCATGCGAGCAGGAGAGCTGTTTATTAAAAAACAGAATCTTTTAACTCACTGCCTACGATGGCTCAGGGCAGTCTCTGTAGTGCAGTAGCACCAGAGAAAAAGCTAAGAGGGTAAGGAGGGGACGCAAGGATTTTATAGATCTCCTTGCTCGCCTCAGGGACCTGACGATCAAGTCACACTCCATCTGAAACCACTGCTTTATGATGTGCGTCAACGTAAAAGCCACAACATTTTGAGGTAGAGGACAGCCCTCACTCCGCCAGCAACGGAGCACTGAAGTGATCGAACACCTTCGGGATCTCCTCACGGAGAGAAGACTCAATTCAACGAACCGGTTCGACTTCTATTAGAGGAGCAAGCTTCTTTCTAGAGGTGCTCACAGAAGTGATGGTCTCTACTGCATAACAATTATTGCGGTAGACCAGAACCGCCACGTGCTGTTCTTACCAGACCTGGGACTTTCCAAGGTCTAGACGCGGGTGCCATCATGCCCCATCCCTGAGAATATGCTCAGAGGAAGGTGTCAGGAAGGCTGTCAAGAGGAGGAGGTTGGTTGCAATAAGGGGCAACTAACAAGACCTGCTCCATTGCACAAGACAGTAGCAATGCTCAACACCAGATGTGAAGGGTATCACTGAGCATCAGGAGCATTTCTGCTCAACAGCTGATGTGACGAAGGTCACTGAACTTGTTCTCTTCCTGATTCAAGCACCATAGTGCAAGAAGGCTCACTGGGGAACACATTTCTGCGGAGCCCAGGGCCAGCTGTGGCCAGAGTTTTTGTCTAGGGTTATCCGCTCAGACAAGAGAAGAAAGAACTGACCTAGGACGAGTTCGGAGGGGCAACAGACGTGGCTGTGCGGCCCGAAGTGGTCCGAACAGCTGGCCAGCTGGGGATGGAGTCTCCACTGTATCTGGATCGGAGGCTGTTGTGAGGCTTGTGAGCGGAACGAGTGAGCAGGCCAGAAAAAATAGGTGGAATGAAGCGACCTTAGAAGCTTCTGACTCCAAGGAGGAGGTGGTGGGCGAGTTGCAACATGTAAGGGGAGTGCGGCTCAACGGTCACAATGTTGTTGGAACAGTACAAGCTCGCTGAGCAGCGGTGTCTCGAAGTGAGGGACTGAACGCAACTTGAGGCAATGAATGCCAGAGTTCTGTTACTGCATGCCCTTCATACGTGGCCCCTCAGCCATGCTTTGGCTATGGGCTGAGGGATTGGCGACAGGTCAGTGAAGCGTGTCGCTGTGCCATGGCCACCTTAAGGACTCGGTCATCAAGCTAGTGCTGAAGCGGTCTCATATGGAGGAAGCCAAGCGGCTGCATCTGCCATATGCCCCAGGAGCCTCTGAAAGTTTCAGTGGGACCCTTTCTCACTTCTACATAGCACTGAGCTGAGATGTGCTAGACTGAGACCACCTCCAGACTAGAAAAGAGAAACTCGGAATTGGGGCGAGATGACTCTTTCCCAGTTGACCTGAGGACCCAACTGGCTATGGAGCACTCGAAGGGTAGGACCATGTACTGATACTTCGTACCTTCAAACACAAAAACACAGTAAGCCTGTGGAGCGGAAGGATAGAGATCTGAGCCAGCGGTGGAACAGACACACACACAAACATAGACTCCACCTGGCCCTCAACCGTGGGGGAGGGAGTGGATGACCAACTCCAAAGCACCCTCCTCCAACCCTGAGCGGCCCGCTCAGGAACGCTTTCGCTGTCGCTTGCCACCTGGCTTGGCAGCACCTAGAGCGGACTGGGTGTCCGTACTGCGGCCGGCTCTATGCTGAGGCCTGGCTGAAGGCTGCTGCTACCCTGCCTGCTGCTGCGTTGCATTAGTTTGTGTCTGTAAGCTTCGTATCTTTATTTTAGTCATTATACTATCATTCCTTGTTGTTTATACTGCTAAATATAACTTAATCAACATCACACATTAACCCATCGCTAGCTTCAATCTAAATCGTTATTGCTAGCACAACACGCTAGTAATTCGCTAGCCTGTTAGCATGCCATCCGTGCGCTCTTTATTTATTTATTCTCTACCGCGCTTGCGCCTTCCGTGCGCTCTTTATTTATTTTTATTTTTTCTCGCGCGCCTTTTACGAGTTCATCAAAAAACTGTGGTGAGTATCAGTCAACAAACACGGTGAGTCATGTCATCTCCTCTTATTGTCACCTGCACCTCATGCAACATGTATAGCATAGCCTCTGTCAGCACAGGATTTACATATGATAAATGCAGGGAGATAGTAAAGCTGACGGAGAAGATTTCAGAACTAGAGACACGCATCCAAACTTTAATCGAGGTTAATTGTAAGAGTGCAAGGGCTTTAGATACTGCTTTGGATGTGACTAGCTTAGTGAACTCTGTACACTGTTCGGTTCCAGCTGAAGTAGAGCCCATGCAGCAGGGCAACTGGGTGACGGTGAGACGCTCTAGTAGCGGGACAAAACACCGCTCTTCCGTTCCGATTACAACATCAAACAGATTCTCCCCACTCAGTGAAACACCCACTGAGAATTCTGTTGATTGTGCCCTAGTTATTGGCGATTCTATTACACAGAATGTGAAAATAGAGACACCAGCCACCATAGTCACATGTTTGCCGGGAGCCAGAGCGCCTGACATCAAAGCAAATTTAAAAGTGCTGGCTAATGCTAATCGTAAATTCTCTAAGATTATTATTCACGTCGGCACTAATGATGTTAGACTCCGCCAGTCGGAGATCACAAAAATTAACATTAAAGAAGTGTGTGAACTTGCAAGTATGATGTCAGGCACTGTAATTTGCTCTGGCCCCCTTCCTGTTCGCCGGAGTGATGAGATAGTTAGTAGATTGTCCTCACTCAATCGCTGGCTGTCAAAGTGGTGTCCCCAAAATAATATAGAATTCATAGACAATTGGAAAAGTTTTTGGGGCAGACCTGACCTGTTGAAAAGAGATGGTATTCATCTCTCCTGGGATGGTGCTGCTCTTCTCTCTAGTAATATGGCACATAGTCTTAGAGTTCAAACATGACAATCTGGGGCTCAGGTCAGGAAGCAGACAGACTGCCTAAACCGACCATCTGCGAGCTGTCTCACGTCACCAAGGTCAGATAAATCCCATCACATAGAGCCTCTTTCATCTAGATATCATCATATAGAGACTGTGTCTGTTCCCCGAATTAGGACATACAAAAAACTCCTAAACCCATTCAAGGGTAAAAATTTAATTGATGTTCAACAAATAAAAAGCAGATATAATACGGATGAAAAAATGATAAAGCTTGGGTTGCTGAATATTCAATCCTTTACTTCAAAAGCACTTATTGTTAATGATATGATTACAGACTATAATCTAGATGTGCTGTGTTTGACAGAAGCCTGGCTAAAACCAGACAATTATATTACTTTAAATGAGTCTACCCCGCAAGATTACTGTTATAAACATGAACCTCGTCTGAAAGGCAAAGGGGGAGGTGTTGCTGTAATTTATAGTAATATCTTCAGAATTACTGAGAAGTCTTGTTTTGAATATAATTCTTTTGAAGTGTTGCTGCTTAATGTAACATTATCTAGTGTAAATGATAAATCACGTTTAACATTTGTGCTGGCTACTGTATACAGGCCACCAGGGCACCATACAGACTTTATCAAAGAATTTGCTGATTTTCTATCAGAGTTAGTATTGGCTGCAGATAAAGTCCTAATTGTTGGTGATTTTAATATACATGTGGATAACGAAAAAGATGCATTGGGATTGGCATTTAAAGATATTCTGAACTCAATTGGAGTTAGACAACATGTGTCAGGACCTACTCATTGTCGTAATCATACTCTAGATCTAATATTATCACATGGAATCAATGTTGATGCCGTTGAAATTCTGCAGCAGAGCGATGACATCTCAGATCATTATTTAGTCTTGTGTAAACTTCATTTAGCCAAGGCTGCAAAGCCGACTCCGTGTTACAAATATGTTAGACCTATCACTTCTGCCACTAAATATTGCTTTATCAATAATCTTCCTGATCAGTTTCATCATCTCAGCATCCCGGATAGCTTAGAAGAACTAGATATTGCGACAGAAACTCTTAACTCTCTCTTTTCCAGCACTTTAGACACAGTTTCTCCTTTGCGCTTAAAGAAGATTAAAGAAAATAGTCCAACGCTGTGGTACAACAAGCACACTCAGGCCCTTAAGAGAGCAGCCAGAAAAATGGAGCGCAACTGGAAGAAAACAAAACTAGAGGTATTTCGCATTTCATGGAAAGACAATTCGATTGCATACAGAAAGGCCTTAAAAGCTGCTAGATCTGCTTATTTTTCAAACCTATTAGAAGAAAATAAACAAAACCCTAGGTATTTATTTGAAATTGTGGCTAAACTAACGAAAAATAAATATTCAACCCCAGATGTTTCCAAGCAGCACAGCAGTAATGACTTTATGAACTTCTTTACTAACAAGATTGATAATATCAGGGAGAAAATTATAACTATGCAACCGTCTACTACAGTATCGCATCAGGCAATGCATTGTAAAGTCCTTGAAGAAAAATTCTTCATTCATTGCTATAGGAGAGGAAGAATTTACTAAACTCGTTAAAACATCTAAATCGACAACATGTATGTTAGACCCTATACCGACTAAGCTACTGAACGTGATGCTTCCAGAGGTCATAGATCCTCTTCTTAATATCATTAATTCATCTTTGTCATTAGGATATGTACCGAAAACTTTTAACCTAGCTATGATTAAACCGCTTGTTAAAAAAACACAACTTGATCCTACAGAATTAGTCAATTACAGGCCGATCTCGAATCTACCTTTTCTGTCAAAGATACTAGAAAAGGCGGTATCCTCACAACTATGTTCCTTTTTAGAAAGAAATGATATCTGTGAGGATTTTCAGTCAGGATTTAGACCGTAGCATAGTACCGAGACAGCTCTCGTTAGAGTCACAAATGATTTGCTCCTATCATCCAATCGTGGTTGTATCTCGCTATTAGTGTTACTCGATCTAAGTGCTGCATTTGACACTATCGACCATAACATTCTTTTAAATAGACTCAAAAATTATGTTGGCATTAGTGGAATTGCACTAGCATGGTTTAACCCTCTGGGATTCTTCGTCCGAAAACGGCCGAAAACTTGAACGTTTCGAATTGTTTAATTTTTTTACTTCATCGGATGGGGGTGAAACTTGGTGACTTTTGTTGTATTACCTATATGAACACACACAAAAATCAAGGAGATGATTCTGATATGTTAAAGGGTCGTAAAAAAAAAGTCACACTTAGCTTCCTCCCGGTCAAAAACGGGCGACATAGGAAATGAATGGGAAATACGAAAAAATAGGAAAACTCAGAGAAACTTTTGGTGGTACAAGCTACAGATCAGCCACTGTGCTGAAAAAAAGTGTACAGCAATGAAGGGGTGACACTCTAAAACATCAAGAGTGCAAATAAGACAATATTTTGCATATCTTTTTATTTGTCATGGAATAACTCAGGAAGGAAATAAGGTAGGAGGAAAATTATTTTTTAGTGAAGTCCCCCTACATGTTAGTTGCATCTGGATAAAAAAAATATAATTTTTGGATAAAGGAATCAAAAGTTACAGCATTTGGAAAAGAGATAGCCTTTTTGTACAGTCTTTGACACCCCCTCATGGGCAATTTTTTCTCCATGAAGAATATCTTGTCATAAAAGCAATAGATTATGTTAATTTCGGGCTTATTTTAATTGTAATAATATGCTGTAAAAAATGAAGTACCATTTTCAATTATCTGAGAATGTTTCATGAGCTGTATGATGTTTTTGACACATTGCAGTACATTATTTTATAGATTATGAAAAAAAAAGAAATTCTATTTATCAGCAAATAACTCAGCAATACTTAAGAGTTTTTCAAAGTGGATACATTCATTGTAAAGTTCAGACTCTAATCTTTCAAATGACATCAACTTTGTGTTAATCAAGGCAAGATTTTTGAAAAATATGGTAATGAATATTTTCGCAGCTAGGTGGCGCCTCCTGGCGGTACACTCGGTTTTAGAGGGATTACTCAGCAATCGTTAGGAGTTAATAAATGTAATTAGATGCATTAAAAAGCTGAGATCCTAAGCTTTAAAATTATATATAATTGTTGTTCCATTCAGTGGTTGTTTAGTAATTATTTTTTTTCTTTCCGAATGGGAATAAATCAAATAAATAAATAAAAAAGCTATAGGCCGCCTATAGGCGGTTATAGGACATGACACATATTTATACATTTTAAAGCCACTAGATGGCGCTCTTCTCACTTGAAATTTTTTTTTTTTTAGGCCTGCACTCTATTTTGATGTGAAATGTTGCATTTATTGAAAAATAAAATAAAATAAATAAAATAAAAATATATATATTAATTCTAATGGAAAAAATAGCTCATAAAAATTATATAATTAATGCAAAGTATCATAAAAAATTCTAAACATACTAAATAATAATCAGAAAACATTATAGAACAAAAATATATTTGATTGGTTATCCTGGGAAAAAGTAAAGTAAAATTTTAAGGCTTCGTCCGTTTTCGGGCGGGAGGAAGCTAAGTGTAACCCATTTACGAAGAAGCCCAGAGGGTTAAATCATACTTATCTGACCATTATCAGTTTGTAGCAGTAAATGAAGAGATGTCTCATCGATCACAAGTTCAGTATGGCGTACCACAAGGCTCAGTACTAGGACCGCTGCTGTTCACTCTGTACATGCTACCATTAGGAGATATCATTAGGAAGCATGGCATTAGTTTTCACTGTTATGCTGATGATACTCAGCTCTATATTTCTTCACGCCCCGACGAAACTTACCAATTCACAAAATTAACGGAATGCATAGCTGATATAAAAAAGTGGATGACTAGCAATTTCCTACAACAAAAAACTTCCTCACGTAATAACCTAGAATACTGTTTAACACTTGATGGCTGCTCTGTTAAGTCTTCGTCGTCAGTTAGGAACCTGGGTGTGCTATTTGATACCAATCTTTCATTTGAAAGTCACGTGTCTAGTATCTGTAAAACCGCATTCTTTCATCTTAAAAATATATCTAAATTACGCCATATGCTCTCAATGACAAATGCGGAAAAATTAGTTAATGTGTTCATGACCTCAAGGCTAGATTATTGTAATGCTCTACTGGGTGGTTGCCCTGCACGCTTAATAAACAAATTACAGATGGTCCAAAATGCAGCAGCTCGAGTTCTTACCAGAACCAGGAAGTATGACCATATTAGCCCGGTTCTGTCAACACTGCATTGGCTCCCTATTAAACATCGCATACATTTTAAAATATTGCTGATTACTTACAAAGCACTAAATGGTTTAGCTCCGCAGAACTTGAGCGAGCTCTTAACGCATTATAGTCCTTCATGTCTATTGCGATCTCAAAATTCCGGCCAGTTAATAATACCTAGAATATCAATATCGACTGCTGTCCTATTTAGCACCAAAACTTTGGAACAGTCTTCCTAACATTGTCCGGGAAGCAGACACACTCTGTCAGTTCAAAGCTAGATTAAAGACACATCTCTTTGACCTAGCATTCACATAATACATTATAGACTTCTATAATTCAATGTTAGGCTGCATAGATTAGGTTAGATGGAACCGGGAACACTTCCCATAAATCCTGATGTACTCATTACATCATAAGAAGAATGGCATCTACGCTAATTTTAGTGTCTTTGTTTATCCCAAGGTTTTCCCGCAGCCTGCCGGATCCAGGCCTTATCCAGATCTGACGAAGGACCTTCACCTGGACCCGATGTCAACGCAGTGCTGAAGTGCCAACTAGTCTCTCCCTATGGAGGATCCCTTTACCACTCTACAGATAAAGCGTTGCCGGAAAATTTGTTTTGCGTACCTACCCCGAAGTGACAAAATAAAATAAAAGTCTGTATCAAATTTATAAGGAAAGACCAGTACTTTGTTTAGGCTTTGTCTGTAGGGAATTCCAAACCTGCGCACATATATTCAAACGCACATAACTATAGAACCAATTCTTAATGAGCATGTGAACGCCATCAGCGTTTCTCACATGTTCGCATTTAAAGTCTATGTAGAGAGAACGGTGTCGTCTTAGCGGCCCCTAATTTAATAACAAATAATCGTTGCGACGGAAGCGAATCAATCAAAACTAACTTTAGCTGGAAAATAACTTTATTAAAGAATCGCTATAAAGCCAAAACAATCTCTGTTACCCTAAATTATACGTTTGTCTCTGTAAAGCTGCTTTGAAACAATCTACATTGTTAAAAGCGCTATATAAATGAGGATGACTTGACTTGACTTGACTTGCTGCGGAGGCCCAGCAGAGTAGTGGCAGGGGAACACCCTCACTCACTATGACCCTCTGATCACCCATCCCACACGGCGCCATAGCGGGGCGTGGTAATGGGGACTCCAAGTTCACGCATGAAGGCAACGTGCTGCATATGTACACATACATTATATGCACATATAATACAAACATGTGAAACAACCATTGTGACCGTCCATATGGGGGGACAGGAAACGATCGCATCCAGAAACGCACGGGTGGAAAAGCATCTTGAAAAAGTCGCAAACGCACCCGTGTTGCTCTTTCAGGAAGTGAAAAAACTCTCACCAGTGCCAGAGCACACATGGGAATGACCGCGGCAACACTGAACAGTGAACTGAAACAGTGAAGCACTCACTTTTCCGCCCTCTAACCAGCCGTCAGACAAACAAACACAAAGAGAAATTTGGTTGCTGTTAAAACAGCAGTTGAGAGCTCAAAGCTCGCGATCACCACTGCACTCGTGCTGTAGAATCATCAGCAGCTGGGAGAGTCTTCCTTGAAGAAGCACCGACACACTCGCTCGCTCATTTTTTTTTTTTTTTTTTAACTCAACAACACTCTTCAGAGACACATTCGAATGGCTCCGAAGCAAAAAGCAACTAGTGTGTGCATCTACTTCCGTATTTATACCCGCTCCGTGGGGCGGAGTGTGTGATGCAAATCACGCACACAAAAATTAATTTGCTCGTGCTCGCACGCACAAAGACAATTGGCTCCCTAGTGTGATCCCATTCAGTCGAGGTCGACTACGTCTGACATTCTCGACTGAAAGGGAACCAATTATATCCCTTTAACTGCCTGCTCGACCAAATGGTTGAGCGCATTTTGAGTCACTATATTTTTTTTTGAGAGGAGTACCTAACTTAAAGGGATACTTCACCTCTGTAAAGATGAATGTGTATTTATATTGGGTCATTTATGTAGTAGAAATGTGAAATTATTTTTTTTTGAATTTGGAGCCTTCTAGACTGAGAAAAGCCAAAACAATTATTTTTGGCTCATGTGGATGAAAGACAACAACTCCCAGAATGCACTTGCTTCGCTGCCCTACGAGGCCACTCCCAAGCCACGCCTACCGGTTACAGAGGGCAGCTACTAGTTGACTCGAAACTGAAAAGATGCTGTTTTATCTTGAGTCTCCGTGATGAGTCAGCCCGGGATTTCGAGATCGCCCAAAATGTCCGGGATTCGGCTTTTGCGTTCTACACTCGCCATTCATTATGTTTACTGTGGGGAGCAGGACGAGGCTGAGGGGTGCGGGAGAATGGCGCGAGGCCGGTAGTGTGATTACTGATGAGCGACACCTGTGAGACGCACTGGTCTTGTATCTCTCACGGAGGAGCGGGAATTTTCTTAGCAATGCTATAATGCACATCAACCGATCACTTGTAAACACTACATTCAGATTCACCAATCGGAATGAATTCAGTTAGATTGAAACAAAAGGTGTGCATGTAAACAATGAATGGCGACTGTAGAAAGCAAAAACTGAGTCCCAAAAAAAAGAGGATGTATGGTAACCCCTATTATTCAGCTTTCTCCACAGAGCAAGAGCCTGTTGGCTTACCTTCCAAAAAAAGATGGCTGACACTATTTGTACATTCTGTGAGTGAGATCCCACCCTCTATGGGCGGGTTGAGAACATGCGGAACTAGCTCTTACTACTGGCTGTAGTTTCTAGCCTCTGGCCAAAAAATCCTCAGATGATGCAAAATGACGATTTTTGTGTCATCTGAGGATTTTTTCCAGACAAAAAATACATAAATCTCTCGTCTCAGGGGGATATGAGGTAGGGAAGCACAGTAATTCGAAAATACTACAGGTTTTCTACTGATAAAAAGCTTAATGCTAAATGCTGAAGCATCCCTTTAACTCAAGCTGATTGAGCCATCTCTACCATCTGGTTGAGGTATGTTATGCCAAAAAAATCCACTATAGATGTCACAGTGTCAATAAACAGCACTTGTCACAACACTTCCTCTAACATGGATTTCAGAACACAAAAAAATCACTCCTGCCATGTGAACTGTTTTGCAAAGGTAAGCATACAAGGTAAGCATACTATGCAAGGTAAGCATACTTGGTGCCATGAAAAAACGTAAGTATGTTTTTACTAATTTTTCAAAAACATGCTCAACCAAACGGTTGATTTGGCAGTTTATGGTAAAAGTAGAAAAGCATCTCAGGTTACGACTGTAACCTATGTTCCCTGAGAACAGGGAACGAGACACTACGTCATTGACGCTTTGGGGAACGCCTCAGGCGTGACAGGTGTCTGAAATCAAATATCAACTCACAACAATCATGTTGACCGGCGACAGCCCGTGAATCATCAGCTTGTTTGATTAACACGCAACCTGGATGTATAAAAGGGAGCCTTGCACACATGACAACATCCTATCGTCTGAAGGGACTGTTGCAGGCAGGCCCCGAGGCATGGCAGGGAGACGTAGTGTCTCGTTCCCTGTTCTCAGGGAACATAGGTTACAGTCGTAACCTGAGACGTTCCCTTTCGAAGGGAACTCGACACTACGTCATTGACGCTTTGGGGAACGAAATACCCACTCCGCCATGCTGAGGGGAGTGCATGCCCAAAGGCAGTGACAACTGTCAGAACCAGTAATTCAGAAAATACTGGAACCACTCACCCTTAGGTCACATCGGGCTGTCAGTGACAGCACTCCCTACCAGTCATAGCCCAAGCTAATGAACCAAGAAACCGCCAGAACATAGTTAATGGGGGGTATATCTGGGCCAGCTCAAAGGCTTAGGACCACAACTTCCAATAGAAGGGGTCCCTTCTAGGGAATGTGGCTAGGGAACCCGAGGGACCCCCAGCCAGTCACTATTCAGGGGAGCATACCTCCTGAAATACCACCAGGCTGGCCTGGTGATCTATACTAAGACACACAGTCTGGCCATTGCCTGTCTGTCCGAGACAGAGCCTCTGGAAGTTGCCTTGGATAAGGCATCCAGAAACCGAAGGCCTGCGAAGCTGGCAGAAACCATTCAGATCACAGAGACAGGATCTCCCGGAGAGTGTGACTTAACCTCAAGAAATGACAGAAGTCGTCCACTCAATCCACGGTTCTACCCAGTGCTCGATCCGAACACTGGGGAAGTAAGAGAGGGTTCAAAACCAGGAAGGTCTACTGAGACCTAAGACCTGATGACCCCCTCATGTGGGGAGCTCCAGTACATGAGGGCACATATCAGGAAGGCCGGTGAGGCCTGTAACCTGGCGACCACAGTATGTGGGAGCTCATACTCAGGAAGGCCTGTGAGGCCTGAAACCTGGCGATCACAGTAAGTGGGAGCTCGTATTCAGGAAGGCCGGAGAGGCCTGTAACCTGACAGCCACACAATGTGGGGCTACCTTCAGAAAGGCCCAATGAGGCCTGTAACCACAGAATGTGGGAGATAGCTTGAAAGGGAAGCGCCTGTCGTAAAACATTGCGACAGAAGATGCATCTAGAGTGGGACCCAAGGTGAAGAACCGGAGTCTGAGCCACGTAAAAAAGGGAATGAAGCGGACAGCGCATAACCCTTACCATAAATATGGATTTTAGAAGATACACGAAACGAAAGTGTGTGTACTTAGCCAGTCCAAATCCAGGAAGGCCTGGTAAGGCCTCTAACCTGACGACCACAATAGGTGGGAGCTCATATCAGGAAGGCCGGGTGAGGCCTGTAACCTGATCACCACAGTAAGTGGGAGCTCACATTCAGGAAGGCCGGTGAGGCCTGTAACCTGGCGACCACAGTATGTGGGAGCTCATACTCAGGAAGGCCAGTGAGGCCTGAAACCTGGTGACCACAACCTGTGGGAGCTTACTTTCAGGAAGGCCTGGTGAGGCCTCTAACCTGGCGACCACAGCATGTGGGAGCTCATACTCAGGAAGGCCGGTGAGGCCTGTAACCTGGCGACCACAGTAGGTGGGAGCTCATACTCAGGAAGGCCGGTGAGGCCTGTAACCTGGCGACCACAGTAGGTGGGAGCTCATACTCAGAAAGGCCAGTGAAGCCTGAAACCTAGTGACCACAGCATGTGGGAGCTCATACTCAGGAAGGCCTATGAGGCCTGAAACCTGGTGACCACAGTATGTGGGAACTCACATTCAGGAAGGCCGGATGAGGCCTGTAACCTGACATGAGGAAGCTCATAACTAGGAAGACCTGCGACCACAGTGTGTGGGAGCTCATACTCAGGAAGGCCGGGTGAGGCCTGTAACCTGTCGGCTACAGTATGTGGGAGCTCACATTCAGGAAGGCCGGATGAGGCCTGTAACCTGACATGTAGAAGCCCATCACCAGGAAGGCCGGTGAGGCCTGTAACCTGGCGACCATAGTATGTGGGAGCTCATAACCAGGAAGGCCTGGCGAGGCCTGTAACCTGGCGACCACCGTGCGTGGGAGCTCATATTCAGGAAGGCCTAGTAAGGCCTGTAACCTGATACCCCAGTATGTGGAAGCTCATAACCAGGAAGGCCGGATGGGGCCTGTAACCTGGCGACCACAGTATGTGGGAGCTCACAATCAGGAAGGCCGGTGAGGCCTGTAACCTGACATGTGGAGGCTCATAACCAGGAAGTCCTGGTGAGGCCTATAACCTGGCGACCACAGTATGTGGGAGCTCATATTCAACCACAGTATGTGGGAGCTCATACTCAACCACCGTATGTGGGAGCTCATACTCAGGAAGGCCTAGTGAGGCCTATGACCTGATAACCACAGTATGTGGGAGCTCATATTCCACCACTGTATGTGGGAGCTCATATTCAGGAAGGCCTATTGAGGCCTATGACCTGATAACCACAGTATGTGGGAGCTCATAATCAGGAAGGCCTGGTGAGGCCTATAACCCGATAACCACTGTATATGGGAGCTCATACTCAGGAAGGCCTAGTGAGGCCTCTGACCTGATAAGCCACAGTATATGGGAGCTCATATTCAGGAAGGCCTGGTGAAGCCTATTACCTGAACACCACATTTTTTTTTTTTTTTTTCTCTGAATTAAATGCAGTCTTTTTAAAAAAAAAAAAAAACACTGGATAAGTGAAACACGGTCTGGATGGTAGGCTGAATTAAAATATCTAACTTCTTAAAGTCAGATAATATTCCATCATTTTTATTCCATAGAATTAAATGCAGCCATAATCACCAGACAATACTGTTTTGATATTTATATATATACGTTCTCGTAATCTACACACTGCCTCGGCAAACGCGAGATTCGAGCCGTTTAAAATATATTTGGCTTTCATCCCTCGAGAAGAAAGTCAACAGGTGCGAGGTTGAAACATCCGACAGCGCACAGATGCACGCGCGCCAAGATATTTCTCAATGAACACTGCCAGCACCCTCAGGAGCTGACTGTGAATGCCTCGCACCCAAACTGTATTATTTCACAGATCGCGTGCACCACGGGTGCTCAGATGCTGAACCCTCCTCCCTCGAGAAAAGGGTCCGACGAGAGCGGAGCGTCTTCAAATGAAAAAACGCTCACAGTTTGCACAATAGACTCTCGAGAGAGCCTCTCGTGTGTGCTCTTCTCCCAAGCAAAAAACGCACAGAACGTGTGTGTTTCACCCGATGTCAAATATCTTGGGCATGGGTCTGCACACTTGCGAAAATTCTCCTTCTTCTCTGCGCGTTTCAGCGATATTCTCCAAACAGACAAACAGTCCCTGAAGACGAAAAGATGTTGGCATGTGTGCAAGGCTCCCTTTTATACATCCAGGTCGCGTGTTAATCAATCAAGCTGATGATTCACGGGCTGTCGCCGGTCAACATGATTGCTGTGAGTTGATATTTGATTCCAGACACCTGTCACGCCTGAGGCGTTCCCCAAAGTGTCAATGACGTAGTGTCGAGTTCCCTTCGAAAGGGAACTATGTTTTCAGATCATCCATTTCTGCAGTCAGAATGGACTATTTGCTGAGAAATATAAGCTTCTGACCATTCATAGCAATGAATGTGGCACAGCTATTGTTATTTCTTCATGAATATACTAAGATTATTTCTTAAGTATGTATTTTTTACGCCACTTTTAGATCTTTTTTGAAGTAAATATAATGCATTCATAGAATGAATGTGTGGAAATCATAATTATCAGAGGCAATTACTTCTTAAATGACAAATGCTGGTTTACTAACATTAAAATTGTAAGAGTTTGTAATTTTGTTTATTTTTTATTTTTTTTTATTTTTTTTACAATTACTAGATGGAAGTCAACAGTTTCTGTGGTACAAGAATGCGCACTCTTCAGGCCCTTGTACCAGAAAACGTCTTGGTTACGTATGTAACCCTTCTTCCCTGAAGGAGGGAACGGAGACGTAGTCAATCAGTTTGGGGAACCAGGTCTGGTTGGGCCAATAAGGGGCAACTAGCAAGACCTGCTCCTCTTCCTCCCTGACTTTGCACAGTGTCTGTGCGAGAAGGCTCACTGGGGGAAACGCATACTTGCAGAGGCCCCGGGGCAAGCTGTGTGCCAGTGAATCCGTGCCGAGGGTGCCCTCGGTCAGGGAGTAAAACAACTGGCAATAGGACGAGTCCGGAGAGGCAAACAGATATATTTGTGCGGCCCCGAAGTGTTCCCAGAGTCTCCACTCTCCAGGGGCCACAGGCTGTCATGAGAGCTCGGCGGCGGCACGATTGAGCAGGCTGGGGATATAAGTGGTATGAAGCGACCTCAGATGCTTCTGACTCCATAGGAGGAGATGGCGGGCAAGTTGCGACATGCGAGGGTAGCGTAGACTATCTTGATGGGCAAAGAAAAAAAAAATCCTGTTGCTCTACCACACTTGACGCCGTGTTTCTTGTCTAAAATGCAATTAAAGTCTAAAATGCAATTATATTACTATATTTTACAATATATATATATATATATATATATATATATATATATATATATATATATATATACAGTGAGAAAAATAAGTATTTGAACACCCTGCTATTTTGCAAGTTCTCCCACTTAGAAATCATGGAGGGGTCTGAAATTGTCCACTGTGAGAGACATATTCTAAAAAAAAAAAAACAGAAATCACAATGTATGCTTTTTTAACTATTTATTTGTATGATACAGCTGCAAATAAGTATTTGAACACCTGAGAAAATCAATGTTAATATTTGGTACAGTAGCCTTTGTTTGCAATTACAGAGGTCAAACGTTTCCTGTAGTTTTTCACCAGGTTTGCACACACTGCAGGAGGGATTTTGGCCCACTCCTCCACACAGATCTTCTCTAGATCAGTCAGGTTTCTGGGCTGTCGCTGAGAAACACGGAGTTTGAGCTCCCTCCAAAGATTCTCTATTGGGTTTAGGTCTGGAGACTGGCTAGGCCACGCCAGAACCTTGATATGCTTCTTACAGAGCCACTCCTTGGTTATCCTGGCTGTGTGCTTCGGGTCATTGTCATGTTGGAAGACCCAGCCTCGACCCATCTTCAATGCTCTAACTGAGGGAAGGAGGTTGTTCCCCAAAATCTCGCAATACATGGCCCCGGTCATCCTCTCCTTAATACAGTGCAGTCGCCCTGTCCCATGTGCAGAAAAACACCCCCAAAGCATGATGCTACCACCCCCATGCTTCACAATAGGGATGGTGTTCTTGGGATGGTACTCATCATTCTTCTTCCTCCAAACACGTTTAGTGGAATTAAGACCAAAAAGTTCTATTTTGGTCTCATCTGACCACATGACTTTCTCCCATGACTCCTCTGGATCATCCAAATAGTCATTGGCAAACTTAAGACGGGCCTTGACATGTGCTGGTTTAAGCAGGGGAACCTTCCGTGCCATGCATGATTTCAAACCATGACGTCTTAGTGTATTACCAACAGTAACCTTGGAAACGGTGGTCCCAGCTCTTTTCAGGTCATTGACCAGCTCCTCCCGTGTAGTTCTGGGCTGATTTCTCACCTTTCTTAGGATCATTGAGACCCCACGAGGTGAGATCTTGCATGGAGCCCCAGTCCGAGGGAGATTGACAGTCATGTTTAGCTTCTTCCATTTTCTAATGATTGCTCTAACAGTGGACCTTTTTTCACCAAGCTGCTTAGCAATTTCCCCGTAGCCCTTTCCAGCCTTGTGGAGGTGTACAATTTTGTCTCTAGTGTCTTTGGACAGCTCTTTGGTCTTGGCCATGTTAGTAGTTGGATTCTTACTGATTGTATGGGGTGGACAGGTGTCTTTATGCAGCTAACGACCTCAAACAGGTGCATCTAATTTAGGATAATAAATGGAGTGGAGGTGGACATTTTAAAGGCAGATTTTAAACAGGTCTTTGAGGGTCAGAATTCTAGCTGATAGACAGGTGTTCAAATACTTATTTGCAGCTGTATCATACAAATAAATAGTTAAAAAATCATATATTGTGATTTCTGGATTTTTTTTTTTTTGATTATGTCTCTCACAGTGGACATGCACCTACGATGACAATTTCAGACCCCTCCATGATTTCCAAGTGGGAGAACTTGCAAAATAGCAGGGTGTTCAAATACTTATTTTCCTCACTGTATATATATATATATATATATATATATATATATATATATATATATATATATATTAATTTTTTTTTTTTTATTATTATTATTATTATTTATTTATTTATTTTTTTCATTTTTGAATGCAGAAAGGATGTAATGTCTTTTTGGTTTTGTTACTTTTAGTTATTTGTGTTATTTATTGTTGTTTACTGTTAAAAAAACAAGAAAACATATAATTTCCTGTGTTAAAATGAAAACCTTAAATATTTAATGGCATACTTCAATAAATAAACAAGATTCAATATACAAAAATCTTTATTTTGATTATGTTTTTAAATAAATTAGTATTATAGTTCATATTTTCTGATTTTCACAGTATGTGTATGAATTCCGGTGCTTTTTCTTTTACCTTTAAGTGCCATATCAACCATTTGGTAGAGGCCGATATTTTTTAAATTATGGGATGTGTTGAAAAAAAAAAATACATTGATTGTGGTAACTACATAAAGAGATAAGAAATGCAAACACATTTTTTTTCAAATGCCTTTTTCTTGGTGGGGCAGCTTTTTGCTGGTGGGATTCTCTCTGAAATTTGTCTGGGGTCCTCTGGCCGTGATTAAAGCATATTTTAAGGCATTGTCTGTAGTCTGTCTAGTTAATGCTGCGCAGCAGGTTATAGGACACCAGAGATCTTGATAACACTTTAGAATAATGGTCCGTCATTAATAAGTAACTATGCAGGAAGTAATGCAGGACTAAGGATTAGTACTACATTAACACTTATGGCAATACGGAAAAATGTAAGCTGCGTGACTGGATGGAGGAGGGAAATCAATTATCCGTAGGGGAGAGCGGGGCACAACCTAACGCTTTTTGACTTTCTCAGTTTGTGTAAATCAACTTATGGTTCAGAGTATTTATTTTTTCCCACATTCATTTCCCACATGTCTACTACAATTATGTGGTTTTGTTTTATCAATACAGTATATACTTTTTTCTTGATATATCCTGAAAGAATGGAAGTGAAATGTGACAACATGCCCCATAGGTGGGGTACATTGTAACATGTGCAGGGGCACATTGTAACATGGCCATATGACAGCTTAAAATGTTATCTGATCTAATAAAAAAAATATACAAAACAAACCAAAATATTTTCTAAATAAAATACAATTAAAAAACTTTTTCATATAAAATAATGGCATTTTTTAATAATTAAATAGAAACTCATTTTTGAGTTTTGACTACGAACGCATGAAAACACAGCTATACAACATAGTTCAAAACAAATAAATAATTAGTAATTTCTGAACATTGACTCTCAGTCTTTATTCACCTTTTTCTCACGTTTTCTCAATAAAATTAATAAAAGTATAGAATATAATAGCATATTTCTAATAGGGGCACATTGTAACGCAGTGTTACAACATGCCCCCGCCTGCACAACTGGGATTTAAACCCTGCTAGTGTCTTCTGCTAGTTAGCGAAGCATTAAAGAACTATCTCAACTGTTAAATAACATCTTGGAGATTAAAATAATATCAGATTTGTCTTATTTTAAATAAACACAAAAAATAGAGATGAAAAATTAACTTAAGTAAGAAATTTACTTTTGCTATGGTTTAATAAATGTCTATGGATATCTTCCAAAAAATAAATAATTTTGGCGGATTTTGATATGGCAACTAGTAAATACACAAAGTTTCGTCATCCAAACATGTGCGGAAGTATTTAAAACAAGCGTGTTACAACTAACCCCGCGTTAGGTTGTGCCCCGCGCTCCCCTAAGTGAGGAAATTAGTATGTAAGATGGAGTTGTAGGAGAGGAAGCAGGGGGAAAAAAGGAACGGGTTACCTGAGACGAACGCATAGTCAGTTAGACGTGATGCGCTGTGTTTTGGCTCAGGTGGATCGCTAGAGTGAGAGTGAGTTGCTGTGGCGATTGACACTGAGTGTGCGCTACACTGGCTGCACAGCGAAGCTTGACTTTTAGGTAACACTTTATTTTGATGGTCCCTTTTGAACATTCTGTTGACTATAAGTAACTTTGCAACTACATGTCAACTAGCTCTCATTAGAGTATTAGTGTACTGTCTGCTTAATATCTGATAACTCTTTATTGTGATGGTCCTTCAACAGACACTCAACTGACTATAAGTAACTTTGCAACTACATGTCAACTTATTCTAACCCTAACCCTACCAGTCTACTAATACTCTACTAACACTCTGAGAGTTAGTAGACATGTAGGTGCAATGTTACTTCTAGATAACAGAATGTGTTAAAGGGACCATCAAAATAAAGTGAAACTGACTTTTATGCTGACGAGTGTGAGCAAGTTCTCCAGGTGATTCCCTGTTTTACCTGTTTTTTAAACCTCACATCGTAAAAAACTTTCCTTCCTGCCATTATCGGCAAACGCTCTTACATACACACACACCGTTTTGCCGCCACACGCAAGCCAACCTAATCAAACATTCATGCAACCACTTTCCTCAAGTATTTTGTGAGTGTTGTAGACTACAGTGAAGTGTTTCATAATATTTAAATGATTGATTTAACTGTTAGTTTTGATTTAACTAATTAATGTTTTTCTCTTTTTTGTTATTTCTTTCCTCTCACACTTGAGTAAGGAGTGTTGAATCTGCCAACAAATTCACCAGAGATACTTCTACCTCAGCACCAACAACTTTTACATGTTATTTAGTTGTTCTTTCTTTACTGTTGAAACAATTAAACAAATTGTGGTAAGACTGTATTTTGAACTTGAGCCAAAGTATTTTCTTTGTTGTGTTTAGTTTGTTTGATTCCTTGCTGATGGTGAAACTGAGGTTTTGTCTGATTTCTTAAAATAATTAAAATATAACTGTGAAACTGAACTTTCTTTGTGTGATTATGATTCATGTTTGTTTGTAACCAGTGGCTTAAAGAGCTATTCCGGGTAAAAAACATTATTTGACAAGATTAAGCCATGTGGGTAAACTTGCAGACAGCTTTTTAGAGGAAGAGTCAGTGTTGTTCCATTCAATGTTGATGGCTTCAAGCACTTCACGGGTTGTTGCAAAAATGTCTTCCAGTTAGTTTGAGTTTAATGTGAGACCAAATATTCAATAAAGGGTTCAAATCTGGATTGACCAGGCTAAAAGATGAGCCTGATGGGTTTATTTTCAAACCACTTCTTGGTTGTCTGTGCTAAAAGATTGGAGGTCGTTTACCTCTCCAGCTGAAGAATTTACGAGGAGCAGTGAGAAGATTGTTTTCGTAAACATTAAGTCAGATGTGCCTTTGTAATGCAATCAGTAGACATATAATCATTCCAGCTCCACATGAGTACTTTTGGGAAAACAGTGAATCAAAGGAAGAGCGCTGGACAATAGAGCAGTTAGGTCACGTCCCTCTTTTCCACACACTCCCTCTCTCTCCATGTAGCTAGTCATGTATCGATTTCTGCATTTAGCTGAGTTTTAGCATGCTTTTAAAATCACTCCGACCCTCAGGCCCAAGAGATGCTATACTGTTCTGAACATGTCACACTTATTCCTACCACATCCATCTGTATTTACAGGCATACCAATTTTTAAAGAACACTATAATGGAAGGAGCATTTTAACTAGAATAATCCTTTTCTGAATCGATTAACTGGAAATTAAGCGGCTTCAGTTCGTTTACTCTATGTGAGTGATCTAAATTATTTCCTTTTGTTTAAAGGAATATTTTATTAAATTGCAGCACAATTAATCTAGCCTAAAATGTGGTCCTCTTTGTAGTCTTTGTCGCTGTGAACCACTTAGACAGGAAGAAACTGTCTGGCTGACATTAACCAACTACATTTTGTTTTGTTATTATGTGTTGTTTAGCTATCTGAAATAGACTTAATTTACATATATTTATGCATTTAGCATATGCTTTTATTTCAAGTGACTTGCATTGCATTCAGGGTACACTGTAAAAAAAAATTGCAATTATTACAGAAAAAATGTAGGCTACAAATGTTACAAAAAGTAAAAACATTAAGTTACCATTGTCACAATCCATTCACCAGTCCAGTCACCTTAGCACACTACGTTTCCCAGAATCCCTCCTGGCTCACATTTGCTCACACTCCACAATCACCACGCCTGTCTGTGATTACCCTCATCAGCACCTCTATATACATGCTAGCACCACACACACAAGCCTTGTCTGGTCTCATCATCAATCGTCAATCGTCTCCAGCGATTCAGTCATCTGCCATCCCCCTCTGAAAGAGATAAGAACTGTCATTCACTGCTATCAGTTACTTACCTGCTCACGTCGCCTGTTTTCTGCATACCTGCAATAAATCTCTTGTTTGGGATATTACATGTGTTGCGTTCTTCTTTTGTGTGACAGCCACACACAATGAAAAACTGTAAATGGTTTAACCTCACATTATACTGTATGTAACTTTACTGTAAAATACTGTCAAAATAATGTTTTTTGCAAATAAAAACGTAATTACTGCAAGGAATTTACCTAAAAGAACAGTAAGGCAAGGCAAGGCAAGGCAAGTATATTTATATAGCACATTTCATACACAGTGGCAATTCAAAGTGCTTTACATAGAAGAAATTAAAATAATAAAAAGAAAGAAGAATAATTAAAATAATAAAAAGAAATAAGAATAATTAAAACAGTTAAAAAAATAAAATACAGTACAGTACAAACATTCGGACGAACAGTGGCACAGTGCTCATTCATTAAATGCATAGTTAAACAGAAGTGTTTTGAGTCTGGATTTGAATGTGACTACTGTAGGAGCACATCTGATCTCCTCTGGAAGCTGGTTCCAGCTGCGGCTGGCATAATAGCTAAAAGCGGCCTCGCCATGCTTAGAGTGAACCCTTGGTAATTCTAGCTGATATGATCCTAATGATCTGAGTGATCTGTTGGGTTTATATTCTGTGAGCATGTCTGCAATGTATTGAGGTCCTAGGCCATTAAATGATTTATATACCAGTAATAATGCTTTAAAATCAATCCTAAATTTAACTGGGAGCCAGTGTAAAGACCTGAGGACTGGTGTGATATGTTCATATTTTCTGGTTCTGCTCAGAATCCTGGCGGCAGCGTTCTGTATGAGCTGCAACTGTCTTATGGTCTTTTTGGGAAGGCCAGTGATGAGTCCATTACAATAATCCACCCTGCTGGTGATGAAAGCATGAACAAGTTTCTCTAAGTCTTGTCTGGAAACAAAGCATCTAATTCTTGCAATATTTTTCAGATGATAGTATGCTGATTTAGTTATTGCTTTGACATAACTACTGAAACTAAGGTCTGACTCTAGTGTCACACCAAGATTCCTGACTTGATGTTTAGTTGTTTGACCCCTAGAGTGAAGGTATGCGTTCACCTTGAGAACTTCATCTTTGTTTCCAAATGCAATGACTTCAGTTTTGTCTTTGTTTAACTGAAGAAAGTTTTGACGCATCCAACTGTTGACTTCATCAATGCATTGGCACAATGGAGCTGTAATCGTTAGGCGATAGGGCTAAGTAGATCTGTGTGTCGTCTGCATAGCTGTGGTAAGCAATTTGGTTCTTTCTCATTATTTGGCTCATTGGGAGCATATACAGGTTGAACAGGAGTGGCGCAAGAATTGAGCCTTGAGGGACTCTGCATGTCATAGATGTCCACTCAGACTTATGATCTCCTATACTCACATAATAACCTCTCCCATCTAAGTATGACCTGAACCATTTTAGGACTATCCCAGAAAGCCCCACCCAGTTTTCCAGCCTGTCAAGAAGTATGTTATGATCGACAGTGTCAAATGCAGCACTGAGGTCGAGTAGTACCAGCACTGATAATTTGCCTGAATCAGTATTTAAGCGAATATCGTTTATTATCTTTATGAGCGCTGTCTCTGTGCTGTGGTGCGGTCGGAAACCAGATTGAAAATTGTCAAAGTATCCATTCGAGCATAAGAATTTGTTCAGCTGATTGAAAACAACTTTTTCAATGATCTTGCCTATGAAAGGAAGATTTGAGATTGGCCTATAGTTGCTTAATATGGTCTTATCCAGATTGTTCTTTTTCAGGAGGGGCTTGACAACTGCAGTTTTCAGGGAGTTTGGAAAACTCCCAGAGAGAAGTGAGGCATTTACCACTTCTAGAAGATCTGCTTTTAAACTGTTTAACACACTTTTGAAAAATGATGTGGGAAGTGTGTCAAGAGCGCATGTTGATGTTTTAAGGTGCTGTACGGTTTCTTCCAAAATTTTGCCATCAATTTCTTTGAAGTCAGACATAGTAACTAATTTCTCAGGTGGTTTGATCTGTCTAACCCCAGGGCAACTCAAGGATGTGCTGATCACCTTTCTGATATTGCTGATTTTCTCAGAGAAGAAAGAAGCAAACTCACTGCACTTGTTGTCTGAGAGCATTTCACTGGGAATCTGGCTTGGGGGGTTTGTCAGTCTCTCTACAGTAGCAAAAAGTGTGCGTGTGTTGTTTAAATTACTGTTTATAATATTTGAGAAGAAAGTCTGTCTAGCTTTGCCTAGTTCCATATTAAAAGCATGGATGCTGTCTTTGTAGATGTTATAATGGACTACAAGTTTTGTCTTCCGCCACATGCGCTCTGCTTTTCTGCATTGTCTTTTCATTTTTTGCACTGCTGTTGAGTTTCTCCAAGGTGCTTTTTGTCTGCCACTCTTCTTCCTGACTTTAACAGGAGCAATATCATCAATTACAGTTTTAACTTTTGAGTTAAAGGAATCAAAGAGAAAATCAACAGAGTCTGCAGATATGCTTGGTGTTAAGGATATAGCCTTCATAAATAGTACACTAGTGTTCTCATTTAAGCATCTCTTCTTGACAGACACAGATCTAGCTTCAGTGGCAGGAGAGATCAATATATCAAAGAAAATACAGAAATGATCAGACAGTGCTACATCCTTAATAACAATCGATGAAATGTTTAGACCCTTACTGATAAGTAAATCTAGAGTGTGTCCACGATTGTGTGTGGGTCCATGTACATGCTGAGTCAGATCAAAAGTTTTTAAAACAGTATTGATTTCTTTTGCCATATTGGTTTCTGCATTATCTATGTGGATGTTTAAATCTCCAGCAATGGCAAAACAGTCAAACTCTGAGATAATTGTTGATAACAGTTCTGTAAAGTCCTCAGCAAAGGCTGGAGAGTATTTTGGAGGCCTGTAAATAATGATAAGTAAAATGCGTGGAGCACCTTTTAACACAATACCCAGATATTCAAAAGACAAGTAATTCCCAAGTGATATTTGCTTACATTGATAGATATCTTTAAAAAGAGCAGCTAGACCCCCACCTCTCTTAACAGCTCTGCAGACACTCATAAAAGTAAAGTTAGGAGGGGCTGCTTCATTGAGGATTGTTGCACTGCAGCTGTCTTGTAGCCAGGTTTCATTCAGAAGCATAAAATCCAGATTGTTTGTGGTTATTAAGTCGTTGACTAGAAGTGATTTATTTTTAAGTGAGCGAATGTTTAGAAGTGCTAACTTAACAGACTTACTTTTCCCCACAGCAATATTAGTTTGATGTGTAAGAGGCACCAGATTAGTTAGGTTTGCTGTACGGCTATTGAAGGCCTTAGACTTTCTATCTTGTAATAGAACAGCAATAGAGGAAGATACAGGCACACTGGGTTCCCGTTTGTTCTGTAAACATTTGAGAAAGTTACTGTTATCAAAACGGGGACCCGACACATATCACTGAGAGCTGGTATCAGTTGTTTTTGGTTCACCTCGAGCAGATGGAGGAGGGTGTGGGCCCTGGCGTTGTGGCAGAGGCCGAAGAGCTCTCACAGGAGGAGGGGGAGGGCGAGCTGGGCCCGCAGGCTTGGGTGGTAATGGTGCCTGTCTTTTTTTGGTTGGTATCTGGGGGCTCACAGCAAAAGAGTGGGAAAGTCTGGTTCCAGCATGCACTAGTTCTTCCATTTTCTGTGAGAAGCACAGTAGTGGCGATGCTGATGCTGGGGAGAGGGATAAAGTGTCTGGTGAAAGGGTCTGTTGGTCTGGTGTCTTCAGAGGCTGTGATATGCTGTCCTGGCTTCCCTGGCTGTTTTCCAGGAAGTCGTCCTTGGGTGATGAATCTTCAAGCAGTTCTGATATGTCTGTCTGTGGTGAGCTCTGTTGGCAGAGCTCAGCTGAGATTGTGTCCGTGAGCAGAGGTTGTTGTGGCGGAGTGGTGTTATCATGTCCATTTTGCTGCTGAAGTGAAGTCCCGTCGTCGTTCATACTGTGTCCAGGTGTGTGTGTGCCGTTCAGATTGAGTGGATTGGCACACACTGTAGAAGGATGATTGAGGGAGAAGTAGAAATTGTCCTTTAACACTCTTGAACCAAGTTTGTTTGGGTGATGGCCATCCCGATGAAAAAGTTGTCTCTGACTCCAGAAAAGATTGAAATTGTCAATGAAGTTTACTCCTTTTATATTGCAGGTTTTTTGCAGCCATGTATTAAGTCCAAGCAACCGTGAAAACCTGTTTGTTCCTCTTGCTGGGAGAGGTCCACTGATGAATGTTTGAACTTTCGGTCTTTTAAGTGTTTCAAAAAGTTCATTGAAATCCTTCTTAAGGAGTTCTGACTGCTCTTTATGAATATCATTCTTCCCCACATGTATGATGAGTCGATTTGCAGTCTTATGTTTCATCAGAATGTTCTGAAGTTCCCTGTTTACATCAGAAGTTGTTGCTTGTGGAAGGCAGCATGTAGTTGTATCCCTGCCGCTAATGTTTCTGATTATGGAGTCCCCCACTATCAGAGTCCTGGGCTCGGCTGCGCTCTGAGCTGAGTGCCGCTGTCTGCTCAACCTTGAGCGCCAGTTAGCATCAGTGTTAGCTACTGGCCCATTCAGTCTGTGTTCGATCACATTCATCACATTTGGGGATTCCTCATTTACATTCATTAGCACTTCAAATCTGTTCTCAAGATGTATAGGCGGTGGTAGGAGACCAGTGTTTGCAATCCTTGTCAGCGCTGTATCTGGGGTAGAGGATGCTACTGCGGCAATATGTGAGGCTTGTGACAATCTGATGTCTCGAGTGCCTTTGGGTCTCGCTCCCTGTTTGTGCCATCGATTAGTAAGTCGATCGGCTTGTTTCTCTACCTGTCGAGGAGCACTAGTTTCATGGGACTCACCGGTATGCTGAGGGTGTCCATGACGAAGCTCTGTTGTGTGCTCCGTCTGGTTTGGTGGTCCCGTAAGTAACTTTGTTTCAAGAACTGCAATCCTTTGTAAAAGTCTGTGGCAGTTGGTGCAGCAAGTAGATTTCAGAAGAGGCATTTTCTCTCCTATCCTTGAGGCAGTTGTGTTTTCCTTTCCCCGGAATGTAAGCTGGTCGGGTAAAAGAATTCTCAGTTTTTGTAGTAATCCAAACTTTGTCGTCTGAGCACTGTGCTGATTTGCTGAAGTTAAAATTAGGTGATAAAAGGAAATAAAATAAAGGAAATAAAAAAATAGGAGATAAAATGTAAAAGCGATAGAGCAAAGTGCGGAGCAGTAAGCAAGAGCGTCCGAACAGTAGCTGAGCAGGAAGTCAGTAATAGGACATTCCCAGAAGTCCCTGCATGAAACATCTCATATGATTATATTTTATATTAATAATTTTGTTTCTAATTTGATAAGTATTGTACAGCTGTGGCAAAGTATTGGTGACATAAATTGAGCTGGAGACCTGGAAGCCAATGGTAGATCCAAGCAGCTGTGCAGAGCAACTAAACTAGACTAGCAATGAGAACGTCCTGGTTGAATATGCAACCCACCGTTCCCTGAAGGAGGGACTGGAGGACGTAGTCGACGTCGACTGAATGGGGATCACGCTTAGGGAGCCTGTCTTCTTCGTACTACTATTTAAAGTAACACTAAGTAACTTTTGCTCTCGGGCTCCCCCTACAGTTGGGAAACAGTATTGTCTTCTACTACTGTCGTAAAATCTGTCATGGTTACATGGTTAACACGTGCATTTGTTGACAAGCCGTTACGCGAACTCTGCAAAAGGAGTTCTCACGTCTTGGGTAGACTGCCTGCGTTGCGTGTGAAATGTCTTCAACCCAGGTACAGTATTTCAGCATGTCAAATGAATATAATTTCATGGGTTTTATTTTTTTCAAGCGCCAAAAGATCGCGTAGCTCACGTTTACAAGCCAGCGTCATTATAGTAGCCTACTAGCTAAGGTTTTACAGAATTCTAATTCAATTCAATGTTTGTGTGGGAGGTATAGCCATATATCGTCAACATTATAATATCAAGCTACTATAGATGAATCTGCAAAGTTGAAAAATCGATTTGCATTATAGCCTGAGGCAAGACACTTTCACCAGAAAAATAAAATAAACAAACATGACTATCAGCCTGCAGTCATTAGGCTAGTTAGCCTAAAATATGATTTTGTCCGTCTAATCATGCATTATTTACTTGCAAGAATGTAGCCCCTACCAAACTTGGACACGCCGTTTAGACATAGGCTTACTTCTGACCTTTTTTTTTTTTTTGTCCGTTGCTGCTTTGGCCATGGGGCTGTTTACACCTGGCCACTTCATGCGTTTTCTCAGATCGGATAGCTATCTGATTTATCAAAACGATTCCATTTACACCTGGTCACATAAATGTGTTTTTGCGAAACGGATTTAAATCCGATCTTCAATTCCCGCGCTATATGCATATTTATTGGAGTGCACGTCACCGAAAGCAACAGATACGAGCTGCATTTTATTGATCATCAGCTAAAATTTCAAAATCAAAGACCGCAATGGGAGCGGCAACAGCCCTGGTAAGATCATTTCATTTCTTTACTTTTAATTATGATGATTGTGTGTTAAGCGTCTTACTTTCACTTTGATTTGCGATAGTTTGCACGTTGGCTTGATAAATAGATGCTCAGCTGCTCATCTGCGGTGATTCAGCGTCGTCTGGCTATCACATTACATATAGCCTAAAACGCGTTTATTTTTTTTAGCATTTTTGGGAGGAGTACAATTTACATATGTGGTTTCAACAACCAGATGCATTTACACTTGTCCAGTTTCGTCTGGAGTGCGGCCCAGACCTCCTCCTGAAGTGGTTTTGAGCGATCAGTTTCAAATCCGTCTCAAATGCGTTTCGGAGGGCATTTACACCTGGTCTTTTCACGATCGGATAGCTATCCGAATTGAGAAAACGCATGAAGTGGCCAGGTGTAAACAGCCCCAAAAGCATACGCACGAAAGCCGGAAAACAAACGCTGGTTGGCCTCTCGCGTCCAAATTTGAGGAAGTGATGGGGGAAGTGACGTATGCCGTAAAGCAGTCGAATTTTGTAGATCTTTTTGCGCTCGGGTAACTACCCGAACCCCGAAGTTACATAGTGCCAGTAAAAGAGATACAGACCCCGTCAGGCTATGGCAGACGTGTCATTCAACCTATTGTAAGTCGATGTACCATCACAAGGGTTTTGGAAATACATTATGAAGGTCGAAAAGTTACATAGTGTTGCTTTAATCAAGCCAATTCAACATTGGTGTGCGTAATTACACGCTCTGCCCCGCAGTGCGGGTATAAACACGGAAGTGGACGCACGCACCAGTTGCTTTTGCGCTGAGGAGCCGAGTGGCCCCCGGAGTCAGCGGTGGTCAGGGAGTCGTATCGTGGAAGGATCACCGTGGGGACCGCAACATATGGACCCAGCCTAGCATAAGTTCCACCAGTGCATACGAGTGGTAGGCCTGGCTTCGGACGCTCCACCGCGTCCGTCACTGGAGGGTGTGGAGGAACTCAACAGGGTTTGGTTAAAGAGGGAACTCTACTGGAGCAAGAATTGCGCATGTATCCAGTCCATAGGAGGGGAATGGCACTGCAAGCCGGCACATCGAACCGGGCTCAAGTGAAACTGGCTTCATGAGAAGGGAGCCCACGAGACGCAGTGGTTCGACTATAGGTGTCGCCTAGCCCCCAACTCTAGAATATCTGTCAGCGAAGCACTCTGTGTCAACACCTAGGCGGGAGCACACACTCACTTCAGAGGAGCTCACCACCTAAGTGGACATGTGCATCTCAGAATTTTCACCAAGATGAAGGCAGCCACCATTCAGTGGGCCAACCTCTCTTGGAAACAGCCTTCTCTTTCTGCTGATTTCCTTAACAGACAAGAGCTGGTCTGAGGTCCTAACGCCGCCTTCACACTGGCAGTTGAAATCAGCTCCGTAATACGAAATACGGCCCCAGCGGACGTCGTACTACACCGTTGAAAAGCGTCCAAAGCTTCAGAAGCGAGTAGAACAAAAACGGCGGAGAGATTAGAATGGTTGATTTTGTCAGTGTCAGAATGTACAATTCTGTATGATCTCTCCAGTATAGGAGAGCAACAGCAAAAGCACTGACCAGCCGACGATTTGCCATCATGGAATTTTCTGGCTGTATGTGAATGAGCGGGGGCCACAATATTTAATTATACATTTTAATTGTATTAACTGCCCTAATAACGATAGAAAATCATGAAAATAAAAAAAATGACATGACAACTCATCGTTATAAAATCATTATTTATTTTATTAAAAGTTAAGAATTCAGGTTTGTTTATCAGTACCATAGCAACGCTAACTTCCGATGGAATTGTCGGATAGGAACCGTCCGTAGCCTTTCGCAAGAGTTACATTTTTTGAACGCATCCGGGTGACCAACTGACACGATTTTTTTTGCACCGCACTCGTTCGGACCCATTCGCATGTGGTCTGCGAATCTCCATAGGAAATGAATGACTTCCGGTCGTTTCGAAGCCGTATCAGAGCTGATTTCAACTGCCAGTTTGAAGGCGGCGTAAGGCTTGCGTTCTGTGCACGTATAACTGCACTGAAGCGGACGGACAGAGAAGCCAGGGCTGGGTCTGCCTCCTCCAGGACAGTGCTTGCAGGCTCACCACCTGGTCCCACCTTTAGGGAGAGGTAGGAACCTTAGGCACATATCCAGGCCAGGGTCTCAGGTAGTGAGAGTTAGCCGGCCCGAATTCCAGGCACAACTCGTTGACCGAAAGCAAGCAAGTCCCTACCCTCTAGTAAAGACAACGCGAGCAGGAGAACTGTTTCTTTAAAAACAGAATTTTTAACTCACTGCCTGCAGTGGCTCAGGGGCGGTCTCTGCAGTGCAGTAGCACCAGAGATAAGGCCCAAGAGGATAAAGAGGGGCACAAGGCCTTTCTTGCTCCCTCAGGAACCTGACGCTCAGGACGTGCTTCCCATGCTACTGCATGGCCCCTCAGTCGGTGTTAGTGGACCTCGTTCTAGGAGCGGTTGGCTCGGAGAAACGAAAGGTCTGATCACAGGCTGAGGTTTTGGCGGCAGGCCGGGGTGAACTGTTGTCACACAGGGCGTGCCGCTCTGCCACGGTCACCTCGGGACTCTACCATGAATCCAGTACTGAAGCAGTCTTCATATGGAGGAAGCCATACGGCTGTGTCTGCCATGTGCCCCAGGAGCCTCTGAAAGTTCTTTCAGTGGGATCCTTTCTTACTTCTGTATAGCACTGACCGGACACACACTCTTCTTGAAGAGGCATGTTAGACCGAGTCCATCTCCATACCGGAAAAGAGATACTCAGAGATACAAAGAGATACTCTGAGATTACTCTCTCCCAGTTGACCTGAAGGCCCAACTGGCTATGGAGCACTCGAAGGGTAGGATTCTGTACTGATACTTCGAGCCTTCAAACGCAACACGCAGGATAGCCTGTGGTGCAGAAGGCTAGAGATCTGAAGTACACGTCATTCAGGTCAAACGCTGCAGACCAAGCTTGGGGGCGGGGCATTCTGAAATATGCCTCTCTGTGTAGCAACTTGGACGGAGGCTTTCGAGAAAGGGCCCGTTTCAAGTGACAAAGGGCCAAGATGGTCACGACCCACCACATACTAGGTACATGAAGAACGAGTTTATAAAAACTGGCCTTCATATCGGCTGGAGGGAGCAGCTCTATCGCGTCCTTCGCCAGTAGGACAGCGACATGCGCACACAAGACAGGAGCACTGCTCAACACTAGTTGTGATGAATATCACTGAGCTTTCAGGAGCATTTCTGCTCAACACCTAGTGTGATGATTATCACTGAACTTGAGCGGGCGCCGAGCAATAATGAATCGCATATCCGAGTCTGATGGTCACAGTCTGGTCTTGATCGGCTGGGAAGCTCTTTCCACTTCTACGAATCAGAAGACCAAAGACATAAGATTTGTAAGATTTGTCTTTGTAAGAGTAAAGACATACCCAAGGTGGGGCAGCGAGGTTGAGGACAGGGACCTGTCTCGGAAGGTCCGGGGGCAGCCTGAAGCGGGTTCTGAGTGTACGGTGCAACACTTACCTGTCTCCACGGGGCAACAGGGCAGGGGATGTGTGAGAAGGTGGATGACCGGGTCCTCGAACGCACCATGCTGCCGGCTGGCGAACAAGAGGGGGCTTAGGGGTGCAAGGCTGTCCTACAGGGTCGCACACCGCCAGCCTCGCCCTCTTGGGACCCAGGGACGGAGGAATTTTCTCTCTTTACAATTCGGGTACTACTGGACTCTGGGGAGCCAGTGACGGAACAGTAACCATCTGAAAAGCTTGTCCCCCCATCCCTGGGTGGCCTGTCTCAGGGACGGTACGTCTGACACTTGCCCCCTGGCTTGGCAGTGCCTGAGACAGACTGTGGGTGCAGCTGTGGGTGCAGCTCTCCATCGTTTCGCCGAACAACCCAGCCTGGGAAATTGGGGAGTCCAGGAACTGAACCTTGTCCGCATCCACCATCTCAACCAGGCTGAGCCAACGTTGGCACTCCTGGACTACTAGGGTGGACATCGCTAGACCGATCACGCACGCTGCGACGCTCGTGCCCGTGAGGGCGAGGTCAGCAGCAGTGCGGAGCTCACTTATGAGCGCACGGTCTAGACTACCCTTGTGCATGTCCATGAGTGTCTTGGCCTGATAGACCTGCAACAACGCCATGGCATGCAAAGAGGAGGTGGCTTGCCCGCAAGCTTTGTAGGCTCTGACCGTCAAACCTGACGCGAGCTAACAGGCCTGCGAGGGGAGACAAGAATCCCCCAGATGCAGCGGCCGTTGGACACTGGTGTGTCGCAACAGACCGCTCCACTGGAGGGATAGCCTCATAACCCTTCACCACTTCTCCCTCAAGAGTTAGCGAGGGGGGAAGAACCACTCAGGCAGTTTTCGGCAGTAAAAGGTGCCGTCCATGACCTAGTAAGCTCTCCATGCACTTCAGGAAAGAAAGGCACTGGGGCGGCGGGCTGAGAACCAGCACGGCCTGCCCCGAGATACCAATCATCCAACCGAGACTGAGCGGGACACGATGGAGGGTTCCACTCGAGCCCGACAGCCTCGGCGGCCCAATTCAGCATAGCTGACAGTTCTGGATCCGGCTCGGGCAACGTTACGCTCCCAGAGGGAGATAACGCAGTGGAGTCATCATCTCCAGAGGCCAGCTCACCCTCCGATGCTGCAATCGGCGTCCTGTCCTCTGGGGGTGCCCCGGGTTAAACGGCCGGTCCACCCATTACAGATGGACCAGCACGCTCCACGGGGGACTCCACCGGCTGCGGTGGAAGGGAGGAGTGAGGAGCCCACAGGGAATGGTTACACGAGACATCCAACACTATCCTCCTATCACCCACCCCGCGCGTCACCCGAAGGCGGGGCGTGGTAATGGGGACTCGCGCTTCATGAACTCGCAGTTCATGGAACATTAACTGTCCACAAAAGCTGCTACTTTTAGGACATGGGACCGTCACCAAGTGCCGGAGCACACAGGGAATGACCACGGCAACACTGAATCAGTGAACTGAAACAGTGAAACACTCACTTCTCGCCCTCTAACTAACCGTCAAACACACAAACAAATAGAAATTTTATGCTGTTAAAACAGCAGTTGAGAGCTTGAGAAGCTTGCGATCACCGCTGCACTCGTGCTGTAGAAACACCAACACGATCGGCTCCGAAGCGAAAGGATCACGTAATCACGCACGCCAATGTTGAATTTGCTTGATTAAATAGTAGCAGGAAGAAGACAGGCTCCCTAAGCGTGATCCCCATTCAGTCGACATCGACTATGTCTGATGTTCTCGACTGAAAGGGAATTTAGGAAAATGGGAAACAGGGAAAATTAAACTTAAAACGAACATGATTGTTACACCAATATGTTATCCCAGATTACCTGTAACATTATCACTGTAATTTTCTACATTGAATTTTTGGCAACCAAAGTTGCCAAGATATATATATTTTTTTTTATACCATACATTTAACAGGAAATTTAACAGGGATTGAACTCATAACATTAGCATTGCTAGTGCTACAGGGGCAAATTAAGTCAAATAATAGCCTCAAACTCTGAAAATGACCCAAAATGTTTAATAAACGATTCTGCAAGGACCACAGGGAAAATAAACCTTAAGTAAAATCCAGTTGCATTGCAATTTTGTTGAATTCTATTTGGGCCTTACAAAAAGAAGTTTATTCAAGTGTGCTATTAGGAGGCCTCTATACTTCTTATGAACTAAAAATAGGGAAGTATACTTTCAGTCTACTTTTTATGAACTTGAACTTTTTGACTTATATTGACAAAGTCTAAGCATATTTGGCCAGTACTTTTACTCAATCTTTGATCGGGATATACTTAAGTATAATTAGGTATTCTTTGTAAACTTGGCTTGTAGTTTTTTACTCTTCTTTTAAATACTTGTTTCACATAGTTTTACTTTATACACTTTTTAAAGAAAATTTGTAAAGAAAACAGATTCATTCCTAATTCTGAGTATGGGAATTTTTGTGAAGTCCACTGGTAGCATGCATAGGAATTCAGTCCAAATCTACTGAACTCTTTCTCCGCTTTGACGGATTTTTCAATAATTTATGACAAAACACATCCCCGCCATTGACAGAATTTTCCGACAATCCATTATCACTGTAATACGGTAGGGGGCACACATCTTCTGAAAGAGTACATAATCTCCGGATCAAAACACAGTCGAAGAAGCAGAAACAATCGATATAAGCATTGCTTACATGCATGTAATCTAATGTGATCATCAGACATTAAACGACATATAAATTTAAAACTGCCAAAAGTTACAGAATGAAATGTCTAACCCATGAAGAGGTAACGACGCAATTTCCATTTATGTTTTACTCATCACTCTGAATCTGATCCGGATGTAGCCTTTGACAAAAACACCACTTTCTCAGCTTTTAAGTGTTGATAAAATAAATAAAAAAATGCATGAAGCTATATATATATATATATATATATATATATATATATATATATATATATGTTAAAGCAGAGGCTCTGTTCTTTTGATTTATTGTATGTTCAGATATTCATACAACAATGTTCTGGAGGCTATGAAAGTTTTGTGAAGATGAAAAACATAATAAGAAAAGAAAAAAAAAGAAAAGTAGAGTTGAAATACATTTGAAGGTATATTTCACAGCCCAAGTTCATTGGAAAAGCGTACCTGCAGAAATATTTCTGCAAAATGATATTATGTTGCTATTATGATATTAAGTGAAATGTCCAGAGAGTGGTGCTAAAAGTGTGTTCCGTTTTATTCGAAACAGGTGAACGTGGATCTGGAAATGTTTTATGTTGGTTTATGATGTTGGTTTGCCCGGTGATTGGCACTAAAAGGTTAATGGAGCTAGTCAAATTGGCCCTAATTGGATTAAATACAATTCCCCAAAAATCACACTATAAAAAAAAAAAAAAAAAAAAAACAGAATGATTAGTTAATCACTTGTAAATGACTTGTAACAGAATTTACAAAACATACTTAAAATGTTAGTATATCACTTGCTAATCTTTTATGAATGTTTTGTAAATAATTAGTTCATTAACTAACCACTTATAAATGACTTACAACTGAACGTTTTTATAAAGTGTTACCAAGAAGGTTTATATTGACCCTTTAAGATGTTGCTTACATCTACCTTGTAAATTATTTTTTTTTTCTATTTTATTAAACAGTTTTCACATGTAAATCAACAACAATTACAATTGTAACAATATTTCAAGTGTAATCTTTATTTTTAAAAAGTATACATTTTATCATACGTATTTCAAAGGTAAGGATTCATTAGTTTGAATATTGGAACAAACACTATAATAACTGTTACGAACCGCTCTGAGACACGAGGGTAGAGGATCCAAATGCAGCTTTTATTAACCCTCTGGGTTCTAAGGTATTTTTGGGGTCCTTGAGATGTTCTGACATGCCCTGACATTTGTGCTTTTTCAGTTGCTTATAAACATATTAATGGCAAAAAAAAAATTACACACTATTTAGCACAAACAGGGCTACCAGAATATGTGAGCAACAAGAATGTACATGTCTGCATTTTTGAGAGAATAATGTTTATTCGTGGTTATTGAAAAAACTAAAAACTAAAGTTTCTGAAATAAGGCCATAAAACACATTCTAAATATGTGCCAATAAGACTTTTGTCTAATGGATGTCATCACCTAGTGTTTTTTCTTCAAAATGATGTGAAAATCACCCTGCCTAATCATTCACATAACACAATACATTGATTTGAATTTTGCAAAGCACTTTCTGTTTGGAAAGGCAATATGTAGAGTGGGCATCAACGATCATGCATATTTAGTGGTTCACACTTGAGGAGACAATGGGGCCTGCATACTTAATTAGCCATTCATTCAGGTGAGTCACTGAGCCACAAGAATGCAAGAGCAACAGTTGGAAGCATCTCAATTCTTTTTTATTTTTCCACATATTGTGCTTGCAATTTGGCCTATAATATCCAAGGAAAACATGTCTAGTAATTGTGCAGTTAATTCTCATACTGTATTTTCAGTTTTGGAATATTTATCCTCTCCCCAAATTTGTCACTAATAAAACACAATAAAAAATGATTTTAAAGAAAAGGCTTATATTTACCTTTATTAGTTTGTTTACATCTACCTTCTATTTTTTTTTATTAAAAAGGTTACAATTACAACAACAATTCAAGTGTAATCTTTCTTTGTAAAAACTAAAGTATACATTTTATCATACATATTTCAAAGTTAAGGATTTGATTGATTATTTGATTACTTTATTTTTGACAAAACATACTATATTTAACATGAGCAAATATTGGCAAACAAAAGCTTATTTGAGATGGCAGATATTTTACAGTAAAAATGTATAACCTATCCAAAACTAATCAACGAAATGTTGTCTTTCATATGTCTGTAACATAGGTCTTTCATTTTTATTATAAGAAATATAAATGTTAATTTGCAGTTTAATACGTTGCTTATACAAATACATTTTATTTCAACATATTTCAGTCGATTTTTACTCAGTATAGCAATACAGTTTGCTAAAACCGAACGCCTGACTGTAACGTTGTTTTTATGAAATATTAGGGCATATAAATGTTAATTTTCAGTTTAATACATTGCTTACAAATAGCCTACATTTTATTTCAACATATTTCAGTAGATTTTTACTCAACTTAGTATAGCAATACAGTTTGCTAAAACATCATCATTCATTCACACACACAGAAAGGCGATTTAAATTTAAACTGTCTTTTTGCGAGCTGTGGTAAACAGCGCACATCTCTGCGGCTGCCATTCATTCATTCACAGAAACGCGATTAACTTGAGAAGGAAAAAAAAACTTACTACATATTCGGATCCTCTCTCCTGCAATACCCGCTCTCTGAGGTAGATTTTCCATTATCCTCACCGCGCTGCCAGATGGTGTAAACACGTAGGCTACAATGATTAAACTTGTGTTTTCTCAAGCTGATATGGGGGCGTTCACAGGTTTGCTTGGATTGCCTCAGTAATTTGCGTTTGAATAGCACGCGCTCTCCGTGGGCGTGTTCACATTACATTTGAATGAGCTCTAATTAGCTCGACTGGAATCGCTCTCTTTTAATACAGATTTCACAAGATGAGAATATTTGTTTTTTATATAAATTACCTCATTTAAAAGAAGAGAATTCAAGCTTCATGCCTGTGTGTATGTATGCCTGTTTGACTGAGTATTCGCTGAGTTACAATTCATTTTCGGACGCGTTTCAGAATGGTCTTCACTGACAGAGAGAAGGCAGAACTCGCATCACGTTTATTTTTCTTTATTTGGCAAAAAGCACAACACTTTGTTTTTATTGTGAGTATACACAAAAATAATACACATTTAACAGAATCGATTGATGTATGAAACTTGCTTGTAATATCAAAGTCCACAGAGCAAAATTAATTTCTGAAAAAAAGTGAGCCTATCGCGCCGGCGCGATTGTCGACCTCAGGGGGTTAAAGGGGTTATTCAGAATCGTAATCCAACAAGCAGAGGGTCAAGCACAGGAAGACAGTCCAAACAAATAAACAAACAAACAAAACAGGCAGGGGTCAGAGGCACAAGAGCAATCCAGGGAACAGGCAAGAAATCCCCCCCCCCCCTTTAAGGAGCGGATTCCAGACGCTCAGAAAAACAGTCCAGGAGGGTGGTGGAGCAGAGGAGGACCCGGGGGCAGGATGGTGGGCCAGGCCCGTTAAGTGGAAGAGAACCTGGAGACTGCGGCAAGACGGGAGGCCAGGGCAGATCAGGCTGTGCAGGCGACCAGGGCGGATCAGCTGTGCAGGCGACCAGGGTGGATCAGGCTGTGCAGGCGAGCAGGCTGTGCAGGCGACCAGGGCGGAGCAGGCAGTGCAGGAGACGACCCTTCAGGCGGCCAGGGAGCAGGCGGCCAGGGAGGAGACGACCCTTCGGGAGGCCAGGGAGGAGACGACCCTTCGGGAGGCCAGGGCGGAGACGACCCTTCGGGCGGCCAGGGCGGAGACGACCCTGTGGGCGACCATGGCACAGGAACAGACACCGGCTCAGGAACAGGAACAGACACCGGTTCAGTCGTGTTGGCGGCCATCTCTGCTGAGAGCTCAGGCGATGTGGCAGCGGCCATCTCGTCCGGAGACACTGGCTCGGCGGCGGTCATCTCGTCTGAAGACACTGGCTCGGTGGAGACCATCTTGTCCTGAGTCACTGGCTCGGCGGCGACCATCTTGTCCTGAGACACTGGCTCGGCAGAGACCATCTTGTCCTGAGACACTGGCTCGGCGGCAGCCATCTTGTCCGGAGACACTGGCTCGGCGGAGACCATCTTGTCCTGAGACATTGGTTCGGCAGAGACCATCTTGTCCTGAGACACTGGCTCAGCAGAGACCATCTTGTCCTGAGACACTGGCTCGGCGGGCGTGACGTGAACAGTCTCTGGATCGGCAGACGTGACGTGAACAGTCTCTGGACCGGCAGACGTGACGTGAAGCTCTGGCTCGGCAGACGTGATGTGAAGCTCTGGCTCGGCAGGACTGACGTGAAGCTCTGGCTCGGCAGGACTGACGTGAAGCTCTGGCTCGGCAGGACTGACGTGGAGTGCAGGCTCGGCAGGACTGACGTGGAGCGCAGGCTCGGCAGGGCTGATGTGAAGAAATTCAGGAACGTTGGCCATCTTAGGATATGGCCCTGGAACGTTGGTCGCGGCAAGACGAGACCCTGGGACGGTGGTCTCGGCGGAACAAGACTCTGTTCGGGCGGCCCTCTTGGCAGTACGTGCTGACATCAGCGGTGGATCTGTCACGTTGGAAATAAGTCCTGGACGCCCATAGACCGATCCGGTGGCAGGCTTTATGGTTAGCATGACGTGAAGATTCTCAGGCTGGGCAGGTGTGATGTGAAGATAAGGCTGACGGGATACTGCTGGTTCACGGAGCTCCTTCTCCTCCACGCCCACAATAGACGATGAAACAGTTCAATAAACTCTTCGACATACCTCTCAATCGACCGATTCCCCTGACGGAGACGCAGGATTTGTACTCCTGTATCCATGGTTGGCATCGCTGCTGGATCTTTCTGTTACGAACCTCTCTGAGGCACGAGGGTAGAGGATCCAAATGCAGCTTTTATTAAAGGGGTTATTCAGAATCGTAATCCAACAAGCAGAGAGTCAAGCACAGGAAAATAGTCCAAACAAATAAACAAAACAAAACAGGCAGGGGTCAGAGGCACAAGAGTAATCCAGGGAACAGGCAAGAAATCCAAAAACCAAGAGACATGAAACCAGGGAAAATGCTCGGAAATGCAGTGCAACAACATACAAACATACAAGCACTTCTAGGTCGGCCAGCAATTTTAAAGCTCAGTTTGGTAGCTTGGCTCGACAGTGTGGATGCAGACATGCTCAAAAGAATGTACCCAAAGCTGTGTCAAGGCCTAGGTATGGTATGCCAACCCTACACCATTAAGCTCAAACCAAATGTGACTCCATTTTCCCTGGCAACCCCTAGGAGAGTTCCACTTCCTTTGCTGGGTAAAGTTAAGGAGGAATTAGAGTGTATGGAGCAGCTGGGAGTCATAACAAAGGTTAAGGAGCCGACTGATTGGTGTTCAGGCATGATACCTGCACCCAAGAAGAACGGGACAGTGCGAATCTGCGTTGACCTCACCAAGAAGGACTGTCTGGTGTAGTGTGCCATATGAACGATGTGCTTATCTGGGGCGAGTCTCAGCCTCAGTATGATGAGAGACTACGCACAGTGCTAACTAGAATTGAAAAAGCTGGCATCACACTGAACTTGGAGAAGTGTGAGTTGGGCAGACGGGAGGTCAAATTTCTAGGTCATATAGTTTCAGAAAGCGGGATGAGACCTGATCCAGACAAGACTAGAGCGGTGCTGGATCCGCCGGATACAGGCCGTATCCAGATCTGATGAAGGACCTGCGCGTGGACACGATGACAACGCAGTCCTGAAGTGTCAACCAGTCCCTGTTTATTGAAGTCAGCTGGATCCCGGCCGTATCCAGATCAGATGGTGGACCTGCACCTGGACCCATCCATGACGCATCCCTGAAGTGGTCCCCGACTGAGCCTGGGATCTCCCAAGGTTTTTTTCTCCATTCTGTCACCTGATGGAGTTTTGGTTCCTTGCCACTGTTGCCTTGGCTTTTGGCTTGCTTAGTTGGGGACATTTAAAATTCAACAATATTATTGATCTGCCTTACTTAGGGTGGACGATGACACAATTTTCTTCTAGAAACAAACTTTGTTGTATTATTTTCATGTTATCACTGTGAAGCAGCTTTGATGCAATCTGTATTGTAAAAAGCGCTACATAAATAAAGGTGACTTGACTTGACTTAAGTGTTCTTAGAAGGAGAGATTTGGTGTGGTGATGTGTTTATTATGGGCCTTTTTAAGAGACAAGGGCTGGGCGGAGTCAAGGAATGACAGGGGAGACCAGAGGGGAGAAAGTTCAGTCAATAAAAGAATGGCAAGTGAGTTAACACGTTCAATGGGCCTGATCTCTTTTGTTTAATAACACAACAGTGACTGTTTTTCAAAAGAAATGACAGAGCAATTAATAAATAGCAATAGATTCTCCATTTGTCATACGGTGCCAAACTATAACACATGCTCTGGTTCTTTACATATGTTTTTATGTTTGTTTTAGAGATTCAATTGAATTCAAATTAAATATTACGATTACTAGCCAAATTATTTCTGAATAGGCTTTCTGCTTAATAAATATTTAGAAAATTATGAAAATATAAGGTTCAGATCGCTCAAACCATATATAGAAATCAAAGAGTGAAAAAGTTTGGTTTGTCGTAGATTTTCCCCTACGCACCTGACTTAAGTTTACCTGGGGCGTCTCCAGTCGACAGCCAAGTGTCTACAGTAGACACTTAATAATATTTATATTCTAACACTGCATCTACAGTTGACAACTAGCTTCAAGTCGGACTATGTCTCGTCCCTTTTTACACTAGTACTCGGAAATGAGATCTCGGTAACACTTTAGAATAAGGGTCCGTCATTAATAAGTAACTATACAGGAAGTAAGGACTATGATTAGTAGGCCTACTAAATTAACACTTCAGCTTCTACTATCAACTAATATAGAAACAAGCTTAACTAATCAGTAAGTAATATTAAATTTAGGAGTTATTTATTAGGTAAACAATAATTACTTAATGAGATTGGTCTCATTAATAACTATTAACTACCTGACAAATTAGAAAGAACATGTCAAGTGTTACCTAGTCACTATGCAGGAACTACTAGTTATCTGGACCATTATTTTAAGTGAAAAACAGATCCCTAGTAGTCCTTGAAGATGATCTTTTTTTACTCAGAACATGGTCATAAAATGTATCACTAGGTACTTGAGTAATCAGTGATACATTTTATGACCATCTTAATCTTCAAGTACAGATAACTAGTAGTTCCTGCATAGTGACTAGGTAACACTTGAGTAATTACTGATGCAATTTATGACCACGCTGAGAGTAAAAAAAGACCATTGCTAATTTCTCAGACATATTAACCCTCAGGGGACCACAAACGCGCCCGCGCGTTTTGCTCGTTTTTTTTTTTTAGCAATGAAAATAAACACCAAATGCTCTGTTAATTTTGATCTTTCATTTTCGTGTAATACATCAATCGATCCTGTTCAGTTTCTATTTATTTTCTGTATACTCACAATAAAAATAAAGTGTTTTGCTTTTTGACAAATAAAGAAAAATTAACATGATGCGATTTCTCCCTTCTCTCTGTCCGTGAACTCCCATTTGAAACGCGTTCGAAAATGATCTATAACTCCGCGAAAATTCAGTCAAACAGGCAAACAGACCCACGGGCATAAAGCTTGAGATCGCATCTGTTAAATGAAGTAACTTATATAAAAAACAAATATTCTCAGCTTCTGTAATCTGTATAAAAAGAGAGCGACTCCAGTCGAGCTCATTAAGAGCTAATTCACAGTAATGTGACCACTCCCCGGAGAGCGCGTGCTATTCAAACGCAAATTCTGAGAACTATTGAAGATCTGTGAAACGCCCATCAGCTGTAAACACAGCGCGTCGCGATCGAGTGAGGCATAATATAGCCTACCTTATGGAGAAACGATTCCTCAGAACAGTGCTGATATGAGGAGCAATATCTCCTGATATGAGGAGCAGATTCCGCTGAGGAGTGAGGTAGGCTGTTTTCTTTTCTCACGTGTGGAATAACGTTATGGAATAACGTTAGTGTAGGCCTATGCAAACCGCAAAAAGATGAATCGCATTTCTATAATATGACTCGCCTTTCTGTGAGATGAATGAAGGGTACATGTTTGTAAAGACTGTTTAGCCTAAATATGAATCGGGCGTCTGTGTGTGAAATAATAAACTGCTTTGCTATAGCCTACTGAGATGAGTAAAAATCCACTGGAATATGTTGAAAAAAATGTATTTGTATAAGCAACGTATTAAACTGCAAAAAAAATACTATTTTTTTCAAAAATAAATTCATAGACTAAGATGTTAGATGTTCCAATGTTGGCTATATTCAAACTAATGAATACATATGATAAAATGTAGGCCTATAATCTTTTTTCTTTCTTTTTTTACAAAGAAAGAGTACACTTGAAATATTGTTGAAATTGTAATTATTGTTGTAATTGTAACATTTTTAATAAAATAGCAAAACATATTTACAAGAGAAATGTAAGCGAAATCTTAAATGGTCAATATAAGTCTTCTTCTAAATACATCTTTTGTCCTTGTGGCTCAGTCAGTGTCACACCTGAATGAATGGCTCATTAGGCAGAGTCATTATGCAGAGTGGGTGGGGAGATTATGCAGAGATTATGCAATCTAAGGTGTAAACTACTCCTCCCCCTTGCATATTGGCTTTCCAAGCAAAACCTGTTTTACAGCATTTAAATCAATGTATTTTTTTTTTGTGAACGATAAAGCAAAACTATTTTCACATAATTTTGAAGCTAGAACACAAAGGGAGAACATCCATTAGTCAAAAGTCTTGTGGACACATATTTAATATGTGTTTTGTGGTCTTAATTCAGCAACTTTCATTTTAATTTTTTCCAATAACCACGCATAAACATTATTCTCTTAAAAATACAAACATCTGCATACACGTTGCTCGCATATTATGGTAGCCCTGTTTGTGCTATATAGAGTGAATTTACACCTTTGCCATTAACATGTTTATAAATAACTGAAAAAAGCACAAATGTCAAGGCATGTCAGAACATCTCAAAGGCCCCAAAAACACAGTGGTCCCCTGAGGGTTAATGTTGTGATTAATAATTAGTTAGTAATTCTTTATCATGTCATAATTACCTATTAGTTCTTAATGATACCAGTCTAATTAAGTAATTATGGATTACCTAATAAGGAACTATAAGTCCTACATTTGATATTACTTAATTAGTTAATAGTAGTAGCTTAAGTGTGTAATGGTAGCAGGCCCCAAATAGAATTTAAATCAGCAAATTAAAGAGATATATATAAAAAAACACTTAGTGCGGGCGCCAAACAAGCTTAATCTTGTCAAATAATGTTTGTTTGTTTTTTTACCCAGAATAGCTCTTTAAGCCACTGGTTACAAACAAACATGAATCAGAATCACACAAAGAAAGTTCAGTTTCACAGTTATATTTTCATTATTTTGACAGAAATCAGACAAAACCTCAGTTTCAGTTATATTTTCATTATTTTGACAGAAATCAGACAAAACCTCAATTTCACCATCAGCAAGGAATCAAACAAACTAAACACAAAAAAGAAAATACTTTGGCTCAAGTTCAAAATACAGTCTTTCCACCAATTGGATCAACAATAAAGAAAGAAAAACTAAATAACATGTGAAAGTTGTTGGTTCTGAGGTAGAAGTATCTCTGGTGAATTGGTCAGCAGATTCAACACTCCATACTCAAGTGTGAGAGGAGAGAAATCATAAAAAAGAGAAAAACATGAATTAGTTAAATCAAAACTAACAGTTAAATCAACCATTTAAATATTATGAAACACTTCACTGTAGTCCACAACACTCACAAAATACTTGGGGAAAGTGGTTGCATGAATGTTTGATTAGATTGGCTTGCGTGTGGCGTCAAAATGGCGTAAGTGTGTATGTATCTAAGAGCGTTGGCCGATAATGGCAGGAAGGAAAGTTTTTTACGATGTGAGGTTTAAAAAACAGGTAAAACAGGGAATCACCTGGAGAACTTGCTCACACTCGTCAGCATAAAAGACAAGCTTTGCTGTGCAGCCAGTGTCCAGAGGTGCAGCGCACACTCAGTGTCAATCGCCACGGCAACTCACGCTCACTCCTAGCGATCCACCCGAGCCCAAACACAGCGTCTCACGGACTATGCATTTGTCTCAGGTAACCCATTCCTTTTTCCCCCTGCTTCCTCTCCTACAACTCCACCTTATATACTCATTTCCTCACTTCCGGATAATTGATTTCCCTCCTCCATCCAGTCACGCAGCTTATGTTTTGACGTATTGCCACACTCTCCCCCCTGGAGAAAGCAACCCAAGATTTTAGGATAGAAAGTGTGGATTAAAATCCCAAGAACTCTTCATCTTCCTCTGAGGATTCTTGGAATATTTCAAGGAGTCGTTTCCTCTCCTGGATCTCCAACTCCTCGGCTGTGGGGAAGCATGCTTTTAAATTACTCACATGCACAGTATGCACATCTTCCCTGGAGGACTCAAACGGCACTTGATAATTTATTGGTCCCTGACGCTTTATTATACGATAAGGACCCTTCCATCTTTGTGCAAGTTTTGCACTGAAATGGTGTTGGGCACTGGTTTGGGGGAAATTCCTTAGCCATACATGGTCCTTTTCTTTAACCCTCTGAGGTCTGAGCTGTTTTCTGGGCCCTGGAGGTGTTCTGACATGCTCTGACATTTCTGGTTATTTCTGTTTCTTGTGACATTTTCATGGCTAAAGTCTAATTACACTGTATTCAGCACAAACTCTGCTACAATAATATATCAACAGCATGTAATGTAAAAGTTTGTAGTTTTGATATAATGACATTTATGCGTGGTTTGTGAAAATACAAAAAAAATTTCTCACTGAAATAAGGCCATGAAACCCATACTGATTATTTCTTCACAAGACTTTTGAAAATTGTATCACGTAGCCTAGAATATTTGCTCTAAAACTATGTGAAAATCACCCTGACTGCTCATTCAGATAAGACAATATATTGATTTTTTTAATTTTACGACGTGTTTTGTGTAAGAAAGCCCTATGCGAGAGCTCATTAATATGTAAGCTTTTCTCACCTGAGAAAGACAAAGAACCTCCCCTAACGGCCCTATTAGGAGCTATCAGGCCCCTATCATTCTGAGAAACCTTGCACAATACTGTAAATGAGGAGATTTAAAAAATAATGGCTTTTAAATTGTTTGGATTTATTTACAACACAGCATCGTCCAAAGATACACAACAAGTGCCAAAAAGCTCTTATTGAAAACAATGATCCAAAGACAGAGACCTTTGTGCCATTCCTAAAAAACATTGTACATACCTTTAATTTCCAAGGTGTTTGATTTTCACTTTACCATGTACAGAGACTCATGTGAATGTTGAATTCAGCAGTCCTCAGTGTCATCTGGGCCCTGGAAAAAAAAAAGTGAACATACTGATATCAAGAGAAAGGCCTGCACGATTTTGGGAATAAATTTTAGATTTTTCTGGTTAAAATTGTTTTTTAAAATTCACAGAATACACACACACACACACACACACACACACACACAAATGTTTCCAACAAGATATAATGAACAGTGAACACCAGGTTTGTTGTGCCTTGTAGGCATAAGCTATGCGCAGTGCTGGATAAAATAATAATAACCTATAACAGTATAAATCTTCCAAAAGATTTCAGTAACAACTAAGCTAGAGAAAAATATATTGATTATCAAGTTACTTAAAATGTTTCCATTCGTGTTCCATATGAAATGAGATAATAGTAAAAACATGAAGCTGTTTGTTTTTCAAACGCGATCGCGATCCAAAATATGATACATTCAAATGCGATCACGATCCAAAATATGATACATTCAAATGCGATCACGATCCAAAATATGATACATTCAAATGCGATCACAATCCAAAATATGATACATTCAAACGTGATCACGATCCAAAATAAGATACATTCAAACGTGATCGCGCTCAAATATAAAACATTATGGTTACCATATACATATCTACGTTTGAGCAGATATCCACAAACACAGTAACAGTAAACACGGGTCTAAATATTATAATATTCACCATCTAGCAACAGTTCAACTGCAATGTGAAATTTACGAACAATAGCAAACTAATATGTAAGAATTTCTTACCTTATCTTTCTTGTCTTCAAATCGCGTTCTTCTTCTCCTGATGTAAATCCAATGTAAGCTCAGGCACGTCTTTCAAACTCGACGAAAAGTGAAGTGAAGTGTTTTGTTGTTGAGGTAATGAGGGCGATCGCGTTCCATGTGGAGATTTGCATGTGAATATCTTTTGCGCGAGTGGGCGTGGTAAATTAAAAAATAATTAGGAAGCGTTTGAGAAGCTGGACATCTTGTTGGTTTTATACAAATGACTTAAACAGAGAATATTTGTTTTCGTTTTGAATCCGATAATTTAAAAGTACACACTTATATGTTTATAAAGGTTTATGGCTCATAAATGTGTGACAAGTATTCGCTGAGTTTTGTTTCAGTTTATAGACGTGCTCAAGAAAAAAAAGTTCACCGCGACAGAGAGGCAAAACGCACACCCTGTTTATTTTCTTTATTTTACAAAAGCACAATGTTTTGATTTGATTGTAAGTGGACACATACAAAAGTAGAAATATCACAGATTCTTTTTTTTATATTTCTTTTTTCTGTATGACCATAAATGACGGAGAAATTTAAGTTTATAGTGCTACAATGTGGAGAAAATCCAGCAAAACGTGCCGGCGCGTTTGTCGACCTCAGAGGGTTAAAGGAGGCATCACGTTGGTTCTTATTGTAGCCCCGCATTGTCTTTTCTGTGCCTTTTGGCAGCACTCTTTCACTTTAGCTTGAAGTTGAACTAGATGATTGACCACATCATAGGAAGGTAAATCGGGAGAGATGTTCTTGCCACGCAACAGTTTGTCCATTGGACCTTGCAATTTCCTCCCCAGATGGAGCTCCGCTGGGGTCATGGTAATGGTCGATGGACTCCTGGAAAGCGGAACTGACTGCAAATCGTAGTTCAGGCAAGTACTGATCCCATTTCTTGTGGTTATCTTCCACATAAGCAACCATCATGTACTTTAGGGTACGATTCACTCTCTCTGTCATGTTAGTTTGTGGGTGGTAGGCAGTCGTGAGTTTCTGTGTGACACCCCATTTACCACATACCTCCTTGAATACAGCAGAAAGGAACTGGGAACCTCTATCGGACAGGATAAAGTCAGGAAACCCCCCGTTGCGTCAGAATCTCTCTCCTGAAAAGTGCTGCAACTGTCTGTGCACGGGTCCACAATAGTCCACAAAAATAGTCCACAAAGACAAGAAGGCACTCATTCTGATGGGTACTGCAGGGCATTGGTCCCATGATGTCTACCCCTAGCATTTAGTTGGGATGTGATGTACTTGTATTTTTCCCGCAGGTTTACGATTTTCCCCTTTGAGTGTTTGGCATTTAACACATCTTTTGACATGATTCTTCACATCTGTCCACATTCCAGGCCAAAATACAACATCATGCAGCCTCAGTAAGTCTTGTAAATACCCATATGGCCACTCAAAGGATTTGAATGGTAGTGGTGGAGGACGCCGGGATCAGACTGTTGGGAATGTACACCCGATAATGGCATTGGCCACTCTTCAGCTGAGTTGTGTGGTACAATTTATCCTCTACTACCTCGTACTGATTCTTTAGCTCCACGGTTGTCAAACTGGGGTACGCGTACCCCCAGGGGTACGTGGACTGATTTCAGGGGGTACGCGAATTGCCGGTAATCTTGACAACCGCACCACCGCGGTGGCTGAGTAGTACCGGCGGTGGTTTGCCAAAAAAATTAATGCTGTTTTACATTAATATTATGACACACAAAGCTTTATTTACAAAATAAATAATAGGTTAGCAATTAAATGTTATATCGCAGCCATGGAAAAGTTTGAATTCATGACGAATGAGAGAGTTGTGCGTGAGCCCATAAACTTAAGCTTTTTCGGCTTTGAATTCTGGTTTGCGATCTGGACACCCGATTATTAGCGAATTTGAAAATATTCCATTAGTTATTCCTTATAGAAAGCTTGAATTGTCTACTTTTAAACAAAACAATTCAAAACGAAAATGCATGGAATATCTCGTTTCTTTTCCCATATCTTCACTCGCGTCTCACCCATTTCCAAAGGGGATTATAAACGTTTCTTCCTTTGTTTGCTTTTAGGTAAATTATTTTCGTATTCTTTACTGTGTTAAAGTAGAAAAACGCTGTAGGACAGATAGCCTACATTTTTACTTGTACGTCAAATTCTTTTTAACACAGTTTGTGCTTGTTAGGCTATTAGACATATGATAATTGGTAAGGCGCGTCAAGTTCATTTGTAAAGCGCGTTTCACATGCGCGGGTGATTTTAGTTTGGCTTTCTCTGGCAGCGCGCAAACATAGCCTAAATGCTTTGCCCTTGTGGAATATAGAATTTGCTCTTCATACCTTTTACAAGTAGAAAACATGTAGATATCAGAAAATAGATCGATGGTCTCTTTCCTGCTCGTGTCCCACATCCCTCTCAAAGAGCAGAGTGGTAGGATGTATCACGCGTCTTTGTGTGGAAATATTAAACTAAAGTTTTTTTTATATATATATATATATATATAAATAGATTCAACTTTATTATATTATGTAAGTTACCAGTATTTACTGATATATATTTCAATGCTTTACAGGCTTTAGGGTGTTGTTTCGGTAACACTTTACGGTAAGGGTACATGAATTATCATGAATTCATGTATAAATTCATGCATGAAATATGCATTCATTCATGCAATAATATCTCATAAATCATCAGGAACTAACACAAGCTCAACGTTTTTCATTCATGACTTCATGGATGAACAACACCTTAATTAAAACATTAACTAAGATGAGTACATCATCATGAATTATGATTTATTACACATGATCATGATGTTTTCTTTGTTCACACAAAAAAATGGTCTTTACCACCCATTGTGGATACAGCTATGGTTATGGTACATGAATCATCATGAATTCATGCATAAAAAAGTATTAATTTATGCATGCAAGACTACTCTTCGAATTATTAAAGGAATGTACAAAAATCCACATTATCTAATGCATGCATACAGGCTAGAACAGTATTAATGTGAGAACTTTTTTTCTCAATTATGATCTGAGTTTCCAAGCATGTTCATGTCTTCTTCTTAGCCTGCAGGTAAATGGACAGACCCCAAAATTGGCCAATCACAGCACATATTATACGAATTCTGTTGGCATTCAAATACAGTAGTCATCATTAACTAAGCATTATTTATCAATGACTTCATCATGTGTGTGGCCCCTCAACTAAAGTGGTGACTTGGTGCTTTGAAACACTGATGAACAATGTGTTTTCATTATGATCTGAGTTATCCATCATGTTCATGTCTTCTTCATAGCCTGCAGGTAAATGGACAGACCCCAAAATTGGCCAATCACAGCACAGAACATACGAATTCTGTTGGCATTCAAATACAGTAGTCATCATTAACTAAGCATTATTTATCAATGACTTCATCATGTGTGTGGCCCCTCAACTAAAGTGGTGACTTGGTGCTTTGAAACACTGATGAACAATGTGGCATAACTGTGAAATGACATGAATATGAACATGAAAGTTCAAGCCTTTGCAAACAATGTAACGTTACTGTGGACACAAATGGACTTTGATCTTAACTTTACTGCTTTATAAACCAGTTAAAAACCATAAAGCTGTTTTTTAAAAAAAATGTTTCACAAACAGCTTGATCTCTTTTGGGGTAAAGAGTCACCTTTTAATGTATGCTACTGATGTGATTTCTTAAAACTACGTAGGAAATTATAAATTAAAACAACAGACAGACAATCACAATCATTTATTTATTGAGAAAATGTCAAAACCGGTACCAAAAGTCGTTCACATGACGATGTGTCCTCTCTGGCAGTAACGTTATATAATAGTTTTGTATGAGGTAACGTTACAGAGCAGAATTTAAGTTATTAATCCATGAAAATGTTGATTCGGTTTCGGTTCGCTGTTCGCTTCGCTCTGTGAAGGCGCGCGCGCTTCTCCATTTCAAATGTAGTACACAACTTAAACACGGCATGTCGCAATCTGTGACGAAGCATGCGAGAGCCAATGAGCGTTTGATATCACTGCCGTAAAACATGTCGTAACGCTTCGGGCGCAATTTTTGAATTTGAATTCACCACGAGCGCGGGATTTGACGTTGACGGTCTCCGCTGAGAATGAGAAATGGAGATGAAGATCACTGGATAAAGGGCTGCATTTGGATCTTGCAAACAACGTATGGATTCTAAAGATTTGGATGACATTAATGCTAATAAAATGTATTTCTTTTGTAAATTTATGTTGTGTTTTAGTTTATTATGAGTCTAGGAGAAAACGCCTTTTGTGTCTCACGGTAAATAAACCAAATATTACAAAATGGTTAAACGATTAAAGGAGTTTTTTTTTTATCATATCATATATGTATTATGTGTATTCTTGTTTAACACCATGTAGGCTAATCCTCCAAAACGAGTTTGCAGCAGAAGGCACTAACAGAACGAAATGTTATTATTTATTAGTAGCCTAACGTTATTATAACGTTAAACTGTATTAATAAATGCGAATGATGTAATCGATGTAATTGATAAGACAAGTGAATGCAATAGAGTCAAAACATTAATGCCACCATTTTAATATGCATAAGTTAAATAGGAATACGCCCAAATTTGTACGTTGTTGTTTGTAACGTTATAAGTTGTTTTTATACGTAAATAAATTAGCCTACGTTTTTGTGCTGTCAATATGTAAATATTATATGTTTTAGTGCTGTAAATACGTCAGTATTATACGTTTCTGTGTATAAAACGTAAATAAATGTACGTATGGTAGAACTACACTTTAACAAATACACACGTATTCTCATGAGATCACGTTGCAAGTTAAGATCAAAGTCCATTTGTGTCCACACAGTAACGTTACATTGGCTTGAACTTTCATGTTCATATTCATGTCATTTCACAGTTATGCCACATTGTTCATCAGTGTTTCAAAGCACCAAGTCACCACTTTAGTTGAGGGGCCACACACATGATGAAGTCATTGATAAATAATGCATAGTTAATGATGACTACTGTATTTGAATGCCAACAGAATTCGTATGTTATGTGCTGTGATTGGCCAATTTTGGGGTCTGTCCATTTACCTGCAGGCTAAGAAGAAGACATGAACATGATGGATAACTCAGATCATAATGAAAACACATTGTTCATCAGTGTTTCAAAGCACCAAGTCACCACTTTAGTTGAGGGGCCACACACATGATGACGTCATAGATAAATAATGCTTAGTTAATGATGACTACTGTATTTGAACGCCAACAGAATTTGTATAATATGTGCTGTGATTGGCCAATTTTGGGGTCTGTCCATTTACCTGCAGGCTATGAAGAAGACATGAACATGCTGGATAACTCAGATCATAATTCATAAAAAAAGTTCTCACATTAATTGATATACTGTTCTAGCCTGTATGCATGCATTAGATAATGTGGATTTTTGTACATTCCTTTAATAATTCGAAGAGTAGTCTTGCATGCATGAATTAATACTTTTTTATGCATGAATTCATGATGATTCATGTACCATAACCATAACTGTATCCACAATGGGTGGTAAAGACCAATTTTTTGTGTGAACAAAGAAAACATCATGATCATGCCTAATAAATCATAATTCATGATGATGTACTCATCTTAGTTAATGTTTTAATTAAGGTGTTGTTCATCCATGAAGTCATGAATGAAAAACGTTGAACTTGTGTTAGTTCCTGATGATTCATGAGATATTAATGCATGAATGAATGCATATTTCATGCATGAATTTATACATGAATTCATGATAATTCATGTACCCTTACCGTAAAGTGTTACCGTTGTTTCTTTGTTGTTTTTTTATTTATTTCAAAACAACCCCCGACCACTGCAACACCGCCGGTATTTGGGTCCATTACTACCGCGGTGGTAAAAAACTGCCACCGTCACAGCCATATTTGTATCATATGTTGACTTTTGATGAGATTTGTATCATGATTCTATTCACTATTATCGACAAAATTGATAAAAATAAATATTAATAAAAAATAAAAAAAAACTTGTTAACAATTGGTGGTGTTGGGGGTACTCCGGAAGATCTATAATGTCTCGGGGGTACATGCCTGTTAAAAGTTTGGGAACCACTGCTTTAGCTGATCATTTCCTGTCAGTGTTTAGAATATTTTTATGATTACAGGGTCCTTGTGCTGCTCCTCCCAGATGGCAGGCAGTGATTTGGAAGGCCTGACTCCTCCGTTTGCCTGGCATATAAGCTACACCCAGGTTGGGTGTGGATCCGAGAAAGAGCATCTGGTGCTACATTCAGCCTTCCTTTACGATACTCCATTACAAAATTAATCTTCTGCAATCGAAGGGTACGCACGTATGGCTTCTACCTTACTCAGGTCTATGGAAATACCATGAATGTTCACCACATGTCCAAGGAATGTCAACTCCTGAAGACAAAACTTGCTCTTCTTTAGGTTGATAGTCAAGCCTGCTGTCTGCAATCGATGAAGAACAGTTTGGAGATCAAGGAAGTTCTGGTCCATAGATGGTGAGTAGACTATAATATCATCAATGTAGACAAAGCATATGTTACCTCGTAATTCCCCCCAAACCGTCTCCATCAGTCTTTGAAATGTCGCTGGGGCATTTTTAACCCAAAAGGCATGACTGTAAACTGATACAACCCTGATGGAGTGATAAAGCCAGTCATGGGTTTGCAATTTGGACCCACTGTCACCTGCCAGTAGCCACTGTTGAGGTCGATTATAGAAAAGATTGATGCACCAGAGAGGTATTTAAGAATCTCTGTAATGTTAGGGAGGGGGAATGCATCACTCTCTGTTATGGCGTTGACCTTCTGGTAATCCACACAAAATCTTATTTTACCATCTTTTTTTGGAACTAGGACAACAGGAGATGCAAGATGGAAGTAAGTAAGATGGTTCCACGATACGTGTCTTTAACATTTCCTCCAGCTGCTCTCTCACAACAGCTTGTTTAGAAGGACTCATGCGATAGGGTCACTGTTTGATGGGCACTGGATGTGTGATATAGAGGTGGTGTTGGAGAACATCAGTTCGTCCAGGTTGGAGGGTACACAGCTGAAAGTTGGACTCCAAGATTTGCTGTAGTTGTTGTTTCCCGTCAGGTGGTAAGCGAGCACCATTCACAGCAAGGTCTATTAATGCTTGTTCATCCAGGCCATCAAGTGGTCGTGATAGAAATAGGTGTTGGGGTGGAGGAATGGAACTGAGTAAGGAGAGGCTTTGATTAACACTCTTCAGATGTTGTCTCTTTTTCAGGTGTGGTGGTTTCCACAGGTACACTTGCCTGGCCTGGTTGGAAAGGATAGTGTTCATCAGGGGCAGACTTGAAGGAATATTTTCTGTCTTTCACATCAATCTGCAGTCCGCTGAAGAAGATGAAATCTAATCCCAGGATCACTGCATAAGCGAGGGCTGTGTAGGAGAGGACAGCAACCTGTACTGGGAAAGTACTGGGAATAATCGGCAGATTTATCCATCCTAATGGAACTACTGCCTCACCATTAACTAAATAAAGAGGACAATAAAGAGGGCCTATCCGCACAAAACAGTGCCTGGTGCCTCAAGAACACACTCCCTGAAATAGGTTCGAAGGTGCAAACGATTATCCGTCATCTCTGCGCAAACCTCGAAAACGCAGATGTAGCGCACATGCGCATTACGTGTTCAGTCCAAAGGTATGCACGTTTGAATATATATGTGCGCAGGTGTGTAGTCCTTCTTTACAAATCAACCCTCAATAAACTACTTGTCTGGCCTTAAAAATGTATAATACAGAAATTTTTATGTCGCGTCTGCATAGCCACACAAACTGGAATCATCCCGACAACATTTTATCTGTACTGAGGTAAAGGGAAGGGAAGGAGGCGTGTTAAGAGATAAAACAAAGAGATGTGTTTTTAGTCTAGATTTGAACTGACAGAGTGTGTCTGCTTCCCGGACAATGTTAGGAAGATTGTTCCAAAGTTTTGGTGCTAAATAGATAAAGGATCTACCGCCAGCCGTTGATTTTGATATTCTAAGTATTATCAACTGGCCGGAGTTTTGAGATCGCAATAGACGTGAAGGATTAAAATGCGTTAAGAGCTTGCTCAAGTACTGGGGAGCTAAACCGTTTAGTGCTTTGTAAGTAATCAGCAATATTTTAAAATGTATACGTTGTTTAATAGGGAGACAATGCAATGTTGACAGAACCGGGCTAATATGGTCATAATTCCTTGTTCTGGTAAGAACTCTAGCTGCTGCATTTTGGACCAGCTGTAGTTTGTGTATTAAGCGTGCAGGGCAACCACCCATAATAGCATTCCAATAATCTAGCCTTGAGGTCATGAACGCATGAACTAATTGTTCTGCATTTTTCATTGAGAGCATATGATGTAATTTAGATATATTTTTAAGTTGAAAGTATGCGGTTTTACAGATACTAGACACGTGACTCCCAAATGAAAAATGGGTATCAAAGAGCATACACAGGTTCCTAACCGACGACGAGGACTTGACAGAGCAGCCATCAAGTGTAAGACAGTATTCTAGGTTATTACATGAGGAAGTTTTTTGTACAATAATTAGAATCTCTGTTTTTTTCAGAATTAAGTAGTAGGAAATTGCTAGTCATCCAGTTTTTTATATCAGCTATGCATTCCGTTAATTTTGTGAATTGGTAAGTTTCGTCAGGGTGTGAAGAAATATAGAGTGAAAACTATAACAGTGAAAACTAATGCCATGCTTCCTAATGATATCTCCCAAGGGTAGCATGTACAGAGTGAACAGCAACAGTCCTAGTACTGAGCCTTGTGGTACACCATACTGAACTTTTGATTGATAAGACATCTCTTTATTTACTGCTACAAACTGAGAATGGTTAGATAAGTATGATTTAAACCATGCTAATGCAATTCCACTAATTTCAACATAATTTTTGAGTCTATTTAAAATAATGTTGTGGTCGATAGTGTCAAATGCAGCACTAAGATCGAGTAACACTAATAGAGCAAATCATTTGTGACACTAATGAGAGCTGTCTCAGTACTATGGTACGGTCTAAATCCTGATTGAAAATCCTTGCAGATATCATTTCTTTCTAAAAAGGAACAACATGTGAAGATACTGCCTTTTCTAGTATCTTTGACAGAAAAAGTAGATTTTAGATCGGCCTGTAATTGACTAATTCTGTAGGATCAAGTTACATTTTTTTAACAAGCGGTTTAATCATAGCCAGCTTAAAAGTTTTTGGTACGTATCCTAATGAAAAAGATGAATTAATGATATTATCTATGACCTCTGGAAGCATCTCTTTCAGTAGCTTAGTCGGTATAGGGTCTAACATACATGTTGTCGATTTAGATGATTTAACGAGTTTAGAAAATTCTTTCTCTCCTATAGCAATGAATGAATCGAATTTTTCCTTAGGGAGACTACAATGCACTGCCCGATACGAAACTGTAGTAGACGGTTGCATAGTTAAATTTTTTCCCTCTCATAAGTGAAGAATACCTAGGGTTTTGTTTATTTTCTTCTAATAGGGTTGAAAAATAAGCAGATCTAGCAGCTTTTAAGGCCACTCTGTAGGAAATCGAGCTCTCTCTCCATGAAATGAGAAATACCTCTAGTTTTGTTTTCTTCCAGTTGCGCTCCATTTTTCTGGCTGCTCTCTTAAGGGCCCAAGTGTGCTCGTTGTACCACGGTGTTGGACTATTTTCTTTAATCTTCTTTAAGCGCAACGGAGCAACTATGTTTAAAGTGCTGGAAAAGAGAGAGTAAAAAGTTTCTGTCGCAATATCGAGTTCTTCTAAGCTATCTGGGATGCTTAGATGATGAGATGATGAAACTGATCAGGAATATTATTAGTAAAGCAATCTTTAGTGGCAGAAATGATAGGTCTAACATATTTGTAACACGGAGTCGGCTTTGCAGCCTTGGCTAAATTAATTTTACACAAAACTGCATGGGACACAGTAAACACAGATCTCTGCTTTGCATTGGAAAGATTAAGTTGAACAGTTGAAAAGAAGCTGGATAAATTTGGGGACATCATTTACACATATGAAAGTGAGAGGTTTGGAGTTGAAAAAAGAAAGAAAAAGTACAAACTACTCCTGGAAAGTCTAGATGGCAGCAGGAGATAGAACACTTAGTTAGAGAAAGGAGACAGCTGAGGAAGCAATGGAGAAGAGCAGAACAAAGTCAGAAGGAGGGAATCAATCTCTTACAATGGGTCATAAAAGATAAGCTTGCAACATTGCGCAGAGCTGAGCGCCTACGGAAACGCTACAAAAAGAAGGAGAGCTAACTTTTATAAAGACCCATTCAAATTTGTAAAGTTATTCACCAGTGAGAAGAATGGCACATTAAAAGCAAGGTTGAGCTGGAGAGATATTTGGAGGAAACACGTACAGGGCCCTATCTTGCACCCAGCGCAATTGACTTTGTACAACGACGCATGTATCATTCCTATTTTGCACCCGACGCACAGCAGACTTTTCCCTCCACAGACGCACATCGGTAAATTAGGGAATGAACTTGCGCTCCCTCGGGCGGTTCAGTGAAAAGAGGAGGCGTGTTGCAAATCCGCTGTTGTAATAGCAATCCGCCATGCGCGCCTGCTCTTAAAGGGAATGTGAGATGACGCTGTAATGGAAAAAATTTGATTTCTATTGATCTTCAACATATATTGCAACATAATGTGTCACATGTCTATATTGTGGAATGTGAACAGGATACATGTATGTTTGTACACCTGATGTAAGCAAGACACACACAGTAAGACAAATGGTTAAGAACCTTTAACTCTTTAGGTATGGAAGATAATTTAGCCAAGGGGGGTTAAAGGGGTCATTCTATTCTAAATCAGCTAGATGTGGCTGGGTGAGTGGAAAACTACAGAGAAAAGACCTTGAAGGAGGAGTATAAGAAGGGAATTTCCTGGGCTGGGTGTCAGTTCTTGCTCACGTCATGGGGTAGCTGCTGTGATTTTGTGACTAAGCCTCATGGAGGAGAATAAATATCTTTTAAAATACAATCTGATTCTTGGTGTCCCTTATGCAGTGATGATGATTGTTTAATGATTGTTTTTTGCCACAACAACGCTCTGATTGGTTTATTTCACGTTACGCCCAAACCACACCTATGAGTAATGTAGCTACTTCAGATCAACCCATTTTAGATTTGCGAGATCCGCCAACAAAGTTACTTGCGTTTTGTGTTTGATACTTGCGTTTCAGATTGTTAAAATAGGGCGCATAGATTCAAAAAATCAGGAGACTGTCATCGAACCTATCAATCCACCAGAATACCAAATGGAAGACTGTGCACCTAAGTGGAAAGAGGTGGAGCAGGCTGTGAAAAAGGTAAGGGCTTCATCATCTCCAGAGCCAGAGTGTACAAGAGTGCCTCAGGAGTTCAAAAAATTCTGTGGAAATTGATGAAAGTGGCATGGGAAAAACAGGTTGTACCTAGAGCATGGCGCCGAGCAGGTGGAGTCTTTATACCTAAAGAAATTTTTTCTACAAGCATCAGTCAGTTTCATCCCATTTCCCTATTGAACATTGAAGGCAAGATTTTTGTCAACTTACCTATTAAAGAACTGTTTCATTGACACTTCAATACAAAAAGCAGGCATTCCAGGTTTCCCAGGATGCTTAGACCACATCCACGTGATCTGGCAACAAATTCAATCAGCTAAAAAGGAGAGGAAGGAGCTCCATGTGACATTCCTGGATTTGGCTAATGCATATGGTTCAGTGCCACATTAACTTCTTTGGGCAGCATTTGATATTTTTTTCAGTGTGCCAATGACAATAACAACTATAGTGAAAGCCTACTTTGGAGATTTGCAATTTAGTTTTTCAACTTCAGAAGTCAGCACTACATGGCAATGCCTTGAGGTTGGAATAATGTCAGAATGCACCATCTCTCCTCTGGCTTTTACCATGGCAATGGAAGTAATCATTAGGGCATCAAAATAGGTAGTAGGAGGAGAGTGCATGTCTTCTGGAATGTGACTACCACCAATTACAGCATACATGGATGACATGACAACCATGACTACAACAGTAGCCTGCACTAATCGGTTATTGGGTAAATTAACCAATAACATTGAATGGGCACAAATGCAATTTAAGCTCACTAAATCAAGGAGCATCGCTATAATAAAAGGCAGAGTAGTAGATAAAACATTCTTCATTAATGGTGAGGCAATACCAACAGTGTCTGAGAAGCCAGTGAAGAGTCTTGGGAGGTGGTACAATGGGGATCTAAAGGACACAGTTTGTGTGGGAGAGAAGTTAGACGACAAGCAGTGGAAGGGTTGAAGAGCACAGACAGCTGCGCTCTACCAGGCCAACTAAAACTCTGGTGCTTTCAGTTTAGTCTACTGCCGAGGTTGCTGTGGCCACTGACTGTGTACAAGGTTTCTTTGACAACAGTAGAGAAGCTGGAAGCTTTAATCAGTTCATAAATCAGGAAATGGTTGGGAGTTCCACGCTGCCTCAGCAGAGTGGGACTTTATGGTAAAGGAATACTGCAGCTACCAGTCTCCACTCTAACCGAGGAGTTTAAGTGTGCCAAGGTCAGACTGGAAATGACATTAGTAGAGTCACGTGAAAAATGCATAAGGGAGGCAGCACCTGTGTTGAAAACTGGAAGAAAGTGGGCAGCAAAGAAAGCTGTGGAAGATGCAAAGGCTGCCCTTTAAATTGATGATATCATGCGGCAAGTTCAGCATGGAAGAGGGGGCCTTGGTCTCAGTTTAGCTCCTCCTACATGGCACAAGGCAGCCCCAGCTTAAAGGAGGAAGCTGGTAATCAACAAGGTGCAATGAGGTGTATAAAGGCCATTTCCCTGGCCAAGCAGGGAGAATGGATGAGATGGGAGAGTGTGGAACAACACAAGATTGGCTGGAAAGTTGGCTATGGTCAATGGAACAGAGTAGGATCAGTTTCCGCATCAGGTCAACATATGATGTTCTCCCATGACCACAGAACCTAAACATCTGGGTAGGAGAGGATCCCTCATGTCCTATGTGTTCATCACCTGCAACATTAAGGCACATTTTGACAGGATGTAAGGTGGCTCTTAGCCAAGGACGGTTTACTTGGCGCCATGACCAGGTGCTGCAATGTTTGGCCTTAGCATCGGAAGACAAGCGTAACATGACCAATAAGTTGCCACCTGTTCTATCAAAACATTACACACAAAAGACAACATTCCTCCACCCAGTAGAGCAACCACCAAGAAAAGATGTTAAAACCAATCCTCGCCCAGGTCAACAGGAAGCTGCTAGAGACTGGAAAATGCTGGCAGATGTTGATCAATGGGTTGCGTTGCACAGTGAAAAACTTATCTGAAGCAGCAGAGAGGAGCAGCAACTGGCTATGGTTGAGACGGAAAGATTCTGGCTGGTGATCTCAAGTACAATAGAAAAAAAGAAACGCTGATGTACAGATAAGCAGTGATGGGAATAACGGCGTTATAAATAAACGGCGTTACTAACTGCGTTATTTTTTCAGTAACGAGTAATCAAACTAATTACTGTTTCCTCCGTTACAACGCCATTACCGTTACTGCCAATAAAATGCGGCATTACTATAATTGAGCTCACTGAAGCTTTTCATCCGAGTAGGCTCACTCTCAGCCATAGGAGCTACAGTGCGCGAGAGAGACCGAATGTGTCCGAGCATAAATACTTTATTTATAAATAAATTATACATTTCAGCATTAGAATAATCTCTGTAGCATATTGGTATCATATGCAATGTTTTAATTAGTTTATATAATATGGTTATAAAATAAAACTCCAAAATAACCTGCAGGGAACGTTCAAAGAAAACATCTTTGTTTGACCGGTTGTGAACACGTGCGGCAAACACGACTAGAATTTGGCTAATATAACCTCTGATGATGACGTTCTCTGTAGATTATAAAAATAAACCCCCAAAAGATTATATTGTATTATTATTATTTATGTTGGTACATTGTTCAGTATTATATTGAGAGCACTTTTTGTTAAACTTACTATTGTGAGGAAGAAAATACTTCAAGTAGGCTATACAGTATGTCTACCAGTTGTAAAGGTGTGTGAGTTTTATAATTTTAATTATATGCACTAGTGTATGTGTATGTATATTTTTTATTTCTATTTATTTATTTTTGGTACATTTCTTAAGAAGCATAATTTATTTTTAGACTTATTTGTTGGCCAGTTGTGGTCTGTGCAATAAACATTAAAAGTTCTAAACCATCTATTGTGTTTTGTTGTTCCACTATAGTAATGATAACATTTTATTTAAGTTAGGTGTCTCTCACATTGTCCCACAACAACATTAAACTAGTGTAGATTAGTGTACAATGTTTTATAATAATAAGATGTTCTATTTAATGTCCATTTCATTCATTTAACATTTCATATTGGGGGTATCCAAGAAATTTCTTATATTTAAACTTTTTTTTTTTTTTTTTAAGTAACGCAATAGTTACTTTCCCTGGTAATTAGTTACTTTTGTAATGATGTAATTCAGTTACTAACGCAGTTACTTTTTGTGAGAAGTAACTAGTAACTATAACTAATTACTTTTTTAAAGTAACTTACCCAACACTGCAGATAATAAGCTGGGCTGAGTTGAGTGGGGGACAGAGGGGGATGATGCTGGGACGCCAGAATCACCATTGAGCCCTCTTGAGGTGTTGTAGGCTAGTCGACGAAACAATGAGGATAGAAGGTGCCCACTTGAAGATCCCAGAGATGTACTCTACTTAGCTCAATCCAGCCGGTTGTCATGCTGATGCACTAGGGAGGCCGCACTGTGGTTGATGCCGGAGCCAGCATTGCAGCCATTGTGTTACACCATCTACTCTCGTGTAATGGAAATCAGTAAAAGAATGAATAAAAGTAACAATAAATAACACATGAAACAAAGCTTTATTCAAACTTATTGTTCCAACAGTCAATTATTTACATGCAGTGAACCCCACATCCTACAGCCATCTCAACACAGCTGTGCCAATTCTGCTGCTTTATTTTGACGAAGTAGCTGACCACCTAGCCCATCTTCGCCTTTCTTTGCCATCCATCATGTCCCTCATTGCTGCAGTCAGACTGGAATCTGATCATGGATGGGAAAGGGACTGCAGAAGCCTTTTTGCTTGTTTTTGCTCTTTTTGCTTGATGTTCTTTGACAAATATTGTAAATTATGTGATGCATTTCAATCTTTGAATATTTGTGTTTTGATTGTAAACTTTCTTTATCCATGTGTACCATTTAGATAAATATTCTCTATACTTACACTGAAATATGTTATTTGTTAAAATTGTGCACTGGCCCTTTAACAATTGCAACTGTAAGTGATGCAGTTGTACGTCCTTTATAGGAAGAGTGGAGTTGCCCAGTTTTCTTTACTGCATCTGTGATATATAGTATTTGTTTGATTTATTAATGAATCAAGGTTAAAGGAAGATTTTTCATGAAGAAAACGGAGTACGTGAATTGTATTTATTAGACACTGAGCGAGTTGACTGAAACTGAAACTCTTGTGATGCGCACTCACAGGGACATCACAGCTATCCTTGCCTGAGAGCACCCATCTGCCTCATCACCTCATACAGAGAGCCTGTACAGAACACTGTGCAGGCTCGTTTCAACAGCAAGCACTCCCGTGCACGAAGCATAGTAGAGTGAGCCTTTGGCATGCTGAAAACACACTGGTGCTCTATTTTCTTCATGGCCAGAGGTGAGCCATGCCTTTGTGCCTGAGGTTGTTCACAATCTTGCTCTTCTCAATGGGGACATCATTGATCCAGAAGATGAGGTATGTCGTCAGCCCCATGAACCCCACAACCTTGAAGCAAGAGCGTGACAAGCCTGCCGCTGTGTCTGCTCCAAACATTCGAGTTCCTGCTCTCCATGAGCATGACTACCTGTAAAACATTTAAACATGTTAAAACATTTTACAATTCATGTCAGCATTCCGTTTCTTGCCATATTTATTATTATTATTATGAACATTTATTAGAGGATCAACCCCATGAGATGAAACATCTCATTTTCATGGGGGTCGACAGGATCATGTCCAAACAACATAGAACAGCAGAACAACAGAGTAGATACAATCAAATAAAACAAAAAAATCATAATAATAATAAAATAATAATACAACAACAAAAAAGAAAACAAAAACCTTAACGCACGCACACACACACACATTCACACGCACCATATGGACACGCACGCCCGCCTGCACACACACACAAGCTCTCACTATCCCCACCCATCACAGATAGACATTCATATATATATATATATATATATACACACACATACATAACATGACACATATCGATGCTAAATCTGAAATGCTAGAAACATAGACAAGTATTCTGAAGATGTGTTAACAAAGCAGTTCGGAACAGAGGAAAAGACGTAAGCGAGCAAATGGATGCAGGAAGGCTGTTCCAGTCACGAGGGGCTCTAACACAGAAAGCATATTTCCCAATTTCTCTCTTAACTCTAGGGACAGTAAAGAAGATCTGTTCGTTGTGACCGAAGGCTATATTGTGAACTGTAAGGCACTAAATATTGCGATAAATAATATGGATATTGAAAGTAAATACATTTAAAAATGAGCTGAAGCCAATGATATTGTCTTCAGGCTGAGGGTGCAAGCCAGGACAGCTGTTCATACATCACACAATGATGTGTCCTATAGGGGCAGCGAAGGACGAATCGGCACAGGCTGTTGTATACCACATCAAGAGAATGTAGACAAGTGGCAGTAGTGTTAGCATATATAATATCTGCATAGTCCAGAATAGGTAGCAACAACTGAGAGACTATTCTTCTCCTAGCCTGAAAGTTAAAGCAGTCTATCGATTGATATAATGTTTTAAGACGAAAGCTAATGTGGCAGGAGTTACACTGCAGCTTTATAGAATAGAATAACAGGCAGCTTTAAGAAAACCGACTACGCCACTCTGACATCACGCAGAGAATACTTGATACACTTTCTCAAGGCACGCAAGTTGGTTGCATTAGGAAGGAGCAGAGACGTGAATATCATGCACAATAATTCTTTATTAACAATAAAAATCTCATTTAAAATCAACTGGACGTGCCAGGCAGGGCATGCCACAACAACTGGTCCTTTATGTGATCAGGGCAGAAAACATGGTCGTTTTAACAAACACTCACAAGGACATACAATAACACTACATTCAAAAGCTTTGGCTGAGGACTCAAGAGCAGGTAATACCTGACTTCACACACACACTCGGGGGCAACTCACACCACTGCACACAAAATCCGTGCGTCTCACTGCACACCACACCCTGTGTTCAAACCATCACCAATCCACAGAAAAGGAGAAGGGGGATTTCTGGCTGGAGCCCCCAGCATCTAGCAAAAGAAACACACTCGAACACACACACACACACACCCACACACACACACACAATAAAGAAATAATTTTCAGAATTAATATAAACAATAAATTACTAATAAACCCAAACACTCGCCTGGGAACAATAGCTCCCACTAACAAATGATTTCCAAATAAAGAAAGAAACAAAACAAAGAAACAAATTATAACATCATTCCAATCATAAGACACAAACCATAACTATTAATCAAGGTGAACAGGCAAGGGAGAAATACTGTAGGACAACGGCGATTCCTCGCATTAAATAGGCCTTCGAATCGAGAGCAAAAGATTTGCACAACAGATCTCAAACACCTTAAAAAGGGGAAACACAATGGTTAATACCCACAAAAATGCTTAATGTCTCGACCCAATCAGGAAAAAGCTTACCAGACAATGAAGTCAGTCAATCGTGCTCGTAACGAACCACTTTTAGATGGTTTGGTTTCGCTTTGATCCTGTCGCGTAAACTGGTCTGTATATCTCTGAAACAAGCTATAAAGCACCTCCTTTTAAAATAAATGCTCACACACGCAGCGCCCATCACTTCCCTCGACCCAGACTTACCCGATGATGAAATCAGTCCAGCGCCGAACCGCCCACCAAATTATTTGATCTCACTTTGATTCCGCAGTGTCGCATAAAGGAATTCACACATGCCTGCAACAAGCTAAACGTCATACCCACAAGTCAGATTAATACCCAACCACAATTGTCATAAGACACTGCATTACAAGCTTACCGCAGGCAATCGCCATTGTAAAAAGCACGCAACCGCTGGCGTAACACCACACTCGAAATGCCCGCACGTGGGAAGTGAAAAGGGAACCCCCGAGTCAACAGGAAGCAGCGTATCCTAACAGGCTGAAAGAGGCTATTTATGGCCAATCGGAAATGACGTGTCACCCAGACTAAAAGGAAATTTGTCGGCGGCAAGCTCTAATTAAATAATTAATATTCATAAAAATGGGAGGAGAGCATCTGGTCACAATCTACCCCCGGCGTTTTCGTCGTCGGCCCGACGATGAATACTTTGTTTTTATATATACTTTTTATCTGCGCCCCGACGATGATCCCAAGAAACTTACCTTTGCCATGGGATGCTAGTAAAGCGGAAGCCTTGTTACAAATCTTCTCGCCATACGGCTACACAAGAAACACTGGCTACAAGTGCTCTGCCATGACGGCTACCAACGAGAAACGCAAGAGGTACCTTGTACACGACCTCTTGCCATGACGTCTACACCAGAAACACTTGCTACAAGTGCTCTGCCATGACGCCTACACCAGAAACACTTGCTACAAGTGCGCTGCCATGACGGCTACACACATACACGAGACACTTGCTACAAGTGCTCTGCCATGACGGCTACACACATACGAGAGACACGGGCTACAAGTGCTCTGCCATGACGGCTACCCCAAAAACACAAGAGACACTTTCTACAAGTGCTCTGCCATAACGACAACAAAAACACAAGAGACACTTGCTACAAGTGCTCTGCCATGACGGCTACACACATACACGAGACACTTGCTACAAGTGCTCTGCCATGACGGCTACACAAACACGAGACACTTGCTACAAGTGCTCTGCCATGACGGCTGGAGATACTGGTTACAAGACCTCTTGCACCCCATATGATATACCGTGTGCTGTTGGAACGGAATGGCTACGTCCCCTTGCGCCCCCGGGGGTCCCCTCTCGCTCCCAACGAATTGCCTCACTACGCACTTCAAGCAACGTACTATCGGGGCTACGTCGAACTAACTGTTTTAACTCACGTCTAAGTGTATTATCGCTAACATTTTCAACGAACTGATCTCGTAATAAGGCCCCAGTATTGGGCATTTCATGTGGCGCCTGTTCCTTAACCTTCTCCCATAAGCTCATCAGGGCCAGGGAGAATTCCACAAGGGTCTCCCCTTCCTGCTGTCGCCTAGAGAAAAACAGTTCCTGTAACGCTACATATGATCGCGTACAACCATACAATTCGCGCAATGCTGCGATGATTTGGTCTGGATCTCGCCGCTCTACCCCCGAACGATAACGAAGCTCTTCACGTGCCTCGCCCTCCAAATGATCAATCAAAAAGAAGGCTTGGTCAACGGTAGCCATATGCCGTGCCCTCATACAAGCGCGTGCCTCCTCTAACCATTCATTAATATCAATGCCGGTCCTACCATTAAATTTTGGGCACTTATGATCCCTCGGAATAAACACAAATCGCTCGAGTGGGCCGGTATCAGGAAATGAAAAACTACCTGCTGAAGTCGGTGCCGCAATAGATGGATTACTAGCTGAAGCATTAGGGGCTGGGAGCACGGCTGATGTCCCCTGGCGCAACTGCTCATTATCAGTCCGCGGCTGGGCCACCAGTGCCCGCAGCTCCTGCAATTCTTCCTCCATACCACAGGGTTACCTGAATGGGCCGAGACCAAATCCCAAAAAAATAATGGCTACACCACCCGAGCACTACTGGCCGCACAGGGTCGCCGTTGTCCTATTCCTGTTCAACAAAGTAAAACAAAACAAAAAAACAACACAAAATGAATATATAATTCACATCTCTGTCCCACACCAATGCGTTACCCTGCCGACTACGCCACAATGTGGCAGGAGTTACACTGCAGCTTTATAGAATAGAATAACAGGCAGCTTTAAGAAAACCGACTACGCCACTCTGACATCACGCAGAGAATACTTGATACACTTTCTCAAGGCACGCAAGTTGGTTGCATTAGGAAGGAGCAGAGACGTGAATATCATGCACAATAATTCTTTATTAACAATAAAAATCTCATTTAAAATCAACTGGACGTGCCAGGCAGGGCATGCCACAACAACTGGTCCTTTATGTGATCAGGGCAGAAAACATGGTCGTTTTAACAAACACTCACAAGGACATACAATAACACTACATTCAAAAGCTTTGGCTGAGGACTCAAGAGCAGGTAATACCTGACTTCACACACACACTCGGGGGCAACTCACACCACTGCACACAAAATCCGTGCGTCTCACTGCACACCACACCCTGTGTTCAAACCATCACCAATCCACAGAAAAGGAGAAGGGGGATTTCTGGCTGGAGCCCCCAGCATCTAGCAAAAGAAACACACTCGAACACACACACACACACACCCACACACACACACACAATAAAGAAATAATTTTCAGAATTAATATAAACAATAAATTACTAATAAACCCAAACACTCGCCTGGGAACAATAGCTCCCACTAACAAATGATTTCCAAATAAAGAAAGAAACAAAACAAAGAAACAAATTATAACATCATTCCAATCATAAGACACAAACCATAACTATTAATCAAGGTGAACAGGCAAGGGAGAAATACTGTAGGACAACGGCGATTCCTCGCATTAAATAGGCCTTCGAATCGAGAGCAAAAGATTTGCACAACAGATCTCAAACACCTTAAAAAGGGGAAACACAATGGTTAATACCCACAAAAATGCTTAATGTCTCGACCCAATCAGGAAAAAGCTTACCAGACAATGAAGTCAGTCAATCGTGCTCGTAACGAACCACTTTTAGATGGTTTGGTTTCGCTTTGATCCTGTCGCGTAAACTGGTCTGTATATCTCTGAAACAAGCTATAAAGCACCTCCTTTTAAAATAAATGCTCACACACGCAGCGCCCATCACTTCCCTCGACCCAGACTTACCCGATGATGAAATCAGTCCAGCGCCGAACCGCCCACCAAATTATTTGATCTCACTTTGATTCCGCAGTGTCGCATAAAGGAATTCACACATGCCTGCAACAAGCTAAACGTCATACCCACAAGTCAGATTAATACCCAACCACAATTGTCATAAGACACTGCATTACAAGCTTACCGCAGGCAATCGCCATTGTAAAAAGCACGCAACCGCTGGCGTAACACCACACTCGAAATGCCCGCACGTGGGAAGTGAAAAGGGAACCCCCGAGTCAACAGGAAGCAGCGTATCCTAACAGGCTGAAAGAGGCTATTTATGGCCAATCGGAAATGACGTGTCACCCAGACTAAAAGGAAATTTGTCGGCGGCAAGCTCTAATTAAATAATTAATATTCATAAAAATGGGAGGAGAGCATCTGGTCACACTAAGTTTGTTGTTAAGTGTGTGTACATGAGCTTTGAATGAAAGATCAGTTTCTAGCCAAACACCGAGATATTAAAATTTTTCGGTTGGCTCTAGAGGAGAAAAATCCAGAAAATGCAGATTAAGATTATTTCTATCTTTCTTCTGGAAAAGCATACAGTAAGATTTTGATTTATTCAGCAGGAGTTTATTAAATGACAACCACTGCTGTACAGAATCAAAGTCATGTTGTAAAGAATAATTTATGTTGGGAATATTTGGTTTGGAGCAATATATAATTGTATCATCTTCATAAAGATGAATGTCACATCCTGAACAGCAGAGTGTTAAGTCATTAATAAAAATGGAAAATAACAAATGCCCAAGCGAAGAACCCTGGGGTATGCCTTTATCTACACCTGTAAAATTCGACTGACTGCCCCTGAAGGACACACACTGGCGGTGGTGATGGAAATATGAGTTAAACCACAGAAGAGATGAACGGGAAAGGCCAATTGAATATAATTTATCCAGGAGCAGATAATGATCAACTATATCAAATGCTTTTGTAAGATCTAAGAAGATGGCACTAGTACACATATTGTTATCAAAACTAGAAAAAATATAATTTGTAAATTTCAAAAGAGCAGTGGTAGTTGAGAAGTGTTTCCTGAAACCTGACTGGCATTGAGATAGTAAATTGTTATGAGAGAGATAGATAATTGATCGAAGATAATTTTCTCAAAAATTTTCACAATACTATTAATTATAGAGATAGGTCTGTAATTATTCATGTTTTGGATGTCCCCTCCTTTATACAATGGAATGACTTTGGTACACTTCCATGCCAGAGGCACTTCATGGGTTAGAAATGACAGATGAGCTCAGCCAATGGAGAGGATAGGACATGTGAAGAAAGTTTGATAAACTTACCCTCAATGCCGTCAGGACCAGGTCCACTGCTAGAGGATAGCTTGCTAATGGCCAACTGGACATCAGCTAAGCTAACCTGTCGAAATGTGAAAGAACTATCGTAGGGCTGAAAATTAACAGTCGGCTCTGGGTGAAAGAGCGATGACTGTACCTGCGGTGTTTGGGAGAAATGCAAACTAAATGCGTTGGAGATCACTGCTGGATCATTAACAATTTCATTATTGATTGTCATGTTACTCGTGGTACTGTTAGACTTACGAAGTAAGGTATTCATTTTTTTCCAAAATTGTTTAGGATTACTGAAGTCATTTGAGTTGAATTTCATTTAATGTGTTTACAATTACATGCTATTTTTTGTTATAGCTTAAGCTTGTCTGGCGTGTGTTTTTTATATATACAGCGGGGGAAATAAGTATTGAACACGTCATCATTTTTCTCAGTAAATATATTTCCAAAGGTGCTATTGACATGACATTTTCACTAGTGCTGTCAATCGATTAAAAACTTTAACTAGATTAATCACACATTTTTTCTGTGATTAATCGCGATTAATCGCAATTAATCGCAATAAAAAAAGAAATGTTTTTGTACGTTTTTAATATATTTTATAATGTAATAATTTCACAGTTAATCAAATGAATGTAGAAACAACATAAAAACAGTATATTTTAAATACTTGTTTAATGGCATCTTTTTATGAATGAAGGCCAGTATTACTGATATTAATACAGCTACTGATTTTTTTTTTTCACATTTATTAGGCTTCAAAAATATAACAGTTTTTAATTTAAGTGAACTTAAAACAATGCTAACATAAACCCATAATAAATGTCATATTTACTCGTGCCCTTCCTGTCTTAACAGTTAGGAAATATACAGAAATTTAATAAAGTTATCAAAGTTATATGCAGTCTGCACTGCATAAACTATAAATTAAATAGTTAATCCTTATTAAAGCTACAAAAGTTATTTAGTCAAGAGCAGTGAGTCATTTTCTCTGTTCCCTTTGTTCTTTAACTTTAACTGACAGGAAGCTTTATTGGCTGCTGCTGTCCCTTTAAGAGCAGACAGACACGCGGATCTCACCGTTTATATACTGTCTATGCCTCATTCTCTCACAACTCTTTGTTCATTTTAGACTTTATATAAATCATTTAAGTCTGCTCTTATGAGGATAATCGACAAAACTGACATTTTGGGATTGTTATTGTTATTGTTAGTTCAAGCGCGAAAGAGAACTGGATTCTGGCGCCCTGTCTATGCATTGTGTGTGTGTATGTGTGTCACATAGGCTAAGGACATTCACAGACAGCGCATTCTCTTTTGTCTTGCCGCGCTTGAAATGTTTAAAAGCATTTAAATGAATAAGAGCGTAATCATATAATGTAAGCTAGCCAACGGATGGCAGAAAAGACGGATGCTGCGTTAATTGCGTTAAATATTTTAACACGTTAAACCAGACAAAAATTAATCGCATGCGTTAACGCGTTAACGTTGACAGCACTAATTTTCACCAGATGTTGGTAACAACCCAAGTAAGCCATACATACAAAGAAACAAACAAAAATAAGTTCAGAAATTAAGTTATGTGTAATAATGTGAAATGACACAGGGAAAAAATATTGAACACATGAAGAAAGGGAGGCGCAAAAAGGCATGGAAAGCCAAGACAACTGCTGAAAACTTACAGTAATTAAAAAGCAATCCAGCATCCTGTCAGTGGAAATTAATAACAGCTGGTTCAGTCCCAAATGATGGCCTACAAAAAGGTCTCATTGCCAAGGTGTCACACAAGACACATCTCATGATGGGTAAAAGCAAAGAGCTGTCTCAAGACCTTCGCAACCTAATTGTTGCAAAACATAATGATGGCATTGGTTATAGGTGCCATTCTAAGCTTCTGAATGGTCCAGTGAGCACTTTTGCGGCCATAATACGGAAGTGGAAAGACAATAATTTCACCATAAATTTGCCTCGACCAGTGCTCCTCGCAAGATTTCTGATAGAGGAGTGAAAAGAATAATCAGAAGAGTCAATAGCACCTTTGGAAATATATTTACTGAGAAAAATGATGACGTGTTCAATACTTATTTCCCCCGCTGTATATATATATCTTTAATTTGCTGATTTAAATTCTATTTGGGGCCTGCCACTGCAGAAGTGGCACCCAAACAGGGCCTGTAACTCTTTGAAAAAAAAATAAAAATAAACTTGACTTGACTTGAACTCTTTGAACATTTTCATCAAAGGGTGTGCCCTTTGCGGCCTGACAAATGGAGATGTGCAAACCAAATTTCAGCCTTTGGGTGATATATGCATCATCAGATAAGTTCTACATTAATGTTGCTTGCAGTTCCGATGTTGCTAGGCAACCACAAACAGCCTGCAGTAACTCAAGCATACAATGTCCGATCTGCCCCAAACTTCACGTTTGATAAGAGTCCTGTCCTGAACACATCTACATGACAATATTCAGTTATAGTAATAGCGCCACCTGCTGGTAGCAGGAAGTGTGGCAAATACAAATGACTTTGACATAGTCCTCCTAGATTTACATACTGTCCACCGTGCTCTGTTTTTCCTAAAAGCCGCCGGGTGGCGGTGGCACGGGTGCGAGGGCCCTTTTCATTGCTGAAGGTTTTTTTGTGTTTGTTTTTTTTTTGTTTTTTTTACAGCTACTGACACGCATTACATTTTACATAACATTTTACACACTTCACTGAATTTGCTGTGACACCTTTGAAACATGACCACAACACCATCCACGTGTGTGGATATTGAAGATCCAGATGTTGCAACCCCAATTTGGCCAATGCATCACATCCTCGGTTTACCCCAGGGTTCCCTTTTGAGGGAACTCGAACTGCGTCGAATGACACTTCGGGGGAACGCCCCTCAGCGTAGCGCCTCTGAAGTATGAATGAAACTAAACCAATCCTGATTGGTGTTGCGTCATGACGTAATGTTTGACGGCATATGCGGAAGCTACAAAAGGACGCCGGCACACAACAGAGATAGCTTTCTGTTCTTCAGCAAAGCGCTCTCTGTCTGAACTTGTATGTCTTATTTGGTGTTGTTTGTCTCAAAGTCACAAGCATATATATATCATGGCGAGCAGCAGTTACACGAGATGTGTGCATCCCTGCCCATGTTATATTATGGGTGGGGACACTCACCGTATGTGTGTACACTGTTTGGGAGCGCAGCACGCGCGGGCAGCTCTCGAGGGGGCTGCTTGCGAGGATTGTGAGAGATTACCAATCCGTGTGCTGCGCTCCCGCCTGGCCATTTTCAATGAGGATGGCCAGGCTTGCGAGCCCCATGGTGCGGGACCCGCGTCCGCTAAGGCGGCGTGGCAACGCTCTTCATGGGGCTCGCAGATGGGTCTGGCGGGGGATCCCAAGACTGCCGAGGCACGCTCTCGTGATTCATCCGCCAGTTCCGATGCTCTCCTGCCTCTTCCGCACGAGTGGAGAGCCCAATGCTTGAGCAGTCTGCTTCCGAGGAAGTAGAGGTGGAGGTTGTCTCTCGTGCAGTGGCCCGTCTTAATATCAGTTGGCCACATGAGAGGCAGGAAACGCTTATTAAAAGCAAGTTGGACGAGCGTTTCCTGCAGCACAGAGAGGGATACATCTACGTTAGTGGGCAGGGCTTATATGGCTGCGGGTCGGGCTGGTGCTAGTCTGCATACAATGGCAGTACTACAAGCATACCAGGCCGACCTTCTTAAGGATATTGATGAGGGCGAGGGTCCAACTCCGGAAGATATTGCGGAGTTGAGGAAGGCTGCAGATATATCCAGATCTGCAGACAGGCGCAAAAGCAGAGCGTCACTTCTAGAGCCCTCCCTCAAACAGCATGGGGGCATAGACGACGCTCTCAGCCTCAGCCTAAGCAGGGCGACCTGAGGGCCGTCCTGCAGGCAAAGAAGGCTTCGACTAGCCAGCCTAGGTCCTCTGCGGGCGGCCCCACCTGTGGGGGAGCGATCGAGGTTGCCTCCTCCGCGGAGCCCGCAGGAAATCGATGTCGACTTCCCGCCGTCAAGTGCGCTTCGGGACACATCTGTTTCCAGCGAACGCACCCTGCACTGTCCGCCCCACAGGTTTGCGGCCAGGCAGCACTCACGTCCGCACATTGAGAATCGTTTTCGGTCAAACCCTGCTGGAGATCCGCTACAGGGGGCCAAAAACGAATCCCGATTAATACCCGAAGCCAGCCTCGAGAGCTGGTTCCCTTAGTAGAGTATTTCGATGCATGGAAAAAAAATTTCACGAATATTTCTCCTTGGGCTCTGCGCACTATTCAAAAGGGGTACAGACTACAGTTTGGTTCCCGCCCACCAAAGTTCAACGGGGTGGTCTGGACTGTAGTCGACCCAGAGCAGAGTCGGGTATTGGAACAAGAAGTAAACTCTCTGCTGGTAAAGGAGGCTATAGAACGTATTCCTCCTCCAGACAGGGAGTCCGGGTTTTACAGCCGCTACTTCATAGTTCCCAAGAAGGATGGGGGGTTGCGTCCGATAATAGATCTCAGGCACTTGAATCGTTCTCTGAGGAGATTCAGGTTCAAGATGCTCACTATTCCCATCATCGTGAACCAAATTCAATCCGAGGATTGGTTTGTCACGATAGATCTGAAGGACGCATACTTCCATATTTCCATCCTTCCATCTCACAGGAAGTTCCTGAGGTTCGCTTTCGGGGGTGAAGCATACCAATATCGGGTTCTTCCGTTCGGCCTAGCTCTCTCCCCTCGCACATTTACAAAATGTATGGATGCAGCTCTAGCACCGCTGAGGCTTCAGGGTATCAGGGTCCTAAATTATATCGACGACTGGCTGATTCTGGCCCAGTCACAAGAGCTGGCTGTTCAGCATCGAGATGTCGTCCTTGCCCACATCCAGAGCCTGGGGTTGAGACTCAACACGAAAAAGAGCGTGTTGGCACCAGCCCAGAGAACCACGTTCCTGGGAGTGGTGTGGGATTCGGTCACGATGCGGGCACAATTGTCTCCTGCACGGATCGAATCCATCCTGGCCACGGTGACCAGGATAAAGCTAGGCCAGGCCATCACTGTGAAACATTTTCAGAGAGTGTTAGGGCTCATGGCAGCAGCATCCAATATCATTCCATTTGGTCTCCTGCACATGAGGCCCCTGCAGTGGTGGTTAAAAACCAAGGGGTTCTCCCCGAGGGGAAACCCATTTCGCATGATCAGGGTTACGCCCAGATGCCTTCGTTCTCTATCTATGTGGAAGAAAGCTTGGTTTCTGTCCCAAGGTCCCGTGCTGGGAGCGTCATGTCGCCGGAAAGCCGTTTCGACAGACGCCTCCCTCACGGGCTAGGGCGCGGTCATGGACGGCCACTTTACGAGAGGTCTATGGCAGGGCCATCATTCCTCCTGGCATATAAACTGCCTGGAAATGTTGGCGGTGTCCCGAGCTCTGAGGAGCTTCCTGCCGGATCTCAAGGGTCATCACGTCCTTGTGAGGATGGACAATATGTCGGTGGTGGCCTATATAAACCATCAAGGGGGTCTGAGGTCTCGCCCTCTATGCAGACTGGCACATCAGATCCTCTTGTGGTCCCAGGGGAAATTGTCTATTATTGGTAGCCCCATTGTGGCCGGCCCGAGTATGGTTCTCAGACATAATATTACTCCTGGACGGCCCTCCATGGGAGCTTCCCATCAGGAGGGACCTGCTGACACAGGCAGAGGGCTCAATATTTCACCCTCGGCCCGAACTATGGAAACTGTGGGTCTGGCCCCTGAGGGGGCACAGTACCGAGAGGCCGGCCTGTCAGCAGGAGTAGTGGAGACCATACTCAGCTCTAGAGCTCCCTCCATGAGGAAATTGTACAGCCTTCAGTGCTGGAGTTCCTCCAAGATCGCTTCTCGGCTGGTCTTACCCCGTCCACTCTCAAGGTGTACGTGGCTGCCATTTCGGCTTTCCACGCTCCTCTGAGTGATGGGCCTCTGGGGAGACAGCAGTTGGTCGTACGTTTCCTCCGTGGGGCTTGGAGGATGAGACCTGCGGCTCGTACCAGGGTTCCCACTTGGGACCTGGCGGTGGTTCTCGAAGGGTTGGTTGAGGCCCCTTTCTAACCGCTGGAGTCGGCTGAGGCCAAGAACCTTTCCCTAAAGGTGGCTTTCTTGTTGGCCATTACTTCTCTGAGGAGGGTAGGAGATCTCCAGGCGCTCTCTATATCTAATGGGTGCCTGGAGTTTGCTCCAGGCAACATCAAAGCCATCCTACATCCAAGGTGCCATCTAATGTGGCACGGCCTACGGTTCTGCAGGCTTTTCATCCTCCACCTCACTTGACGGCGGATGAGGGGAGACTTCACCTGCTCTGCCCTGTCAGAGCTCTCAAAATATATATCCAGAGGTCCTCCTCATGATGGAAGTCAGACCAGTTGTTAGTGTGTTTCAGGTCGCCCAAAAATTGGCTTCCCGCTTCCAAACAGACCATTAGCAACTGGATTGTCCAAGCTATATCTATGGCCTACCAGGTGCACAATTTGCCTTCACCTCTGGCCGTGAGGGCTCACTCTACCAGAGGCATGGCGTCCTCTAGAGCCCTCCTATCAGTGGCCCCGATCCAGGAAATCTGCGATGCATCAGGATGGGCCACCCCTTACACTTTTATTAGATTTTACAGCCTGGACATTCCATCGACACCTGGCACCCTTGTGCTCTCGTCCTAAGTGTGCCTGTGCGCAGCTTCACACTAGGACAGGCAGGGCTCGTTGTGGCATAGTGGGTACTCGTTCCCCCAAAGTGTCATTCGACGCAGTTCGAGTTCCCTCGAAAGGGAACGTCTCGGGTTACGACTGTAACCCTTGTTCCCTGAGAAAGGGAACGAGAACTGCGTCCCTTCGCCACGCCTCCCCCTGCCTGGGAGCGCTTGCTTCATCACAGAAGGCTATCTCTGTTGTGTGCCGGCGTCCTTTTGTAGCTTCCGCATATGCCGTCACACATTACGTCATAACGCAACACCAATCAGGATTGGTTTAGTTTCATTCATACTTCAGAGGCGCTACACTGAGGGGCGTTCCCCCGAAGTGTCATTCGATGCAGTTCTCGTTCCCTTTCTCAGGGAACAAGGGTTACAGTCGTAACCTGAGACGTTTTTCCTACATTGAAAATTTTTTGGCGGCCGCCAAAACGATTTTTTGTCCCGCCAAAGCCTTATTTGATCTGTAACTGGGTTTTGTGAGTGAAGCAGGCTACTAATGGAGTGACAGAGAGAACGATCACAGCGCCCCGCGCGGGCACTCTCTGTCTCTCTCCCTCGCATCAAAATCAACTGATCCTAAAGGTCGGAAGACCGAATCCATGTTTCACGTGGTGCATTCGGAGAATATTTTTGCTGAATTAGCGCTGGGTGTGAATTGCAGTCAAAAAAAAGTTGCCTTATCTTCTCTTACAACTTGTGACAAGCATTCCGCACATGCAGCTGACATAACTTTAAATAAAAAAAAAAATATATATATATCCAGTTTGAAGTGTTTTTTTTTGTGTGTGTGTTGACAAATCTTTCGTGATGTCCTAACAGCCAGGATTCCCACACAACAAGTCCGCTAAAGTCCGATTCGCGACCTAATGACTCCTTTGAGCCGATTCATTATAATGAATGGTTAAAGCAATTGGTCTGCCCGTCAGTGTCTGAATCGGTGTATAACAAATCGTTACTTAGAAGAACATACACATCTGAAATGAGAAAGTAAGTGTGCTTACCTCATTTAGCAAGAGTGTTTAGTAAAATTCAGCCTTAATAATCCACAGTATGTATAGGCCTATGACAATGTGAAGTAAATTACCTATAAAATAATTTAGTTTAAAGTTAGACTGGAGTGAGATGAAACTAGATCAAAGCACAAATCAAGCTGTTGCTAGCTAGCTGCTAATTTTAAAAAAATTACACTATTACACATCTTAACGCAACGTTTTTAATGCTACTTTTTAATTTATGTGATTATACTAAAATAATTATCAGGTCTATCAAAAAAGGATTTTATCTTTCAAAACAATGAAAACCAGTCGTGGAAAAATCACAGCTTTTATTTGCAAAGAGGGCAAGAAAGGATGACAGTGAGAGTGACAGGTAATATCTGTGTCTGATAATTGCATAGTCTATATATAATTTGGAAGAGGTTTAAAATTTAATAATTCTCAGCCACAGTCTGGAAGAAAATGATGCCCCCCCCCCCATGTCGGTCAGCCACCACTGAAGACAAATTTTGACCCAGGAAAAACCCTGTTTACCCCTGGACCTCCTTCGCCTCATGTCTTCCATGTCCCATACACCCAAATGCCTTCCAGTATCATCTTTCCAGGAGCCCATGTGCAGTTTGCTTCAGCACATTCTGGCAGCACTCCAGAGCAAACCCTTACCTGGGACCAGGGACCAGGCCCTATGCACAGTGCATATGCTATGCACATCACCTAAACTCTCTACTCCCTCTTCTGTGGCACAGCAGGATTTGCCTGGTGTACTTCCCACTCCTGGTAGAGAAATGCAACATCTTACTTCACAAGTTCAAGGTAATTGGGATACACTGCTGGATTTCATAAAGAAACAGGAGAAAGCGGTCTCTGAACTTACCCAGGGGCTGAAAGCAACTTCTTCCCAGCACTGTGACCAGATTACCAACCTTGTTACTAAAATGAAGGACAACCAGCAGCAAGTTCTCACACTAGTTGCTTCGAACAAAAAACAGGATGAGGATAAGACTGATCAACTAACCAAAGCCATTAAACTCATGATTACAGATGAAATTCAAAAAGTTGAATCTACCTTTCTCTCTGAGGTGCGCTTCATGGTGGATCAGCTTCAGCTGGAACTTCAACAGGACCTCAAAGCCATGCAACTGTCACATTTTGGGTTTGTTCATGTCATGTTTCCATGTCTGTCATGTGATTCCCTGTTAGTCATGTGATCCTGCCATGTGTTTCCTTGTCTGATGTGTCATGTTGTCATTGGTTCATTGTTTCATTGTTCACAGGTGTCCCTTGTCTTGTCATTAGTCTGTGTATTTAAGCCCTCATGTTTGCCATGTGTCTTTGTCAAGTATTGTTTCCTGTAGTTCTGCTGTTGTGTAAGTTCATGTTCATGCCTAGGTTTTTGTTTTCATGCCACACCATGTTTTTGTTTCATGTTTTGTTTTATTTGTAATAAATTGCACTTGGGTTCTTTATAACTTGCCTCCAGTGGAATCCCTTTACAGCAACAGAACTTTCAAAAAAGCCATGACCAGCTTATGACAGAAATGCATCAGTGCAACGTCCAAACTGCTAGTCTTTGTACAGACTTTAAACAGTTCTAAACTGAAATGGTGGATCGAAGCAAGATGTAAGAAAATAAATTAGTGGATCTACTTAAGGAGAGTATACCATCACCACCTGGCACTATCTCCCTCTCTTCACTACCATCCTCAGTGACTGCTTCTGCAACTCCTCCTACTACAGTGGTAACAAGTGACCACCTTAAGATAACATTTCCCACCTTTGGAAGGCCAAGAGGATGACCCAGACCCTTTACTATATTTGAAACGCTGTCAAGATTTTCTAACATTGCATCCCTTGGTTGATGCAGACCTGCTGACCACTTTTCGAACTGTACTCTATGGAACTGCCCGTGACTGGTGGGAGGTTGCCAGATCTTCTGTAACAACACGGGGTGAGTTTGAATCAGCCTTTCTTTCTGCATTCCTATATGAGGATTACAAAGATGAGCTGGCTGATCGCATCAGAACGAGAACCCAGAGAGAGAAGGAATCCATCAGGGATTTTGCATTCTCATATCGAGCTCTCTGCAAAAGGTGTAAGCTTTCCCTAACATAAAGTGACATGGTAAACATTATCCTTAAAAATATCAAGCCCTATCTCGCCAGCCAGTTACGCAGCAGGGTAAGCACTGTCGAGGAGCTAGTGAAGCTGGGTCATCAGATGGAGAAGGATTATGTGCAACAAGTACAATATGAGGGACGTAAGGATTTTAAGCCATCACCTTTAATGCCACAAAGACCAGTCTCTAGCCAACCTGTGGAGAAGCCTCAAGTACAGTGCTGGTGGTGTAAAGGTTCCCATTCACCTGGAAATTGACCTCTCCTGGAATAGTAATATTTTCAGAATTACTAAGAAGTCTAGTTTCAAATATAATTCTTTTGAAGTTTTGGTGCTTAATGTAACAATATATTGTGTAAATGATAAATCACGTTTGAGATTTGTGCTGGCTACTGTATACAGGCCACCAGGGCACTATGCAGACTTTATCAAAGAATTTGCTGACTTTCTATCAGAGTTAGTCCTGGCTGCAGATAAAGTCCTAATTGTTGGTAATTTTAATATACATGCAGATAACGAAAAAGATGCATTGGGATTGGCATTTAAAGACATTCTTAACCCCTTTCGAGGCAAAGATCACAGACGGCCCCATATTATTGTTGTTCAACATGCCTTACTCATTAAAACATCACACACTTACTTGATCTGGACAAACTGAGCATCATTGGAAAGGTTTAAGACTCCAGCTTCAATATTTGACCACTGTTTATGATTAAATTGGTTTGCAGTAAATTTCTTAATTTATGCCAGGAGTGCAAAATAATTAATCTATAACGTTATTTTGAATAGAAATCATCACTCAAAAAGCATTCATTCATGTCTTCTCCAGTTTATTTGTGTTCAAATACATGCAATATACAGCATCCGCCAGGGCTATTAGTCCAGTGGTGCGCATATTTGGAGAAATAATGATTAATTATCACACGTTTGTAAAATATTTCGTCATACAGAATAACATTTCTATTCATTTTCGACTGAATTATGCAATCTGAAGAGCTCAAACAGCGAACAGAGCAAGATGTGTGTCTCCTCCTGATTTGCGTCAGTTATGAACTCAGCGCTCTCTCATTCGCTGTACAGCTGTCAATCATCTCATGTGGTTCAACGTGACCATAATCCTGCCCTCTTCTGCAGTGGTGGAGGAAGTACTGAATCTCAGTACTTAACCCTCTAAGCGCCAAAGTCGCAAAATTGCGACAAGACGTCATACTTAATAAAACAGGCTGTAGATCCTAATATGGTGTAATATCTCATTTGTATTCCCTACCACTAGATGGCATGTAATACTTTGATTCAAGACCAAAATGACGTCATGTTCCTATTCAAAGTGTTGGAGGAAACAGCAGAGCAAATGAGCGATCGTGTCATTGATGCGGAAGCAGTTCAGTTCAGAGCGTCTGAGTAAATTGTGAGATTTGTGAGAAAATCGTTAAATGGCTAATAAAAACTTGTACCGTAAGGATGTGTTGCAAATGTTATTCGCCGATTCTGACTCTGAAGGGGAATATTTGCCTTTTGGAAATGACGATCGGCCGTCTAATGATCGCGCTTCTCCTGGTACATCTTTGCCGCGCGCGCTTTTCCCGGTACATCTTTGCCGCGCAATGGTGTCGCCCGCGCCTCTCCTGGTACAACTTTGCCGCACAATGGTGCCGCGCGCGCTTCTCCCAGTACATCTTTGCCGCGCAATGCGCGAGTGTTCACGAAGCACAAACAGATCATTTTGACCATTTGCCCAATGTGGATGGGGGTGGCAGGGGTGGACGTGGTCTTAGTGTATATAGGAGAGCTGTTGCTAGAGGTAAAGGCAGCAGGGGTAGAATAAATAGGGCTGGAAGTAGCGATAGCTCTTTGGATCCAGTCAGAGCGGCTCGAGGTGGGAGTGGCCGAGGTAGACGTGGCCGTGCTGTGCGTGGGAGAGCCGGGAGATGTGGTAGAGGCAGCAGGGGTGATCTGGCTCTAAATAGGGATGGAAATAGTGATGACAATGGTGGCTGGGTTTTTTTGAGAAATGAAGAAGTGTATCAGGACTGGATCAAACACTTTGATGAGCCTGTTGGTTATCTAGGAGAGAAAGATTTTACCAGTGCTGCACCCTTAGACTTTCTGTCCCTTTTTCTGACTGATGACTTCTGGAACCTCATTACAAATGAAACCAACAGATATGCTCATCAGTTTCTAAACTCCCAACAGCTGAAACCCAATTCCAGATTTCATAATTGGTATGATGTCTCTGTCTCAGAGATGAAGGCCTTCCTAGCACTGCATTTGTGTATGGGGCTGGTAGAGAAGGCAGAAATTGAGGATTACTGGGCAGAATTTTGGCCAACTTACACACCTGGGTTTGGCAAAGTAATGTCTAGGAACAGATTTGAGATCATTCTGTCTTTCCTCCATTTCACAAACAATAGTGAGTATGTGGGGAGGGGTCAGCCAGGTCATGACAGGCTGTTCAAGGTGCGTCCAGTAATTGACCTGATAATTCCGCTTTCCTTAGCCGTTTATGGTCCACTCAAGGAGCTTTCTCTGGATGAAATGACCATAGCATTCAAGGGAAAGTCCACCTTGAAACAATACAACCCTAAAAAAGCTGACAAGTATGGCTACAAGGTGTATGTTTTGAGTGAGGCCAGCTCAGGTTATGTTTTGCAGTGGTCCATGTACACTGGCCAAAATGCTGATGCTGATTTAGGTGCCACCCATCTAATTGTTCGTCAGCTGATGGCCCAATACACAGGAAAAGGGCATGAGGTGTACATGGATAGTTACTACATATCACCAGCCATAGCAAACGAGCTGGCACATGATGACACTGGTATGTGTGGGACAGTGAACTGCAAAAGGCGTGGTATGCCGAGGTATCTGAGACAAACTGAGTTGCCTTTGAGCAAAGGAGATGACCCAGTGTTCATGAGACATGGCAAACTGTTAGCTTGTGCATGGCATGACACAAAGCGTCTCACTATGCTCTCGTCTCTTCATGGGAACTCATGTGTTCGGAAACGTATCAGGTCAAAACAAAGCGACACAGGTTTTCGTGAGATAAACAGACCTGTGTGTGTTGACAGGTACAACACCTTCATGGGAGGAGTAGACACCTCTGATCAGAGGATGAAAACCTACCTCTTTCCACACCGTTCAAGGAAATGGTACAATCGCATCTTCAATGCGATTCTGAGCATCAGTGTAGTGAATGCTATATGCTATTATCTGAGGAAAAAACAATGTTATGGACGTGACCGCTCTGAAAGCGGCACTAAAAGACTGCTTTAAAACTTTCACAGAGACCTCAAATAGAAATCACAAAGCCTTTCTTTAAAGTTAATTTCGTTTTGTATTAATTGTATCTTAATTTTAATCAATGTTTCATCAACCAATTGCCTGGATTTAAGTAAATATAGCAGACAATAGATAATCATGACATGGAGGCGCCGGCGCATGAACTGGAGCTTGTCTCATAAATGAACCGAAACTCAGCGTATAAGGTAGCCTACTTGCCTCACAGACCTGAGAAATATATCTACAGAAAGTTTGAAATATCTACAGAGCAATTCAAAACGAAAGAAAACAGACTGCTCTCTGCTTATGTAATCCGTATGAAATGTGCATTTCTCACCGGCGCGTTCACTACTGCCAAGATCGCGAGTCAGCATCGTCAACTTCATCTTTGCAGCCGACACTGACACAGAAAACACTTATTTATTAATAAACAATTAAAATGTCTCCTTGCTATATTTTACATATTCATAATCATTACTTTTGCCGGTTCTTTGTGACAGCTTTTAGATGCTTTATTGGCAGCACCACCCTTACATGTTACATGAACGCGTCACCACCGCATCAGCACCGAAAACATGGAGATTTTTTTTAATCCCTGTTTTGGCAGGTGGAAAAACTGATCAGATAATGAAACGTTGTAGAAATGTAGTGGAGTAGAAAGTATAATAATTGCTGCAAAAAGTAACAAAGTAAAAGTCAAAAGTATGCACTATTGATTCTACTTAAGTAAAGTACAGATACGTGAAAAATGTACTTAAGTAAAGTAATGAAGTATTTGTACTTCGTTACATTCCACCACTGCTCTTCTGCATGACACGTCCTGTGTACACTTCCTCATTCTGAGCTATGAGACGAACAAAACTAAACAGATCTCTTCATCTGAAACAAGAAGCTAATAAATGCAGGATTTAAAGTATATGCGGTTTGTGTGTGATTTTCGTGCGATTTGGGGTATTTTCATATAAATAAAGAATGTTTACAGTATGCATGCTCAGTAAGGATAGCCCATAGCTTCATATAAAATACTAAATATGACATTCAAAATCTTTTTTGACTTGAAACCATTTTAAACCAAGACCGGAATATGATACAAATACTCTTATTGTCATAAGTGTATTGTGATTGTCAAGACATTTTAGTAACTAAACTGAATTTTATTAGGTTTAGTGACAACATGTTACAATGTTTACATGGTACAATTTCTGGTAAGCTAAGTTTTTTTTTTTTATTATTGCTTGACACAAATTTCACGATTTCAATTCAATTAAATTCTTGTGATTTGATTTAATATTGACTCATTTGGATAAATATTAGGTACATAAGATAGGCGTTAATTTTTCTCAAGAAAAAAAAAATCTCACCTAATGCTGTAAACATACAGAGAGCCCTATCAGCTGGTAGTATTATTTAAGGTTAAAAATAACTCAAATTAAATATAATGCATTTTTTTATTATAACAACAACTTTATTTAATGATATAAGTAAAAATATAATAAATATGTAATACAGTACACATATTTAGCAAAATACTCTCTATAGCTCTTTTTTTCTAGCCAACTAACCTGCTATACTAGCCTATATTATGGTCATTAAATGGCTTTCCTGAGGTAAATGTTATGTGACATAATTGTTCTCAAGCTGTTTTATTGACCCCTTTCCGTGGATGAAAAACACTGATTGATCGATATCATGTATGAGGAATATACATTTTGGTAAGTTGTACTATATCTTTCAACAGTGTTCGTGTTTATTTACTAATAGCTAGTAGAGATGATCGGTTCACGTGCCGCTAGGGATCTGTCACGTCACATTTACAAGCGCCAAAACAGTATTTATTGTTTGAATTTCGTAATAAAATTGACAGAATCTGAGAGCTGAGATTTTTATTATATCATAAGTAACCTGCTCTGTCTAGTCTGTCGGTCTCCGTGTCCTCTTTGCTTCGCGATTTTTCTGTGCGTGAGAAAATGGATGTGTGGCGTGAGAGCGTGTGAAAAGTGTCAATCGCGTGAGAGTTGGCAGTTCTCCCAGCTAACACAGTTACGTTGTGAAGACGTAACCGGACCAGACCATATCAGGGGGGCAGGGTTTTCTATTATTTTGAAGGTACCCCCGGGCGCCGCCATTGGCTAGCGGACCCCCACCTGCTGTTAGCATCCCATTGACTCCCATTCATTTTGGGGTCACTTTGACAGCGAATAACTTCACATCTGAGGCGTTTAAAGACTCCATTTGTCCATTATTTATTTCTAAAGAAACACTAAAATGTATAAAAGGCTTCATTACCTTGTAGCTTCCGTTATGGCCCCGTAGAAGCAATTTTTTTAAAATTAGGCTAACGATTGCGTCATAACCACGCGACTCTCTGTTGCACAGTAGAGAATTACCGTATGGACAGGAGGAGAAGCTCGTGGGCAATCGTGGGGACGTGGAGGCAAAGTGACAAAACAATGTGTCACACACATGTGTGCCTCAAGAATCAATCAACTAGAAAACATTTATATAATTTTGTGGCGAGCAGGACGAGGTCGAGGGCCGTGGGAGGACGGCGCGAGGCCGGTGGCGTGATTATGATGAGCCACACCTGTGAGACGCACCGGTCTCGCATCTCTCACGGAGGAGCGGAGGCATAAAGGAGGAGCGACGACAGTGAAGAGCGAGAGAGGACAGGCCTGATTTTTAGTTCATGTTTTGTTTCTGTTTGTGTCGCCAGCAGTCGTCCGTGAGGGGCCGCTGGCTTTTACTTTTATTTGTGTATTTGTGTATTTTATTATTAAATATTGTTGATTGTCCGCCGGTTCCCGCCTCCTTCTTCCCACAACATCTGAACCCCGTTACAAATTTATTAATCAGCAGTTTGTTAATGACATCTCCCAGATAATAAATAATGAACATAGAATTTTTACCATATATATTTTAAAAGTTAACAAAGTTATTGCATTGATTTTAATTAATTTGATCTTGGAAATAAAATGAAAACAAATTCTACTGAAACAAAAATTCTTCAAAAATTCTACTGTTTTCAAAAAGTAGGAGTGTTTCATCATCATCATCATCATCATCATCATCATCATGCTGCTGCACACCTTTTCTCTGGTCCTGCTGCTGCAAAATGAAAAGTATATTTCAGTTTTATACAATTAATTGCACTTTTTTTTTCATTTGACTTTTACATTTGTCTTTTACAAGTGTTAGATTCAGCTGGTCAATATAATTTATTTAAAATATGATGGTTTAATTATATTAATCATGTAACTATAAATATACTATAAATTAGGGTGTTCCTTATCAAGCCCAATTTTATTTTTTTGCAAAATGTTAGTGTCTTAACCTCTTAAACTGTTCCTTTTAACTTCAAAATTAGAAATATGCAAAAATGTTGACAAAAAAAATGATATTTAGAGGTAGCTCAATCATGTGGAAAATTGCCTATGTTAAGCTGTGCGGCGTTATTGTGATATGCAAGTAATATTAAAAGTTGCTGCAAATGAACTACATTTTATTGAAATCAGAGCAACACTGACATGACAACAATCTCAAAAAAAGCACAAAGTTTTCAACAATCCCTCATTTCTGATGCTCAGCAGCCAGTGTTGACTTTTTGCAGTCTGGATAGATCCGTCAGTGATCTTTCAGCACATGAAGGAGAAACTGCAATTGTTCTTCAGAGTGTGTGAGATATTTTCACATTTCACATTTATGCATTTGGCAGACGCTTTTATCCAAAGCGACTTACATTGCATTTCAAGCAACACGGTCAGGGTATATTTTGGCAAACCGTTTGCCAATCACGTCTAGCAATCGGCAAAGCAAACTGTGGTACACGCCATTTACCAACAAGCGATGGGTAATTCGCAAAGCACAATGTTATTTTCTGTTTTCCCAGCACGATACCATAGAACGGCATAAAGTAAGAGGTTTGAGAAGTAAGAGGCGGGGCACCAGTCAAAAAATTTCAAAGTTAAAGTTCACGCAAACAGGTATTAACAGACAAGGTTTAGTCAAATATTGATTGTTTATAGCTGAATTATATACAATTTTACACAACCGATTTTATTGGTTTATAGCCTACAGCAATCTTATTGGCGTAGACGATTGAGGCATAAGCATAGCCTACGCATGTACACGTCTGGTACGAGTTTATGAATGATCTATGACGCTGTTTGGCCGTACTACAGAAATATTAAGTGATAACCATGACGATTTCAGTAACAATCAATTGGATAATGTTTTGATGAACTTACGAATCAAGTTAGATGAAGTTACTGTAAAAATGTATTCGTATAGCCTAGAGCTCAATTCACATCATTTTCGTTTCAAAGTTTTACAAAAAGTCATATTGTAAGCTTTATTGAGCAGGTTTATGGCTAGACAATATCACAAAATATGTTGCTGATAAATGATACACTGTTTGAGAGTTAGCCTACCCTGGTGAAAAAAAAGTATACTTTATTATATTTGAAATATATTCCCTTTTTCAATAGTACATTGCAAATATATTTAAAAAATATATACTATCTTTAAATATATTAAAAGTATATTAGCATCATGCTTTTTATCTATTTTTATAATACAACTTTTAACACACTTTAAAATAATAGTACTTTAGTATATTTTCTAAAAATATATTTAAAAGCAAGCATACTTTTAACATATTTCTAACAAGTGCACTATAAGTTCATTGGTAATAAATATATGCTTAATTACACTTTTAAGAAATATGCTAAAAACAAGCATACTTTTAACATATTTCTAACAAGTGCACTATAAGTACATTGGTAATAAATATATGCTTAATTACACTTTTAAGAAATATGCTAAAAACAAGCATACTTTTAATATATTTCTAACTAGTGCACTATAAGTACATTGGTAATAAATATATGCTTAATTACATTTTTAAGAAATATGCTAAAATCAAGCATACTTTCAATATATTTATAACAAGTGCACTATAAGTACATTGGTAATAAATATATGCTTAATTACACTTTTAAGAAATATGCTTAAAACAAGCATACTTTTAATATATTTCTAACTAGTGCACTATAAGTACATTGGTAATAAATATATGATTAATTACACTTTTAAGAAATATGCTAAAAACAAGCACACTTTTAACATATTTCTAAAAAGTACACTACAAGTCCTTTTAAGTTTTTGTGTATTTAAAGAAAACATACTTATGTTGATCTACTTAAAATAGATTTGAGTATGCAGTGTACAAATGGCTACTTTTGTAATTGTGATTTAAGTATTTTTAATTTAAGTTTATACAATGTTAAAGATAGGCACAATGTACAATAAACACAAATCCATTACAAATTTTACATCAACAATCACACCATTGGAACACACAAGAAAATGTGTTTTCTACTGTACAGAAAGTGGCAGCTACTGGATTGTGATGTCACAAGTGGCCGTTTAACATGCAGCCAAGTAAACACTGGCTATATTGCATGGCCAAAAATGGAAGTTCACTCACTAGGGTAGGTAATCCTGTTCAGAAACACTTTTTTTTATACTGGGTGAAATGGTCCTTCCATCCTGAGAGTAGTCAATACATTATGTGTTCAGAAAAAGGAATGAAAAAAATCAGACCTCTGTAGCAGCTGCAGGACAGTAAAAACTCTGACCAATCACTGCCATTCGGTGCGAATGTAAAGAACCAATCAGATGCCTTCATGTCTCGTGCCCGAGCCCCACTGCGTGCGCTGCCCTGCGTGCACTCATCACATGTCACCGTTCCGGTGTCGTGCCGAAAAGTGATGGTCCGCCTAAAATTGATTGCGCCCAGTCTCTTTACGTCTACAGCTGGATCAAACAGACATAACGTGCAAATAACCATCAGTTTATGTCCGTGGTAATAGCAAATGTATGTCTGTGTGAAACTTTAACGTTTATTTTAACATAATAATAACAATTGTGGCCAAATAAGTGTTTGCAGTTTATAGCTTAATCAGGTATGAAATTTACATGATTATAGGAAATAATAGAAGCCTGTTGTTGCCGATGGAATACGTGTTTATATTTGGAAAACGGACTGTAGCCTATAATAACAACATGACTTACTGCTGAGCTTACTACTGCTTACTCTATATATAAAATAGAGACATGATCTCTTTTGCAATTATCCTTGACTCTGCATTATTTTACCTGTTGTGTACCAACCAATCCAGCCCTTTTACCTGTTAAAATACCTTTAAATGTCGAAAACAACCCATAAAATGCAGTATTCTACTTACAACAAAATTATTGAAGCCTCTACTTATTGCAATAATAATGAAATCAATTTTCGGCAGACCATCACTTTTCAGCACGACACCGGAAACATTCAGCTCACTACACCGAGTAAGCAGGAGTTTGCGGCACAATGGAAGAGAAAATGCAGCAAAATCTACCAATGCCAGCTTTGCTGGTAACTGCTCGCCCTGATAAAAAGCCTAAAAAAAAGAAAATCGGAGGCAGAAAAGGCTGTAACGAAACAGGCACTGGATAAAGCCAGAGAACAAACTTGCGTCAACATTGCAGCATTTGAATGGTGGAGACAACTGAGGGAGCAAAAGTGATGAAAAGCGATGCCGAGGTTGCGTTCTTTCTGCTGAACAGGTAATTATTTGTTTTGCTTCGGGGGGATTTGTTATTTCCATGATATATGTTACGTTAGGCCACGTAGCTACTTTTGTAGCTAGTGCTAACTAGCAATGCTAACATTAGCTTCTCTGTCGGTGTAAGCCAGTTGCGTTACAGGTCTGCTTATCTGACTTTTAGGACATGCCATTTTGAACATATTGCACAGCCATAGTCGCAAGTGTCTGCATTATAATTGTGATAAAATGACGTTAATATTGCTTATAAACGGGACAACTGTGGTGATGTGGCATATGTGTTTTGTTAGCTACGAGAAGAAATGTTTGTTACTGTGTGAAATGGAAACAAAGTTTTGTTGTCATTCTTTGTGTGTCTTTGAGATGCAGTAATTATTGTCAGATGTGTAATTGTGATATTCTTCCTAAAGGTAAATCACTGCCAAAGGAGTAGATCACCACAGCAGACGACGCCTCATGCAAAGCCTGACCTGTCAGCCATCCCTGGACACTCCTTTTCTTATATATATTTATTTCTTATTTATTATATGTAAATACAGATTGTTTATGACAATCAAAAGCAGCGAAAGTACAGATACTTGTGTAAAAAAGTATTTCTCTTAGGTCTCTCTTGTTCGTTTTAAAAAAAAATAAAACAAAAAGTGTTATACCACATTCATTGTCATTATTCATTTAGCATGTAAGGAGGTAAGAAAAGTAATAGCTTGTTTATGCTGAAATGGTAAAGGAAAGGCATTTATCGTTTCAAAATATTTATTCCAACATGACAAAAATACTCTGCTTTCCTGTGACCTGCAGCTGACTCCGACTGTGGATGCGCGTTCATGTTTGTGGGGGCGTAGCTTTGGACGGAGTACTGACGGGAGGGGGTGGAGCTTAGAAGAGGTGCCGCTTTCAAATCTTGCTAGCTCTCCAACATTACCTACTATAGCTTTAAAGTATATTGTACAAAGTATAGCTAAGTAATATTTGTTTATTAATGTGCATTTGTTATTGAAGACAAAGTGTGCTATTTGTAGTATTTGGATTAAGCCAAAGGTATTACGGAGAATATCATTTTTACTCAAAAATAATAGACTTGTATATTGCTCGTAATGATTTTGTAATGTACTTGTAACACAGATAAAGTACACTTTATTATCACTTATCAAGTATGTAAATAGTCCCTACACAGGCATATATTTAAAGTATACTAAGTATACTTGAAGTTGTTCCAATTTAGCACACAAAAGTACACTAAATAGACTTAAAGTTATGCTTTACTACAATTTAAATGCAACTAAAATATACTTAGTACAAAATTAGTTGTTTCAAAATAGCACACTTAAAGTTAACTAATCCTTAACACACTTGAAGTATACTTATAATTAGTGTGGCTGCAAGTATACTTAGTATATATTTTTAATAAATTTACGGTATATTTCTTGTATGTTTCGAAGACACTTGTAATTAATTTGTAATGTACTTGTAACACAAATAAAGTACACTTTAATACACTAATCAAGTATGTAACTAGTCCCTACACAGGCATATACTTAAAATATACTAAATATACTTAAAGTTGTTCCAATTTAGTACACAAAAGTACACTAAATACATTTAAAGTTATGCTTTACTACAACTTCATTACTACTAAAATATACTTAGTACAAAATTAGTTGTTTCAAAATAGCACACTTTAAGTTAACTAATCATTAACACACTTGAAGTATACTAATAATTAGTCTGGCTTCAAGTATACTTAACATATTTTTTTTTCACCAGGGTAGTTATACTATTAAATTAATTTACCCGATATATCAGTGCCACTTTTAGTGGGCAATGAGCATGACTGCATGAAATTACTGGCATGTCAAAGTCTGATATAGACAATATTTGTCCACATGCTATGCATGGCTCCGTAATTTTACTTCATTTATGCTTCTTCGTTTTTTCCATTAGGATCTGTAAATAAACACAACATCGGGATTTTACACAGATGGTGTAGGCCTAATAATTCACTGTATTTCAGTAAAACATCAGATAAATCCGAAAGTGTGATTTATTTTATTTTAAAGCAAAACCACCGTGACAAATAAGACAATAATAGGCTACCATATAGAATACAAGCCCTGCATGGCCATTGGGTTTTGTGCGTAGGCCTACAATGGGAATAAAAACCGCGCAGTGCTAAAATGTGAAAATAAATAAAGAATTTTTTTTTTTTTTTACTAAAACAGATGTTATTATGTTGATCTTTAGCAAATATTATTATGTACACGTGCTCAAGAGCATATTTAAGCAATAGGCCTACATGTTCATATCACTTCTCTGCTGGGTATTTTATTATTTTATTATATTATAATTGCACAGATTTACAGCAGTGGTTTTTATGGTTATGCAGCTAGCTATTATGTGAGTGTTAATATTTGAAACCATTTTTACATACATTACATACGCAGATAAAAACATGAACACACAATGCGGGGGTGGATAAATAAATAATTGGATTTTTAATATGATGTCACAGTCGTAGGGCCTATGTTAACCGGTTGACACTTATTAGAAAACATGAATCTTTAAAAAACAGGGCTTTACAGAACCAAAACCAATATATAGGCCCTCATATTTTATTAACAGGTAAACAACAAGGAAACATGAGTTCGCCATTAAACATTGTATATGCACTTTGTACCAAATAATTGGACAACAAATCTCGTTAAAAAATGACAACAAAAAACGGTCGTGCTCAGGGCCGCGGGAAGTGGGGGTGCTGGGGGTGCTGCAGCACCCCCTGTTTTCACAGAATTGTAAATGCAACGCATATGTTTGTTCATTAAAATGTATTATTTTTTAGCATTTAGTCATTTATTTGTAATAAACACTTTAAAACTATTTAAAAATTATTTATATGTTAAAGTATCTTTTTAAAACATAAGTGCAGAGTGTTATGTAATATTGTGTGTCGAAATAATTTGTCTGCAGCTGCTCAAAAAAAAAAAAAAAAAAAAACCCAGTCAAAAACCCCACTGTCAGTGTTTTGTAAGGAACAGGCAAATATGTAAAATATAGCAGGAGACATTTTATTGTTTACTAATAAAACAGTTATTTTTTTATGTCAGACAGATGAAGTTGACGACTCGCGATCTTCGCAGCGCCAGAGAGAAAAGCACATTATACGAATTACATAAGCAGCGCAGTCTGTTTTCTTTCGTTTTGAATTGTTCTGCTTAAAAGTAGACATGTCAAGCTATCTATATGTCTCAGGTCTGTGAGGCAATAGGCTACCTTATAGGCCTACGCTGAATTTCGGTTCATTTATGAGAGGAGCTCCAGGTTTGCCAGCGCCTCCGTGTCCTGATTATCTATTTTCTAATAACCTATATTTACTTCTTATTTATTAAATCCAGACAATTGGTTGATGAAACATTGATTAAAATTAAGATACAATTAATACAAAACGAAATTAAATTTAAAGACAGGCTTTGTGCTTTCAGTTTGAGGTCTCGGTGAAAGTTTTAAAACATTCTTTTAGTGCCGCTTTAGAGCGCTCACGTCCATAGCGGAGAACTGTCTGTAACATTTTTTTTTTTTTTTTTTGTGAAATAAATTTCTAAAAAAATGCGACTTAGTCCAGTGTGACTTAGGCTATATATGTTTTTTTCTTCCTCGTGGTGCATTTAGGGTTAGGGTAATTTATAATCAGCAGCTGAGGGCCCTATCTTGCACCCAGCGCAATTGACTTTGTACACCGACGCATGTATCATTCCTATTTTGCACCCGCGCAAAGCGCGCTTTTCCCTCCACAGAAGCACGTCGCTAAACTAGGGAATGAACTTGCGCTCCCTGGGCGGTTCAGCGCAAAAAAGGAGGCGTGTTCCGGCGCAAACGTTCCTTCATGCTATTTTGCAGGTTTAGAAAACAATTGCGCCACTAACCAGGAAAAAATAGTTTAAAGTCAGTGGCGCGTTGCGCATGTTATTCATATGCTATTTTAAGGGCGCATGCTTGGCCATAATCAATGTAGCGTGTGCACAACGCGCATACACTTTGATTCTCTCATCTACACAGAAGCAGCAGTTTTCATTTTTGCAAATCATACATTATTACGATAGATAGATAGATAGATAGATAGATAGATAGATAGACAATTTATTATAAAAGCATACATCTAGCTTACACATTTACCCAAATTATCATATGCCTTTTTAACCGATGTTAATTTGGGCGGGTTTCTCCATCCCCAACGTCCCTGACGAGAGCGTTGCTCTCCTTGGCTGTGAACCGCTCCTGGCGTGCGTCTGGCAAATCCGCCGTTATGATAGGAATCCGCCTTAGAACAAGCGCGCCTGCTCTTAAAGGGAATGTGAGATGACGCTCTGATTGGTTTATTTCACGTTACGCCCAAACCACACCTATGAATAATGAAGCTCTTCAGACCAACCCATTTTAGATTTGCGCCTGGCGCAAGAGTCATTTATCCCGCCGGGAAAATAGCAACAGCGCCAAGACCCGCCCACAAAGTTACTTGCGCTTTGCGCTTTGACACTTGCGTTTCAGATCGTTAAAATAGGGCCCTTACATTCTTACAGTGAATTATCATCAATTTGCGTAAAATCATCCCGATTTTGTGCTGATCCACGGATCCTGATAGAAATATGAATAAGCCAAGTGAATGACATGCTAATGTAAAACATCTCCCAGGTGCCGTCACCAAGCGTTTGTTTTTAAATGATAACTTTCATCTATTCTGTGTCTTAAGTACAATAAAACAATAGTCAATAGATCTTAACTAAAATTACCATGGTAAACAGATAATACGATACGATTAAAGTTAGCATTTAATATTTCTTTAATAAGGCCAAATCATTCACAAAATCGAAAATCTCTGCAGGACAGCAGCCCTCCAGAACCGAGTTTGGTGACCCCTGGTCTACTCTACACCAATAAGATTGCGGTATTATAAACCAATTAAATTAGGGGTGGGCGGAGCGACACGTGTTGACCCGCCCAAATGTGTCGCCCTGCCCCATCGTCCAGACTGCACTCTGGGGTACTTGGTTTATTATGACCATACAGCCCTTTGACTGGATTATTTCTTAAATAATTATATAAATGTATTATTTGACCTACACATTTAGTTACGTTTGCATATGTTTGAAAGTGTATATTCGCTTATTTATCCGATTTAAAGAACTTAAAAAAATTATTTAATGTCATTTTCAAGCGGCAACCTCCCCTTCTCTCTCTTGAAACCAACACGGAAGTAAGTTAAACTGCAATTCATTAACTGGCCGCTTGGGCTGGCTGCAGAAGTGAGTCAAATCTGTATCTCCCCCATGTTAAAATTGCCAACTTTACAGCAGAAAAAAAACATGTTTACAGCCTGGATCTCTATGTGGCTTTGGTCTATACAGCTAATTTTGCCCTTCATAACAACTGTGAGGGGGGTGCATTTTTTTATAACTCATCCGTTTAGTTACCCATTTAAGCCCACCGGCAACTATAGTTGCCACAGTACATAGTTGTCATTTTCCTTTTGTAAATATTTTTCTAGATGTTCTCCATGTTTTATTTCTCAATGAAATGCAAGCAAACAACCAAATAAAGGATTTCAAGAAAAAAAAAAAGGTATTCACTTCCTCCCTGTCACATGAGGCTGTCAACTTCCTACCCCTATTTCCAGGAAGCAGGGCGAAGGCAAACCCTCCCAAAGAAAGGTCATTTTCATGTTACTAATAAGTATTTTTTGTTGACATATATATATCTACATAATCATGAAGGTCTCTAGAATCAGCCAAACAAAACAAATCTTACAAGAGATATATAGTTTTTTGTATACTTAGTCAAAAGTCCAAGCGGCAACTATAGTTGCCGGTGGGCAAATGCCTTGTAAGTACATATATCATGGGAAAATGGGGTATACTGTGTTAATAGGTTAATAAATCAAGTTTATTGGTCTTGTTTAGTGCATAAACATAACTTAACCCTTTAAATGACATCTCTATATAGATATATTTTTTTCTTCATTCTATTTATTTGTATTTATTTATTTTCATTTACCTTTTTGATACACAATGCCCTGTTATGGCTGCACTTTGTTCTGTACTATGTTCCACAACTTTAACCCTTGTGCGCTGTTCGTTTGCGGTTTACAGTCAGGCTGTTTGGGGTCTGAGCGACCCCAGGCAACAAAATGTTATTTTGTAACAATATATATATTTTAAACAAATGTAATTTTACTCAGTTTATTAATGTTTTTACTCTACATTTGGACATTTTTACTCCACAAAATGTTCAAAAAAAAGAAAAGAAAAATTAATACAAAATGTGCCTTATAAAATACCCACATTTCTAACTTTCATTAATGGGGATAACATGGATAATTTGACATGGTTTAGTGTAAGATTTTTGGCCAAATCTTGGAAAATGCAGTTTTAAAAGTAAAAAAATAAATAAATCACTTTAACCAGTAGATGGCTGCAGAGCTCTAAAAGTACTAAAAGTTTCAAACTAAAAGACATCTTTTCATAAGTTTTTCGGGTTAGATTCATATCTACATATAATGAAATCACAATTATAACAATAAAAGTTACTTTTTGTCAAAGTTTGGCAGTTTTTGTACTGAAAAAAATCAGTTTTTCAATAATGTTCCATTATGATTATAATCAAACCTGATCAGGATGTTACAAAGAGAAAAGTTGGAGTTTTTAGAGTTTATCATTTATTTCAAACATCTGTTTTTCATATAATTCTACAAATTTAAAGTGTGCCACTTCATTTCTGTCTGTGTGTTCTGTGTTGTTTCTGATTTTGAGGATGGATTTTGTCCATTGATCAAATTCATTTGATTCTAATCATAATATAACACTACTGAAAAACAGATTTTTTTTCAGTACAAAAAGTGCCTAAACTTTGACAAAAAGTAACTTTTATTATTATAATTGTGATTTCATTATATGTAGATATGGATACAACTGGAAAAACTTGTGAAAAGATGTCTTTCAGTTAGTCAAAAAGCAAATAGCAAATAGTGGTGCTCTGCAGCCATCTACTGGTTAAAGTGATAAATTGTTACTTTTAGAACAGCATTTTCCAAAAGATGGGCAAAAATCTTTTAAAAACACTTAACCATGTCAAATTATCCATGTTATCCCCATGAATGAAAGTCAGAAATGTGGGTCAAAAAGACCCTGAACAGCGCACAATGGTTAAGGCAAATGGATTTGTTGTTTGTTGTGTTTTCATATTCAAGAGATTATAAGCTAGATGCAGTTTTTTTGGGGTCTGCATCAAATGTTCTTCGACTTTTATACATAATAAATTTGTTTATGAATAAAGATTGATCTGTTGAAAGCAGTTATTTTGAGATAAATGCCAAATGTTCTCCTCCTATTCATATTTTACATTGAAGGGGTGCATACAACATATTTGCCCACCGGCAACTATAGTTGCCGCACATTCAAATATGATTTTCAAGAAAGAAAAAAAAAACCTGGGGAAAATAAATGCAGAACATGTTCACATAGGACACTATTAACAGGATTATATGCATGAAACCATTCAGAAAAATTTGGGCACAAATGGGTTAATATTTAAATTTCTGCATTTAAGGGTGTGGCCACTGGCCACTTGAGTGACAGGTGGGTTGTCGCTGATGTCAATGCTAGCCGTTTGTCTGCTGTTACTAGCCGTCACTTCACCTCAGCAAATGTTGCTGCTGAACTTGCTTTCTCTGCAGTGTTTGTGCTTTTTTTTCGGGATTATTTCATACAATTTAATACACCCATTACTTGGGTACAAAGCCCACGGCTTTGGATTCCGTCGTTGTCGTCGAGTATCGTTCGAGAGAACAGCCAGCGCTGTATTTCAGTTGTTTTCCTCTGTGAACATGCACTAATGGATGTCTGACAATTTCGTTGCTTTTTGAAGTTTTCAAATTTAAAAACGTCAATAAAGGCTCGTTCGTTCTGCTCTCATGGAACAGATGGATTATAAGATGCTTATGTACCGTCAGATGAAATCATGCAGGCGTTGGCGCTTTCTCCGTCCATGCAATAAATGCACATCCATGAATGAGCGCGTATTTTCTAGCGCATTTACTTGAACTTCATAGGCAATAACGTTATATCTATGGTTTAACCAATTTGAGAGGCGGCCAAAATCAGAATTTCAAATCGTCTCTACGAACTTGACGAGCGATGCCGTGCTGACGGACCATAGACTATAAAAAAGTAACTGACATGTATGCACATAAATCAGTCACACACACTCTCAGAGTAATATTAAAGGGGACCTATTATGCCCCTTTTCACAAGATGTAAAATAAGTCTCTGATGTCCCCAGAGTGTGTATGTGAAGTTTTAGCTCAAAATACCCAACAGAATTTTATTTACAGCACGTTTAAATCATCATTTTTTGGGTCTGTGAAAAACGCACTGTTTTAGTGCTTCTCCTTTAAATGCTAATGAGCTGCTGGTTCACGTCACAGGGGGCGGAGCCTAAGCAGCCGCGAATCCCGCGATCAGAGCCAGAACAGGGAAGATGATAATAATAAAACAGACAGTCACAGTAATAGTGTTCATTTCGACCATAAAAATGCCTACAGAGTCAGAGAATATATGCTGTATGGAGTTGGAAAAGGTATAGTTTAGTTTAATTACGATTATAACCTATTTGGCATTGCTTGTATACACTATTAATGCAAGCCTGCTGTAGGACTCCGTCTGACGATCTGAATTGTCTAAATGATGACACAAAATATACTGATGAGTTTAATAAAGTTTACTGTATGTCACACAAAAGATGAAGCATCAGTTTTTCTTCAGAAAATCGCTGTTAAAGCTGAGTAAACAGTATAAGAAGTGCATAAGTAACTTGCATACATTTCTGTAGAGTTGAGGGAGCATTTTCTTTGAAAACAAAATGAATCCACCTCGTCTTCAGTGGCTGGCAGATTTCAAGAGTAAATAAAGAGAGCTATGTGAATGAATACATCCAGCTACAACACCTTCAACGCTTGGGAGATGCTTCGACGCTTCTCGTGAGTGCATTGCTGCAGCAATGGCTGATGTGTAAACTCGCAGTGAACTCGATCAGGGCGGGTCTAAGTTATAATGGCAGTGTAAGTCAACACTCGTGGGCGGGGCCTGTGGCTTTAGTGATGTCACTAAAGCCACATTCTGAAAACGGGTCGTTTGGAGAGACTGCTTATGATTTATGGAGATAAAAAAAAAAGGAGTGAGTGAATTTTTATCACTGTAGGGTGGTTGTGTACACACACTGCCAACACACATTTATGTCCAAACACCATACAAAAGTGAATTTTGCATAATAGGTCCCCTTTAAGTTACTGCATAATACATTTTCAACTAGCAAAATAGTACAGAATCACGATACACAGTCTCACTTGTAGCTATGTCTTTTAACTATTATAATATTTCGAAGGGCAAAAACAGGAACTGTTTTTGATTAATTGGCTTTACATCATCAAGTGTCACTTTAGCGCGAGGCACTGTGCAGTCGCAGACTTGGTACTGTCAGTAGCATAACCTTATAGCATTACCCAGAGCCTAACAGCCTGGGTTAACTCGATCACGTCGAGCTATTTGGGCGTGATTTCTCAGCCTCTTTGCCTATTTTCTGTTATCCGGGAGTAACGCAAGGCCAAGATGGCGACGGCCGGCTCCGCCCACTTTAGGCTTCAAAAATGCTCTTCAGAAACCTACGGGTGACGTCACGGTCACTACGTCCATATTTTTTTACAGTCTATGGTCATTTTACATGGACAATATAAAGGTTACTAATGTAACGAGCAGACATTCTGCACCAGGAACGATATACACAGGAACGATTAAAACTTATACGTAGGAGTCTTCTACGGATTTGAAAGCAACTCTGAGTGAGGAAAAGACAAAAACGTTATAAAAAATATGTGATTTTTGTTATAACTTTATGTCTGATAACTTTCAGTAGGCTGGACCAGAAAAGCACGAACACATGTGGATTAAACAAATCACAGTTATTAAAACTATATTGACAGTCAAAAAGTTTTGCTTATAAATGTATGTAAAATAAAGTAATAAAGAACTTGCAATTATTGTAGGCTACTGTGCGTGGTGCGGGCTGCAAACGCAGCCGGTGTGGCACGCACGCGCAGCAAACGCTCTTCCGACGCGCCACTGTATGAAATTGGCCTTAGAATAATTGTAATGTGGCGATCGGGTGCGGATATCTATAAATTAGAGAAAATTATGTTGCGGGTGGGTGGCGGTGCATTATTAATTAGAAGCAGCCAATTCGGGTGACGTTTAATATGATCCGCGCATCTAATATATAGCCTCAGTTTTAAACGATCAAGCTTTAGATGATTTTTTCCACAGAAAATGAATGACACAAAACCATTTAAAACTTAAAAACCATACATATGAAATAATAGCCTACAATAGAATGTGTTATGCAATGATTTAATAAATTCTGTTGGTTGGAAGTCTTATTTCTCTGATGATTGGCTACACTGAATTTCTGAAAAATTCTATAGTTCATAAAACGTCTTAAGTGGCCACCAGTTTGAGAACCACTATTAAGCTAAAATCTGTGTTAACGGACTTTACAATTATATTACAAAATGGAGGTGTGAACTTAAAGATATTAAATTCGATATTTTATTAAGATATTACATAAGAATGGGGTTGCTCATGCCAATATCTTATATCGTTGGATTCTTTATTGGATTATAGGCTATATTCTATGTTCCAAATATAACTGCGTTCTACTAATTCAGCTATAAACAATCAATATTTGACTAAACCTTGACTAAACCTTTGACTAATACCTGTTTGCGTGAACTTTAACTTTTACATTTTTTAACTGGTGCCCCGCCTCTTACTTCTCAAACCTCTTACTTTATGCCGTTCTATGGTATCGTGCTGGGAAAATAGAAAATAATATTGTGATTTGCGAATTACCCATCGCTTGTTGGTAAATGGCGTGTACCACAGTTTGCTTTGCCGAGTGCTAGACGTGATTGGCAAACGGTTTGCCAGAATATACCCTGACCCAACACATTTACATTCTTATCAGTTCTTGCTTTCCCTGGGAATCAAACCCATGACCATGGCGTTGCAAGCGCCAACGCTCTACTGTTTGGGCTCTCTCGGCATGATCAGTGACTACTTTAATTTCATGTATGGTTGCCTGTGCCTCCTGATAATCTGCTTGATTCGGCCAAAGTTCCGGGTCAATTTCAAGGAACATAATGTAATTTTTTAAACCAAAAAATTTGCTCTAAACCCAAACAATAACCAAGGTGATCATCAATAGAAATATGTATTGATTCCACCAGGAAAGGTAAATCTACTAAACCGGGTCATGGATGGATTAATTTGGATTTAGTTTCTACAATAAGTAAACTGAGATGTGTATCTAAAATACATATTGAGGAATATATGGTGCATTAGATGCTTTTATGGAGATTTTTTTTTTATTTTACTAGCCAGGTACAATACCAATTCAAATGATCTGTTTTTACGAAAATCATCAAAATCTCAGAAAGTTTAAAGCTATTGAGCTACCAGTAATTATTATGTTACTGCCATAACAATTGGCATGCTGTATTTTCTTATATAAAGGAACAATCTGAAGGGTTAAAAGCATGACAATTGGAGACTTTAAAAATAAGGACCACCCTACTATAAATCCACAAATAATAATAAATTAAATAAAGTAATCTTAATAAATACATTGAAAAACACAAATTGTAAAATTAACAAATGTAATTGTATTTACTAAATGGCTCAAATGCAGGAAACAAATAAATGCAATAGTGAGTTTATTAGGATAAGTGGATTAAAAAATAGTATATAGGGATTACATGAGAAAATCAGTTCTCTTCACACTTCATAACAGTAGGTGGCGGCATGCACCTATGATGTTGGTTCGCAATCTGCCATTAAACAAATGAAGAACGGAAGGTTGTTCGGCAGTTGGTGAACGAAACAAGAAAAAACTGCAGCTGCGCTCTATGCGAGTAACCATGAATCATATCTTTCATTTTAATATTTTATTTGTTACTATGAATGTCAGATGTCAACTATATGTAAATTATGACGAGGTGAGATGCGCTAATGTTAGCTTATAGCCATGGGTGTCAGTTTGATTTGAAATGTGCTGGGGACAGAGATGCATTCGGAAGTACATTTTCAGAAGTGCTGGGTACAATGACACACTCTTTTTTTTTCTCTCTCTCTTTCGCGCAGGTCATGTTTGAAAGACGATGTCCTGTAGTACTAATGTAAATATATAAAAATGTATACGCGGATGGGGTATTATTTCATCCACAACCGCATCACAAAACTCATCGTCTGCAGCACCAACGTTTTTTGACCAAATTTCAAAGCATGATCAGTTATCGGTAATGATACGTTGTTTATTAGGCTATTGCAAATGTTTATTGCTAATGTTTATTATTGCAAATGTTTTTCATTTGTTTAATAAATCTCATAATGATGGCACATCACTATATTATAGTCATAGCTTTTATTTCTATCTCAAATGATTGGCGGTCGGTCAGGGGGTACTTCGCAAAGAATCAAATACAGTTGGAAAAGACGTAGACCATTAATAACACCGACTGATAACAATGGTTTTTAATTAGTATTTAAACATTCTCTATGATAAAAAATGTTTGTAAAAATATTTTAATTACACGGTTTTGGCGGTTATAGAGTTCTAATGCTCATGGTTATATACTAACCGTCACACCCCTAGAAGAAAGCCTTAAGTTTTCAAAAAAGCATTAGCCTATGACCCACCAGATGACTATGTGGCCAAGATATGATGTACGTTACATAGTGTTTTGAGCAGCATTTGCAGACTGTCATGCTGTTGACCATATCATGCCACTGCAGTAGACGCATATCGCAGTATTAATCTATTAATTGATCGTTAATTTAAACGACGATCGATCATGGGAATTTGTGAAAATTGACATCCCTAATAATAACTATTTTACAGAAAACTGCACAAAAGGAGCTTACATTCTGACACCTTGCTGGAGCATGCTTAAGTGTGTCTGCCTCAATGTCCTCCATTTAAATGCTGGGGGACATGGCAGCTGAGGTTCCACTGTAAATTAGAAGTTAATTACTAAAAAATAGGAACAAACGCATAGCTATAAAATGTACCGTTATTGGTATCAATCAACTAATGAAATTGTGGTATTCTGAAAACCCCCAAACACTTTTAATATGAAAATGTGCACAAGTGATAAAGCAAAATAATTAAAACTAAGAAAGGCCTACCAGTTTTTGTACAGTTCACCCGGCTCTTCTTTTTGGGGTGAGGTACTGAATCTGTAAAAAAAAAAAGAAAAAAAAAGAATTAAAATTATTTTAGAATTACTTTAATTGTTTACTTGTAAACTTATTTCACATTCTCAGGTTCATACCTTCATCAGAGCTGCTGAGACAAACTGGTTGTTTTTTCCTCTTGGGAATGTCATCAGAGCTCTCCACGGAAGACTGCACAGCTGCTCTTTTGGACCACTTTTTAGCGGTTTCATAATTACCTGAAGTACAAATACAGTGAGTATAATTTAGCATTCAGTAACAGTAGTTGCACTAACATTTTGTTTGAATGATCCTTTAAAGTAAAATGAAATACCTGTTTTTGCAAACACTCTGACCCTGTGCCTGGTCCAATTTGTTTTATCAGGAAGTTCAAGTCTTTTAATTTTTTTGGTAACATTAATTGGTGGCCAGTAACAGTATTGTACCTGCAATAAATAGTACAATTAAATTATGAAATAAATATTGTAGAAATAGAAAATAAATTCAAACTGAAATATAAAAGCAAGAGTAACTGAAAATCTAACTCAAGTAAAAAGTTGAATGTAAATGTTAATAATTGAGAATTGTACTCAAAACATGCTAAATGGAACTGACATTCGTTGGGAGAACAATGGGTTAAATTTGAAAAGAGAAAGATGAGGAAAAAATGAGAAGAGTTGTCCTTACAAGGGGGGCATGAAACTAATTTTGTAAAAAAAAAGATTAAAAGGGGTTTACAAAAAAAGTGCATGAATAATTTTAAAAATGCACTGTTATGTCCCATAAAAGAACTGTTATGTCCCATATATGTCCCATATATGGGTGGTGATGGCGCAGTGGATAAGACACATGCCTTTGGTGTGAGAGACCCGGGTTCGAATCCACTGTGAGACACCAATGTGTCCCTGAGCAAGACACTTAACCCCTAGTTGCTCCAGAGGCGTGCGACCTCTGACATGTATAGCAATTGTAAGTCGCTTTGGATAAAAGCGTCAGATAAATGTAAAATATAAAAGAAAGAATTGTCAATTTTGATTTTCATGGTGACTGTAAAGATATTTGTTAATGTATGTTTTTGATACAAGTGAGATTTAATACCTCGTCTTCTTCAAAAAGCCAGGTCTGTAGAACCAAATCACAAGTCCCCTCCTCTAAAAATTCAACTATTGCATACATTCTGCAAGAAGCAAGAAAAATCATTATAAATGGATAAGAAGCTGATTATATTTACCAATGGCCTCATCACATCATACAATAACCTATTACCTTTGATTATAACTTATGGAGCAATGACAGAAAAATCACACTCCTGTCTTCTGCATTCATCTTTATCGCATGTTTTGTGAGTTCTGATGTTGGAATCCATTTAATTGTGGTGTTTTTTTGGTGGAAAGACAATAATTTCACCATAAATTTGCCTCGACCAGTGCTCCTCGCAAGATTTCTGATATAGAGGAGTGAAAAGAATAATCAGAAGAGTTGTCCAAGAGCCAACACCAAGTTGTATGGTGTTTTTAGGGTAATGTGCACTGCCATTTCTCCTCCAAATATGGTGTGTATGATGGCATCCAAACAGTTCAATTTTGCTCTCATGTGACCACACTATATTCTCCCAGTATTTCACTGGCTTCCAAATGTTGTGCAGCAAACTTTAAATGAGCTTCAGCATGCTTTTTTTCAGTAATGGAGTCTTGTGTGGTGAGCATGCATACAGGCCATGGCAGTGGAGTGCATACTGTTTTCTTTGAGACAACAGTACCTGCTATCTGCAGGTCTTTTTGAAGCTCTCCACAAGTGATCCTTGACTCTTGGACAACTCTTCTGATTATTCTTTTCACTCCTCTATCAGAAATTTTGCGAGGAGCACTGGTCGAGGCAAATTTATGGTGAAATTATTATCTTTCCACTTCCGTATTATGGCCCCAAAAGTGCTCACTGGACCATTCAGAAGCTTAGAATGGCGCCTATAACCAATGCCATCATTATGTTTCGCAACAATTAGGTTGTGAAGGTCTTGAGACAGCTCTTTGCTTTTACCCATCATGAGATGTGTCTTGTGTGACACCTTGGCAATGAGACCTTTTTGTAGGCCATCATTTGGGACTGAACCAGCTGTTATTAATTTCCACTGACAGGGGGCTGGATTGCTTTTTAATTACTGTAAGTTTTCAGCAGTTGTCTTGGCTTTCCATGCCTTTTTGCGCCTCCCTTTCTTCATGTGTTCAATACTTTTTCCCTGTGTCATTTCACATTATTACACATAACTTAATTTCTGAACTTATTTTTGTTTGTTTCTTTGTATGTATGGCTTACTTGGGTTGTTACCAACATCTGGTGAAAATTTCATGTCAATAGCACCTTTGGAAATATATTTACTGAGAAAAATGATGACGTGTTCAATACTTATTTCCCCCGCTGTATATACATTAGACACGTTATCTGTATTCATTATAAATGCTTATTTACTATTTCATGACAGCATCCAGAAAGACCACAATTGACTCCCCCATAGACTTCTAATTACCCATTCATTGCTTCGTCCAATCCGTTGCTCATCTACTTGGCATTTTTGTTAACCCTTTAAGACCTAAGGGTATTTTTACAATTAATTTTCTGTCTGGTTTTATTTACTAAAAAGCTTGTAAAACATCAACCCTGTTGTGCACAGACAATTGACACACCTCTTTTTTTTTCAAGACAAATAGCACTATCAGCATATTTGTGTTGCATTGATGTCACCTGAATGTAAAATAAGTTATGGGACCATAAAGACAAATGAAAAAATAAAACGAAAATTGAATCACTCAAATAGTTATTGAAATCACACACAAATAAATAAAAGCTATGCATATTTCCTCTGGAAAACAGTTTGTTCATGTCTTTGGATTCCTGGAACTCAGGAACAAACATGAGAACTTATACAGAACCAAAACTATTTACATTTTTCCAAAAAAAGTCCAGGCGTTTTTGGCCTGATATTTACTGGTGCCAAGCCTCAAAACAGTTCCTATCAGCAATCACACAGAGGACCACATCACAGGCTTTGCATTTCCAGGGGGTGGCCTGTTTGACCTGCCTTGTCTGCTTGCAGTTCACACATTGCCTTCTACCATAGGAGGCCTTCTTGCTGGTTTCAGTTTGTTCTGATGTTGGCACAGGTACATGGTCACTTTGTTGCTGGGTGGGGGGAACAGCAACGGTAACACCACAGAGTTGGGCTGTCAGCTCCTCCAGAAAAGCCCTGTGGGTCATGGGCTGTTGCTGCTTCTCTGCACAAACATCCTTGTGAAGTAAGTAGCTGTTGGTCGCAGCAATGTCCAAAAAATGGTAAAACAATGTCCTGTACCATCTCATCGTTTTTTGGTGAACTGAGTAGTATTGGATGAGTTGATCAGAAAGATCAACACCTCCCATATTCTTGTTGTACTCAGTGACAGGGGTTGGGCATGGAATAGATTTGGTGTTCCAGCCTCCATCCTGAGTTCTTGCCCTTCTCTGAACTGTGTTGCCAGAGAAGGCCGGATGAATTGTGGAGCAGACAGAGACTTCCCGAGTGTCCATCCACTTTACAAAAACCAGAGGGCCGTCACGGATCCACCTGATGGTGCCCCTAGGATCCTTTTTGGTCATGGCATTTGTGGTTGTGCGGGGGCATCCTCGTCTGTTGTCCCTGTAGGTGCCACATGCTCCAAAGTTCATGCTGTAGAGATCCATGAATAGCTTTGGACTTGTGTAGAAGTTGTCTACATACACATTGTAGCCACTCCCTAGGGATGATTTGTTCATGAGTCGTATGCCAGTCCTACACCAGAAGCAAACACAGACTTCCCCGTGTATACAGCAAAGTCTAAAGTGTACCCAATGCTGCTGTCTGTCAGCACAAAAAGTTTGAAGCCCCACTTAGTTGGCTTCGCCTTCATATATTGTGTCATGCCAGTGTGAGCCTTTGTTGCCACCATCCTCTCGTCCACTGAAAGGTTCTGCCGTGGGTGATAAAATGCTCTGCACGCATGTTTGATGTCATCTAAAAGGGGCTTCAGACGAAACAGCCGGTCATAAGCTGGTGTCCCTCTCTTCCGGTCGTTGTGGACATCTTCATCAGGGTCGCTCATGTGGATGTTCCAGGAAATTACCTGATACCTGTCACGTTTCATCACTGAGTGGGGAAACTGTTGGCTGAAAAGGGTATTTGTCCTCCAGTAGTCTCGGATATTTGTCAGTCTCACCAGTGCAAAAAAGAAAGTCAGTCCTAAATATTTGAAAAATTCTTCAACAGTGAAGTTTGTCCAGGAATATTTTTTGCCACTGGCAATGTTTTTTGCAGCGTTTGTGATTGTGTTATTACACAAAGTGGTTGCTGCACTGTCACTGACAAAAAGTTTGAAAAGGTCCAATGGTGTGTATATGGATGTGGGGCTGAGCTGATGTCCTGGCTTTCTTGTTGGGACGAACCTTTTGGGCACTGGAGGAATGTCTGGCTGACTCTCACTGTTCCATGATGGAGTTGGGGCTGCTGGCTGTGGTCTAGATCTCGACCTAGTGGATTCAGGACTCTGTCGACCCCTCAAGCTGCCGGATCTGGATCTTGACCGTGCTCTCCCTCGTGACTGCGCTCTCCCTCGTGACCGTGACTGCAGCCGTCCATGACCTATTCCTGACAGCTGCTGGGGTGCTGCAGCAGAAGTGGAAGGGCCCTCCACAGCGGAAGAATGGGAGCTTTCCTGTCTGGCTTGGGTGGGTGGGCTGGTGTCTTCTTCATTATCACGACTGTAAAACAAATAAATAAAGCAAAATATTAGATCATACATATCAGATCAATGAGTGTTTTTGTATTTTATTTCTCACATAAGATAACAATGGCTGAGATTGCTACTGTACCCCCAACCCACCACAGCTAAAAGGTGAGCAGTGTTGAAAGCCCTACCCCCACTACAACATCCTTGAGACATTCTCTCCACAGCTAAAAGGTGTGACCTAAAACATCCTTTGTGTGTTGTAAACACACTAAACTCCTTTGTGTGTTGTAAACACCTAGGTAAGCTCACTAAACCTCAGACAAAAAAATGTCTGAGACAAAGTGTAATCCACAACTCTTACTACTCTGTAACCAACAGAAAAACAAAATACTACGTTTACAGAATTTATTTTTACATATTTAGAAAATGCTACTGTGCACATTTCTATTTTATCATATTACTTTTTTTATTTTTATACTTTTACAGTAAATAAATAAATGGCACTTACTCTTCAGCGGGGTCTAGACCATCCTGGTAATCTAGTTCCTCATCTGTCAAAAAGCTCTCTTCTCCTGAATATTCATCATCCTGCATGGCATCAAAAAAGGCCTGCGCTTGATTTGCATCCATATATCTCTGACGATCCATTGTTCTCCGTGTTTCTCTGTGTATCCTCAAACTCTCTCCTCAAAACTACTCAAAACTGCCGCGCATCTCTCTCAGAGAAAGATGCGCGGCAGTTTTGAGTGGAGAGAGAGAGTCTCTCAAAACTGCCACGCGTCTCTCTCTCTCTCCACTCAAAACTGCCGCGCTTCTCTCTCTCTCCACAATAACAGAGCTGTGGTTCTTGCGTAATGACGCACACCAACGTGGATGACGGAACAGCCTGTCATTGGTCAAACCCTCACCCAACGCATCATGAGATATCCAAAATGGCAGCTAGCATCGAGTTAGCGGCAAAAATTACGGAAAATTTATAAATTATGGACATCAAGTGGATAAATCTTGGATGTAAGCGTTTGGATTTATTGCTGAACAACTCCGAAAAGAGGCACATGTTCCAGGCTGGATAGAAAACCTTCTGTAAAGGCTACAAAGACACCAAATACAACCCCGTGATGGCTAGCTCGTTAGCTTTCTGCTGGAAAAAAACGGTAAGAAAATCGATAAAACTTTCATTAAATAATATAAATATTTATCGGAGGTGCCGTGTGACGTCGTGGACGATGCCGTCGGGCTCTGAGGGTTAACGTCCATTTGTGTAGTAGTTTGTAGTTTCTGTTTGACTATTGATTCAGTTTTCTTAGTAGTTTAGTCATTTTCCTAAGTAGTATTTAATGAGTGTGATATTTTACTCCTGTATTCATTTTTTATTGCAAACTGTCAAGTCACCTTTATTTATATAGCGCTTTTTACAATACAGATTGTATCAAAGCAGCTTCACAGTGATAACATGAAAATAATATAACAAACGAGCGAACAGTGTATTATTATGATCCAGGCAGCATTACAGGTCAGAAGTCAGATTGGATCAGAACATTCAGAATATTTATACAGTTCCATCTGGTTGGAAGTCGGAGTCATCACGCTGGTATGGAGATGAGTTGAGGATCAGTGCTGATGGCTGTCGTGTCGATGAGGCCTTCACAAGGCTGATGAGGCTGGCACTTCAGGGATGCATCATGGATGGGTCCAGGTGCAGGTCCACCATCTGAACTGGATACGGCCGGGATCTGGCTGACTTCAGTAAACAGGGAAGGGACTGGTTGACCTTCATCAGATCTGGATACTGCGGACTGTGGTAAACCTCGGATAAACAGAGAGACTAATATTAGCGTAGACGCCATCCTTCTTATGATGTAACAAGTACATGACCTCGAAGTACCTGCTAACTACCGCCCCATCTCCAACCTCCCTTTCCTGTCAAAGGTGTTGGAAAAGGTAGTTTCTGCCCAACTCCATAACCACCTCATAACTAACAGTCTTTATGAGAAGTTCCAGTCTGGTTTTCGCTCTGGCCACAGTACAGAAACTGCCTTGGTCAGGGTCACCAATGACCTACTGATGACGGCTGATGCTAGTGCAATTCCACTAATGCCAACATAGTTTTCTAGTCTATTTAAAAGAATGTTGTGGTCGATAGTGTCAAATGCAGCACTAAGATCGAGTAACACTAATAATGATATACAACCACGATCGGATGATAAGAGCAAATCATTTGTGACTCTAATGAGAGCTCTCTCAGTACTATGGTACGGTCTAAATCCTGATTGAAAGTCCTCGCAAATATCATTTCTTTCTAAAAAGGAACATAGTTGTGAAGATACTGCCTTTTCTAGTATCTTTGACAGAAAAGGTAAATTCGAGATCGGCCTGTAATTGACTAATTTTGTTGTATCAAGTTGTGTTTTTTTAACAAGCGGTTTAATCATAGCCAGCTTAAAAGTTTTCGGTACATATCCTAATGACAAAGATGAATTAATGATATTAAGAAGAGGATCTATGACCTCTCCCACTGCGCAATGTGTCGTTGGAGTGATGTCATTTTCATGTAATTTTTGGACATCCAAATTCGGTCCATTGAAGGGGTTGTTTTGTGACATCAGGCGACGTCTTTTTTTGACGTCTTCCGCACCTCTAATGTTGACGTCCGTCCACAAAAGTTCGTTTGTGGGAAGAAGGAAGGAGACGGGATCGGCTTGCTGTGGATCGTGTGTTTTATTAGATAAGTCTTTTCCAAACAATAATCGCGCTCAAACAAAACAGCAGCTTCTTTAGGCTTCTCAGACACACTTCTTGCTTTCCCTGGGTATCGAACCCGTGATCTTAGCGTTACAAGCGCCAACGCTCAACTGTTTGATCTACCGCATCACACTTTTGTACGCGTCTCCAGTTATCACCTGATGCTGAGACGATCAAATGGAGTTTTTGGAAAATGATCTTAAATAATTATAAATAATCTGTATTCATATGTATTAATCATGTTGATAATAACAATGTTGATATTTGTAAATAAATACAAATATTACATAGTAATCATGTAAATTTCCTGCACCTGTCATAGACGTCCAAATGACGTCCAAAAAAATTACCCAGTTCAAAGGTCCAATGTTGAACGTCAATATGACGTCCAAGTTGGGTCATGGTTGGACATCCAAATAGTGGACCTAGTTTGGACGTCGAATAGATGTCCAGAATTGGTCATGGACAGACGGACCCAATATAGACATGATCTGCATGTCTATCCAACGCATAGGCGGAAATCTCGGGGGGGTCAGGACCCCCCCTATCTGAGGGTTGTCCCCTCCTAAAATCATAATTTAAATATGTGTATTGTAAATAATATAATGATATATACTTAAAATAATTGTTTAAGTAGTAAAACAATAAAAATGCAAACGGGGTAACAACAAAAAAACGTTTTAACATTTTGAGTCCCCCTCCCTTGCCTCACAGTGCTTTGGTCCACTGCCTGCTCCTCATCACAAACATAGTGGAAGAGAACAAGGTTTTTCAGTTGTGAAACTCCCGTAAGTCAAGGCTATTTTATTCACTTTAAACCTCGGATGAAGTGATTATTTTTTCTTTAATACAGATTATGCTGCGTCATTAATAAATCATGACAAGTTTTTTATGATAACCAATGTACTTTTGTCACCGATGTAGTCCGCCTCGCTATGTTGGCGATTATAACCTTCCCACTGAGCAAGCGACGTCTGTGGACGTACAAAACAGGTTGATATCAAGTCCGTCCGTCCAGGCCATGATCTGAACGTCCATTGACAGCCAGAATTAGTCGATTAATGACACTGAGAAATTATGTCCAATCTGGCCATAATCTAAACGTCTACTGACAGCCAGAACTAGTTCAGAAAAGACGTTCATACTGGCTATAATCTGGACGTCCGTTGACATCCAGAAACAGTCCATAAATGACGTGAATAAAGATGTCCAATCCGGCCATAATCTAAACGTCCACAGACAGCCAGAACTAGTTCAGAAAAGACGTTCATACTGACTATAATTTGGACGTCAGTTGACATCCAGAAACAGTCCATAAATGACGTGAATAAATATGTCCAATCCGGCCATAATCTAAACGTCCACTGACAGCCAGAACTAGTTCAGAAAAGACGTTCATACTGACTAAAATCTGGACGTCCGTTGACATCCAGAAACAGTCCATAAATGACGTGAATAAAGATGTCCAATCCGGCCATAATCTAAACGTCCACTGACAGCCAGAACTAGTTCAGAAAAGACGTTCATACTGACTATAATTTGGACGTCAGTTGACATCCAGAAACAGTCCATAAATGACGTGAATAAATATGTCCAATCCGGCCATAATCTAAACGTCCACTGACAGCCAGAACTAGTTCAGAGAAGACGTTCATACTGACTATAATCTGGACGTCCGTTGACATCCAGAAACAGTCCATAAATGACGTGAATAAATATGTCCAATCCGGCCATAATCTAAACGTCCACTGACAGCCAGAACTAGTTCAGAAAAGACGTTCATACTGGCTATAATCTGGACGTCCGTTGACATCCAGAAACAGTCCATAAAAGACGTGAATAAAGATGTCCAATCCGGCCATAATCTAAACGTCCACTGACAGCCAGAACTAGTTCAGAAAAGACGTTCATACTGACTATAATTTGGACGTCCGTTGACATCCAGAAACAGTCCATAAATGACGTGAATAAAGATGTCCAATCCGGCCATAATCTAAACGTCCACTGACAGCCAGAACTAGTTCAGAAAAGACGTTCATACTGACTAAAATCTGGACGTCCGTTGACATCCAGAAACAGTCCATAAAAGACGTGAATAAAGATGTCCAATCCGGCCATAATCTAAACGTCCACTGACAGCCAGAACTAGTTCAGAAAAGACGTTCATACTGACTATAATTTGGACGTCAGTTGACATCCAGAAACAGTCCATAAATGACGTGAATAAAGATGTCCAATCCGGCCATAATCTAAACGTCCACTGACAGCCAGAACTAGTCCAGAAAAGACGTTCATACTGACTATAATCTGGACGTCAGTTAAAATCCAGAAACAGTCAATGACTGACAGCCAGAACTAGTTCAGAACAAAATGACAAACAATATCTGTAAATTAATTAACTGACTGTTAATTTACGGACTATATCATTAACTGTTAAATTGATCTTGCTGGTCAGACACCAACAGGGTTCATGATGCACACATGGCACTTTTAAGTCCTCCTGGGAAGTTTGTATTGATGAGGTTTTACCATTTGTTTTTTTTAATGTTTTAAATAAATTTATGAAGCCACTGTAAAATTTATCATTACATGTTATATTGTTATACTATAATACTGTCATATTTTGTGCAGGCATTAGCTTACTTCATCGTAAATAGAAAAGCCTGACAATGTAACTGCTAAATACCAAAGTATTGTGGTATTACATGTTTCTCACTGACACACTCATAACTCTTCAAGATCGGGCTTAAAGAAAATCCCAAGCTTCCTACTCATATTTTCATCATTGTGGTGGCGTTCATGTATGTTCAATTTGTAAATACGATCTTTATGATACAGGTATGTCTTGAATGCATCAATAGCTCTAGTTTAGGGACAATCCATACAAACAATCTTTACTAAACAGACTGTCACAGTGAGAAGATTTTTGTCCTTTATCAATGCTAAAGTCCTAACCACTGCAGTTAACACCATGCTGTTAAATAAAAGTCTGTAGACAAGTCTTAAGGTTAGGGTTAGGGTTAACCTTAACCCTTAATTTCTAACCCAGACCCGGTTTCACAGACAGGATTTAGATAAAGCCAGGATTTGTCCTTAGTTCAATTTGGGTATTTAATTATAGCTTTTAAAAATGTGCCTTAGAAAAAAAAAACATTACTGGCATGCATCTTGAGACAAAACAATGGCACTGCCATAAGATATGTCAGTACAAGTTGCTTTCAGGTAATACAGCTCAAACATGCATTTTAGTCTGGGACTACAGGCTTAAGTCTTGCCTGAAAAGTGTGAAATCCTGGGTATTATGTTGTAACTTGTATATAATTATGCCAATGTTACCAAAGTGTTGCGTTGGACAGAGGATTAACTCTAAACCAACAGGTTGTGTACCAGTGCTGTGCCACACAGGGTGAAAAAGGATGTTGACATTATTAGGCATAAGAGTGTTTCTAAAGGAAAGGTCAAGAATTTGTGAAAGTGTAAAAGGGTCATTATGGGTCACATGAATGTAACTGTCACCACCATGATACCCATTCATTACATTTTCATATAGATCTACATCCAGAATTGAATATGAATATATGCAGTGTTTGCTCTGTTTAATATACTGTTTGCTCTATTAAATTGTGCTTTATCAGAACAGTGGTAAATAAATATTATATATGGTCAGTTACTGTAAGTTCTTACAGTATTTTTAATCTTTAATTTTGTTTAATTTTTAATCATGCTGCACTGAAAAAAACAATTTAACCAATTGATTAAATATAACAGCCCAGCCTACAAATACAACCAAATAAATAGCACATTATATATATATATATATATATATATATATATATATATATATATATATATATATATATATATATATATATATTCATATTTTCCTGTAATTGCAATGTTGCCACACTATTGGCTGTCTCTCCTAGCTGTTATGAGCATGATTGGTTATTCTCTGTTTATTCTGACTGTCATCCAGGAATCTAGCCAATGACAATATGCGCGCCTTTACGAGTCAAGTTTGAATAAACGTCAGTTAGTTCAGTTGAGTGAGTCGGTGTTTGCTTTGCTGCTGCGCGGGATCTTCAATATTAGCCTATTCCGTGGGTTTTACATCGTTTAAAACATGGATTATTTTACATCGAAATGCTAAATGTTTATTTTGAGCGAGTTGCTGGGTGTTGCTGGATGTAAATGAAGAACAAACAAGGAATATGGACAAAGAATTTTAACAACGGACATATATTGCAATCTACTGAAGGTAAATAACTTTATTTTATACAAATTCTGCTACATCAAGATATAATTAATTTGTGAATCTAAACGCGATTAGAGCAATATTATTAGTGCATACGGTATTCCAATGTATTAATGTTATGTGCTGCTAGCATGTGTAACTTGTCTAACTTAGTTAATGATAAAAAAATAAAATAAAACTCAGCATGGGAGCTTTACAACGAGTGAACTGAGAATATTGTATCTTTAGACAGAAAGGAACTGTCACAGTCTTACTCTAAGAATCTGCAAACTTTTGAATCTATTGTTGATCGCGGGATGGCTAACCGATCAGTTAAATTAACGAGTCGTAATATGTTTTGGAGCTGTTGAGTCAATTTTGCAAGCTTTTGCAAATGTCTCCGTTAGTAAGTAAAACAAATAACTAATATAGATGTGTATGTGTGTGTTTCCTTCATGATCCAGGCATTTTGGGAATAAATATTGTCCAACCACACGATGTTCAGATGCGGTGAGTATTGTCATAAAATACACGTGAAATAGAGGCAGAACATGTAAACTCTGCTCAAATGCACTGGTTCAAACCCTCCAGACAAGCTTTATCTTCTTGAGTTTACAGGCCTAGCTGACCCAAAAATAAATGTCTTTCAAAATGAAAGTATTTTCAAACCTGTATAACTTACTTTTGTGAAACACAAGAATTTTGGGAATAAAACAACTGTATTCATTGTATGACAAAAATAAAAGGCATTTTTCAAGATATCTTAATTATGGTTCTACATAAGAATCTCATACAATTTCAACATGAGGGTGAGTAAGCTAGGCTACATAATGAGATAATTTTTTTTTTTTTTTTTTTTTTGAGCTGTTCTTTTAAAGGATAGTTCACCTCAAAGTTTAAAAATGTGTCATCATTTACTCACCCTCAAGTTGTTTCAAACCTGTATGAATTTCTTTCTTCTGCTGAACACAAAGAAAGATATTTTGAAGAATGTCTGTAACTTGGGTCCCATTGACTTCCATAGTATTTTTGTTTCCTACAACGGAAGTCAATGGGACCCAAGTCTGTCTGTTTACCGACATTCTTCAAAATATCTTTCTTTGTGTTCAGCAGAAGAAAGAAATTCATACAGGTTTACAGTAAATCAACTTGAGGGTGAGTAAATGATGACACAATTTTCAACTTTGAGGTGAACTAATCCTTTAAGGACATTTGCTAAATTAACCATGTTTTTTATTATAGTGTAGAAACTTGTTTCTATGTTTTTATGGTGGATTGATTACAATAATTTATTAAGTGAGTATAGGAGCAGGCTTCACTGCATATATTAATAAACTTTTAGAGTGCTGGCCTGGATAATTGTAATACGTAAAATAGGAAAGAGGCCACACTATGCATAAACTTTTATTTGCAAAAATGCGTTTCGGCGCGTGCAAACTGATGAAGGCACGCGCCGAAACCTGTTTTTGCAAATAAAAGTTTATGCATAGTGCGGCCTCTTTCCTATTTTACGTATTACAATAATTTATTACCATTTGGTTAGTGTCGCAAAACATTGTTAATTTTTAGTAAGGGTTCTCCAGATTTATATAACACTTATGGAACATTAAAAAATGGTCCTATGTTACCCGATCAATAATCCTATTAACACACTTTAAAAAAAAAAAAAAAAAAAAAAAATTAGATCTAGCATTGGACTTACGGAGCAGAATAGGCACCAACAGAGAAACAAGTCCATCACTAGTAAGTATCCACTGCAGGATCTGGTTATACTTTATTTCGATAGTCCACTTTAGACATTCTACTAACTATAAGTAACTTTTCAACTACATGTCAACTAACTCTCATTAGAGTATTAGTAGGCTGTAGTAGGCAGTCAATAGACTGGTAGGTTAAGTTTAGATGTTAGGATTCGGGTTAGGAGAATAAGTTGACTTGTAGTTGCCGAGTAACTTATAGTCAGTAGAATGTCTGTTAGGGGACCAACAAAACAGAGTGTTAGCAAATATTAAGCAGACAGTCTACTAATACTCTAATGACAGGTTGACATGTAGTTGCAAAGTTACTTATAGTTAGTAGAATGTTTAAAGTGGACTATCGAAATAAAGTGTTACCCAGTATCTAAATCCGCAGTCAATTTTAAAGGCACAATGCACTCTGAAATTAAAAAATGATCTCTTTTTTTCTTCTCTCGTGCCATTCCAGATGTATATCTGACTTTCTTTCCACAAAGTTTTTTTGAAAAATTATCCATTATTGTAAGCCACTATAATGCAAGTGCATACGCCAGAAACTTCATACAGCCTTTACTCACAGCTTGCTGTGTTGTTCACACAAGATGTTTTCTGCACTTATCATGTGAGCTTTACAATGCTCTTGGACTTTTTCGACCTTCAGCATTTTGGTGTCTATTCACTTGCATTATTTGACACAAACACAAGAGATGGATAATATTTCTAAAAGTCTAGTTTATTTTTTCTAAAATATGTGTTTTCATCTGAAGAAAGAAAATCATATACCTTTCGGTCGGCATAAGGTAGATAAAATGAAGGGGGAATCAGTTTGCTCTCCTTTACCTAGTATTATTTATAAACCTTACATGTGATTTAATAAATGTACAATTAAAGGGGTGTTCCAAGCAAACATCTAAATCCCTTCACAACGAGCCCTTCCACAAAAGAGTTAGCAAAGGGGGACATGCATGCGATGGTAAATTAACTGAAGTAATTTTATCTTCTAGTAATTGTATATTATATTTATGGTAATGTGACCTAGGATGGCAAGTTCCTGTGATTCATTTTAAAACTAGATATGGAGGAAGAGTTCCATTTAACATAGAATAATTGAGTTGTTTGTTTGGGTTTGCTATATTACACACATTTTCATCATACCGAAGTTCCATAGGTAAAACTTTTATTAATAGATGCGTTAATGTAACTACCTGCAGGGTTAAAAGAAAAGACGTCAAGAACACACAAACTTAAGGAACTTTTACACATCAACAATGTACTAAAAACGGAAGAGTTCTTTCTTTGTACAGATGACAACGTTATTAAAACGATTACCGTTTGGACAGATCCACTGTGTTAATCTACATGTTCCTTCTTTTGGTGATGCACATTTTTCTATCAGACATAAGTTTTAGATACCAGACAAAACGAATGAAATGTGACCCATGCTAATTAATTCCCCCCTTTTACCTCTCTCTTTTATCTTTCTGTGGCCAGGATCCATCATTCATCAGAACAGCTACCAAGAGAAGTGAGTATTCGTCCTCTACCTCCTTTGTCTCAATGTTATTTCAACACAATTGGTCTCCAAAGTACTATATGTATATGTTTATATTAGGGGTGTAAGATTAAGAAAATGTCATAATTGCGATTTTCGATGCAAAAATGATTCTCGATAAATAAAAAAATGATTCACAGTATGTAAATGTAGTCACTTTTCCTATGTAGGTATTAGGGATGTGCATCTCCATAACTGAGGCCGATACGATACGCATCTCGATCGATACAATACATTAATGATACATATAAGCAGCTTCCAGCTACCGATGCAATGCAATACGATTCATTATTATTACGATCCGGTGCGATTCGATTTCGATTCAACGCATTGCAAAAATATGATGCTATGCAATTCAATATGGTATAGATAGTTAACTTTTATTTCTTTTGTTCAGACATAGGGCAAATCATAAAGTAGCTTAAGTGCCATCTGACTTTTAACACATGGCTCTCTCACAATCAAAAGATTTGGTTTCCACAAAAAAAGCAGGTACTGTAGGCTAACTGACCAGAAAGCAGGTGCTGGTATTATGTGCTTCACGGGCCGTTTATCAGTTTGGACCAGTGCAGCGCGAGCCGATCTTGATTAAGCGACACTGTTACTACACGGCGCTAAGAGTAATAACATCGCTGCAAGATCTAGTGAGAAGCATTCATATTTCTCTGTTATTAACGGATCAAACAGCGCTGACGTGGAAACATTGTGCCATGAATGAACAATACAGTGTCCACAGATCAGCAACATTCACCATGGATTTACTGTAGTAACACTAACTGTAACCATGGAAGTTTGGCAGGAATAGTAGGCTATAATGCTTTCAAGTTACATTACGTTGGTTTTATTTTGACATAAATAAAATTACTGCCCTCAAATGTTAATCTGAACTAAAATAAACCTTTGTTTATAACTACAATATTACATTAAATTTTTTTCAAGGAGCTGTTTTACATGCTTCTAAGAGTCAATTATAGCTTCATCATTCCTCAAAGTAAAAAAAAAAAAAATCATACTTTATGATGTTAGGTTTAATGCAAAAAAAAAAGTTACAAATATTAAATCAAGGAAATTTCTCTGGCATTTCTTTCTTTTTCCTGTATCGAAAACGTACCGAACCATGACACAAGTGTATCGTATTGAACTGAACCATGAATATTGTGAACCGTTAACTTGCACCCCTAATATGTGTGTGTGTGTGTGTGTGTGTGTGTGTGTGTGTGGGGCTGTTTAAACCTGGCCACTTGATGCGTTTTCTCAGATCAGATAGCTATCTGTTTTATCACAACAATTCCATTTACACCTGGTCACATAAATGTGTTTTTGCAAAACGGATATAAATCCGATCTTCGATTCCCTCGCTATGCAAATTTAATGGCGTTCACGTCACCGAAAGCAACAGATATGAACTGCAATTTATTGATCATCCGTTAAAATTTCTAAATCAAAGACCGCAAAAGGAGAGAGCGCAACAGCCCTGGTAAGATCATTTTGTTTCTTCACTTTTAATGATGATAACTGTGTTAAGCATTGGGGACTTACTTTCTCTTTTATTTGCGATAGTTTGCACGTTGGCTTGATGCATAACGTTAGATGGTCAGCGGCGATGCGGCAGTAGCGTCGTCATAACTGGCTATAACATGACATATAGCCTATAACACGCTCTCACACCTTTATTTAAGAGCGTTTTTTTGGGAGGAGTAAAATTTACAGATATGTGGTTTCAACAACCAGATGCATTTACACTTGTCCAGTTTCTTCTGGAATGCGACCCAGACCACCTCCTGAAGTGGTTTGAGCAATCAGATTCAAATGCGTCACGAATGCGTTTCGGAGGGCATTTACACCTGGTCTTTTCAAGATCATATAGCTATCCGATCACTAAAATCGCATGAAGTTGTAAATGGCCCCTATATGTGTGTGTGTGTTTGTGTGGAATGCCTTATATCAGGCTTGATGTAATTTTACTTGATTTGTGATATATTTCATTTAATTGATTCGAGTACTCAAATTTTCAACTATGTATCTCTGCTATAAGCTAAACCACAACAGTGGCATTTGTATTTATTTATTTAACATGTGGATTTTTTTGCTTTGATTGTAGCTGCTGTCATGAAATGGGACCCAGCTGCAACAGAGGCCCAAATAAATTCTGTAGCCGATCATCTGAAACTGCTTGCTGCTATAAATGAAGCTTGTGAACCTTATAGCAGCCATATTTTGTTAATTGTTATGTTATATTGTTTTAACAACATTTTATAGATTATTTAAAGGGAAATTGTGTTAATTTACAACTTAACTGTTCTGGCTTTTAAGTTTTATTGTGTTAATTTATACTTTACTCCTCCGGCTGTTAAGTTTTGGTCCAGCAGAACAAAATAGTAATAAAAATATATTTTGAAATTTAAATAGTTGATTTTTTGGAGTGATTAGTTTGGTTTACAGGAAAATGGTAAGCAGTTTATTATAGTTATATTGTTAAGATATACAAATGCAAGTATATACACTACACAGTTATTCAATTGAATATTCAATATTATCAATATTCTTTAAAATCTTATTTAGGTCTATGGTCTGTGTGTCTGCAGTTTCATGACACGACAACCATTAACAATGAGTAACTGGGTTTTTCTCAGTGAGAACTAGCTCAATCACTGCCACTGTTTGGTAAATATTTGTAAGTAAATATTTTTTAAAATTGGATCCTTGCAAAATGCACATATGGGCATTTCTACTACAGAAAACACGTCTAATACAACTTTTATTCTGGCTGCCTTTAGATGTCTAACAATTATGTCTGTAGCACGTCTTTAATTTACGTCTATACAATGTCCAGAAAAGACGTAAAAAAAACTTTCATTCTGGCTCCTGAGAGGACGTCTTCTGGATGTCTAAGAATGACGTCTATAGCACGTCTTTAATTTACATCTATACAATGTCCAAAAAAGACGTCAAAAAAACTTTCATTCTGGCTCCTGAGAGGACGTCTTCTGGATGTCTAAGAATGACGTCTTTAGCACGTCTTTAATTGACGTCTATACAATGTCCAGAAAAGACGTTTAAAAAACTTTCATTCTGGCTCCTGAGAGGACGTCTTCTGGATGTCTAAGAATGACGTCTTTAGCACGTCTTTAATTGACGTCTATACAATGTCCAGAAAAGACGTATAAAAAACTTTCATTCTGGCTCCTGAGAGGACGTCTTCTGGATGTCTAAGAATGACGTCTTTAGCACGTCTTTAATTGACGTCTATACAATGTCCAGAAAAGACGTCAAAAAAACTTTCATTCTGGCTCCTGAGAGGACGTCTTCTGGATGTCTAAGAATGACGTCTTTAGCACGTCTTTAATTGACGTCTATACAATGTCCAGAAAAGACGTCAAAAAAACTTTCATTCTGGCTCCTGTGTGGACGTCTTCTGGATGTCTAAGAATGACGTCTATAGTACGTCTTTAATTGACGTCTATACAATGTCCAGAAAAGACGTCAAAAAAACATTCATTCTGGCTCCTGAGAGGATGTCTTCTGGATGTCTAAGAATGACGTCTTTAGCACGTCTTTAATTGACGTCTATACAATGTCCAGAAAAGACGTCAAAAAAACTTTCATTCTGGCTCCTGAGAGGACGTCTTCTGGATGTCTAAGAATGACGTCTTTAGCACGTCTTTAATTGACGTCTATACAATGTCCAGAAAAGACGTCAAAAAAACTTTCATTCTGGCTCCTGTGTGGACGTCTTCTGGATGTCTAAGAATGACGTCTTTAGCACGTCTTTAATTGACGTCTATACAATGTCCAGAAAAGACGTCAAAAAAACTTTCATTCTGGCTCCTGTGAGGACGTCTTCTGGATGTCTAAGAATGACGTCTTTTAGACGTCTTCTAGACGACTTTTTGCTCGCTGGGTTGTTTTATACAATCTGTGCGTTTACCGCGATTGTTTAAAACCGTTCCCTCACACACACCCATAAAGTGTACGCATACACTATGTGTAGTGGTGTAGTCTTGTAGATTAACTGTTAGACAAGTGCGGGTGCGCATTTAGATTTCCACGCTTTCACTGTGTGATTTAGTCAGTTTATATCACTTAATATAGTTAATCTAATGTAATATCACACAAATAATGCAGTTTTTCTCCAGATATTAACATGATAATAAATGTGATTTAATAAATTGATAAATGAAAAGTTTACTTTTAGACACCATATTGCCTGTTTTAACTCTATTTCGCCAACGAAAATAGTTGAAAACTAAGCCATAGCACTGTATTTGCATCTCTGAGAAACACACAAGGTATTTCCTTACTGTATTATGAATCAGCTTTTTGAACGAATCAGTTGAATCTCAATGACTCACTCATTAACAATGAATTGCTGCCACCTACTGGCGGTTTTAATTTCACATTTAAAGTATCTTTTAATGTTTTAAATCATTTTATATATCAATATTCAACGTTTTATGTTTTAAACAAAACATTATGTCTGTGTAAAATCATCTAAATGCCATTTCAAATGCAGCTTCTGTGTTTCCTCTCCATTGCAAAGATTTTGTTGATACTATTTAATTTGATTAACAGCCCTATTGTGTCTTATTATTATAATTAAATTTAATTAAATGTATTAAATTGACACAAAAGATGATGCATGCATATAATTAGGTTTAAAAATACATTTATAAAGGTAAAAATGCCAATGAAGGTAAAAATCTATTGAAACTTATTGGAAAAATTATTTCTGTCTCTGCTCTGAACTGACCGCCACACAGAATATGAAGAATATCATAAACTTTAGAGTCGGCTGTCAACGGCAGTCCTAAACATGCCAAGTTACCAGCACAATAACACACTCAGCAAAATATTGTCTAATTATCGTTATCGATAAAATCCCTGAAAATATAGAGATCATTTTTTGTCAATTTCGCACAGCAATGAAGAATATTTTGGTCAATTCAGTCAGCTTTTTCAATGGATAAGAAGGATAATGGCACGGTCTCCATGCTAGCTACACTAATAATAGTAGTAAGGCTTTCCTCTGTGTACACATATCCATAGAAAGTACAATTTTGCCTGTATTATTGGTGTCCCCTTCAAAAATTGCTCTTGAGGAATTTTATGTTAATTGTCCCCCCCAACATTTAGATGAAATTTACGCCCCTGATCCAACGTCCAATGTTTAGTGGGCTGGAAGCATCTCTTTTAATAGCTTAGTCGGTATAGGATCCAACATACATGTTGTCGATTTAGATGATTTAACGAGTTTAGAAAATTCTTTATCTCCTATAGTAACGAATGAATCAAATTTTTCCTTAAAGAGACCACAATGCACTCCCTGATGCAATACTTTAGTAGACGGTTGCATAGTTATAATTTTCTCCCTGATATTATCAATCTCATAAGTGAAGAAGTTCATAAAGTCATTACTGTTGTGCTGCTTGGAAACTTCTTGAAGCTTGAAGCTTTTTTCTAGCTTTATTTACTTGAGGCTTTAAGGGCTCATCAGAGCAAACACACATAATTAATATTGCTTATGCATTTAAAAACCCATGCTGAATCTGACACAATTACAGCAGAGACAAAGTATTAAGTATGAATAAATCACGTAATATTAACAAACTCTCATGATCAGGGGAAAATTTAACATACCACACCACAAAAGAATTAAAGAGAAATTACTTACTTTTAGCCATTGTCTTTGATGGAGAGATGGGTCAGCAAGAAGCAAAATCAGTTTTGAATGTATCTGCAAAGAATCTTCCTGATGCCATGATAGGCTATTTAAAGAGGTTGCGCGCCTGATAGTTAATGGGGGGCGTAGCTATAGAATATTGACAAAAGGCGATTGTTGACTATTCAAAAAACATGATGTCTATAAGAAAAAATAATAGAAATAATGGCATGAATAACATATGTAAATATTAAAATAGGAAAAAAAGTATATTTTAAATGTCATGTCACGATTGTTAAATACGCTTTAAGAGTCACATATTATTTGTATCATAAATGTACTGTTCTAGACCAACGTGTCAGAGTCTGTCCACTAGATGTCATCAGTACTCTATGAAGGGAGACAACATCTCACAGCCGCAGGCTATGAGGATACAATGGATAATTCAATACATCACATTTTATGAGGTCATTCATAGGGCACCATTGTGTATTTTAAACATCGGGTATTTTTCAGGATTCACTCATTAGCGCATTAGTATTTTATAGCTCTATATCTATGGCTCAGAGACTGACAGACGGTGCTGTGAGAGTGAAACACTTCAGGAAAAAACACTCTTTTATATTATAACTTTAATCTCATTCATACGCTGTATGGACAGCTATATGTCCGGAACTTTAATTTAAACATTTTAATACTTTGAAATAAATTCAACATAACATTCAAAATGTCTCATCCTGATCACTGAATACACCCACCCTCTGACTCAGAGACTGTCAAGCGGTGCTGTGAGAGCACTCTGTGATTTTATATTTAACTTATTGCATTTTTGTGAACCCATTCATATGTGCTATGGACATTGATGTGTTAGGACCTACTTCATCAATGCTATGAAAATGTTAGAGGATTTTATTTTTACTTTTGTAAAATAATCGATTAAATCTAAAATAATTGATTCAGTAGATTTTTAGCAAGATATTTATTTTATATTATATATTTATTTTATAAACATTTCATTTATATACTTTTAAAGAACAGAATGTTTTTCAACTTTAGTTAGTGTGATATAGGCATTATTAGAAAACCTCTTTTTCTCATTCCACCATCCCCAGCAATCCCCCTGCGCTCTGGAATGTGGAGGGTAGCAGGGAGCTCCATGCTGATGCTTGCATGTGACACACATCCTGATATCTATAACCCTAATAACTTCCATTATATCACACACATCCTGATGTCAGAGCTCAAAAATAACCCTCATAAACTTCCATTATATCAAAGTTCAAATATTAAACAATGAATCCCCTTATATTCACGAGGTCATAGACATTATCCTATTATTCAATTATCCTATTATTCAATTACACACAAGGTCACCACTAGGGCAAGGTCAGGTCAAGGTTAACCCAAGGGCAGGGGGAGGGGCAAGGTCAAAAGTTAAAACCCATCAATCATTATTAATTAAAAAGCCATCAATCATTTTTGACACAAGCTGAATCTTAATACTACGAGTAAGCTATATTTAGCAGTATAAACAACAAGGAATGATAGTGTAACCTCGCCCACTTAAAGAGCTCACAGGTAAATCATGTATAGAATGAACCAGCAGTCAGGATTTTGATATAAACGCTTTTACACAGCAGTTTTAAACAAAGTCCCTTCCATATGGACACATAAAAGAAACCTAATAATCAAAAAGAACAAAAATAAAACTACCCAGGCAGTACACTGAGGTACAAGTGGAGTGAATAAATAATACTCTAAATGAACAATTCGTTCACCACAGCATTTACCTATATGTGACACCCTCACACCAAACCACTGCATCCACTAAAAATAAACACCACACGTGCGACCACTGCCCCTCGAGTGCAACCGCCTGGGAAAACTTAAAGATAAATATCAGATAAATAATCAGATAAATCCCATCACATGGAGCCTCTTTCTGTGTCTGTATCTGTTCCCCGAATTTGGAAATCCAAAAAACGTCCAAACCCATCTAAGGTTAAAAATGTAATTGATGTTCAACAAATAAAAAAACGATATAATACAGATGAGCAAATGCTAAAGCTTGGGTTGCTGAATATTCGATCCCTTACTCCAAAAGCATTCATTGTTAATGATATGATTTCAGATAATAACCTAGATGTGCTGTGTTTGACAGAAACCTGGCTAAAACCAAACGATTACATTACTTTAAATGAGTCAACCCCACAAGATTACAGTTATAAACATGAATCTCGTCTTAAACGCAAAGGGGGAGGTGTTGCTGTAATTTATACAGCTCCCTCAGCTCCCTCCTACTTTCACTCACTCCTACGAGTCTACATCCCTACCAGAAGCCTACGATCGGCCAACGAGCGACGTCTCGTGGTTCCATCCCAGAAAGCCACAAAATCACTTTCCAGAACATTCTCATTCACAGTTCCATGCTGGTGGAACGCTCTCCCCTCCCTCATCCGGATTGCAGAATCCCTGACAACCTTCAAAAAACATCTGAAAACCCATCTCTTTCGTGAGCACTTAACCTCATAAAAAAATTTTTTTTTTACATTTAAAAAAAACCTCCCCTTTCCCTCTAAACCTCACTTATCGGGCTTATGCTACTCTGAATAATGCCTGAACTTTGTATCTTGAGCACTTCTTGCGCTGCTTTTTGCTTTTTGCCTCTTCATGATGACTCGCTTAATCTAGTCCTACTTTGTAAGTCGCTTTGGATAAAAGCGTCTGCTAAATGACTAAATGTAAATGTAAATGTAAATTTACAGTAATATTTTCAAAACCACTAAGAAATCAAGTTTTAAATATACTTCTTTTGAAGTGTTGGTGCTTAATGTAAAAATATATAGTGTAAACGATAAATCACGTATGAGATTTGTGCTGGCTACTGTATACAGGCCACCAGGGCACCATAAAGATTTTATCAAAGAATTTGCAGACTTTCTATTAGAATTAATATTGACTGCAGATAAAGTACTAATTGTTGGTGATTTTAATATACACATAGATAATGAAAAAGATGCATTGGGATTGGCATTTAAAGACATTGTAAACTCTATTGGAGTTAGACAACATGTGTCAGGACCTACTCATTGTCGTAATCATACTCTAGATCTAATATTATCACATGGAATAGATGTTGATGCCATTGAAATTCTGCAGCAGAGCGATGACATCTCAGATCATTATCTAGTCGCATGTAAATTAAATTTAGCCAAGGCTGCAAAGCCGACTCCGTGTTATAAATATGTTAGAACTATCACTTCTGCCACTAAAGATTGCTTTATTAATAATCTTCCTAATCAGTTTCATCATCTCAGCATCCCGGATAGCTTAGAAGAACTTGATATTGCAACAGAAACTTTTAACTCTCTCTTTTCCAGCACTTTAGACACAGTTGCTCCGTTGCGCTTAAAGAAGATTAAAGAAAATAGTCCAACGCTGTGGTACAACGAGCACAATCGGACCCTTAAGAGAGCAGCCAGAAAAATGGAGCACAACTGGAAGAAAACAAAACTAGAGGTATTTCGGATTTCATGGAAGATGAGCTCGATTACTTACAGAGAGGCTTTAAAAGCTGCTAGATCTGCTTATTTTTCAACCCTATTAGAAGAAAATAAACATAATCCTAGGTATTTATTTGAAACAGTGGCTAAACTAATGAAAAATAAAGCTTCAAGTCCAGAAGTTTCCAAGCAACACAGCAGTAATGACTTTATGAACTTCTTCCCTTATAAGATTGATAATATCAGGGACAAAATTATAACTATGCAACCGTCTACTACAGAATCGAATCAGGGAGTGCATTTTAGTCTCCCTGAGGAAAATTTTTATTCATTTATTGCTATAGGAGAGGAAGAATTTTGCAAACTCGTTAATTCATCTAAATCGACAACATGTATGTTAGACCCTATACCGACTAAGCTACTGAAAGAGATGCTCCCAGAGGTCATAGATCCTCTTCTTAATATCATTAATTTGTCTTTGTCTCTAGGATACGTACCAAAAACCTTTAAGCTAGCTATGATTAAACCGCTTGTTAAAAAACGCAACTTGATCCTACAGAATTAGTCAACTACAGGCCGATCTCGAATCTGCCTTTTCTGTCAAAGATACTAGAAAAAGCAGTATCCTCACAACTGTGTTCCTTTCTTGAAAGAAATTATATCTGCGAGGATTTTCAGTCCGGATTTAGACCGTACCATTGTACAGAGACAGCTCTCGTTAGAGTCACAAATGATTTGCTCTTATCATCTGATCGTGGTTGTATCTCTCTATTAGTGTTACTTGATCTTAGTGCTGCATTTGACACCATTGACCACAACATTCTTTTAAATAGACTAGAAAACTATGTTGGCATTAGTGGAATTGCACTAGCATGGTTTAAATCATACTTATCTGACCATTATCAGTTTGTAGCAGTAAATGAAGAGATGTCTTATCGATCACAAGTTCAGTATGGCGTACCACAAGTCTCAGTACTAGGACCGCTGCTATTCACTCTGTACATGCTACTGTTGGAAACTTTTCCTTCATCGAAGCAGAGACCAGGGGCCCGTTCTTCGTACGTCGCTAACTCACTTAGCTGGATTTGATTGTTGGGGATTTGGCATGATCTTGGATTGTTTGGTTCTTCGACGCTCATCCTGGACTTGCTGTCATAGCAACAGGTGCGCAATCTTAAACCTGCTCGGGAGCAGGCTTATTTCATGTTATCAGGATTAGACTGCGGCTTCATAAGCGGAGCTGATACGGGAAGTCCAGCGCAGCGCGATAGTGCACTCTCTGAGATATATATTTTTTCTCGTGACTCGTGAGATTGTCGTTTACATTATTAATTTGTTGGAAACGCACATTTATTTTCGACTTGTCGGAGTCGGGCTTTAACTACAGCACAAACTGTTTGCATTGCCCTAAGATTATTTGCGAGTGGCTCTTTCCTTTACACTATTGGAGATGCGGAGAACTTGATGGAAAGTGCTGTCTGTCGTGTCATTCGGAGTTTACCTGGCGCTTTTAGGTTTAAGAAACAGTTTTAGGTTTTTTTTGTGTGGAATTTCCAAGCCACTTAAGACCCAATGTTGTAAAGCATTTTTTTTAAAGGATTTTTTTTTATTTATTTTTTTTAGGCTGTCATAATTTTTTATGAAGATCATGCAATCATGACCATGGTCCATGCCGATTACAGTATATGTCACTCAGGCTTCACTAACGTGATTGGTAGACTATAGGCTATAGACTGCCATCAAGGCCTCAATAAGGGGATTATGTGAACCGAAAGGGGGTTCACAATGTAAATGTGCCGCCCAGTTACTATTGTGATTCTTAATATTCCAGATTAGTAATATTATATAAAAAAAAAAAAGAAGGCAATTGACTAAAATCTTCCATATCACAAATGTGAAAGCAAAATGGCCAGGATCTGTGCATGACTTAAGCATTTTCAGAGATTCACATTTATGCACATTATTTGAAAGTGGTAAGGAAAGTTCCACAATTAAATATCAAGCTCACTGTATTACATACACTTATGCTGATCCTAACAGAACTGCATTTTTTCATAGGTGATTATGACATGTTCCTGCCTGCAGACATGTGTTTTATGACCCCATTGACCCAAACCAGTTACAATGCAGCTCTTGCCAGGACAAGGGCACACAATGAAATGAACTTTGGCTAACTAAAGGGAAGATTTCAGTGTCTGAAAACTCTTGAGGGTTGCACACCTGACAGGGCCTGTGACATTGTTGCATGTGCCATATTACACAACATTGCCAAAAAAACACACTTTTCATTAAATGTTTAATAAAATACAAATATGCTTAGTTCCTTGAGTTTTATTTCAGTTGTTCTTTGTAAAGAAAAGCCAGTGGTCAAGTGCCTGCAACAAGAGATATTAGACACATGCCTCATGCAACAAATAAAAAGGAAAAGTTGGCTCTACACTGCCCACCTGTAGGCCTATGTCTCCTCTGTCTGTGCAGACTCTTCTGTAGGCCTTTCAGATGTGGAATCCTGCAACTTATATTGCAGCCATAAAGCATACAAGTATAAATTAAGTAAAGTTATTTATGCACTTGCAGTAGTTCCTCCATATGACAGTTATCTGAGAGGGTTTATTCACTGTCCAGTGCAATGGAAACAAATGGACATTATAAAGTCTTATACTTTATTTATTTTGGAAAGTTAGAAAATGTCCACTTACTGCACATATTTCAGCCACCACTTTCTTGGGAACAGATACAAGTGTTAATATTTTTACATTAACATAAGTTTATCAGTTTTCACTTTCACAAGTCAAAGCAATTCATCATTACTCAAGATTTAACAGTTGAAATGACTATATGGCCTTCATTTAATGCAGCTAAAATTATTTTACAGTGTAGGCTACTAAGATCTTTTCTTTTCTCAGCCTTTTTCTTGGTTGCTTTTATAATCAGACAACCATTTATTTAACAGTGCCTTTTATAAAAGAGACTATAACAAAAAATACCATTATGTAGAATATTTTTGTACTTCACTTTTATTTGTTCCCATGTTCTAGTGTGGTGACTCTGACATTACAATGAACAAAGTAATTATGCAATTATTAAAATACAAAAATATAGGCTAATAAGTGATAAAAACATCTAACATGGCCACTTCTAACGGATTTAAATTGTCTGCTACTTTTTGCCAGCCCTCTCTCCTGGCTTTTGCAGACTTTGAGGTGTTCCCTGGCGTTTTAATTAAACATTAAAATTCCGAATAAACTTTGACTATTAGTTCTTGCTCTGCTAAGGAGAAAAACTGAGCGCGCTCTTTGGCCACGCCCACGCCCACGCTGAGCAGCCAATAGCAGCGTTGCTGATCAATGTTTCTACTATCGATACATATCCCCTTTTAACCAGCGCATGAACGCGCAATTATCTCAGATGACTCAAACCAGCTATACTAATCATATCCGGCAAGTGTGTTCGAAGAACCGAGTTAGCCAGATCATGATTAGCACGATGATGTCATCTTGGATGTCTCATTTGATCTCGGATGTTTTAAGCAACGTACGAAGAACGGGCCCCAGGAGACGTTGGGATATCTTTCAAACAGAAGTTACTCTTTATTGAGAACTCGCTGTGCGTCGCTGTAGTCATCCAAGTCACGTCTAACTAAGGAACGTTGCCTTGCAATTTATATACATTTAAGGGGAGGGATTTACATTGAGGTTGAACAAAGCATGTAAATGAAGTAGCCTACATGAGTCAGCTCGTTTACAGAGATTTCCTGATCTCATCAGCATAACAGTGACATTCACATGCATAAATGCTAATCCAATCAGCCTGACAATATCACCCATACCTTCACATTATCATAGCTTAACTTGGGACAATGATACTGTTCAGGAGGTGCATAAAGACAAAAGACAAAAGGTTAATGTCAGACACCTGGATTGCTTGACTTAATCTTCTTTGAATATCATCATCTATGCCTCAAATGCTAAATTCAGTCTACTAAACTTTATCAGTTTATATACTATTGTATTGGAAACCTAAATTAAACATTTAATAAATTTGTAATATAACAGTTCCCCCTTTGAGAGTTCTAATAACTCTCACAAAATACAAATTTAGACACTTAAAAGTTCATTCTTGTAACTTGTGATCGTTACAGGCACATAGCACATGCTCTGTGTTGATTTTCTGTAATTGCATGTTGACACAGAAACAAACATGCAATTAGGGTCCGTGAAATTCTTACGGGTAATAGTCTTTTCTGGTTGGAACTGTCATTTTCTCGTGAGAGGCGCGAGTCATTTGTTAAATGAAACACTTGATACTGTGGACGCATAGATAGTACGCCAGTAGGAGAAACAACAGCAGAATTGCTATTTCCTTGATCCACAGCCAGGGTTTACCTAACAAGTTTCCGAACCATGAAGAATTATCTTCAGTCATCTTGTGTAATTTTTCTGAAAGATCAATAATGTCTTGTTGGATTTTGTTCAAGTTCTCTGTTGGATCCATTAACCTGGTGCAGCACTCAGGGGCGATAATGGTGCAGGCTCCCCCTTGCGTTGCAAGAATGAAATCCAACGCCACTCTGTTCTGTAAGATCATTATCTTGTGCAAAGCAAGAGTGTTTGTGATGTTACCCAGGGCCAAAGCCGTATCATTGGCCAATTTCTGTACAGAATTCGATAAGCTTCTGACTTGATCAAGGGCCTGCATGACACCATAAGACGGGATTAATGCTCCAAGAATTCTTGACCACCATGTTTGTGCACAAGTGAGTCCTAGAATGCAGCCATCTTCTTTGTTTGTGGTAGGAGCTGAATTTTGTAGATGTAGAGGGGGGGTGCCACCCATGGGTTTTCTGCTCCTACTGAAGGCGGGTGTGGCATGCAAACATTCTTTTCAGCAAACAAGGCATTTTTTGACATATTCATCAGCTCTAAGAATATGTTGTTTCTGGAGTCTACACTTTGTGCGATGTCCATAATGGTACGGCAATCTTGATCATGTTGATGGATGACTGAAGGTTCCGTATGTGAGTCTCTGCGTTGTGTATTTTTTTCTTTTTCTTTTGTGATAGTTGGCTCGGCAGTGGGTCTAGTTGTTTTCTAGAGGTTGTGGCTTCATACGCAGTTGTGGAGGTTGGTGCATATGGGTCTCGGGACAGCCATCAAGTGGTATCTGCACAGAGGAAGAAAGAAAACAAAAGACGACAGAGCAGTATTTGTTCAAACACTAGGGTTGTATCCTTTTCCGAGTCTGCTAATGTTGTTCCTTCTTTCCCTATTTCTTAATTCCTGCGACACCTAAAGAACAGTGAGGAAAGGATGGACTAGTGGATGGGGAAAGCCTATGAGGTAATCTTCACCGCAGGGTTGGCCCCCGAAGCCTGTTGCATTCAGTTCTTCCCTGGGCTCCTCACTGGTCCGTGTCCTATCCTATCCCTGTAGGTGGGGGAACAACTTTACAGTGTGACACATGAGTCCAGGTTTTCCTTCCCTGACACAATACTGCAGCTGCTGTAATCAACATCACTTGATGTGGTCCGTGCCACTTAGGCTCTAATGGCTTGTTTCTGAATGACTTCATCATGACTCATTGACCTGGGATGATTGTGTGTCCATCTTCTGGTAGAGTCTGCCAACAAGACTCAACTCTCTCTTTGGCACTCTGTACTGCCTTTGTGAGGTTTTCACAGTAAGCAATCAGTGTCATAATTCAGGGGCGGAAGCAATATGCAAGTAAACTCCTTTATTGTTGGTCAGAAGACACATCAAAAACACACGGGTGGGCTGGTGGCGCAGGGACTTGATGGTCAGCGTGGAGGTGAAGACAGGTGACGGTGAATCCAGTGAAGTGAACATCCAACACGACGAACACCACGAAAACACCGAACAGGACACGATCTGGAACTGGAACAGGAACTGGAACCGGAAGAGCAGACGACGACAACACACTGAGGACACCAAAACCAACGATCTGACAGGGAAAGGAGAGTGCGATGAGTTTATATAGCAGAGATGATTGATGGTAGCTGATGAGGGGAATGAGATCAGGTGGAGTGCTGATCAACTGAACGAGCAGCCACGCCCACTCACACACACCCACACACACAAAACAACAAATACACGAGACACGAAGAAACCAGTGAATTCATGAACCGTGACAGTACCCCCTCTCCTAGGAACGCCTCCTGGCGTCCCCAGACTCCCTTACCTGTCGATTGTAATCATCGATAAGAGAGTGATCCAGGATGTCTCTGGCAGGAACCCAACTCCTCTCCTCCGGACCGTAACCCTCCCAGTCCACCAAGTACTGGAATCCGCGTCCCCTCCGCCTTGAGTCCAGAATGCGATTAACCGAATACGTAGGTTCCCCTTCTACGAGACGCGGCGGGGGGGGAACCGGGACGGGCGGATTAAACTGAGAACGAAACACGGGCTTGATTTTGGAAACATGGAAGACGGAATGAATCCTCCTGTACACTGGAGGGAGTTTGAGGCGGACTGCCACCGGGCTAATGATCTTGGTGACAGTGAATGGGCCAATAAATTTGGGAGCTAGCTTATTAGAGACGGAGCGGAGAGGAATGTTCTTAGTAGAAAGCCACACTTTTTGACCAACGACGTATACGGGAGGCTTAGACCGGTGGCGATCGGCTTTAGCCTTGGTGCGCGCTCCCGCTTGGAGTAGAGTCTCGCGGGCTCTAGTCCAAGTGTGGCGACACCTCTGGACAAAGGCGTGAGCGGAGGGGACCGCGACTTCGGATTCCAGACTAGGAAAAATTGGTGGCTGGTAACCTAGACTACACTTAAACGGCGATAGGCCCGTAGATGATACTGGTAACGAATTGTGGGCGTACTCCACCATTGACAGTCGTTGGCTCCATGAGGAAGGATTCTTGGAGACCAAACATCGCAACGTTCTCTCCAAATCCTGGTTGGCTCTCTCAGTTTGGCCATTGCTCTGGGGATGAAACCCTGAGGACAGACTAACAGTCGCACCCAGTAATCTACAAAATTCTTGCCAAAATTTGGACACAAATTGGGGTCCTCTGTCGGAGACCACGTCTGTCGGGAGGCCATGTAGCCGAAAGACGTGGTCAACGACTGTTACCGCTGTCTCCTTGGCTGAGGGTAATTTGGGCAAGGGAATGAAATGGACCGCCTTCGAGAATCGGTCCACCACGGTCAAAACTACCGTGTTACCCTGAGAGGGTGGGAGGGCGGTGATAAAATCTAGAGCGATGTGGGACCAGGGTCTCGAAGGGATCGGCAGCGGTTGAAGGAGCCCATCTGGGGTTCGATTGGAAGTCTTACCAGTGGCACAAACTGAGCAAGCCAAAACAAAACTGTGAACGTCACGAGCCATACGTGGCCACCAAAATCGTTGCTTAACTAAAGACGTGGTACGACTGACTCCTGGATGACAAGCCACATTGGAACAATGACCCCACTGAATGACGTTGGACCGTAATTGCTCTGGCACAAATAACCGGTTCGGTGGACAACCGGGCGGAGGCGTTACCCCTTCTAAGGCCGTTCTGACCTTCGATTCGACCTCCCATGAGAGTGTGGAGACAATTAGGGACTCCGGAAAAATGCACTCGGGAGTAGACGGGCGATCGGAATGGTCAAAAATACGTGACAAAGAATCGGGCTTGATGTTTTTGGAGCCCGGGCGGTACGAGAGAGTAAAGTCAAAACGTCCGAAAAAAAGTGCCCACCGAGCCTGCCTAGAGTTCAATCTTTTAGCGGTTCTAATGTATTCCAGATTCTTATGATCAGTCCATACGATAAAAGGTACCCCCGACCCTTCTAACCAGTGACGCCACTCTTCCAATGCTAACTTGACTGCCAACAACTCTCTGTTACCAATATCATAATTACGTTCGGCAGGGGACAAACGATGAGACAAAAACGCGCACGGATGCATTCTGTCGTCTGTAGGAGAACGTTGGGATAACACTGCACCTACCCCCACCTCTGACGCGTCGACCTCCACCATGAACTGACGTGATGGATCAGGGGTAACTAGGATGGGGGCTGAAACAAAGCGGCCTTTCAGTTTGGCAAACGCAGCCTCGGCTGCGTCTGACCACCTGAACGTAGTTCTGGGGGAGGTCAAGGCGGTCAGAGGTGAGGCTAGTTGGCTGAAATTGCGAATGAACCGCCGGTAAAAATTGGCGAACCCCAGAAACCTCTGTAGGGCCTTACGGGAATCTGGACTTGGCCAATCCACCACAGCCTTAACCTTCTCAGGATCCATACGCATCCCCTCAGACGACACAATGTACCCTAAGAAAGGAACAGACTGTGCATGAAAAGCGCATTTCTCCGCCTTGACAAAAAGACCATTCTCTAGCAGCCTCTGAAGCACTCGTCTGACGTGCTGAACATGTTCCTGGAGAGACGAAGAAAAAATCAATATGTCATCCAGGTAGACATAAATGAACTGATCGACCATGTCTCTCAGCACGTCATTGACGAGTGCCTGGAAGACCGCTGGACTATTGGACAGCCCGAAAGGCATAACCAAATATTCAAAGTGCCCCCTGGGGGTGTTAAAAGCAGTCTTCCATTCATCCCCCTTCCTGATGCGGACCAAATGATAAGCGTTACGTAAGTCCAGTTTTTGAAGACCGACGCTCCCTGCAACCTCTCGAAGGCTGAAGACATCAACGGCAAAGGATAAGTATTCTTTACCGTGATGTTATTCAACCCTCGGTAATCAATGCAAGGTCGCAGAGAACCGTCCTTCTTCCCCACAAAAAAGAACCCCGCCCCCGCAGGAGAAGAGGAAGGTCGGATGAATTTGGATGCCAGAGAATCAGAAATATATTTCTCCATGGCCTCCCTCTCGGGAATGGATAGAGAGTAAAGCTTGCCCTTAGGCGGAGACGTACCTGGCAGTAGATCTATTGCACAGTCATAGGGACGATGCGGAGGGAGAGAAGCAGCCCGAGACTTACTGAACACTTCCTTCAGGTCCAGATACTCCGTGGGCACGTTTGACAAATCCACTGCCTCCTCCTGAAAAGCAGAAACAATAACAGACGGACAAGCAGACACAAGACAGGACTCATGACAAAAACTGCTCCACTCCAACACTGATCTCTGCTGCCAGTCAATTTTGGGGTTATGCTTGATTAGCCAGGGGTGACCGAGAACAACAGGTGCAAGGGGGGAGTCCAGGATGTAAAATGAGGTAGTCTCTGTGTGATTTCCGGATACTGTAAGTGTAATGGGTCCAGTGGTGAATGCAATGGTGGGAAGGGCTTGACCATTGAGGGCGTGAACAGCAATGGAACGGGTGAGTGGTAACAGGGGAACGTGAATCTTGTGAGCAAATGTGTAGTCCATGAAGTTACCCTCTGCCCCGGAATCCAAAAGTGCAAGACAGTCGTGAGTGTTGGCTGACCATCTAAGTCTTACCGGGAGGAGAGTTGATGTTGATGAGGTCTTCTCAGCGGAGATCCCACCCGACAGTAGCCTCAGATTTACTGCCGGGCTTGCCCCTTTTACCGGGCAGTTGTAAGCGAAGTGACCAGCAGTCCCACAGTACAGGCAAAGGCCCTGGGATCTCCGCCTTTCCTTCTCCTCCCGGGAAAGCCGAGCTCGCCCGACCTGCATGGGCTCGTGATCGTAGACGGGGCTGACCGCGTCCCCGCCGCTGGCTTGCGTGGTCTCCACGGTGGTTGAAGCCCGAACCGGTAACTTCATCCGTTCAACACGAGAGAGACGAGAATCCACGCGAAGCGCCAGGTCGATGAGTCCGTTGAGTGTAGCGGGTAAATCCAACGCGTAGATTTCTCTCAGGACGCGGTCAGCCAGCCCATGCAGGAACATGTCCCACTGCGCTTCCTCGTTCCATTGACACTCAGCCGCCAAGGTCCGGAACTCAATGGCATAATCTGATACGGATCTGCTTCCTTGCTTGAGATCCGCCAGGGTTCGTGCTGCTTCTCTTCCCGCGACCGCGCGGTCAAACACCATCTTCATCTCGGCGGCGAGTGTCTGGAACGAGGCACAACACGGATCTTGATTCTCCCACACCGCCGTCCCCCACAGAGCTGCCCTCCCAGTCAGCAGTGTGAGTACGAATGCCACTTTGCTTTGTTCTGTGGCAAATGTTCTGGGTTGCAGAGAGAAATGCATAGTGCAGCGTGTTAGAAAAGCTCTGCAAAAATTCGGCTCACCACTGTAGGGTTCAGGGACCGGTAGACGGGGTTCTGACTGGGAGGCGCTTGATGGTGGAACTGGGGGAGCGGCCGGTGTGGGTGGTGGCGCAGTGGGAGCTCGTAGATGTTGAAGCTGCTGGGTGAGCTCGGACACCTGCGCCACGAGAGCTTGAATGGCCCGACCCGACTCCGTAGATGTCCTCTCTTGAGCCTCTATCCGAGAAATGGTTACTCTGATGAAGTCATCAAGCGAAGAGGATCCACTTGCTGCTCCCATCGTATGGTCAGATCGTTCTGTCATAATTCAGGGGCGGAAGCAATATGCAAGTAAACTCCTTTATTGTTGGTCAGAAGACACATCAAAAACACACGGGTGGGCTGGTGGCGCAGGGACTTGATGGTCAGCGTGGAGGTGAAGACAGGTGACGGTGAATCCAGTGAAGTGAACATCCAACACGACGAACACCACGAAAACACCGAACAGGACACGATCTGGAACTGGAACAGGAACTGGAACCGGAAGAGCAGACGACGACAACACACTGAGGACACCAAAACCAACGATCTGACAGGGAAAGGAGAGTGCGATGAGTTTATATAGCAGAGATGATTGATGGTAGCTGATGAGGGGAATGAGATCAGGTGGAGTGCTGATCAACTGAACGAGCAGCCACGCCCACTCACACACACCCACACACACAAAACAACAAATACACGAGACACGAAGAAACCAGTGAATTCATGAACCGTGACAATCAGGGCATCTGAGGCAATGTGTACATCAGCATTTCTAAGATCAATCACACCTGGCATCTGCATCGGGCGTCCAGTAATAATCTCATGAGGGCCCAGTCCTACTGATCTGTTAGGTGACACTCTCATACTACACAGTACTGCTGGCAGTGCTTCGACCCATGGTACTCCTTCCTTCCATTTTGCTTAGCCTGGTTTTGATTGTTCTGTTCGATCGTTCAACCTGTCCTGATGCTTGTGGCCTATATGGGCAGTGAAGATTCCACTTAATCTTCAACATTCTAGACACTTCCTTGACTACCTGTCCTGTGAAGTGTGTACCTTGATCTGAGTCAATGCAATCTGGTAATCCCCATCGAGGTATGAAATCAGTGACAAGACATTTAGCAGTATGTGCAGCTGTAGCACGCCCTGTTGGATAAGCTTCTATCCATTTTGAGAACTTGAGAACTAGTTCTGCAGCTTGAGCTGAAAAAAATATCTGGAAGACGACCTGAAGCTACCACTTCAGTGGTGGAAGTTACTGCATAACCTGCTTGTCTGTTACCTTCAATGACTTGAGCTGAACCATCAACAAACAACTCAAATTCTGAATTCTCTAAGGGAGTTTATTTTACTTCACTCGTAGGTGTGTATGTAAGCGTAACACAATCGTGAGTCATTTCTCCTTCATCCTTTAACACAACTTCAGTCATTGCAGACATCATACATGAGGATGGGTTCGTGACTGGCGCATGCTATAAAACAATGTTCGGGGCTGTGAGGGTAGTTAACCAATTTACCCAACGGGAGGAGGTGACAGAAGTGACTTTTGCTTGATTCATTAGTGCGGACACTGCATGAGGGCATTTTACGTTTACAGTCTGACCTAACACCATTACTGATGAAGCCTGTGCTGTAGCATAACATTTAAGGCTGTGAGTCTACTTAACCAGTGTCCCCCAAAGGAAGGCTGAGACAGTCACTTTCCTTTTGTTCTATTAAACAAAAATAAGTCTTTCATCTTTGTTGTAAGTTACTGGGGAAATTAAGCACTAACAGCCCAAATGGTTAACACCTCAACAAGCTGCCCCACGAGTTTAATGACGAGGGGAGTGGCTGCTTCAGAGTAGCAAGCAGACTGAGTAGAAGCTGAGTAACATTGTTAACTTCTCTAAAGTTATTTTCGTTTTTCCTACTCTCTTTTCTCCAATGTCCATGCTTACCACAGTAATAACAACTGCCCTCTCTCTTATGACATTTGCATTTCTGTTGATTCTCTGTGTTGACCTTAAAGGATGCTGCTGCAATTTTTACTCTTGCCTTGACATCAGAGTCTCTTTCCCAAGTAGCTAACCTATCCAAGTTGTTTTGCAGGGTTCTAGTGGACCATGTGAAGTCTAAGAAAGGCAGTGCCTTTCTATGTTCTGACAAAAGACCATCAAACCATGTGCGAACAAGGGGACCATTATCATCTAGCACCTTCTCTGAAGTGTCAGCTATCCCACTGTATGCTGCAGCTGACTGACAAAATCTTTCAGTGTACTCACTGACAGTTTCATCCTTCTTCTGTACACAACTAGTGATCTTTGACCAGTCCACTTTTGGTCCAACAATGTGCAACACTCTCAGAACTCCCTCTCTCAATTTATCTTTTCTGGCATGTTGTAAATCAGAATTGTTTACAGCACTTTCAAAATCATTGAATTCTGATTCAGTCAGGATCTGCGATATTAGCTGGGTGACTTCAGCTTGAGACATATCATAGAGCCACATCTTTCTTGACAACTCTCTCCTAAACTCAGAAAAATTGATATGCACTGATGGCAAACTCTCAGAAAGTCTCTCTATGTCTTTAGGACCTAAAGTTGTATTGACTGCTTGTAACTGCAGTATGGGCGTTGCAGATGGAACTGTATAAACCCCTTTTCCCCTACTCTGAGCCTTTTGTCTTGCTCCACACACTTCAGCTGCATTAACATCTTTATTCATCAATCCAGCATTGACATTGTCCTCTATTCTATAGAAAAACTGTAAGTCAGTATAAGTTTCATCTGACTTTTGTTCTTCTGAGTCACATTTGGTTGAGGCCTTGTTATAGCCCACCTTTTTCGTGAAACAGGACACTTGAGTGTGCAATTGTTTGTTCTGTTCATTTAACTTACCAATACAACAAGCTTGTTCTTGTGCAATGGATAAGCTAAATTCTCTGTGGCAGCAGATAATGCCTTTTATGTTTTTCTTCCTGATACATGCACCCAACACCTTCTTGCAATCTTCAATAGACCATACTTTTTCTGGGTGAATGCCAAATTTCTTTGTCAAATCCAATCTGACTGACTCAGTCACTATGGTGTCCACGTGCTCTCCTAACAATGACTTAAATTCACTGTCTGTACATAAAGGGGTAGCTAGTCCACCTTTCTCAGTTGTTGGAACCAGACTAGCATTCCTTCTAACCATTTTGTGATGTTTTCCTGACATGGTACTTCCCTGACAAAACAGAGGATAAACCTTCTCTAGCAACGTAGAGGATAAACTAGTCTGTTAAACAACCTTCCCTGATTAGACAGTGTATAACGAATATTAACATGTAATGCTAATCTTCCCTGCCTGAACAGAGGATAAATTTAATCTCTAAAAGAAAACTTTAGAGGATAACTTAGTTAACCAAACCCTACAGCTGTCTGTTAACTCTTCTCTGACGGCGCAGAGGATAACACATTTGTACTGGTCTTAAAGGTTATTTTGGATAGAGTGGCACTCACCAACCCTTGGTTGTACAGAAAGATTCAGTCTGGAACTCAGTCAGATCTTTGTTGAGTTTGAAATTTCAATCTGGATTCAGAAGATTCAGTCTGGAACTCTGTCAGATCTTTGTTGAGCTTGAAGTTTCAATCTGGATTCAGGTGAGTAGCTCTATCTGGGTCACGGCACCAAACTCAACTGACGCAGTCATACAGCAAGCCAAGGCGCCAATCAGAACAGAACGAAAATGGAGAGTTGATCAAGTCCATCAGGCCAGGCCAGGGTTTCCATCAGTCAACTGAAGCATCAGGAGAGAGTCGGGTGGTTGCAACAGGGCACGGAAGGACTGGGGTGGCCCAAAATGTCCCCCAAATCCTCAGAGAAAGAGAAGGAAAAGAGCTTGTGATCTCAGAAGTCATCAGAATGGAGGATAAATCTTTAAAAATCAGAGCTGTGAGCCAGCAGAAGGAAGAAAGGAAGGTGGACAAATCCTCTTGGGAGGCAGTCAACCATAAGACTATAACTTGGGCTGACACGTTGAAGGTTCCACAGGCTAGGCTAAGCTTCCTTATTAGTTCCACATATGACATCCTTCCAAGCCCCCACAATATTCAGCTCTGGTATGACTCAGAGACAACCTGCAGTCTATGCAGTGCCCAAAATCCCAGCCTACAGAACATTTTGACTAGCTGTAAAGCTGCTCTGACCCAAGGCTGGTACAAGTGGCACCATGATCAAGTGTTTTGAAAACTGGCAGAGTTGTTGGAGGAACGAAGACTCAAAGCTAATAGAGCTAATCCATCATCTTTCAAACCACAAATGTGCTTTGTCAGGCAAGAAGAAAACATCAGCAAGAGAGAATGGTCCATTCTGAAACCTGGATGCAAATGTCAGAAGAGAGTTGATCTCAACCAGCAGCTCAAGTTTCCATCCGATATAATAACAACCTGTCTGTGGCCAGACATCATCCTGTGGTCCATCTCTGCCAAGACAGTAATCATGGCAGAGCTCACAGTACTGTGGGAAAAGATAATGGAGTACAAATGGAGAAAAAATTAGAAATATAGCGAACTATAGTGGCAGCGTGTACTGAAACAGGGTGGAAATCATGTATCTGCCCTGTTGAAGTCAGATGCAGAGGCTTTGTTGGTAAATCCACTCAACAGCTGTTGAAGAGGTTTAGAATTACTGGATCAAAGTAAAAGGCGGCACTCAGGGAACTGGCTGAGTAGGCAGAAAGGGAGCTTCTGGTTATGGCTCAGAAGGAAAGACCCCAGGTGGGGAAAGGATCATAAGGCCAGCCACAGGGAGCAGTAGGGAGACTTCCCTTCTGCTTCCCCATCACCCAGAGATGTTCTGAGATTAATGGGCCGAAACACCTTCAAAAAGTCACCGTTGAATTTGAAGAAACATATCAAGGTAAGTTACAAATATAATCACAAATCACACCAGTTTGAGCTATCAGTAACCCTAGCTAACTAGCTACCCACGGTTCATGACATGCTCACTTAACGTTAACTAGCTGGCTATCATTAAGGCTGTGTCACGCTGAATGGTGTTTTTGACCGATCACTAATGTCAGCTTTCTCTTATTTTATGACATAGCCTACTGTTGCCAAATATAAATCGTAGACCATGTCTCCTTTCGTGTTGCTTAATCACATGCCCGTTTTTATAGTGTAGTGTTTTATAGGGTAATGGTATTGATTGACACTGACATAACTAATGCAGGGGTTTTCCTGCACTGAAATTGTTTTGGCGGCCACCAAAGTGAATTTTTGTCCCGCCAAAGCCTTATTTGATCGGTGAGTGATATAGAATAAAATGACTGCTGCACTTGACAGGGCGGAAATAAGAACGAGCAGAGAGAGAAAGAGGCCCGGCCACACCCGCGCGCACTCACCATCTTAAAACAACACGAGCGCTGTCTTGCACTCAAATTGCTCTCTATTTGTTAACATAGTTAATGCACTGTGAAGTAACATGAACAAACAATGAACAACTGTATTTTTATTAACTAAGATTAACAAAGATTAATAAATACAGTAACAAATGTATTGATCATGGTTAGTTCATGTTAGTTATTAGCCTAATACATAAACTAATGTAATGTTAACAAATCAAACCATATTGTAAAGTGTTACAAACAAATCATTTACTCAGAACACCTCTTAAAATGAGAATATAAGTGTGCTTACCCCATTTTTTTTAGTAAGAGTGGTTAGCAAGATTTAACCTTAATGAACTACAGTATTTTCAGGTTATTTATATGACAATGTGTAGAATAATTACCTAAAAAAATAATTTAGCCTAGTTTAGACTGGAGTGAGGTGAAAACAGAAAAAAAGTGCAAAGCAAGTTGTTGTTAGCTAGCTGTTAATGTTATTCAATTGTATATGGTAGAAAATTAGACTATTAGTCAAAATAAACTTTTTGGTAATGAAACCAAAGTGCTGACAACAAACAAAGCATCTCAACTAGTCTGCATCTCAAGTGGTCTTCGCGCACTCCCGTTTCTCATGATGCATGGTTGGTTGTATCAAGTTAGGCCTACAGGGTTTTGCAAGTAATGGCAGAGAGTACTAGAGCACCAGCAATGAAGGATCTTTGGTTATGGGGTTGCTTGCTTAAGTTTTTTGATATAGAATTAGGGTGGATAACTGACTTTAATTGATTTAATTTTGCTTTTAGCAATAGTGTCACAGCAGTTACTACACTCACCTATAATGTTGCTCATGGAATACTTCTGTGAAGGTAAAACTATATATATTTTTGTCTCTTTTCAGAGCGAGCTTGACTGCCACTTGAGTAGATACAAGGAACTCACATCTGCAAAGCGAAAGAAGAAGACTGCGATTCCTTCCCCCTCCATCAAGCAGCCCACATTAATGTGTAGCTGGACCATGATGCCCCAGAGATCCATCGACAAGGCAATCATGAAGTATGTTGTCCGAGGACTTCAGCCTTTCAACATTGTAGAGCAAGAAGCTTTCCGCGACTTTGTGTTAGACCTGGTGCCAAACAGCAAAATAATGACAAGAATCACACTCACATCTATGATTGATGATGCTGCCAAACAGATGAAGATCAAGATTATTGAGGCCATGAAAACTGTTGACCACATCAAAACAACCACTGACTGCTGGTCAGCCAGGAGGCGTAGTTTCTTTGGGGTCACAGCTCACTGGCTGGATCCTGAAAGTTTAAAAAGGTGCTCAGTGTCCCTGGCCTGTAAAAGATTAAGAGGCTCTCACACTTTCGACCTTCTGGCAAATGCACTTAATGATATCCATGCTGAGTTATTCGGGGGAAGATAGTCAGAACAACAACGGACAATGGCTCCAACTTCATTAAAGCCTTCAAAGTCTTCGGTGAAGATGGAAATAACAATGCTGGTACTCTAGTTCAAGAGGAAGAGGAGGAGGAAGAAGAAGCAGACAAAGATGAGGAGGAGGGTAGAGTTTGTCGATGTATCTTCACTTTTGGTTGAGGATGATGGTTTTGAGTTCCAGCTCCCGAAGCACCAGCGTTGTGCATGCCACATTCTTAACCTAATAGCCACTATAGCCTAATGTCCAATGACGTGTACAAGAAATTTTACTACTCAACATTTGGCAAGTGCAATGCACTTTGGAATAAGTGTTCAAGATCCTCAGCAGCAGCTGAAATTGTGGAAGATGCTTGCTCCCTCCAGCTTGTGCGACCGAATGCAACAAGGTGGAACTCTGTGTTCATGGCTGTGGAGAGACTGCTCAGTTTAGTGAAAGAAAAGGGAGAGGCAACAATGAGAGTTTTCTGCACAGATTTGAAGGTTCCAATGTAAGTTTAAAAATGTTTCATGTGGTACTCTTTCTGTCAAACTCAATTCTGATCCATATTGTCTACTTGTACAACATTGAATTGAATGATTAACATTGAATGATGTACCAATCCATTGCATGAAAAATGATCCGATCATGTAGCAATGCTGTTTTTTTTTTTTTGTCTCTTATTGTTTATATGTTCTTGTCTTCATCACAGGTTTAATCCAGCTGAACTTGCATTCCTGTCAGAGTATGCTGCTGTCATGACTCCAGTCGCCCAAGCAACTAACATTTTGCAAGCTGAAACCAATGTCTAGATGGGGTGGCTGCTCCAAACCGTCAAGCTCCTGAAAATCAAGCTGAACAGGATCAAGCTACCGCTGAAGTACTGCAAGCCGCTTGTGGATGCCTTGCAGGTGGGCATTGAGAATCGCTTTGGTCCTATGATGGAAGACCCAGAGCTGGTGGCCGCTGCTATTCTGCTTCCGAAATTCAAGACAAATTGGACACAGGAAGATGAGACAATCAAAATAGGTAAGAAATAATAGTGTATGGGTGCATTTGTGTGTATTTTACCAATTTGCAATCATAAGTCACACATACAGTACCGCTCAAAAGGATTACTTTGAATTTTCTTTTTTTCTTTTTTATGGAAACACACATGAGCTTGTCCTGCATAGAAAATATAGCAAACATACCTATAAAAAGGGCATTATGAAAGGGATTTTAAAAAGGGATTTTAGAGTAAGAAATTATGTGGTATGGCAGCCAAGCCTTCCTGTCTAAGGTCTGCCAGGCTGTAAATGCTGCAAAAGGCTTTTTGTTTAAAGGAATTATTTGAAGTATAAAGTCGTAATTTCCATTAAAATCATTATCTTTCTGACAATGTAATCATGTCAAATCTGTGGCTACTGTCATGATGGGTTGAAACTATTGTTTATAACACACTCTTATTTTCACTCTTACACTCTTATCTTGACTTGCTCAAGTATTTTCCAGCTATGTGCAAGTTGTCTGTTAAGTTAAACACACCCCTTCCCTTCCTGACAAAAGATTTCTAACTTCCTTAGGCCATGTCCACACTAATACGTTTTCGTTTGAAAACGTATATTTTTCTCTCCGTTTTGGCCTTCCGTCCACACTGAGATGAAAACAAAGCTTTTTTGAAAACACACTCCAAAGTGGATACATTTGAAAACGCCGTTTTCACGTTGTAGTGTGGACTGTGAAACCGGTGATATTTAAAAATGATGACGTAAATTTAGTCATGTGACGCATATTGTACCAATAGATATTCATGTTTATACCAGTATTGTGCCTGTTATGTGCTATTCACTTTCGCACTGTTGCTAAAAATATTCTACATTGCACACTCTTCATATCACAGTCCTGCAAAGATGACAGAATTTACTCACATTTGCTGTCCTGCGGCAATACATGAGAGCAGTTGCGTTTTAGACCAAACATATGGTGACTGCATGCGACCTGGACCGCATCAGTGAATAGTGAGATATTTTACTAAATAAAATTATCCTGTCAGAAGATCCTGTATTTATTTTTCCATCTGAATCATATCAGTGATCTTTTGTGGGGGTTTACGCATGCACAGTAAGGTGAATTTAGTGTTTTCAGGCGTTTTTCAAAAGTTTCTCTTCCACACTGAAACGTCCGAAAACGCCTGAAAATGCTAGTGTGGACAGAGAGCGTTTATAAACGAAAACGCCGTTTTCAAATGTATCCGGATTAATGTAGACGTAGCCTTAATATGACTGCTTTATGCATACGAGTTTAAGAAGGGAATAAGCTGTGGAGAAAAAAAAGCACAAGCAGGGAAGAGAGAGGAGGGATGCTTTAAAGGGGAAGGGGCATATTTTATCTGTTTTTGTTTACAAAGAGTTAAACGTACAGTATGGGATTTTTTTCTCCACTAGGGGTCGCTAACCTATTTACAATAACAAAGGCGTAGTTTGATGACGCAACATTTGCTAAGAATTATGGATCTTGTCGTCAACGTCAAGCCGACCGATCTAATAATGTTTATGAATGACTGAATACATCAATGCTTTTATCATGACTGTGATATGAAGCAGTTCGGGATTGCTAAGAGACAGCTATCAGCTCCAAACGTGACGCGAGTCCCGCTGATATAAAAGGAATATGGACATTTCATTCTACCGAACTACACGCAGAATTACTACTCACAGGTCAGTTTATTAGACAAATTAAACTTGTGAGGTAACGCAGCGCTGTTTCACTTGGTCTAACATTACACTAGCACACTAAACTGCATTTAAATGTGTTGAAATGTATGTGTTAGTCTGTCTGTATGAGACTAGCAGTAAACTAGATCAAAATTAGAATAACAGACATTTTATCATTGTTTAACTATATAACATTGATTAGTTTTATGTAAATGTGCTCACCTGTTTAATAAAGTACATGTAGAAGCGGTCGAAGTCTCGGACGTGGAGCTCTCGTTTATATACTGTCTATGGGAGCTCTCGGCATCTCGAAAACACCGCGCTGATATTGATTCTCGTTTTAGTTCACCTTTTTTTATCCAAAGTCTGCTTGCCATGGTCCATAATGTTTGAACGAAACAACAACAGCGTGCAGATAGACATTGCGAACTACAGTGGTCCACGTCTATCGTCTTGGTTACTATCAGAGGGCTCTGGTTCATAGCTCTGGTTACCATGGCAGCACGAGCAGAAACCAGGGACAACGCGGATATGACGCCATTGACTGCGACAAAACGGAAATAAAGAAACTTCGAATTAAATTAAAATTTCTCCTGGTTTGAAAGTTGTTGGAAACAGTCGGGATAATGTAAGTACACAACTAAAAAAAATATATAACATAAATATAGTGATTTTTGCTATTTTTAAAGCAAAAAAGTTACATATTGTGCCTTTAAGTGTTTTTAGGTGCTCTAATCACTTTTGTTTTTACATAAGAAATACTTGAATGTGGCCTACTGGCATTTGAGATCTTTTAGTTGCCCTAACAAGTTGAGAAGAAAATGTGTAACTTCCAAAAAATTACTGCTTTATGCACACTAGTTTAAGAAGGGAATAAACTGTGGAGAGAAAAAAAAAGCACAAGCAGGGAAGAGAAGGGAGGGATGCTTTGAAGGGGGAAGGGACATACTTGATCTGTTTTTGTTTACAAAGAGTTAAGCTCAGTGTTACTGCAAATAATCAGAGGATTCAACTGCAAGTAAAAGCAGTTCATTGAGAAACAAGGTCAGATGATGTGAGACTCATTGAGTGTGCAAGTGTCCAGGAAAATATCGCTCTTGGTAGCGCAGGGACATTGATGAACAACCCGGTCTCCCAGATGATGATGGGATGAAGGATGCCCAGTCCGAGCACAGAGTAGACTCGGGGACTAGAAGATCAGGACCTCCGTAGAAGAAGGCAGAGTGAAGATAACCGGAATACTGTATACAGATGTCACACAGAAACTCAAAGACAGGCAGGAGACAAAAACACACTGGGAAATATCCACAACGATCTGACAAAGACAAGACGAAAACTGTGAGTATAAATAGGAACTGCTGATCAGATGCAGCTGGCATGCTGATCAGCGGTAGTGATCAGTGACCACGCCCACACACACACACAACAACACAAGATGAGAAAGGAGTCAGAGAATTCATGAACCATGACACTCAGTGTTTTAAGGTGCTCTTGTACGTTCCTGTCCTTTTACTGCTGCTACAGCCAAAGGAATTGTGAGTGTGTCACGGTGTGACAAATAACAATTAGAAAAGAGATTAAAGCCCTTGTGAATGCAGTGTTATTTGGAGACCTCCTGTGGACACCCGTCTCATTGCACTGCGAATCTGTTGCCATGGCAGCGAGGCCAATTGCCCGATTGACAGCAGGTGTGGAGTAATTACAGAGAGCGTTGTGAGAGGAACACGTATTCAGATGGGGCTTTAAATAGACAGAGGAAACAGACTGTCGGGGTGGTTCTCCCCCCGTGAGATACTGGTTTTTGTCGGCGGGTTGTTTATATTTGAGGCTGGGCTGTGAAGCAGGCGAAGATCGAAGCTGAGGAATGGAAAGGAGAGAGTGAAGTATTTGTCAACGAAAACCCAAGGGATATTGTCAGCAGTGGGAAAGACGCAAAGTGATGAGTATTGGATTCGTTGTTTATATGCACTAACACTGAAGTGGTGTGGAGAGTTTGGAAAGCGTGTGGCACGAGTGAACTAGTACACCGAGTGAATTATTGATCTGTCTCCAACTTTTGTTCTTCCTTCGCTGAATGTAACGATTGCTGCATCCGTATTCTGCTGTCTCTGAGAGAAGTTGAGCCCCTGTGAGAGACGAGAGTCGATCTGGTGGGAGAAAGACCGGTGGGTGAGTGCTGGCCCGAATGCACGGTGTGCGAGTGGAATGCAGTGCCTGAAGTGACAATTCACACGGTTTGTGTTGTGGAGTGAAGTTTATCGTGTGGAGAAGTAATAGTAGTCTGCCGTGCACTCTCTTCTGTAGTCTTTCACCCGCTGTCTCCAAGGAAGGGTTTGACACATCAAGCGCCCAACTTACCATTTTGAGACAGCCCGGCTCTGTTAATGCCGAATGTTATATATGCTGTTGAACCGTTAAACCCTGTTACATTGTTACAGCGTACAGCTGAAGCGGAGTGACTCGCTTAAAGCATCCTCCCCGCCTGGTGGTCTCCACACGCTCCTATTGAAAGCCGCTGCCCTGTTCAGAACGAGAGAAGGTATTGCAGCTGAATGTTTCATCTACTGTTGAATGGTAAAATCCTGTTGCATTGTTACAGTGTACAGCTGAAGTGGAGTGTCTCGCTTAAAGCATCCTCCCCGTCTGGTGGTCTCCACACGCTCTTATTGAAAGCTGTTGCCCGGTTCAGAAAGAGAGAAGGTATTTCAACTGAATGTTTCATATGCTGTTGAACAGTTAAACCCTGTTACATGGATACAGTGTACTGCTGAAGTGGAGTGTCTCGTTCTAAGTGTCTTCCCCGTCTGGTGGTCTTCACATGCCCCATCGAAAGCCTCTGCCCTGTTCAGAAAGGGAGAAGGTATTTCAACTGAATGTTTATTGTGCTGTTGAATAGTTAAACCCTGCTACCTGGTTACAGTGCACAGCCGAAGTGGAGAGTCTCGCTCAAGTGTCCTCCCCGCCTGGTGGTCTTCACATGCCCCATTGAAGGCCTCCGCCCTGTTCAGAAAGAGAGAAGGTATCACTGTTGAGCGCTTGTATACCGTTGAACTCTGTTGTATTGTTGCAGTACACAGCTGAAGGGGAGCGTCTCGCTCAAAGTGTTCTTTTGCCTGGTGGCCCTCCATGCCTACGTTGCAAGCCGCTGCCCCTGTTGAGAAGGAAAAGGAATAGCTGCGGCACGTGCCTCGATCGAAGTGTCTTCCTGTTGTCCAAGGTTCCCTCACGTCTCGGCTAAAGGCCCCCGTTCTCACTGGTTTGGCATAAAGGACACTTACCGGGATATACTCACCTGTTTCCCCTCCTGGCCCGGTCCGCTCCCCACCTGTGTCCCTGTGCTCGTCCGAGTCTGAGGCAACCGCTCCCTGGGTACTTACCTCTGGGGCAGCATCCGGGACTTGTTCCACTCCCGCCCATGAGTACTTACCTGGTTCCAGTCCGAATGGGGTCCGTATAACCACGACTTCCTCTTGAGTCCTGTAAAGAGTACTTACCCAGTGACCTACCTGGACGGTGTGAGCTTCCCTCTGATCCCTCTCCAACGAGCTGCGGGGCTGCCACGATCGTCTTCCCCTCTACGGTCCAGGGGGCCATCGAGTTACTTCTGGCAACAAGAAAGAAGATTTTAATTAGGATTCTTCAAATTATTGCTTTTAACTTAATAAAGAAACTGTTATTTCTTTTATTCCCTTGTCTGTCTGGTCCTTGACACGCTCCTCGAGGTGGTACCCGGTCTCCAGGGGTGGGTGCAGTCTGGCTTGGCCCACCCCGACCTGTGACAAGTGTCCTTTAGGTTAATCATTTGAAATAATAAAAACAATATGATGTTCAAAGTTTTGACTGCTTTCTTTAATAACTACATAACACAATAATTTTAATTTTACTTTCAGTACTTGAGTAGTACATTTTAAAATAAACTACTTGCAATACTTAAATACAAAAAATGTTGAATACTTTAGTACTTCCACTTAAGTGTGGTGCTTAAAGAGCACTTCAACTTCTACTCAAGTCACTTTTTTGACAGAGCACTTGTACTTTTACTCAAGTCTGGGTCTCTAGTTATTTACACATCTCTGGCACTGGTGGAGCTGCAATAGGCAGAAATGCCTTGCACGTATCAAGTATCTGTGCTTCTATCTAAATTTTGCTGGACCACCAGTGACCACTGTGATGGCAGGAAAGACTGCAACAGGGGTGGACGGGCTAGTTACCCTTCTCCACATGCCGATGAAGAGTTTTTTCACTTCACAGACACCTTAAGAAACTACAAGCACGATATGAAGAAGACAGCTTGGCGGTCCACCGAGAGGTGGGATGGAAGATGGACTAATTTGGACAGATAACACTGAACAGACTGGAAGGACAATGACTAATGACCTCAAGATCCTTAGAAATTGCAGCTGTAGATGGTCCAAAGTAACAACACAACGTGGCTTGCGCATCCATCAATATGTAGTGAAGTGCCGCTGTTGGGTGGCGTCCTCTCTGCGTGTGTTGACTCCGCCCTAGAGGCCCACAGTTAATCAGCGCCTCATTCCTACGGGTATATTATGGTGGCTGTTTTGCCACCGGACATGACGTCAATGTGCGACCGCCTCTCTAGCGCATCATTATTCTGCTGTTGGTCTGGTGTTCTGGCTGGAGGTGAGTGTCACGGCCGTTTGTCATTGTTGCTCGAACCTACCGGACTTTAAACGGTTAACAGTGTTACTCTTGTCAGGTGCTGGGCTGTTTGCGGATAAGCATACGTTGTGCTGAGTGTTTGCAGCCATTGGCAATACGTGCCGTTTGCCGGATACCAACGCATGTTATATATATTGCACTAAGCGTCGCTGGTGTATTGCTGCTTGGCTTCCTGCTCGCCTTTGTAAACTTTGTTCATCTGTTGCTGCCGGACGAATGATGCGATCTCCGCATGTTTGGTGAATTAATTTGCCTGTATAAGGGCACTTGAAGACTGCTGCTCGGATTAGGACTTTCATCGCTGCTGTTTTGTTCCTACTAACCTTTTGTTTCTATTGTTTTGTTTTCGTTAACATGCTTGAGTGCAGTTGCTCACATGTGAGCACGCTTCAGCTTTGTTGATGTTTGTTTTTGCTTGCTTATTTGTTTGAGTTATTTTGCTTTATTATTGTGTGATTATTTAATTTATTATTTTCCTGTATTTTGCTTGCTTTTGATTTCTTTGTTATTTTTTTGGGTGCTGTCCTTGTATTTTTTTGTGGTGAATAATATTTTATTTTTATTAATTGTTACTGTGAGTGATACTCGGCCTGTCAAAGGAAAGAGGGGTTGTGAGTGGTAACCGGCCTGTGAAGCCTGGACAGGTTGGTGACAGTCTATTCACAATTACTGAAACCGATGAATGCAGGTTTGAGTGGATCGTCTTTTTCTTTTTGTTATATTGGTTTTTGTTTGTTTTGTATATTGTGTCTTGTAAATTGGGTACCCATATGTAAAAACAATTATTTTCTTACAATTGTTGCCTAATTGCCTTGCACTCTAGCATTTTATCTTTGTTCAATAAAGAATATTTTTGTACTTTGTCATATCCACGTCTCAGAGTCTCTGTGTAAGGGAAAAATCGAACCTGTGTGTCCTCATTAGGATACTTCCCTGGCTTAGTGACCAGGGTGGCGTAGTCGACTCTCTTCCTCCTTTGCTCTGTCTTTCTCTTTCTTTCTCTTTCTTCTTGCTTTGTCTCCCTGTCTATTCCAAGTGTTTCTCTGTCATCAAACCTACTGCTCTTCGCCACAAAGAGAAGGCAAAGTGCAGGGGGAGAAATCATAAGCAAAATTTGCACTGCTTTTGTAGGTGAGACAAGCCTGGTTAAGAACCATAGTGCTGTTAAATCCGCTATTGCAGATGAGCAGAGGAGCCGCAGCAGCCATCCTCATAGGAAGTACATCAGCAGCAAGACCAGGACCCACCACAAGCAATGCACTCTGAGTCAGCAAGTAGTCAAACCACAAGAGAATCGCTAAAGAATTTGCCAGTACGGACTGCCTTGGTGCATTCCAGCTCCAGCTACCACTGAAATCACTCCACTAAGGCTTCAAGCTGGAAAGGGTGAGGCTCTTATTGGCTCTTATTGCTGTTTATTGAAAGAGTAGACGCTGTTGTCGCCGGCCGTGCAATGTTTATGTGCCGCTTATTGGAGGATTGCGGTTGTGGAATGAAGTGCAAGTTTACTACGCACTCGTTATCGCACTGTGGTGCTGCGCCATTCATAAAGTTGTTGGCTTGATTTATGCGCTGAATACAGCACTGTTACTGGGATTGCGTTGTTGGAGAAATGGACGCAGATGAGTTTGAGCATGCTGCTGTGAGCGGCAAAAGAGAATCTAAGCATATGGCAAAGGCCTTGACATTTAAAATTGAGGAATTGCAAAAGGATCGCAAGGCTAAGGTGAATCAAATGAAGAACTTGATTTTATCCATGACAGATCTCATGAAATATGATGAAAATATTTTAAAAGTGTCTTCAATGGTGGGATCTTTGAAATATTTGTGCAACAATAAGTACTTCCTTTTCTTCCTCCTGATGAACAAAACAAAAAAAATGAGTGGTTTGATGTAGTTTCTAAGCACAATGATGGGTTTGTGAAAGATGTTGAACGATGGTTGAATGAAACTAAACATCTGAGCCAAAATGCTTAAATAACAATCAAATTCTACTCAAAGTAATGCAAATATTTACCCATCACTCTCTGTTATTCATGATACGAAAGCAATATAAAATATCTGCTGAAACTCAGATGAGTTGTGATTCTCATATATTCCATCTTCTGCTGAACCAGTTTCATCATCTCATAATATGAATGTTCCAAGTGAATATCAGAACTGTGATATGGACAATGGTGATGTGCAGAATAAAAAACAATTGATAGTGTCTCTAACGAGGGCAGGAAAACATTGTCTAGAATGACAATGAGGAGGATTTGAGGAGGAGAAAACAAATAGAACTGGACACTAAAATTGCTGTATCCATGGCCAAGATGAAAGTGTATATTCGATGTGAGATCAGAACAAAGTGATTGTACAAATTATTCTGATGCCAGTGCGTTAAGGGTAAGAAATACTGGAACCAGGTTATCTTAACCCTAATGTGGAGCCATTTTTACCTTCAAGTTCACATTCAATGCCACAACAGCCACTTGTATCTTATACACAGCCTCAAGCAGCACCAGAGAATTCATTGCGTTTCCCAACTCAGTCAGCTCAACAACAGCAACAGATTGTAAAATCTAAAACAAGGTTGATACATTCAACATTACCCAGCATCAGTCATGATGGTGGACCTGAACATGGACCTGGAATGCAGGGTGCACATGGATCGAGTTTACAGGATAGTTTGAAAGGAGGAAGTATCCTTAAGCTTATTGACAAGCAAAATGAAATTGCTGCCCTATTAGTTCAGCAATCACTTATCTTCACTTCCACCAAGGGAGGTCCCATTTTTTGATGGAAATCCATTGCGTTATCACGACTTTATGCAGATTGCTTGCATTTCCTGGAGCAGTACACTAGAGGGCAATTTAAGGAGTTTGTTAGGAGCTGTCAACATAAGATTCCTTCACAAAGTTATATAAAGGCTAAGGGTTTGCCCAAGGAACATTTCGGCAATGAGGTAAGGATAGCCTTAGCTTATATGAAAAGAGCGCTCTCTTAGCAATACAATCTGAGGATGCTAAGGCTGTGCAGGACTATAACTTATTTCTCAGGAGTTGCTGTAATGCTATGCAGAATATTTGTTACATGAATGAGTTAAATCGTGCCTGTAACATGCAAATTGTTCTTGTAAAACTTGTTTCGAACTGGCATGCGTTGATTGTGCAGATTATAATCAATCGCAGCCAGCAGTGTCCTGGTCTTGTAGACAAATGGGGTGTACGACATGCGCTTAGATGCGTAGAGCAGAATATGATTTTGGAAACTCTCCATATCTGACGTCGTCCTGTAAAGTGTGTTTGGGGCAGAATAATTGAAGTTATATTATCTCAGCTCTCACCACACGTCTACAAATCTACTGTAACCCTTTCCTTATGTCCAAATGAAATAAGGACCTCAGCTCAGTATGTCAAATATATCATTTGATAAGGAAATAAATGACTATTGCTTGAGTGCACAATTAAAAACATTGGAGATGTTAAAGTGAGAGCAGATGATTACCTGAAGTTTAGGAACTTTTTCACCTGGTTCAGCCATCTCTTATCGAATACAATTGCAGCCAGGGCCCGGTGAGCTGCTGAACCTGTAAACGCATCATATTATGAGTGAAATGAGTGCAGTCATGTAGGGAATTCATTTTTGGCGTTCTATTTCTTATATGGTCACCTTGCTCCATCCAAGGCTTGTCTTGGCTGCCTTCCTCCAACGGCTCATGCTGACAGCAACCGGTTGCCCAGAAATGTTCGTTGCGGACATGATGCATCACACCAACCCGCATCAACTGCAAGAAAAAAAAATCACCTGTACAATACATACAACTAAAAACCAATCTGCCACAAACTTTTTTTTTTTTTTTTACACTAAAAAAACTCTACTCTCAGAACTTACCAGGAGAGTCCATTCGGCCATCTCCTACAGATTATCATTGTAGGTAATGTTGGCGCATTTACCAACCAGGTCTTCATCTGTAGTTACTCTCTGTTGGTCCGGAACCGATTCTGATTCTGATTCCTCTACAGGACTATCAGATACTACAAAATCAAACACAGATCCGTCCACACTGATTTCAGGAAGCTTGTCTGTTTTGGCACCAACAGTTCTGTGTGAAGAGGCAAAATATGTATGCATTAATCACCACATCAAATTCCTATTAACTATTACATAATCAGTTTAATCAGTGGTACGAGCAGGCCACCACCGACCAACAAGGACATTTTACCTCAAATGAAGAGATGGGACAAAATCCTCATCGGAGCTGTCCCCATCTTCCAAGCCCAAATTACTTGGGTGAGCCCAAAAATCATCCATGACAATGCTGTGAATTAAACATGCATAAACACCTTAGAATGGTTGTATAAATCAGTGGATCTAAATGAAACACAATGTACATTACTTACTAGGTATTCCTCAAATCATTCACCACTTCTGGTGAATCTTGGTTTTCGTGTTTACTAATATCCAGGGAGTGCATGCTGCAAGCATAACAATAAACACATGACCAACTAAATAAACAGGTGGAAAGTAAACAGAAAAGATTGTAGTTGATTGGATATCAACCCAAATCAAATACAAATACAGTACAACACAGTATGAGGTGCATAGCAAGCTCACCTGGATTCCAAAACCTCAATTTCTCCCTCTCTAACCAGTAGTTGAACACCAAGCTCATGGGCATTTATTTCTCTGATTGAAAAGATGAACAAACCATCAATAAGTTTCTGCAATATTGACAGTGTCTGAAATAGTAGTGCTTTGGGAGAAAAAACTTACAGGTCACGATCCGACTCCTCGCCGATACTCGACACTACTGGTTGTAGTGGTCTGGACTGGCCCTTGCGTGGCATGGATGTTGTCGCTTGCCAGCGCTTGTAGCTACAACAAAATCGAGAGGTCAGGCGTCACCTTTACACAATGTGTAAATTTTCTACACAATGTAAAACTGAACAGACATTGATGACTAGTGCTAATCCATTACGAAATCTGATGCTTCGAGTTAGTCTATTTAGCAGACACGTATAATACAGAGACACATCCAGGATCAGGGTTATTAGCCTAGGTTATTATGTAGCACTATAAGGCCCAAGGTAAAATGCAAATATGACAATAGTTGTCTGGCAAGTTTGCCACATAGATAAGCAGCAACCTAATACAACAGCTAGCAATCTACCATACTCAAAACAAACACGTTGGCTGGCTAGCCAGCCAGCTACCACAGACGGTCATGGATTGAACACATTTATAAACACTAACAAGAATAAGGAATAAACAGAAAACAAAGACATACTTACAATTGCATTAGCAGAAACGCCAGGTCAGCATCTGTTTTGCATGCTTCACTTTCCCTTAGCTCTCGCAACTCAGTGAACGCCCGACCAATGTTTACTCTTGTGCGGTCCCTCGCTCGGTCAAAAAGTTTCTTCCTCTCCCTCACCTCCGCCGAGAACCGTCTCTTTTGTCTTTTTGCTGGAACATGTGAAGAATGATCCATCGTCGCTTGTTATCATAGCTAGTATTGAGGGAGGCGTGTGTGTTTATGTCGAATTGCCGTAAAGCAGTTTGTGTTTCACGCTCGTTCTCGTTCTCGCTTCTCACAAGTCTTCCAATTTTCATCTTACCGGGACGTTAGTCCCCATGTTGGAAGGTTGGTTTTCCACCTGGGGACACTGGGGGGAGCGGGGAAAGTCACCAATTTCACCAGAACAGGTTGTTTAACCATCCAAATGATTTCTAGACGGTTTTATTTATATATTATTTATATTATATTACGGCTTTATATTAGTTAAAATAGTTGCCAAGTTCCCCTTTAAGATCTATCACTATCCCTCGTCTGCAGCTCACAGCTGCCACACTTGCTGGTGGCATGGACAAGTTGTGGAAGAGAGGTGAAGATGAAACTACCAGTGCAGTTTTGTGAGGAGAGGAGTTATGTGTGCTCTCTTCGGCTTATTAAAGACTACTCTAGCTGCAGCATTTTGGATCAGTTGCAGAGGTTTGATAGTGCAAGCTGGAAGACATGCCAGGAGAGCATTACAAGGCAAATCTTTGTTGTACAAGGCTGTGGCGAGCAGAACGAGGCCTAGAGCCGTGAGAGAGGGGCACGAGGCCGGTGGCGTGATTACTGATGAGCGACACCAGCGCAACGCACTGGTCTCGTATCTCTCACGGAGGAGCGGAAGCATAAAGGGGGAGCAACTCTCTCGATCTCCACTGTTGTCGCTTCCCCTTTATGTCCCCCTTTATGTCTCCCTTTATGTCGTCACTCCCCCAGCCTCGTGCAGCTCTCTCATGGCCCTCGGCCTTGTCCTGCTCGCCACAAAGGCAAATCTGCAGGACTGGGCAGTTCTAGCAATGTGGTCTGTAAAGTTCAATTGATTATCAATCACAACTCCAAGGTTCCTGGCTGACCTTGATGGAGTTATGGATGACAAACCTACCTGAATGGAGAAGTTCTGGTGTAGTGTTGGGTTGGCTGGGACCGCAAGCAGCTCTGTCTTTGCAAGGTTTAGTTGAAGGTGGTGGTCCTTCATCCAGCCAGACTGCCTGTCTGTCAGGCAGGCTGAGATGCAAGCAGCTACCCTTGGATCATCAGGCTGGAATGAGAGGTAGCGTTGTGTGTCATCAGCGTAGCGGTGATAGGAAAATCCATGTTTCTGAATCACAGATCCTACTAATGTCATGTAGATGGAGAAGAGAAGTGGTCCAAGCACTGAGCCCTAAGGCACCCCAGTAGCTAGATGTTGGGTCTTAGACACCTCACCCCTCCACGACACCCTAAAGGACCTACCTGAGAGGTAAGACTTGAACCACTGGAGTGCTGTTCCCGAGATGCCCTTCGTCTTTAGGATTGACAGAAGGATCTGGTGGTTAACTGTGTCAAAGGCAGCAGATAGATCTATTGCGCCACATCCTCTCTGCACCCCTGAGTTTAGAACGATGTTCACAGAGAACATCAGATAACCAGGGGGCAGAGGGTGTGGCGCGGGCTGGCCTGGAGGAAAGGGGACAAAAGTTGTCCAAGCAGGATGTTAAAGTGGAGAAACTGCTCACCCCCAAATGCCAACTAACAGGTAATATGCACCTACCAGGTGACGTAACAAACTGGAAGTGATTTCTAAATTAGACATCAACCCATACCTGGCACCTACACTACAGCCCCTGATTATTATACCTGCTCAAAGAAACCCTTACGAAAAAGAAGTTTATTCAAGTGTGCTATTAGTATACTTCTTTAAAACTAAAAATAAGAAAGTATACTTTCAGTCTACTTTTTATGTACTTTTCAGAAATATACTTCAAATTCCACTCAAGTGTACTTGACTTATACTGAGAGAAAAGTCCAAGAATATTTGGCCTATACTTGTACTCAATCTTTTGATCGAGATATACTTAAAAGTTTAATTATTCAAAGTATACTTGGCTTGTAGTTGTGTTAACTCTTTTGATTGAGTAGCCTATTAAATATACTTTTTTTACATAGTTTTTCATATACAGTCTTATGAAACTTACATCGTTTGAAAATATTGATTAAAATATTGATATAAAACAGATATGTTTCTAATTCTGCGTATCTGAATTTTTGGGTAGGCTAGTACACTGGTAGTGCACATAGGAAATTACTTTAATTCTACTTTATTCTTTCCCCACCACTGACTGAATTTTCCGGCTATCCATGTTTTCACTGTTATACGGTAGGGGCCGCTATGACACATCTTCTAGTACAGAATCTCCGGATCAAAACACTTGAGAAGAAGAAGCTGAAACAAGGGCTGTGTTCGAAACCGCATACTTCCCTACTATTTAGTATGGGAAAAAGAGTAGGCGAGCGAAAAAGTATAGATACAGACGGTTGGTCTGGGAACGCCCCCGGGAACGCCCCGTCACGTGATGTGAATTTAGCCCGTGGGGGAAAACATTGCCTTGGCGCTCATTGAAATACACGGGGCAATCATGCCGAAGAGTTGCTGTGTCGTTTTCTGTACCGCCAATAAACAAACAAATTATGAATTGAAGTTCTACATCCTTCCTAATAAACACACAGAACCGGAAAGGAGGACAAAATGGCTTTTGAGCTTTCTTTTTTGAGATTACTGTGTGAGTAGATCCCTGTGTGATATAGTAGTGGGTGTTAAACTCGTATTAGGCAGTGGTGGGCTAGTTTTGTCTACATCCCTTACGAAAAAGAACTATAGTAATCCTATAAGATTTCTATAGTAGTGTATAATACTTATTTGATGTTCTGTAATACCTCTATAGTACTTATATAGTATGTCCCAAAATACTATAGTATTCCTATAGGATTACTATAATATTTTGTCCCAAAATACTACAAGATTCCTATAGTTGTTTTTCATAAGGGATGTCTCATTCACATTAGCGTTATCAGCTGAAGGCTCATGACGCGAGCCGTGAACCTATGGAGTAGACTGCAGTCTGTGAGTTACTAGAGGACTTTAGGGATAACTGTCAGCACAGTCCCTCAGCAACTTCGTACTACTGATCACCGTTTTACAAAAGGATTAATAGTTTGGAGTGAAGCATACATACAATTGGTAAGTGACAAGGTTTTATGGAGTTATAGTATGCAACATAAGTTGACTGAGTTATAGGCTAATGTTACCGCTACAGCTGCCGCGAGGTCTTGGAGATTCAACCAGATAACAAAATATGTCTGGAAACGGCACCTCCGGCCATTTGGTTGGGTCATTGACCCAGTTTTTAATTAAATAAGGGCTATCATAACCTATTGCAGTTAATTTTACAATGTACCGTTGCCGGTCGGCAGGCATCAATGACTCGCAATACCACATTTTTGTCATTCAAATACACACGATGTTCGCAGTGTTTTCCCCCACGCCGACTCCACCCTCGCCACGCCCCCAACTATGACTAGATGCCGACTGTATGTATGTACGAATCCAAAAGAGTAGGCGAGAATTACCTTGGTGACGTACTAATTATCGCGAGATTCGGATTTAAGTGCGTTCGAATATGCCTACTTTCCTATAGTAGGCGAAAACAGTACGTGAAGGAAGCACGTACGTTCGAAACATCAGTATTCATAAAAGAGTAGGCGAGAAGTTCACGGATGGCTTACTGCTTCAGCCCAGATTTTCAAGTGCTCAACCGATGGATACTCTTCTATCCCAGGAGGCCACGCGAGAGGATACATCATTATCATACATCGTAGTGATCAGCGACGCGGGTGCTTTCAAATGTGAGTAAACACGGTTCCTTGTGTTAAAATTGCATGTGTTGAACTACTGTAGAGTAAACTGTTGAATTGTTGAAGGTGTAAAGACTTTACACAGTATAGTATTGTTGTGGTCTTTGTTAAACCTAAGCTGACATTAACCCTCTGGGGACCAAGGTGTTTTTGGGGCCCTTGAGATGTTCTGACATGCCTTGACATTTGTGCTTTTTTCAGTTATTTATAAACATGTTAATGGCAAAGGTGTAAATTCACTCTATATAGCACAAACAGAGCTACCATAATATGCGAGCAACTTGTATGTAGATGTTTGTATTTTTAAGAGAATAATGTTTATGCATGGTTATTGGAAAAAATTAAAATGAAAGTTGCTGAATTAAGACCACAAAACACATATTAAATATGTGTCCACAAGACTTTTGACTAATGGATGTTGTCCCTTTGAGTTCTAGCTTCAAAATTATGTGAAAATAGTCTTGCTTTATCGTTCACAAAAAAAAATACATTGATTTAAATGGTGTAAAACAGGTTTTGCTTGGAAAGCCAATATGCGAGGGGGAGGAGTAGTTTACACCTTAGATTACAATGTCCCACCCACTCTGCATAATGACTCTGCCTAATGAGCCATTCTTTCAGGTGTGACACTGACTGAGCCACAATGCAAGGACAAAAGATGTATTTAGAAGAAGACTTATATTGACCATTTAAGATTTCGCTTACATCTCTCTTGTAAATATGTTTTGCTATTTTATTAAAAATGTTACAATTACAACAATAATTACAATTTCAACAATATTTCAAGTGTACTCTTTCTTTGTAAAAAAGAAAAAGAAAAAAGATTATAGGCCTACATTTTATCATATGTATTCATTAGTTTGAATATAGCCAACATTGGAACATCTAACATCTTAGTCTATGACTTTATTTTTGACAAATATATATATATATATATATATATATATATATATATATATATATATATATATATATATATATATATATAACGTTAGATATGAGCAGAAATTGCTAAACAAAAGCTTATTTGATGTGGCAGTATATTCTACAGTAGCCTAAAAACTGTACCCAAATCTAGTCAACAAGTGACTGACTGTAACGTTGTTTTTATGAAATATTAGGGCATATAAATGCTAATTTGCAGTTTAATACGTTGCTTATACAAATACATTTTATTTCAACATATTCCAGTCGATTTTTACTCATCTCAGTAGGCTATAGCAAAGCAGTTTATTCTTTCACACACAGACGCGCGATTTATATTAAGGCTAAACAGTCTTTACAAATATGTACCCTTCATTCATCTCACAGAAAGGCGAGTCATATTATAGAAATGAGATTCATCTTTTTGTGGTTTGCATAGGCCTACACTAACGTTATTCCATAACGTTATTCCACACTTGAGAAAAGAAAACAGCCTACCTCACTCCTCAGCGGGATCTGCTCCTCATATCAGGAGATATTGCTCCTCATATCAGCACTGTTCTGAGGAATCTTTTCTCCATAAGGTAGGCTATATTATGCCTCACTCGATCGCGACGCGCTTTGTTTACAGCTGATGTGGGCATTTCACAGATCTTCAATAGTTCTCAGAATTTGCGTTTGAATAGCACGCGCTCTCCGGGGAGTGGTCACATTACTGTGAATTAGCTCGTAATGAGCTAGACTGGAGTCGCTCTCTTTTTATACAGATTACAGAAGCTGAGAATATTTGTTTTTTATATAAGTTACTTCATTTAACAGATGCGATCTCAAGCTTTATGCCCGTGGGTCTGTTTGCCTGTTTGACTGAATTTTCGCGGAGTTATAGATCATTTTCGAACACGTTTCAAATGGGAGTTTACTGACAGAGAGAAGGCAGAAATCGCATCATGTTAATTTTTCTTTATTTGTCAAAAAGCGAAACACTTTATTTTTATTGTGAGTATACAGAAAAAAAAATAGAAACTGAACAGGATCGATTGATGTATTACACGAAAATGAAAGATCAAAATTAAAGGGATAGTTCACTTTGAAATTAATTTTTGATATGTTTTAGCTTACCTCAAGGGCATCCAAGATGTAGGTGTCTTTGTTTCCGCAGTAGTTTCAATTTTGATATTTTTAGGTCAAACCGTTCTTGTCTGTCAGTCATATAATGCAGGTCTATGGTCACTGTCTCAAAGAGCATGCACAAAGTCCAAATGAAAACAATTCCCCATCGTCCAAATGAAACAATTCCCCATCATAAGTACACATTGATGGCCTAAGACACGAAACGAGCGGTTTGTGTGAGAAAACGAACAGTATTTATATTGTTGTTATCTCTTGAAAACAGCACACGTCCAAATGATCTGACGGCGCGGGCGGGTATAGATATATACACTAGACGCCGCCTTGGCTACTGCAGTTCATTGGAACGAAACCGTAGCCAAGCGACATCTAGTGTATATATCTATACCTGCCCGCAGGCGGGTATAGATGTATACACTAGATGTCGCCTTCGCTACTGCAGTTCATTGGGACGAAACCGTAGCCAAGGCGGCATCTATGTATATATCTATACCCGCCCGCGCCGTCAGATCATTTGGACGTGTGCTGTTTTCAAGAGATAACAACAATATAAATACTGTTCGTTTTCTCACACAAACCGCTCGTTTCGTGTCTTAGGCCATCAATGTGTACTTATGATGGGGAATTGTTTCATTTGGACGATGGGGAATTGTTTTAATTTGGACTCTGTGCTTGTGTTTTGAGACAGTGACCATAGACCTGCATTATATGACTGACAGACAAGAACGGTTTGACCTAAAAATATCAAAATTGAAACTACTGCGGAAACAAAGACACCTACATCTTGGATGCCCTTGAGGTAAGCTAAAACATATCAAAAATTAATTTCAAAGTGAACTATCCCTTTAACAGAGCATTTAGTGTTTATTTTCATTGCTAAAAAAAAAAAACGATCAAAACGCGCGGGCGCGTTTTTGGTCCCCAGAGGGTTAAGACGTACACACAGGAGTTATAATGCTGAACTTCTTTACTAGCCAGATCCGAACTCAATTCACCACATTGGCTACCAGCCATCCAACAGTGGGTCATACCAACTACACGAACTGTATGGGGCGTGCTGGACAGAACCATTCACTACATATACTACATCCCCCTTCTTAAGCTTTAAACAAAGTATTAATCAGACATAAAGCAAAGGAAGTATGCTGAAAATATCACCAGTGTATAAAATAAACGTTTGCTATGAACAAGCAATTGTAACACTAATCTAGCATACTTAAGTAAGCACATAATCCTTAAACCGTGCCGGTTGTCTGACGATACGTCCGGCTCTTGTGTATTCCGGACGTTGCACACTCCTTTCCACATCTTGAGGAGGCTCAGTTGGAGCAAGATTTGGAACAGTGTCGTTGCTCAAGTCATTGTCAGTGTCCATGGAACAGTCAGGTTGTGAGACGTGTTTTATTGACCTGTCAGGCCTGAGGTGACGTCTGTTCCTGCGGTAAATTGTGCCCGATGACGTAACAACGTCGTATGAGCGGGGCTCATCTCGGATACTGACAACTGTAGCTGGTTTCCATGTGTTTCTGATTCTCATATATACTCTCTGTCCCCCTTTTAAGGCTGGAAGTGGGGCTGCTGTTCTATCATACCATCTTTTTTGCTGTGATTGAAGATGCTGCAGCGCTTCCTGGATGTGTGTAGGTAAAGAAGGTTGCAGAACAGCTTTGCTGGCCGGTAAAGTGGAACGTAAGACTCTGCCCACAAGGATTTGGGCTGGGGAGTATTTGAGACCAGTGACAGGAGTGTTGCGGAGAGTCAATAAAGCTAGGTGACGGTCAGTGTCAGACTGAGCAGCAGCTTTCAGCAAAGATTTTACAGTCTTTACGGGTCGCTCTTCCATGCCGTTGGACTGAGGGAAATTTGGGCTGGAGTGTGTGATGTTGAAACCCCAGTCATGAGCAAATTGAGCCATTTCAGCACTGGCGAAGGGTACATGATCTGCAATCAGGATCTCAGGCACACCATGTCTTGCAAACACTGCTTTGAATTGTGCTATCAGTGAGGCTGACGTTTTGTCTGACAGCTTTAGGACTTCTGGATATTTAGAGAAATAGTCCACAATCAGAAGAAATGAACGTCCTTGTAAGTCAAAAATGTCAGCAGCTATGTTCTGCCAGGGTCCTTTTGGAACTGGATGTGAGATAAGTGGCTCCTTTTGATTTTCAGGACGACTCTCTTGACAGAAACTACAGGCTTCTACCATGTGACGTATGGCTTCAGTGAGTCCTGGCCAGTAGAAGGATTATCTGGCGTGTGCTAGAGACCGCTGTATACCCTGATGTGCAGCATGAAGTCGTTTTAGCACTTCTGGGCGCAGTGCACGAGGGATGATGATGCGATCATCTTTCATGAGTAGCTCATCATCTATGCTAATAGTGTGTCTGACTGGCCAGTAAGCTTGAGCAGCCAGTGGGACATTTTTCTTTCTGTCCAGCCATCCTTGCTCATGTAGCTGCTGTTTCAGTTGATGCTCAGGATCTGACTGTGTGGTTTGTTGGATCATATGCATGATGTTACCACAGAGTGATTCTCCATTCACTGCGTAGACGACTTTCTCTTCACTCAGGTCTAAACTCTCTGTTGCATTAGACCGTATGTATGCTCTGGACAGCGTGTCAGCGATATGCATCTGGTTGCCTGGAGTGTAAACAATGTGGATGTCATACCTTTGTAGCTGGAGCAGCATTCTTTGAAGGCGTGCTGGTGCTGCACCTATGGGTTTGGAGAATATCGCCTCAAGTGGTTTGTGATCTGACTGAACTCTAATGGGCACACCATAAACATGCTGGTGGAACTTTCTCAGAGCAAACACTATGGCCAGTAGATCTTTTTCTATCTGGGCATAGTTCTTTTCAGCGACAGATAGTGCTCTCGAAGCATATGCAATTGGTTGCTGTTTCTGCATTAGAGCGGCCCCCAAGCCATCTTTTGAGGCATCTGCCTGCACTTCTATTGGCTCCTTTGGGTCAAAATGTCCAAGAACAAGTGCAGTTGCTATGGCTGTTCTGAGTTTTTCAAGTGCTAACTGCTGTTCAGGATGCCATTGCCAGTCTATGTCTTTCCTTAGCAACAGCCTGAGTGGTGCAGTGAGGGTGGCTTCGTTGGGAATGTACTGCGCCTGGTAGCGTGTCATTCCTAGCAGACGTTGAAGGGCTTTTCTGTCAGTGGGAGGGGGAAATTGCAATATTGCTGAGACCTTGGACTCATCAGGCTTCACTCCCTCAACAGTGATAACGTGGCCTAGGTAAGTCACCTCATTGACCATATACTGCAACTTGTCTTTGTTGAATTTCACATTTAGACTCACCGCTCTGTTCATCACTTTCTCTAGGGTGACATCATGCTCCGCTTTGGTGGATGCCGCTATGATCATGTCATCAGCCACCATGAAAACACCTTCAATGTCCCCAAAGCTTTCTGAGTTCAAGCGTTGAAATACCTCGCTCGCTGACTTTATGCCAAAAGGCATGCGATGAAAAACGGTACCTGCCCCACGGCGTGTTGAAAGCACAGAGATCTGCTGACTCCTCATCTAGTTGAATCTGCCAGTAGCCGTAACTTTTTGCCAGCTAGCTTACTGCGTATGTCCTCCAGAGTGGGAATATTGTAGTGCTGGCGGAGTATAGCCTTGTTTATGTGGCATAAGGGAGAGCGGGGCTGACCTACAAGGAGTCACTATAGGGGGTTTTACACAAATTCAGACTCCGACTACGCCACCTTGGGTATTTCACCCAAAGAATTAACATTAGCCCCTACAAAAAGGCACACACAGGTTTGGATCACCAACATGAGTCAGAGACATGGGTCAACATATCAAAAACATACTTTATTGACAATTCTTAAAAGAGAAATCTCATAAAATGGTTATGGAACACTCAACAGACTACTAGGGATTTAGGACAACATCAGGGCCAGGAACGAGGCTTACCAGGAGGCAGAAAGTCAAGCCACGCACAAATGGAGATCACTGCAGTTCAAGGTGTGCGCGCACACACACACACACACACACACACACACACACACGTGTTAATACTAAGCACAACACACGGTGAGGAAGATACCACCACCCAAAGCCAGTCCTCTGCCCCCTGTGCTCGAATCCTGCCAACACAGAAGAATGTACATAAAATGCAATCACTTTAAGGCCAGGTGCATATACTCAATCCACTTTAGTCAAAGCAAAATAAAGAAAAATAAATGTTGCCACTAATAAATAAAAACAAAGTAAATAACCAAGTTTTTAAAGCAAACAGATGGCCACAAAATACCAACAATTATGTTAGAAAAGAAATCAATAAAGAAAAACAACCAAATGACATATCAAAAGAACAAATCTAATGCAATGGAAAAAGAGCAAATAAAATAAAACTAAAGAAAACCACAAAGGAAAATGATTAGAAAAAAAGACAATAGACAATTCAGATATTTAGGAACAGTCCTAAAAGTCAAAAAGTTCACCACAAAAAATAAATTGGAAACAAAAACAAAATGAAAACCCAAATTATTTCGGAAACAGAACAGCACTGCGGCCGCGAATGAACGCGAAGCACCCGGACTGAAATGCAGATATGGGCCTTCACAAACCTAGAAGCAAAATTAGATTATGACTCTGCCAGATTAATTCTCAACCTAACACATGTAAACATAAAACTAATACGTACCGACCGTCAAGAAAATTAGTCAATGCTTTATCAAGAGACAGTGAAACCGTAGCTTTCTCTGACAAGGAACAAAGCAGAGATACAACAGTAGTCCAACCACTGCGTCAGGCTCTCTACAGCTGAGAGAGGAAATAGATTAGATCACGCTCTCAAATACAAACCAGCGCCCCGAGAACACGCACTTCATACTATTGAGAACAATTAAGAGAGATCAACAACTTCTCCCTACCGACTCCAGGGTCCACGTCCAGTGCGTGCAAACAGTGATAACACTGTACCAGTCTTGTAGTCTAGTCAGCGGAGGACAGAAACGCGTTCTCCAACACAGATCAGTGTCTCTAAAACATACATTAGACAGAACTCATATGCATAACGCATAACGAATACACTTCAAAACATACAAACAACTAGCATTCTTCTTACCGGCTCGGGTGATCGCATATGGTTCCCAGGAAGTGACGACAGAAGCGCGTTGACGACGCAGTTCACAAAAGGTGACGCATAACAGACGGCACATGCGCTACTCCTTTTATAGCCCAGAGGTCGCAGATAATAGGCTGGGATACAAATGATGACGAAAACAAAATCACCCATACCGCCACATTTAGGTCTCTGGGGTCCAGGCAGACTCTCAGTGCGCCGTTTTTCTTCTCTGTAATGCAGAGACTGCTAACCCATGCGGTAGGTTTAGATACTTTGCTTATGACACCCCTTTTCTCCAAGTCATCTAGTGTCTCTTTAAGTCGGTCATGTACTGCATATGGTATCTTCCTGCAGCCGTGTATTACCGGAGGAATGGAAGGATCAGTGTGAATATGGTGCAATCCTGGAAACTGGCCCAAACCTTGAAACACTGATGCATAGCGGCTGAGCAGCTCAGTTTTTGTGGCGGATGACGATGGTGCGAGTGCGTCTACTTTTCTTATGAGGTCCAACTGCACACATGCCTGTCTCCCCAGTAGAGCTATATCTGATGCTGTAGTCACAAAGAACATCATGTCAGTTGTTTTATTTTTTTATTTTGTTGTTTAACAACACCTTCTGGTTTGATGCGGGTGCCTCCATACGACACAAGCACTGTGTTTGTCTTCTGGATGTTCACAGGAACCAGAAGCTGATCAATGATTTTTTTTGGAATGACGTTTGCTTCAGCACCCGTGTCGAGCTTGAAATTGACAACTGTACCTGCCATAATCAGTTTTGTGTGCCAGCCTGTATCTGACGTGTTTGTGGGAACTACCGTACCCACAAACAGAGTGTCTATCCCAGATATCTCTGTATCTATGTCGAGCGCATCCATTTTGGCTTTAGATTTGCACACAAGTGCGAAGTGGTTATTTTTTCCGCATTTTTTACACACTTCATTATAGGCAGGGCACTGCCTAGGCATGTGAATGCGTCCACATTTGCCACAATTTTTTGAATGTGCTCTAGTTGGCGCTGTCACTTGTTTGTGCACTGCTGGTTTGTTTGATCTCCATTTAAGCTGCTGCCCATTTTTTGTGATGGCATGCACAAATTGCGTTTCTGATGATGATGCTGCCATAGCTGTAACTTGTGCCCTCGTGACTTCTTTAGCTCTGCACATGTCAATGGCTTTTGAAAGGGTTAACTCAGATATAGACAGCAATCGTTCACGAAGGCCAGAGTCTGTTATGCTGAAAACTATTTTGTCTCGTATCATGAGATCTTCAGTTTCTCCGAATTCGCATGTGCGTGCTTTGTTTCTTAGCTCCGTGAGAAATTTGTCTATGCCTGCTTGCTCAGAGAATGTGTGGGCCCAGAATTGATGTCGTTCAAAGATGGTATTCTTTCGCGGAGCACAGTATTTTCGCAGTGCTGCAAGGACCTCTGATAATTTTTTATCTCGTGAATCCTCGTATTCAATCTCGAGCGAGTTATAAATGTCTAGCGCCTCTTCTCCTATGCTATGCAGCAGTACAGCGATTTTTCTCATCTCAGATTTATCCCCTAGAGCTGAGGCAGTAAGATACAAATTAAATCTTTGTTCCCACTTACAGCAATTTTCAGCCAAGTTCCCCGTCAGGGACAAAGGTGGCGGCGGACGAAGCATTTCCATTTCCATGTCCGTCTCGTTAGCTCGTAGGGCTCGCTAGGAATTTACGGCGGTGCTACTATTCGTCACTGTTTTAAGTTACCCGCGCCACGGTGATCTTCAGTCACAACTTGATGTGCGGGATGTTATTCAATGGATTCATTGTCTTCTGACACCATGTTGTGGTCTTTGTTAAACCTAAGCTGACATTAAGACACGTACACACAGGAGTTATAATGCTGAACTTCTTTACTAGCCAGATCCGAACTCAATTCACCACATTGGCTACCAGCCATCCAACAGTGGGTCATACCAACTACACGAACTGTATGGGGCGTGCTGGACAGAAACATTCACTACATATACTACAAGTATAGTTGTGATTTTGCTGTAAAAACAAGTTTTATTATGTATAACGTTAGCTAACAGGGGAGCTTCAGTAAGGACACGTAAGTTACGTCTCTAACGTGGATTTACATAAACCATATACATCTTAAAGACGCTTATTTTAAATGTCTATTTACATCTGACAGGAAAATCTTCAGTAAGTATTGCAGAAGAGCACATCACAACATGAAATAGACATGAGTGATGAATGTGTGCTATTATGTAGAACAAATCTATGAAGTAACTAAACATAAGTTATCTATTGTATTTGTCCATTAGTAGTTGATGAACATTTATGTTGGATAAAAAGTTAAAACAACCTCAACATGTAAATGTAGTGTTGAGCTCATAAATCACAGAGGTAATGTGAATCTTGTCTGGATGTTACAGGGTCAGATGAACAGATGTGTGTTTATCCGGTGGAGAGTGGCACATGAAGCAGAATGCTGCCATCAAAGGCTTTGAGTGAGTATACTACAGAAATGAATAACAACAACTATTTAAATATTAAGTTGTAGTTTATTTTAATTATTGTAATTTCAAACAGAGCTATTACATCACTTACATCACTTCTGATTCTTGATTTCTGTGCATTTGTTGCAGATATTTTGTGGTGGAGCAGGACCTGCAAGTAAAGATGATGGCAGCATTTGTGAAAAAAAGCGTTTTTGTCTTCTAAATAATACTGAAATCAAATGACATTGTGCGGTTGAAATTACTGCTTTTGTGTTATGTTTGTGGATTTTTGTAGGATCTGAAATGTCAGCAGGCTGGTGTGAGCACTGAGGATGAAGAGCCCAGAGCTGAATCCTGGAGATGGTGCCATGGACGAGACCCTCCATCACTAAGCAAAAAACTATGTTTTAGAACTAGAAAAATCTCTCTGCATCAACAATAGACTATAAAATGCATTAATAGGCTAATATAAAAATATCAGTAGTCCAAGTTAGTTCGGGATTCGAACCCGGTGTCATCTAAATGATCGTAACGTAAGTTCAACCACTCGGCCACGATTCACTCGTTGCGACCTGGCCTAACGTTCCAGTGTGTGAGAAGCGCTCTTCATTCAAATGAACGCGCCGCCGCGTTTGTCGAACACTAATTCAACATGCCAGAATAAAACCTGGCTTTAGAACAATGCATAGCGCCACTCGTCGTGGTGTGCCAAAAAATTGACAATAATTTAGTTTCATTTATTTCAGTGTTAATGTTTGAGTTAAAAAAATCCTCTACAAATTAAATTAACACAAAGTCGGCTATAAGAGTCCTTTATAGGCTACGTAAAAAAGCAAAGGGCTTACAGTCTTAACATTTAGGCTACTTTGCTTAAATTCAATACATTTATTTTCAGTAGGGCCTAATAAATTGGTAGGGATGTAATTTCAGTATGCTTTACCAACGCTATGTATTCAATTAAAGTTCCAAGAGGTCAGGGCTGCGTTCTCCGAAACTACCTTAACGCTACGTCGTTCTTAAGTTGTACCTTAAGAAGTACCTTATCGTTAATGCTACGTGGTTTCCGAAACCTTCTTAGTTAAGTATACCTTCTGTAAGTCATACGTTCGTAAGGTTGGTCTGGAGCGCTCTTAGCTATACCTTATCGCTGCTGACGGTTCATACCGCTAGTGGCCACCACTACGCAAAAAGCTTTTTTACATCGCAGTTTAATTACACATAGAAAATTTTATATGAACATTTAATATAAAATCTGATTTAGTATTAAAATTACATTTTTACTTTACTTTAAAATTTTACACATAAAATACTTAAGTTGTTATAGCCTACACCCAGTGTATGGAAGTGTTTTCATTAACCCCCAGAGGTCGACGGTATCGCCGGCGATACCAGCTCGCTTTTTTTTATCAGTGTAAAAGAAACTCATAAATTCTTTGTTGACTTTGATTTTCCATTGGAGTTTCATACATCAATCGATTCTGTTAAATGTGTATTATTTTTGTGTATACTCACAATAAAAACAAAGTGTGGTGCTTTTTGCCAAATAAAGAAAAATAAACACGAAGCGAGTTCTGCCTTCTCTCTGTCCGTGTAGTCCATTCTGAAACACGTCCGAAAATGAATCATAACTCATCGAATACTTCTCACACAGACACGTGAGTTATGTCTTTATGAAGCTTGAAATCTCTTCTTTTAAATGAAGTAATTTATATAAAAAACAAATGTTTTCAACTCATGTAATCCGTTTGAAAGCAAGGAGAGGTACCGTTTTTCCTTCTGCCTCATTATCTTTATAATCAGCTGCGGCCGCCCCGCCCCCGGCGCGATTCACATGTAAATAGTTTAGGTGATCTAGTATGCAACGCATACGCCCCCGATCAATGCCATAAAAACACAGTTTCTATCAGACTTACTGATAGTTCATCGCGTTTTGAGTATGGCACGCTTCTCCGGTAATGAAGACGCCATTCAGATGATTCTGGACAGCGAGGAAGAATGCATGATACCGGGTTGTTTCCTCAGAGGAAGATTGTAACTCAGACGACGAACGGCAGCATATTGAAGAGCGAATTCCGCCGAGGACACAATTTCGGAGTAAGTTTTACTTAAAAGTCTTTTGTCTTTTATTTTTCGTGTTCGCATTTATGAGGAAAAAAACAATATTACGTGACAGTTCTCCATTATGGACGCGAGCGCTCTAAGCACTAAAAGACTTTCAAACATTCACAGAGACCTCAAAACAGAAAGTACAAATCCTTTCTTTAAAACGAATTTCGTTTTGTATCAATTGTATCTTAATTTTAATATTTTTTTCATTAACAAATTTCCTGGATTTAAAGTAAATATAGGCTAGCTAGCAATCACAACATAAGGTCTGAACTGGAGATCATCATGAACCAGACCGTACTCGCCTCACATGTCTAAAAAAATTTGAAATATATTTACAGAAAGCTGGTTCTAAACAAAACCATCCAAAACAAAAAAACTATGTAGCCTAATATCTATGTGCATTTCTCCAGTGCGTTCACTAGCCTACTGCGAAGATCGCGAGTCAATAGCCTATGTCAACTTCATCTTTGCCAGAAGCTATATTCAAAGTAATGAATACATAGATAAAATGTAGGCCTATAATCTTTTTTTTTTTTTACAAAGAAAGAGTACACTTGAAATATTGTTGAAATTGTAATTATTGTTGTTGTAACCTTTTTAATAAAATAACAAAACATATTTACAAGATAGATGTAAGCAAAATCTTAAATGGTCAATATAAGTCTTCTTCTAAATATATCTTTTGTCCTTGCATTGTGGCTCAGTCAGTTTCACACCTGAGTGAATGGCTCATCATTATGCAGAGTGGGTGGGACAATGTATTTCTCAGGTGTAAACCACTCCTCGTTCACGCCCCCCTCGCATATTGGCTTTCCAAGCAAAACCTGTTTTACATCAATTCAAATCAATGTATGGTTTTATGTGAACGATAAAGCAAGACTATTTTCACATAATTTTGAAGAAAAAACTATAGGCGAGGACATCCATTAGTCAAAAGTCTTATTGCCACATATTTAGTATGTGTTTTGTGGCCTTATTTCTGCAACTTTCATTTTTATTTTTTCCAATAACCACGCATAAACATTATTCTCTTAAAAATTCAAACATATACATGCATGTTGATCAGATATTTTGGTAGCCCTGTTTGTGCTATATAGAGTGAATTTACACCTTTGCCATTAACATGTTTATAAATAACTGAAAAAAGCACATATGTCAGAGCATGTCAGAACACCTCCAGGGCCCAGAAAACAGCTCAGACTCCAGAGGGTTAATAAAGTTTCCATACACTCATGGTTGTTAGCTTTTTTAATTACTATCCTAAGGCACATCAGCTGGCGAACCATTTGACAGACAAGGCTTAGGAGTCTATATAAAGAAAGATGAGTATACACAAACTTTATAGCTATGGCAGCGAGACAGCGAGTACTTGTTTTAAATCAAAGACGGCGCCGTCCGCGGAGCCAGTTAGTGTATGTCAACTACATGGCTGGTGGATAATCAGCATACGTTGTGGAGAACAATAACACACTTATGGCCGTGAGGGTTTGGGATTGCACACTTGCTAAATTATAAACACATACTCATATTTATTTCTGCATGTACATATTTCAATGAGCCCCGATAAATGCAGTTTGTACTATTTCTAAAACGCTTCTTTATAAAGAACATTGTTTTCTCAATACTTTACCTATACCGCTGTGAAGGAAAGAGCGCACAATCGATCATCGAGGCATCGATATCAACCTATTCAGCGCCTCCACCATGGACAGCGCCTGCTAAGGTCGAACTTAAGAAGGTTTACCTTAAGCAACATCCTAAGGTATAGTTCGGAGAACACACGTAGGAAAGGTATACCTGTAGTTAAGGTGTACCTTTTGAGTCTTCGTAGCGCGCTAAGAGACAATGTTATCGGAGAACGCAGCCCTGGTCTCTATATTTCCTTCCCAGCTGACACTAATATGCAAGTGCACAGCAAAAATCACAACTTGTGCTTGCTGCGAACGCAAGTTATTTAAGGTGTCTCAACTGTACACAGTCTACCCTACAGTGTGAATTCGTTACAAGGTTTCATTTAATTAAATTAATGTGCAGCAATTTGTACAAATAGAGTCTATAGGCCTACTATACTGTTGTACCCATTAAATAATCTCATTTAGTATCATATTTGTTAAAATATTATAATGTTATTTTTTTCCATCTATGTTGAATATGAAAAGTGAACAGCACGAGTAAGATAGGATGCATTATATCGAGAGATGGATATGGAGTGGGTCAGACATGATTTTGACCACTTCATTAAGTTTTGTTTAGTAGAAAACCTTTCTTTAAAGTGAATTTCGTTTTCTATAAATTGTATCTTAATTTTAATAAATTTTTCATCAACCAATTGCCTGGATTTAATAAGTAAGAGAAGCAAATATAACAGACACTAATCATGGAGGCGCCCGCGTGGTCACTTGCATTGCACGTCAGCTGGAGCGCATCTCATCCTCCTAACTTAACGAAACTCAGCGTATGCCTCACACAGACATGATAAATACATCAAATATACAAAGCTTGAAATGTCTTCAAACGAAATAATTCAAAACGAAAAGAAAAAGGCTACTCTCTGATTAGGTCTTTATGTGCATTTCTCTCTAGGTGCGTTCACTACAAATATGGCGATCGTCAACTTCATCTTTGCAGTCGACACTGTCAGAAAACACTAGTTTATTGATAAAAATCAATGCACGCATCACCGGATTTACAAATACACATCTTGCTTGTTGCATGCACACATATTATGTCGAAAAAACGAAATATTATGTTGAAATAACATTATTATTAATAATACATATTTTAGAATATTTGATTAAATGCTGATTGTTGCGCTTGTTCAATTTAATAAAATTAAAACTTTAATTGTGATAATTAAAATAATTGAAAATTAAATATTTAGTGGCCAAGTTTTGCTAATTTATTATATAGGCTATTATATGCCTATTGCCTATATTAAGTAGGTCATATTAAGACAAGGCATATATTAGGTTATTTTAGCTGTTATGAGAAAAATAAATCTAACGAAATCTAAAATAAAAATTCTAACGCCAATTCAACATGCCAGAATAAAACCTGATTTTTGAACAATGCGTAACGCCACTCGGCCTGGTGTGCCAAAACACTACATTTTAAACTTCAATGTTTAATTCAAAACAATCTCAAAACGCGTTGTGACATTTTTTTAAAGCAGTAGCCTAGCCTATATACATTAAGGGCATTCGCTAGTTGCACGTGGCCGCCATTTTGGATTTCGGATCAGCGAGGGTACGCTAAAACACTTACGGTTTCGCATTACGGCCGGTGCAGGGAGCCGGAGAAAGACGAAATTTATCTTTTATAGTTGTTTATAGTATCAATTATCACTTAAAATACTACGAAGATCCATATTACTATCACACGAGCCAATGGCAATTAAATGCACGGACGCATAGTCAGATTAATGAATGAAATACAACTGTTCACGAACAGAAGATTGTAGCCTATGATATGCCAACTGTAAACATAGAGTTACAACTATGACTAGAGTTGTTTGCATAAAATGTACCGTGAACATTCACATGTTTGCCCTGTGATCGGCTACAATTTATCTCCATAAATAATAGTTTCTCAATTCTGCGCATATATTTTTACTTTCTTACATTGCTCGATCAATATTATCATCACATATTTTACATTTTCATTTTTTACGGTAGGTAAAAAATTTAATATGGGTAAGTTTGTGTGTATTTTACACAATACATGTGCTGCTTATAAACACCAGACAGATTATTATTATTATTTATGGAACAGATCTTTACTCATCTCACTTGCACAAAATAAATGCAGTAATAGAAAGCATATAAACGCACAGGTGAAATACATTGAAAATTATATGCATTTAAAAATTTTATCGGGTTGAAGTCATCCCACCGGATCTTCTGCATCCACTCAGCCCGTCCCGCGGCGTCAACGGGGACCGCATGAAAGCTGACTTCTCTGTTGTAACGTGACGAAATGGTACCGGCACACAACGATTAAGTGCTGAGGCTGTCACCCTCTGAAAGGCAAGTCACCTCTCTTAAATCCTAAAACTCCTTGTGAAAAAAATATTTCGGTGGTAATGGAACTCGGTCGCTGTTGTCTCTCGCTCTCGCTGTCAGATCACCGTAGTTTTCACTGGAAGTACTGGCCCAAACACTCAAGGTGTAACGTCAACGGTCGCCGTGCACAGAGCGAATTGTAGCCGATCACAGGGCAAACATGTGAATGTTCACGGTGCATTTTATGTAAACGACTCTAGTCGTAGTTGTAACTCTATATTTACAGTAGGCATAGGCCTAATTGTCATTGCGTATGTGTATGCAGCATGATTAAACACAATCTTCTGTTCGTGAACAGTTGTATTTCATTCATTAATCTGACTATGCATCCGTGCATCTAATTGCCATTGGCTCGTGTGATAGTAATATGGATCTTAGTAGTATTTTAAGTGATAATTGATTCTATAAACAACTATAAAAGATCAATTTCGTCTTTCTCCGGCTCCCTGCACCGGCCGTAATGCGAAACCGGAAGTGTCTTAGCATACCCTCGCTGATCCGAAATCCAAAATGGCGGCCACGTGCAACTAGCGAATTGAAACCAGGATCTTAACTAAAACGCGTTCCGCGTAATCTCTCAAAAATTATGCCACACTACTCCATGTATTTTTTTTTTTTAAGGACTGCTTTTGAAATCACTATAAATTACTATGCAATTGTATCGCTCACGAGAGCTCTTCATTTATCTAATTCCTCAATAGAATAGTAAAAATATTCAGCGTCATTGCTCCTAATATCGTCTCTATTTTTAACTTTTGATTCTATTTTTTCAGTTCTAAAATTGATTCTATCTTTGGTTCTATTCTGTTGTAGCCTAATAGGCCTATTTATATATATGAAAAATATGCCTATTAGGCTTAGGGTTTTATATTTAACCCACTTACATTTTAAAATACGGCAATTGCTGCTGTTTTGCACAATGTCCCTTTGCGCCACCTAGCGGTCATTTCGGGAACGACTTTGAAATGCGGCTGGTTTATTTTCAGTAAAAAGTAATATAATTAAGTATTGGTCAGCATTTATCGTTGTTATTATTGTATGTTTTCAGGTGGGATAGCAATGCAATTCATTCTGGGGTAATATTAATTTTTAATATTAATGATACTTACATTTTTCGAGTATAAAATCAACAGTTTTCTCCAAAGGCGAATATTCACACAGCTGCCCTTTGTGCAGACATTACAAACGCTGAGGAAACCCGTTCTAGGTAGGGCTGTCGAGTTACTGATGTTATGAGGTATATGTATGTTTTATATACCTATATATCATGATATATATATACAGTGAGGAAAATAAGTATTTGAACACCCTGCTATTTTGCAAGTTCTCCCACTTAGAAATCATGGAGGGGTCTGAAATTGTCATCGTAGGTGCATGTCCACTGTGAGAGACATATATAAAAAAAAAAAAAATCCAGAAATCACAATGTATGATTTTTTAACTATTTATTTGTATGATACAGCTGCAAATAAGTATTTGAACACCTGAGAAAATCAATGTTAATATTTGGTACAGTAGCCTTTGTTTGCAATTACAGAGGTCAAACGTTTCCTGTAGTTTTTCACCAGGTTTGCACACACTGCAGGAGGGATTTTGGCCCACTCCTCCACACAGATCTTCTCTAGATCAGTCAGGTTTCTGGTCTGTCGCTGAAAAACACGGAGTTTGAGCTCCCTCCAAAGATTCTCTATTGGGTTTAGGTCTGGAAACTGGCTAGGCCACGCCAGAACCTTGATATGCTTCTTACAGAGCCACTCCTTGGTTATCCTGGCTGTGTGCTTCGGGTCATTGTCATGTTGGAAGACCCAGCCTTGACCCATCTTCAATGCTCTAAGGCCCCGTTCACACCGCAAGTCTTAATGCTCAATTCTGATTTTTTGCTCAGATCCGATTTTTTGATTGGCTGTTCACATTACCTTTTAAAATGTGACCTATATCTGATTGCAGTGTGAACTGTTTGAGGTTTCAAACTAACCCGCATGCGCAAAAGAACAATAACAATGACATCAGACACAGCACGCGGTTGCACTAAAGTTCGGGAGGTTATGGAGGAAGTAAGCATATTCACATCACATTTATTTAAAAATGTTTGTGTAATGGAAGCCATAACATTAACATTAGCAGGTGCTGAGGAGGAGAAGAACGAAGAGAAAGAGAGCAGAATTGGCTATTTTTGCCTTTTGCGGGTTTATGGCTGCAAATTCACTACAAAGGTCTGTGTGGATGCATAGTTTGACACTGCAGCCACGTTCTCCTGTGTCCCCGTTCTTCCATTTCGTGTGCAATTCTTTCAAAAAACAGAGCGGTTACGGTAGGATCCTTCTAGTTTAGCTTGAATTAAAGTATCTTCCCATATACTAATTAGGTCTAACACCTCACTCTCAAGTTTTTAATGTTAGAGTACTGTCTATGTCTGTTGGGTCTAGGGCTTCATCGCCGATGCATAATTGTGACTTGTCGACGTAGATTGACATAAAAGTCGCATCAAATCCGCCTTGGCTGTTCACACTGCAGCCGCATTGAAAAAAATCAGATCTGGATCTGATTCAGTACCACATATGTATGTGGTCTAAATCTGATGTGAAAAAATCAGATCTGGGCTAGATTTGAGTGTTCACACTACCTCTGAAGAAGTCTGACCTGGACACTTGACCCCAAAAAAATCAGATTTGGGCCACTTTTGCCTGCAGTGTGAACGGGGCCTTACTGAGGGAAGGAGGTTGTTCCCCAAAATCTCGTAATACATGGCCCCGGTCATCCTCTCCTTAATACAGTGCAGTCGCCCTGTCCCATGTGCAGAAAAACACCCCCAAAGCATGATGCTACCACCCCCATGCTTCACAGTAGGGATGGTGTTCTTGGGATGGTACTCATCATTCTTCTTCCTCCAAACACGTTGTGGAATTATGACCAAAAAGTTCTATTTTGGTCTCATCTGACCACATGACTTTCTCCCATGACTCCTCTGGATCATCCAAATGGTCATTGGCAAACTTAAGACGGGCCTTGACATGTGCTGGTTTAAGCAGGGGAACCTTCCGTGCCATGCATGATTTCAAACCATGACGTCTTAGTGTATTACCAACAGTAACCTTGGAAACGGTGGTCTCAGCTCTTTTCAGGTCATTGACCAGCTCCTCCCGTGTAGTTCTGGGCTGATTTCTCACCTTTCTTAGGATCATTGAGACCCCACAAGGTGAGATCTTGCATGGAGCCCCAGTCCGAGGGAGATTGACAGTCATGTTTAGCTTCTTCCATTTTCTAATGATTGCTCCAACAGTGGACCTTTTTTCACCAAGCTGCTTGGCAATTTCCCCGTAGCCCTTTCCAGCCTTGTGGAGGTGTACAATTTTGTCTCTAGTGTATTTGGACAGCTCTTTGGTCTTGGCCATGTTAGTAGTTGGATTCTTACTGATTGTATGGGGTGGACAGGTGTCTTTATGCAGCTAACAACCTCAAACAGGTGCATCTAATTTAGGATAATAAATGGAGTGGAGGTGGACATTTTAAAGGCAGACTAACAGGTCTTTGAGGGTCAGAATTCTAGCTGATAGACAGGTGTTCAAATACTTATTTGCAGCTGTATCATACAAATAAATAGTTAAAAAATCATATATTGTGATTTCTGGATTTTTTTTTTTAGATTATGTCTCTCACAGTGGACATGCACCTACGATGACAATTTCAGACCCCTCCATGATTTCCAAGTGGGAGAACTTGCAAAATAGCAGGGTGTTCAAATACTTATTTTCCTCACTGTATATATATATATATATATATATATATATATAAAATGGGTTTGCATACATAATATGAGATTTTTACACAGGAAAAAAACCTACAAGGTTGAATATTGTCACGAGGTGACAAAGTTGAGGCGGAACTAAGTCCCGCTGAAGTTATGTTCCCCCCGGGGCGGTGCCATTGCAACACCGGGCCGGTTCCGGCTGTGTATCTGTCACCATAACAACGGCGGCTAATGACAGATAACCATCAGGTGTGGGGGATTTATGCTGGGATGTGTGATGGGTTTGCCGCGTAGGCAAATGGAGTGGATAAAAAGGAAAGTGAGGAGACAGTTGGTGTGATTCTCCCCCGAGAGAAGTCGTTTCTGTGGTGGTGTTGCTGATTTGCGGAGGCATCTGGAGAGTGTTGTGAGGGCGCGGCTGTATTGAGGGTGAAGCGGCGATTGTGTGAACACGATTTGAAGAAGTCAAAGGCTGGAAGCGAGTGAGTTATGGAGATCGAGTGAAGACCGGAGAACGCCATCATCATTAGAAGGGAGATAAGTAGTATGATATCGGATCTTATTGAATGCATGCACCCGCACCGAGCTGGATATGAAGTTGTGAAGTGTATTGATCACGAGAGTAATTGTCACTTGAGAGTGGTTGGACTGAGTTATCATTGAACTCTTGTTTCTCTTCTTCTGAGTGTGAGCGAGTGTCGAGGAAGCTTTGTCCACCGTGCCAGTAAGGAGGCACCCGAATCCCCTCGCTATTTGATGAGAACTGATTCAGTACGACAGTGGAAGGATCGATCAACGGGTGAGTGCTGGCCTTATTGCACTGAGAAAGAGAGTGGATATGCAGTGCCTGAATTGATGTGTCACACAGTATTGGCTTGAAGTGAGGTTGCAGTGTGTGGGGATTATATATATTGACTGCCGTGTACTCCCCATTTCCTATTTTCATCCGCTGTCACTGAAGAGGTACTTCAGGTGTTGAATGTGAATATTTCATCTTTGCATGTGTGGGAAGAATGCGCGTACTTGTATAACTTACTCTGTCTGCTCAATAGAAGAATCTCTCCGTCAATGTCCCCTTACGTGATGTCTGCCTGAAGGAGAGACACCCACTGGACATACCTCCGTCTGCTTTACAGAAGCACACCCCAGTCGTAAGCTCTTGTCTCTGCACTGAGGAAAAGCATGCATGCACTTGTATAACTTACTTTGTCTGTTCAATAGAGAATTCCTCTGCCAATGTCCCCTTATGTGATGTCTGCCTGAAGGAGAGACACACATTGGACATACTTTCGTCTGCTTTACAGAAGCACACCCCAGCCGTAAGCTCTTGTCTCTGCACTGAAGAGAAACATGCACATACTTGAATTACTTACTCTGTCTGTTTAGCAGAAGCATTCCTCCGCTGATGTCCTTTATGTGATGTCTGCTTGAAGGAGAGACTCACATTGGAAATACTCCCTCGTCTGTCTGACAGAAGCACACCCCAGCCGTAAGCTCTTGTCTCTGTATTGAAGAAAGCATGCACGTACTTGAGTTACTTAACTTTGTTTGTGTAGTAGAAGAATTCCTCCGCCAAAGCCCCTCCGGTGGACGTCTGCTTGAAGAAGAGACCTACATTGGAAGCATTCACGTTATCCGCTTGGCAGCGGCTCACCCCCCCCCCCCCCTCCCCCCTCCCCCCCTCCCCCTTGTCCCGCTCCGCGTCTTAAGAAGGTATACGTACCTGGATATTCACCTGCCTGGTAGAAGATTCCCCTTCTGGCCATCAGCTCCCGTACCGGCCACGCCCTGATTGTTCGACGGTTCGAGAAGGTCTACTTACCTGGATACTCATCTGGCTGTCCAAGGAAAGACCCTCCTCGATCACGAGACCCTGTTCCGCTCCGCGTCTTAAGAAGGTATACGTACCTGGATATTCACCTGCCTGGTAGAAGATCCTCCTTCTGGCCATCAGCTCCTGTACCGGCCACGCTCTGATTGTTCGACGGTTCGAGAAGGTTTACTTACCTGGATACTTACCTGTCTGTCCAAGGAAAGATCCTCCTCGACCACAAGACTTTGTCTCGCTCCGTGTCTTAAGAAGGTATACGTACCTGGATACTCACCTGTCTGTCCAAGGAAAGACCCTCCTCGATTACGAGACCCCGTCCCGCTCTACGTCTTAAGAAGGTCTACTTACCTGGATACTCACTTGTTCGTCGGGCCGGTGGCCGACTTCCTCCTCCCCTAGTTGTTACGTTCTGGCACGGGTTGCCTCGAAGAAATCCACGCCTTTCCTGGGGCCAGAGGTCCTGTCTCCGCACCTGTTGGGGCGGACCCAGAAGCTTCATTAGGACTTTCAAATTAATTTTATTCAATAAAACTTGTTAAACTTTTATCCACTTGTCTGTCTGGTCTTTGGTACGCTCCTCGAGGTGGTCCTGGGTTTTAGGGGTGGGTGCAGTCTGGCTTGACCCCCCCGACCTGTGACAATATCTTAATATATATTTTCTTAAATAATTCATTATAATACATTTAAAAAATGCATTTTTTGTTATTTATAGGCCTGAGGGATAAAACGAGAGTTAAATTCAACAAGAAAAAAAGGAAAACATAAAGCAGTTAGCCACTTTTGCTTGTGGATGAAAATGTTTGGATATAAAATAAAGAAATTAACAACATATTCAAGAGATGACAATTTTGGGATTTCGTAATAAAAAATAAATAATATCGTTAAGTATAAAACAGTGGGTCACATTAGTAGAGTTAAATATAAGAACTTAAATCAACCCTAAATGTATTCACAAAATAAATGGGCAGCAGTTTCTTCAAAAAGACCACACAATGAGCAAGTTTAATCAATATCAAGATATTTACAGATAGATGAATTAAACGTGTCGTTCAAATCTTTTAAGTTGCGTGTGTGATAACGCGTCGTAGGTCACATGATAACGTCAACATGGCAGATGTCCGGTTCGCAATCATACTCAACGAGATCTGGCTATAAAGTACCTACTCTTTTAGCGTTGAATACCTACTCATTGAGTATGTGGTTTCGAACCCAGCCTATGATAGAAGATTGCTCACTCAAATGTAAAATAATGTGATTATCAAACATTAAACAGCTTGTAAATCAAGACTGCTTAATGTTTCCAAATGAAATGAAGCGTAACCCATGAAGAGAAAACGACTGTGAAGCTTTGGGGGTGTCGGACTCGATCTACTCCATCTGTGTTCTCTTACGAGAGGTCTCTCGTACTGCGTAATATCTTACGCTAGGGGAAAACCTCTTTTCCACGAGATATTGGAAGCCAAAAAATTATCCTTATAATTTTGTATTATTGCAAAACGCGTTGCAGCAGCACGCGGCCATGGGCGAGACAGCTTGCGTGCCCATTGGCTGCTCTGCGGCAACTGCATCAGCCTACCGAGCGAGGCCTGAAGTGACGTCAGGCCAATGAGGGTGCTTCGCGCCCTCTGTGTCACGTCCCACCGAAACAGGCGTGGCTTAGTCCTATAAAGGAAGGCTCGGGAAGCTGATTCTCTGATTTTTCATCTCTTCAGCGAAGCTCACATCGTTGGATCCCGAGAGAAGCTGCACCGTCTGAAGAAGCCTTTCAGCGGGACGAGCCTTCACCTGAAGCTGCTGGCCACGCCGCCTTCTACTGCCGCTCCCGCTGCGCTATCCGGCGCCTATATCCTTTACCAAAAACTGTTCTTTGTGTGTGTGTGTGCTCGCTCTGCGACACACTCTAAAAGAGCTTGCGTCTTTTTAAAGATGCCTTCATGCGGCTCGTGCCGAGCCCCACTCAGCGAGGGAGACCGTCATGTCATCTGTGTCTCCTGCCTGGGTGAAGATCATGCAGCGCTCGCCGACGGCGGCTGCCCTCACTGCGAGCTACTGCCTATGGTGACTCTGAGGACTCGCCTGGCAGTCTTCTCCGAGCCTGCACCTCCCGCTGTGTTGCCACGCCGTAAAAAGCGCCGCGCCCAGCGGGTCCCTGAACCTTCTCCAGTCCGCCAAAGCTTGCCGGTTCGCCCGCCTGCTTCACCGGCTTCCCCTGAATCACTTCCTGATGCGCAGCGGCCGCGGTCCGCCGCCGTTTCCATTGAGGAAGATGATTCAAAAGCCGCGTCTGGAGAGGATGACACCTGCTCTCTGCTGGCCTCGGGCAGCGAGGATTGGGCGAGTTCTGTGGATCTCGCGCCTCCTGTTCGTAAACCAAACAAGAGAGCTAACATCGAGGGAGAACTGATGCGGATACTCGCGCTGGCCGCGGTGAGCCTCTGCCTCGAGTGGTCTGCACCGGAACTTCCCTCTCACACCCAGCTGGATGGTTGCTTCCTCCCCGGGGAGCGCACTTCGCCTGAAGCCAAGCCGGCTCCCTTTCTTCCTGAGCTTCACGAAGAAGTTGCCAAAGCTTGGAGCGCTCCCCTCTCAGCACGAATGCGTTCGTCTGTGTCGCCAGCATTCTCTACCCTTGATGATGCTAGGAACAGAGGCTACCATTCACTTCCGCCGGTCGAACAGGCGATAGCGGCTCACCTTTGCCTGCCCTCTGCTGGACGGCAGACGAAACCGGTGCTGCCATCTAAAGCCTGCTGCATGACGTCAACACTGCTTGCGCGTATTTTCTCCACTGCTGGGCAAGCTGCGTCAGCACTGCACACGATGGCCACGCTGCAGATTTTCCAGGGCGATCTCCTCCGAAAACTGGACGAGATGGGACCTGATGCAATCTGCCTAACGGACTTAAGAAGCGCCTCGGACCTCTCTCTCCGCGCTACTAGGTCTGCTGCACAGGCCATTGGATGGTGCATGGCTTCCGCCACCGTTGCTGAGAGACATCTATTGCTGACGCTCACAGAAATGTCTGAGTCTGAGCGCACCGCGTTCCTCGACGCCCCGCTGTCTTCTGCTGGCTCCTCCTTCGGATCCTCTGTCAACGAGTTCGTAGAGAGATTCGCCGAGGTGCAGAAAGCGTTGCAAGCCTTTAAGCACTTCCCACCGAAGCGCTCCAGTTCTACAGTGGGTCGTGTAAAGCCGCCTGCTCGAAGCTCTCAGCCACAGCCTCCGCCCCCCGCTGCTTCGTCGCAGCGCCGACAGGACCGCAGCTCGAGACCTCGCTCTCGCTCTACTAGCCGCCGCCCCGCTCCGCGTGGGCCACGGCCAAGGATTGCGGTGAAACCGGAAGCTCCAAAGCCATCCTAGCACACCTAGGAAAGCGTCGGTGTTCGAGTGCTGCCGCGGCCGAACTCTCACCGAAGCGCACCACTGTTTCAGTTCCAGGAATTGTGACTGTTCCAGCATATCCTGCAGTGTTCGCTGCCCGCTCGCCTGCACACAAAAGCCGTTTTTACGGCTACCCAGATAAATCCTTTAACCCCTGGGGTCGGTGGTATCGCCGGCGATACCAGCTCGATTTTTTTCAGTTCAGTTCAAAAGAAATTAATTTTGCTCTGTTGACTTTGATATTACAAGGAAGTTTCATACATCAATCGATTCTGTTAGATTCTGTGTATTATTTTTGTGTATACTCACAATAAAAACAAAGTGTTGTGCTTTTTGCCAAATAAAGAAAAATAAACGTGATGCGATTTCTGCCTTCTCTCTGTAAGTTAAATCCATTCTGAAACGCGTCCGAAAATGAACTGTAACTCAGCGAATACTCAGTCAAACAGGCAAACAGACACACAGGCATGAAGCTTGAATTCTCTTCTTTTAAATGAGGTAATTTATATAAAAAACAAATATTCTCATCTTGTGAAATCTGTATTAAAAGAGAGCGATTCCAGTCGAGCTAATTAGAGCTCATTCAAAAGTAATGTGACTCCACCCACGGAGAGCGCGTGCTATTCACTGAGGCAAACCTGTGAACGCCCCCCATATCAGCTCGAGAAAACACAAGTTTAATCATATCATTGTAGCCTACGTGTTTACACCATCTGGCAGCGCTGTGAGGAATAATAATAATGGAAAATCTACCTCAGAGTGCGAATAGATTCGAAGAGATTCGAATCTATTCAGAGATTCGAATACTGTAGTAAGTTTTTTTTTCCTTCTCAAGTTAATCGCGTTTCTGTGAATGAATGAACGGCAGCCGCAGAGATGTGCGCTGTTTACCACAGCTCGCAAAAAGACAGTTTAAATTTAAATCGCCTTTCTGTGTGTGTGTGTGAATGAATGATGATGTTTTAGCAAACTGTATTGCTATACTGAGATGAGTAAAAATCGACTGAAATATGTTGAAATAAAATGTAGGCTATTTGTATAAGCAACGTATTAAACTGCAAATTAACATTTATATGCCCTAATATTTCATAAAAACAACGTTACAGTCAGGCGTTCGGTTTTAGCAAACTGTATTGCTATACTGAGTAAAAATCGACTGAAATATGTTGAAATAAATGTATTTGTATAAGCAACGTATTAAACTGCAAATTAACATTTATATTTCTTATAATAAAAATGAAAGACCTATGTTACAGACATATGAAAGACAACATTTCGTTGATTAGTTTTGGATAGATTATACATTTTTACTGTAAAATATCTGCCACCTCAAATAAGCTTTTGTTTGCCAATTTTTGCTCATGTTAAATATAGTATGTTTTGTCAAAAATAAAGTAATCAAATAATCAATCAAATCCTTAACTTTGAAATATGTATGATAAAATGTATACTTTAGTTTTTACAAAGAAAGGTTACACTTGAATTGTTGTTGTAATTGTAACCTTTTTAATAAAAAAATATATTTACAAGGTAGATGTAAACAAACTATTAAAAGGTAAATATAAGCCTTTTCTTTAAATAATTTCTATTGTGTTTTATTAGTGACAAATTTGGGGAGAGGATAAATATTCCAAAACTGAAAATACAGTATGAGAATTAACTGCACAATTACTAGACATGTTTTCCTTGGATATTATAGGCCAAATTGCAAGCACAATATGTGGAAAAATAAAAAAGAATAGAGATGCTTCCAACTGTTGCTCTTGCATTCTTGTGACTCAGTGACTCACCTGAATGAATGGCTAATTAAGTATGCGGGCCCCATTGTCTCCTCAGGTGTGAACCACTAAATATGCATGATCGTTGACGCCCACTCCGCATATTGCCTTTCCAAACAGAAAGTGCTTTGCAAGATTCAAATCAATGTATTGTGTTATGTGAATGATTAGGCAGGGTGATTTTCACATAATTTTGAAGAAAAAAAACTAGGCGATGACATCCATTAGACAAAAGTCTTATTGGCACATATTTAGTATGTGTTTTGTGGTCTTATTTCAGAAACTTTAGTTTTTAGTTTTTTCAATAACCATGCATAAACATTATTCTCTCAAAAATGCAGACATGTACATTGTTGTTGCTCACATATTATGGTAGCCCTGTTTGTGCTAAACAGTGTGTAATTTTTTTTGCCATTAATATGTTTATAAGCAACTGAAAAAAACACAAATGTCAGGGCATGTCAGAACATCTCAAGGACCCCAAAAACACCTTAGACCCCAGAGGGTTAAAGAGTGTATTTTCTGGTGTCCCGGCCACGGCCGATGGTGCTATAAGAGTAGAGCAGATGCCCACTGTCCAGTGCCCATCCCTACGCACAAGCACAGCCCTTCACACAGGGCCCGCGCTCATAAAATCGACTCAGGTCGATCGCACACTCAACATAGTAAGCGTGCCCACTGCCCAGTGCCCACAAACACTATGTTCTGCACATCTCACGGTTTCTGTAAAAACGAAACATGTGCGTGCTCGCTCTGCCCAGGCAGACAGCGCGTCCGAAGCAGTAAATGTGCCCGCTCCTCCGCGCCCACACTTACTCACAGACATTATGAGTCCTACGGGACTCGCTCAGCCCTCCCTCACTCGGTTAAACACCGCAGCGGGGTCGAGCGCAAGCATTCTGCCCGCTGTGATCTGTGCGCTCCCCGCCTCAAATATCACGGGCATAACGCCTTTATTTCAGCACACCGAAGCGCCCCTGTCGCCCAGCCAGCAGAGCGTGGTTTCGGAGTGGGTGCTAGACATTATAAAAGGAGGCTATTCGCTACAGTTTTGTCGACGCCCTCGCCGCTTCACAGCGCGCGTCGAACCCACGGTGAATTCAGAAGTAGCACACCTACTTCGAGCCGAAATATCAAAACTGTTGAGCAAAGGGGGTATAGAGCCTTTATCTCAAGCTCAAAGCGGAGGGGGGCTATACAGCAGATACTTCCTGGTACCGAAAAAAGACGGGGGTCTCAGACCCATACTAGATCTAAGACAGCTGAACACAGCATTGGCGAAACGCAGTTTCAAAATGCTCAAGACCAGAAAAATCCTCGCGCAGATTCGCCGAGGAGACTGGTTTATGTCGATAGATCTAAAGGACGCGTATTTTCAAATACAGATAGTGTCACGTCACAGGCGATACTTGAGATTCGCCTTCGAGGGCCAGGCCTATCAGTACACAGTCCTACCGTTCGGCTTGTCCCTAGCACCCCGTACATTTACGAGGTGCATGGACGCAGCGCTCGCACCCCTCAGACTCCGAGGCATACGAGTGTTGAACTATTTGGACGACTGGCTGATTCCAGCTCAATCATGCTCAGAGCTCGTGGAGCACAGGACCCTTTTACTTGATCACCTCGAGAATCTAGGTCTCAGAGTCAATTGGGCGAAGAGCTCTCTGAACCCCAGTCAAACGATATCTATTCTGGGTACAGTTCTGGACTCACAGTCTATGATAGCGCGGCTGTCATCACAGCGCGTGCTAGACATTCAGCGCGCAGCGAGCTCTTTCCGCTGCGGCGCGACCGTCCCGTTCAGAACGTTTCAAAGGATGCTCGGTCTCATGGCCTCAGCATCATCAGTTCTTCAGCTGGGCTTGCTCCGCATGCGCTCTCTGCAGTTCTGGTTGAAAGCGCGGGTACCACGCAGAGCGTGGTCATCCGGTCAGCTTCGTCTCAAGGTCGATCAGATTTGCTTTTCAGCTCTGGGACCTTGGAAAGCAAACGACTGGTACCAATCAGGTGTAAGCCTGGGGACTTCCTCGAGGGTGAAAGTGGTGTCGACGAACGCCTCCATCTCGGGATGGGGAGCGCTGCTCGAGGGCAGACCGTTCTTCGGCCAGTGGTCAGAACGGGAAAAGCTCCAACATATCAACTGCCTGGAAATGCTGGCAGTGGACAACGCGTTGACGCGTTTTCGTCCTCAGATAAAGGGCCACCACGTCTTAGTCCGCTCGGACCGCCAGGGCGGTCTCAGATCCCGAAATTTATACAGGCTGGCGAAACGCCTCCTGGTATGGGCTCAGCGCAACCTGCGCTCGCTGAGAGCAGTGCACGTGCCTGGGCTACAGAATTTGGGGCCAGACAGACTGTCCAGGAACAACATTCCGGCGAACGAATGGTCTCTACACCCGCAAACAGTCCAACTGTTGTGGGAGAGATTCGGCAGAGCGGAAGTGGATCTGTTCGCGTCTCACGAAAACGCTCACTGCCCTGTGTTCTTTTCCAAGAACAAGAGCGCGCTGGCCCAAGCGTGGCCGTGCTGCCCGCTCTATGCTTTCCCCCCCATCTCTCTCCTGCCTCAGGTGATAGAATTGATCAGGGAAGTGAAATGCTCAGTGCTGCTCGTAGCGCCACTCTGGAAGAACCAACCGTGGTTCCCAGTTCTGATGCAGTTAGCAGACACTGCCCCATGGCCAGTGCCACTGAGGAGGGACCTCCTCTCTCAGGCCAAGGGTTCGATTTGGCATCCTCACCCGGAGTTGTGGTCCTTTCATGTATGGGCGCTCAACGGGTACCCGCTGACCTCTCAGAGGGAGTGCTAAATACTATCACTCAGGCTAGAGCTCCGTCTACCAGACGGCTCTACTCCTCGAAGTGGTCGGTATTCTCCAGCTGGTGCACAGCTCGGGGCTTTTCACCCTTCGACTGTGGGGTGACGGAGGTTCTCTCCTTCCTACAAGAGCTGCTGGATAAGGGCAGAGCGAAACCTCCACGCTCAAAGTCTATGTGGCGGCCATAGCAGCGTTTTCTAATCAACGCTCGGTCAGTCAATAGGAAGGAACGATTTAGTCATCCGCTTCCTCAGGGGAGCTAGGAGGCTGAATCCTCCCAGATCCCCCTCAGTCCCTATGTGGGACCTTTCTACAGTGCTGGAAGCCATGAAAGGTGACCCATTCGAGCCTATCCAAACGATTAGCCTTAAGCACTTGTCTTTCGAGACAGAGTTTTTGCTGGCTCTCGCTTCAGTGAAGCGCGTGGGGGACCTACACGCGCTCTCAGTGAGCTCGGCGTGCTTAGAGTTTGGGCCAAGCGACTCAAGAGTCATACTTAAACCTAGGCATGGTTACGTTCCAAAATCCCTCAACACACCGTTTCGGGCTCAGGTCATTTCCCTGTCCGCCCTATTGGTGTCAGGCGAGGAAGGGGACGCAAGCTTTCTTTGTCCAGTAAGGGCGCTAAGAGCTTATGTGTCTCACTCGGCTGTTTTCAGACAGACAGAGCAGTTGTTTGTTTCGTTCAGCGGACGTTCCAAGGGACTGGCTGTTTCGAAACAGAGCCTATCCAGATGGATAGTTGACGCTATAGCGCTGGCGTACACTGCCAAGGGCTTACAGTGCCCGTTGGGTGTCAGAGCGCACTCCACGAGAGGCGTTGCCTCTTCGTGGGCTTGGTCTAGCGGGATTTCCTTGCAAGACATATGTATGGCGGCGGGCTGGGCCTTTAAGGTTCTATAACCTAGAGGTTCCTGCCTTACAGGCTAAGCTGCTGTCGGTATAGATGAATCAGTGCTGTCTGATTAGGACGCTGAGATTGTGAGCGCTGCGCGCCGCCGACTGTTTATGCTATGGGCAGTATTGCGTAAGACCCGCATTTCCCACATCAGTTCAGGCCTGTTCCGCCTTGTCTATGTGATGTCATGTTAGCATTTGCGTCTATAGACGCTGCTGTATATGGATGGAGGGATCCCCCTCCTTTTTTCCAGGACTCTCTGTGAGTCCCTCTGGTGATTGTGCACTGTAATTCCTGGGCTTCGCCTCCAGGTTTATTGGTGTTTGATCCCAGCACGCACGGCGCTTTGCATTGGGTCCCCTAGCATAAGATATTACGCAGTACGAGAGACCTCTCGTAAGAGAACGTACTCGGTTACTAACGTAACCTCGGTTCTCTCTAGAAGAGGGAACGAGTACTGCGTATCTTGCTGTGCATGCAACTCACTCTGGTTCGCTTCGGCGATGAAAAATCAGAGAATTAGCTTCCCGAGCCTTTCTTTATAGGACTAAGCCACGCCCGTTTCGGCGGGACGTGACGCAGAGGGCGCAAAGCGCCCTCATTGGCCTGACGTCATTTCAGACCTCGCTCGGTTGGCTGATGCAGTTGCCGCAGAGCAGCCAATGGGCGCGCAAGCTGTCTCGCCCATGGCCGCGTGCTGCTGCAACGCGTTTTGCAATAATACAAAATTATAAGGATAATTTTTTGGCTTCAATATCTCGTGGAAAAGAGGTTTTCCCCTAGCGTAAGATATTACGCAGTACTCGTTCCCTCTTCTAGAGAGAACCGAGGTTACGTTAGTAACCGAGTACGTTTTGATCACGTTTCTGAATCTGATCAAGGCGTAGTCTTTGACAAAAATGAGATTTTCTCATCTTTTTTGTTTAAATTATATTAAATTAAATGAAATGTCCCCAACTAAGCAAGCCAAAAGCCAATGGCAACAAAGGTGAAAAAAGGTGAAAAAGGCGACAGTGGCAAGGAATCAAAACTCCATCAGGTGACAGAATGGAGAAAAAAAACCTTGGGAGAAACCAGGCTCAGTCGAGGGGCCAGTTATCCTCTGGCCAACGAATGAACAGTGTATGATTATGATTCAGCCAGCATTATAGGTCAGAAGTCAGATTGGATTGGAACAATCAGAATATTATCCAGTTCCATCTGGTTGAAGATTGGAGTCACACGGGTTTGGAGACGAGTTTGTTGAGGATCAGTGTCGATTACTGTCGTGTCGATGAGGCATTTCCAGGGTAGAGTCTAGTTGACACAATCTCTGCTGACACTTTCAATGATGCGTTGTGGTCATGTCTTGCGCAGGTCCTCCATCTGATCTGGATACGACCTGGATCCGGCTGACTACATCATGCGTTGTGGTCGTGTCTAGGTGCAGGTCTACCATCTGATCTGGATACGACCCGGATCCAGCTGATTACAGTAAACCTCGGAATAAGCAGAAAGACTAACATTAGCATAGATGCCATTCTTCTTATGATGAAACGAGTACATCGGGTCACGGGTGTTATAGGAAGTGTTCCCGGTTCTGGCTAACCTAATTTATGCAACCTAATAATCATTTAACTGATCTGAATAATAGGAATGTATACATTTCTATGTGTATGCCAGGTTAAAGAGATGTGTTTTTAGTCTAGATTTAAACTGACAGAGTATGTCTGCTTCCCGGACAATGTAAGGGAGACTGTTCCAGAGTTTAGGTGCTAAATAGAAAAAGGATCTACCACCAGCAGTCGATTTGATATTCTAGGTATTATCAACTGGCCAGAATTTTAAGATCGCAATAGATGTGAAGGACTATAATGCGTTAAGAGCTAGCTCAAGTACTGGGGAGCTAAACCATTTAGTGCTTTGTAAGTAATCAGCAATATTTTAAAATGTATACGATGTTTAATTGGGAGCCAATGCAGTGTTGACAGAACAGTGCTAATATGGTCATACTTCTTGGTTCTAGTAAGAACTCTAGCTGCTGCGTTTTGGACCAGCTGTAGTTTGTTTATTATGCATGCAGGCAACCACCCATAAAAGCATTACAATAATCTAGCCTTGAGGTCATGAACGCATTAAAGGGATAGTTCACTTTGAAATTAATTTTTGATATGTTTTAGCTTATCTCAAGGGCATCCAAGATGTAGGTGTCTTTGTTTACGCAGTCAAACCGTTCTTGTCTGTCAGTCATATAATGCAGGTCGATGGTCACTGTCTCAAAACACAAGCACACTGTCATGAGTCTAGTTCTTTTCTCTGACTTTTCCTGTCCTTTTCCCCCCTCTGCTGGTCACTACCTCTCTTTTTCCCTTTTTCCTCCTCAGCTGACTCTCATTAGCTGTTATCTCGCTGATTCATTTCACCTGTTCTCTCCCCTAGTCCGCTTGGTATTTAATGTTCCCTGTTTTCTTGCCTTTTGCCGGATTATTACGTTTGAGTAGTATGCTGCTGGTCTATCTACGAACCCTGCTGTTCCTGTCTTGTCTTGTCGTGTCCCAGTCCTGTCTACTTACTGGTTCAGGTCAGCTAAGCCATTTCACTGTCTATTTATCTTCTCTTCTACACTGTGTCCAGTCCTCCCGCTGTCGACGAACGCCCTGAGCTGTGTTCTGTGCGTTGCTGCCGCCCAGCACGTGGAGACGAGAGGTCTAAAGTCTACGAGCCGGTCTCCCTGAAATCTGCTGCTTTCCTGCCACGAACGAGAGAGTTATTAGAGAGCTGCTGACCCGTTTATAGGGGACCTTCTTCAGAGACCGTCCTGTTATCTTTTCTAAAGACTTTTGCTGGCAACCTGTGTTCCTGTTTGAAGAGACTACTTTACTTTGCATAACCTGCTGCTACCTGTGTTCCTGTTTGAAGAGACAGTTATTTCTGCATAACCTGCAGCTACCTGTGTTCCTGTTTGAAGAGACAGTTATTTCTGCATAACCTGCAGCAACCTGTGTTCCTGTTTGAAGAGACCTTTTCACTGCTCTCTCAATAAACTCTAATCTTTCAATTGCATTTGGATCCTATCTCTTCCTTATCACACACAGAGTCCAAATTAAAACAATTCCCATCGTCCAAATGAAACAATTCCCCATCATAAGTACACATTGATGGCCTAAGACACGAAACGAGCGGTTTGTGTGAGAAAACGAACAGTATTTATATCGTTGTTATCTCTTGAAAACAGCACACGTCCAAATGATCTGACGGCGCGGGCGGGTATAGATATATACATAGATGTCGCTTGGCTACGGTTTCGTTCCAATGAACTGCAGTAGCCAAGGCGACATCTATGTATATATCTATACCCGCCCGCGCCGTCAGATCATTTGGACGTGTGCTGTTTTCAAGAGATAACAACGATATAAATACTGTTCGTTTTCTCACCGCATTCCTGGGATTCGGTAATATTTCAGTCCCCTGGATTTTTGAAAGTGGTGGTTCACCAAAATGAATTGTTAAAAGCTTTTCACAATACATTGGTATGTCCTTTATAATGAATACAAATAATTATTGCATTTAAATAATTTTTATCATTAAAAAAAATCTTATTTCTGTCTTACAGCAAGCATTTTGTCATGTCCCTGAGGTTCTTCGCTGAATTTGTACTTGGAAAATAATTAATACAATGTGCACAGTGTCTATAATTTTTGGCAATAATGCATGTAGTTATTTGTGTTCTTTGCTTTTGAAAAGAAAAACTTTTAAAAAATGCAAGATATTTGATAAAAAACAACTTATAAAGCTACGTCCCTCAGTCTAAACTCAACCCCGTCACGCCAACCATTCTCCGCCCATAATAATTTAGACTCCACCCATATGTGACATCATTCACAGGAAGTTGCATCATTCAGCTCTCTTCAACAGCATGGTGCAGAAGAAGGTGAGTGATATCACACTTTTCATTCATTTTTTTGAGGTGTATTATAGTCAGGGAGGGTACTGTCAAGCTTAACAACTCAACCCCATCACATACAATTAAGATGGAAAATTATGACTTTTCACAATTTTATTTTAATCCATAAAAATCTAAAATATACTTATTTCATTGGCTGCCATGTGGCCCACTCTTCTACACCACATTAAAAGCAGTGGCCATTTTGAGCAAAAAAACTCAACCCCATCACACTCAACCCCATCACATATGTCATTGTTTCGGGGTTGTAAACTTTGTGACAGGGTTGAGTTATTCACTTAATTTAATCAGTGATTTCAATTTAAAAATGTAATTTCAGTAAATATATTATTACCAAAATCATAACCCATATTCCCCTCCTTGAACTGCCACCTTACCGTGGTGGAGGGGTTTGAGAACCTGAATGACCTTAGGAGCTATGTTGTCTGGGGCTATATGCCCCTGGTAGGGTCTCCCAAGACAAACAGGTTCTAGGTGACGGGTCAGACTAAGAGCGGTTCAAAAACCCTTTATGATGGCATTACGTCACGGCGCAGCTGGGGCCCCACCCTGGAGCCAGGCCCGGGGTTGGGGCTTGTATGCGAGCGCCTGGTGGTCGGGCCTTCCCCCATGGGGTCCGGCCGGGCTCAGCCCGAAGGAGCGACGTGGGGCCGCCCTCCCATGGACCCACCACCTGCAGGATGGAACGTAAGGGGCTGGTGCTTAATGGATCGGGCGGCAGTTGAAGGCGAGGGCCTCAACAACTCGATCCCTGGACACGGAATCTAGCTCTAGGGACACGGAACGTCACCTCTCTGGCGGGGAAGGAGCCTGAGATTGTGCGTGAGGTTCAGAGATTCCGACTAGAGATAGTTGGGATCACCTCCACGCACAGCTTGGGCTCTGGAACCACACTCCTTGAGAGAGGATGGACTCTTCACCACTCTGGAGTTGCCCATGGTGAGAGGCGGCGGGCTGGTGTGGATTTGCTTATAGCCCCCCAGCTCAGCCGTCATGTGTTGGAGTTCAACCCAGTGAACGAGAGGGTCGCTTCCCTGTGCCTTCGGGTCGGGGATAGGTCTCTTACTATCGTGTGCGCCTATGGGCCAAACGGCAGTGTAGAGTACCAGGCCTCCTTGGGGTGCTGGAAAGTGCTCCGACTGGGGACTCCGTCGTTCTACTGGGGGACTTCAACGCCCACGTGGGCAGCGACAGTGACACCTGGAGGGGCATGATTGGGAGGAACTGCCCCCCGAATGGTGTTCTGTAATTGGACTTCTGTGCTAGTTACAGCTTGTCCATAACGAACACCATGTTCAAGCATAAGGGTGTCCATTAGTGCACGTCACCAGGACACCCTAGGCCGGAGGTCAATGATCGACTTTGTGGTCGTTTCATCTGACCTCCGGCCGTATGTCTTGGACACTCGGGTGAAGAGAGGGGCGGAGCTGTCAACTGATCACCACCTGGTGGTGAGTTGGATCCGATGGCAGGGGAGGAAGCTGGACAGACTCGGCAGACCCAAACGTACTGTGATGGTCTGTTGGGAACGCTTGGCCGAATCCCCTGTCAGAGAGATCTTCAACTTCCACCTCCGGCAGAGCTTCGACCAGATCCCGAGGGAGTCTGGAGATATTGAGTCCGAGTGGACCATGTTCTCCACCTCCATTGTCAACGCGGCCACTCGGAGCTGTGCCCGTAAGGTCTCCGGTGCCTGTCGAGGCGGCAATCCCCGAACCCGGTGGTGGACACTGGAAGTAAGGGATGCCGTAAAGCTGAAGAAGGAGTCCTATCGGGCCTGGCTGGCTTGTGGGACTCCTGAGGCAGCTGACGGGTACCAGCAGGCCAAGTGGACTGCAGCCCGGGTGGTTGTGGAGGCAAAAAATCGGGCCTGGGAGGAGTTCGGTGAGGCCATGGAGAAGGACTATCGGTCGGCCTCGAAGAGATTCTGGCAAACCATCCAGCGCCTCAGGAGGGGAAAGCAGTGCCCTACCAATGCTGTTTACAGTGGAGGTGGGCAGCTGTTGACCTCAACTGGGGATATCATCGGACGGTGGAAGGAATACTTCGAGGATCTCCTCAATCCCGCCGGGTTCATGGGAGTTTGCCCAACCAATCCACATGTGCTTTTTTGCTTTGTATTTGGAGAAGGCATGCGACTGTGTCCCTCGCGGCATCTTGTGGAGGGTGCTCTGGGAGTATGGGGTTCGGGCGCCCTTTGCTAAGGGCTATCCGGTCCCTGTACGACCGGAGCAGGAGCTTGGTTTGCATTGCCGGCAGCAAGTCAGACTTGTTCCCGGTGCATGTTGGACTCCGGCAGGGCTGCCCTTTGTCACCAGTTCTGTTCATAATTTTTATGGACAGAATTTCTAGGCGCAGCCAGGGGCCAGAGGGTGTCAGGTTTGGGGACCACGCGATTTCATCTCTGCTCTTTGCGGATGATGTTGTCATGCTGGCCCCATCAGACCAGGACCTTCAGCATGCACTGGGGCGGTTTGCAGCCGAGTGTGAAGCGGCTGGGATGAGAATCAACACCTCCAAATCCGAGGCCATGGTCCTCAGTCGGAAAAAGGGTGGTTTGCCCACTTCAGGTTGGTGGAGAGTTCCTGCCTCAAGTGGAGGAGTTTAAGTATCTTGGGGTCTTGTTCACTAGTGAAGGAAGGATGGAACGGGAGATTGACAGATGGATCAGTGCAGCTTCTGCAGTAATGCGGTCGATCGTGGTCTGTCGTGGTGAAGAAAGAGCTTAGCCACAAGGCGAAGCTCTCGATTTACCGGTCAATCTACGTTCCTACTCTCACCTATGGTCATGAGCTGTGGGTCATGACCGAAAGGACAAGATCTCGGATACAGGTGGAATGAGCTTCCTCCGTAGGGTGGCTGGGCAATCCCTTAGAGATAGGGTGAGAAGCTCGGTCACTCAGGAGGAGCTCAGAGTAGAGCCACTGCTCCTCCACATCAAGAGGGGCCAGCTGAGGTGGCTCGGGCATCTTTTCTGGTTTAGACACTAGTGAATTTACCTATTGTGCCCATTTGATAAAAGGTTCTGTTTGGTAATCTATTTTTGTTTTTTTCTTACCAAAAATATTTGAAAGTTACTAACGACCGTACTGTCTGCAGTAGTTTTCTTTGTTTAAATTCTCACTGCAGTTCAGATAATAAAGTAAAAATGAAAAAAACTAAATATGACTATGTCTTTATTGCATGGTTGCCTAAAATAAAATAGTGTTTTGTTTGAGTCTCAAAGAGGGATTTTCGTATTAAACAAATACAAATTAAAAGTAGGCCATTGTGTCCTTTCAACCCCGTTACAGTATTCAACCCCATCACAGTATTCTCAACCCTGTCACATTAATATTTTTGGAAAATAAAATAAGGAAGACAATTAAAAATTAAAGCATTTCTTGCTGATTACCACCTGACATGTTAAGGGCTAACACAGTAAAATTGTGGTTTTAGTGAAACATCTAAATTAATTTTTTTCTTACTAAAATAAAGAGACCACGGACAAACAATTTGGATATTTGTAACTTCCATCACATACAAATGTGAAAATTATCATAAATGTTACATTTGAAGTCACTGAATTGGTATGAGGGACACATGAGCAGTAGGTAGATATTAGTTTTATAACAAGTTTTGTTGTAAAATCCTGTTTAAACTAATTAAATTTTGTCCGTTACGGGGTTGAGAATAAAAGGTGTACAAATCTGAAAAAAACTGAAAATAATAAAAAGTCTTTAATGCCTGAGATGGGAAAATATGATTTTATGAAGGTTTGATATGTGTCTAATAATGTGGGGTATTTAGAAATGTAATCATATGTAGTTCAAAAATTAAAAAAGTCCAAGTTGAAATATTACCGAATCCCAGGAATGACCCGTGTACTTATGATGGGGAATTGTTTCATTTGGACGATGGGGAATTGTTTTAATTTGGACTCTGTGCTTGTGTTTTGAGACAGTGACCATCGACCTGCATTATATGACTGACAGACAAGAACGGTTTGACCTAAAAATATCAAAATTGAAACTACTGCGGAAACAAAGACACCTACATCTTGGATGCCCTTGAGGTAAGCTAAAACATATCAAAAATTAATTTCAAAGTGAACTATCCCTTTAACTAACTGTACCGTGTTTTTCATTGAAAGCTTATGTTGTAATTTAGATATATTTTTAAGATGGAAGAATGCGGTTTTACAGATGATAGAAATGTGGCTTTCAAATGAAAGATTGGCATTAAAGAGCAACACCCAGGTTCCTAACCGACGATGAAGACTTGACAGAGCAGCCATCAATTGTTAGACAGTTCTACCAGAAAGACTCGGGAGAATTAATACTGTAACAATAACATTTATTTAGGAGCTCAGCAAGCAATCAGGTTCTTTGGCGTAGGCCCCGTTCATAACTCGCATTCAGAGGGTACTGAATCTGCGAGTCCCGCCTGAAGACGAAGGCGGGGGCGCCGCTCACCCCCCGGCGGAGTAAGGAAAGGGGCCATCAGGTGGTGGTGGGGTGGATGGAGGAAAAGACATCTGAAGTCTTCAGGATGGAAGGGATAGCCTGACTGATGGTGTTGGGGTTGATAGAGGGAGGACCCAGCTTGGTTGAGTAGAGGAGTTGGAGGAAAGATCCCATCTTGGTGGAGGCGGGGAGGATGGAGGTACTGGAGTGACAGCATCTGCGAACTCAGACATGTGTAAGCGCTGCCCTTTTAAGCTACAGTAAGTGATATAATTGGATAGATGAGGAGGTAATTAATGACGCGAACGATTGAGTCTTCCTGGCAGAACTTGCGCTAGCTTCATTTCCCTTTCAAGGCGGTCACTTCGACATTACGTCACTGACGTATATGGGAACTCCTTCCTTCTCCATTTCACTGAAATCTTATAGGCTAACGCCAGCTGGAGACAGCTGGTCAATTGACGCGAACATGCAAATGCTGACCGACCGCGGGCAGTATAAATAGCGTGGGCGCGACAATTACGTCAGACTCTTTTTCTTCACGCTAGAAGTCTTATCTGAAGTCATCGTGGAAGTTGCAATAGAGGTTACTCACCACGTACCCTCCCCGCATCCGATGGCTGCTACTACATGCCAGATATGTGCGGGTCCTATTGACTCGCTCCACCCTCAAGGATCAACCGAGGCCGCACTCAAGGACGACAGGCACGTGCCGGACAGTGCGCGCCCTCAGGGGAATAAACCCGGGCATCAGCGGGGATGAGGCCCACTGCCGCCAGCAGGCCGCTGGTGGGCCCTCTCCCGCCCAAGACGGTACTTTAGCCCGGTACCTCAGCAGCAGCCAACGAGCGCGTTGTACAACCCGCTCGCCTGCACCCAAACACTGTTTCTACAGCAACTCAAGTCTTCCTAGCCAGTCTAGGGAAACGACGGTGTTCAAGTCCCGCTGCGGCCGGACTTCCAACCAAAACTTCTAAAGAACAGGCTACTTCACGAAAGACTCCGTCTTCCACAACGTCCTAAAAGTGGTAGTCGTGCGCAAGACGCACGTCTAGAGAGACGAGGCAAAGGCATGGCCGAGTCTAAAAGGGAAGTGTGGATGTTATGAGTCTCTGACGCCCCGCTCTGACAATGGAAAATGCACAGCCGCAATCCGGTGAGTGTTTACCCCCCTTCTAGTCAGTCTTGACTACGGGGTTGCGCAGTCGTTACCGCTTATGCTGTTGACGCTGGGCCTACGTAACTTTACATATTGATGTGTTTACAGCTTATGTTGTCAGGCTGCCCTGTATCTTTCAGTGCAACTGGCCATGCAACTACGTATTCACAGTTGTCGTCGCTACGCCACTGACGCTGTGTTTATGTACACACTGCACACTGATATGTGTTATAATTTTGCCGTTGTATATTGCCCTGTATCCTTCAGTGCAATGGCTATTCTGATTACTACGCAGTGCGTATTCACAGTTGTTGCGCGATGCAACTGACGCTGTGTTTATGGACACACCGCACTGATATATGTGTTATGATTTGTGCCGTTATATATTGCACTGTATCCTTCAGTGCAACTGGCCATTCAACTACGTATTCACAGTTGTTGTCGCTACGCCACTGACGCTGTGTTTATGTACACACTGCACACTAATATGTGTTATGATTTGTGCCGTTATATATTGCCCTGTATGCTTCAGTGCAAATGGCTATTCTGATTACCGCATGTTCACAGTTGTTGTGCAACGCAAATGACGCTGTGTTTATGTACACACTACACACTGATGTGTTATAATTTTGCCGTTGTATATTGCCCTGTATCCTTCAGTGCAATGGCTATTCTGATTACTACGCAGTGCGTATTCACAGTTGTTGCGTGATGCAACTCACGCTGTTTATGGACACACTGCACACTGATATGTGCTATGATTTGTGCCGTTGTATATTGCGCTTATCCTTCAGTGCAATGGCTATTCTGATTACTACGCAGTGCGTATTCACAGTTGTTGTCGCTACGCCACTGACGCTGTGTTTATGTACACACTGCACACTAATATGTGCTATATTTGTGCCGTTACATATTGCCCTGTATCCTTCAGTGCAACTGGCCATTCTGATTCAACTATGTATTCACAGTTGTTGTGCGATGCCACAGACGCTGTGTCTATGTACACTATGTGTGTGTTATGCTTATGCCACGATATTGCCCTGTATCCTTCAGTGCAACTGGCTATTCTGATTACTACGTAATCACAGTTGTTGTGTGATGCAACTGACACTGTGTTACGTACACACTACACACTGTTATGTGTTAGGATTTATGCCACTATATAATGTTGCCGTTGTATATTGCCCTGTATCCTTCAGTGCAATGGCTATTCTGATTACTACGCAGTGCGTATTCACAGTTGTTGTGTGATGCAACTGACGCTGTGTTTACGTACACACTACACACTGACATGTGTTATGAATTTTGCCGTTGTATATTGCCCTGTATCCTTCAGTGCAAATGGCTATTCTGACTACTACGTATTCACAGTTGTTGCGCTATGCAACTGGTGCTGCGTTACGTACACACCGCACTCTGTTATGTGCTATGATCTATGCCATTATATATTGCCCTGTGTCATTCAGTGCAAATGGCTATTCTGATTACTATGCAGTGCGTATTCACAGTTGTCGTGCGATGCAACTGACGCTATGTATACGTACACACTACACACTGATATGTGTTATGAATTTTGCCGTTATATATTGCCCTGTATCCTTCAGTGCAAATGGCTATTCTGATTGCTGTGTATTCACAGTTGCTGTGCAATGCCACTGACGCTGTGTTATGTACATTGATATGTGTCTGACTTATGCCGTTATATATTGCCCTGTATCCTCAGTGCAACCGGCTATTCTGTTTGTCGCTACGGCGACTTGCGCTGCATCTGTGTACACACTGAAGCGTTATGCTGTTATGTTGCCCTTCAACGTAACCGACCATTGCGTTTGAACTGCGCATATTCATGCAGTTTCAGTCGCTTCGACGACTTGCGCTGCATTATACACACAGATGTTTTTAAAGTGCACACTGATGTGTTATGCTGTTATGTTGCCCTCTATCCTTCAGTGCAACAACCAGCTGTCCTATCTAACTGTGCATATTCACAGTTCTGTCGCTACGGCGACTACACTGCACTTATGTACGTACAAGGATGTGTTTTTGCTATTTTGTTGCCCTGTTTCCTTCAGTGCAAAACTAGCTGTCTTATCTAACCGTGCATATTCACATTTTCTGGATGTATGTACATACATGGATGCGTTATGCTGTAATGCTGCCCTGTTTCCTTCAGTGCAGCTAGCCATCCTGATCTAACTGTGCATCTCAGTTCTGTCTCTACACAGTTTCTGTCGCTACGGCGACTACGCTGGATTTATGTACATACATGGATGCGCTATTCTTGCGCACTTGTGTTATGCTGTCATGTTGCCCTGTATCTTAGTGCAACTAGCTATCCCAGTCGAACTGTGCATATTCACAGTCTCTGTCGATATACGGCGACCTGCGCTGCATTTAATTGCACATGGATGTGTTCATGCTGCGGTGTTGCCCCGTATCCTTCAGTGCCTATACTGAGCTACTGCGTTAAGTTGGCGCTACAGCGACCGATGCTGTTACGTACATGTGCTACGCTGTTATGTTGCCCCGTTGCCTTCAGTGCAACTGGCTATTCTGTACTAACTCGTATACTCACAGTTCTAGCTACGGCTACGACTGTGTTTGTGTACTTCTGAGGTTCTATGCTATTATGGGGCTATTATCTAACTGCGTATATTCACAGTTGTTGTCGCTACGGCCACTAGCACTGTTTATGTACATTCAGTTATGTGTTAATTTGAACTTCCGTACATCGGCTATAGAACATCGGCTATGTTCTACTAGGGAGTGTCAGTTTCCTTGTGACCCCCTTACTGGCCTTTCATCCCCGGTTCATGGACCTGAGAGTTATGGGGCTCCCCCATGACAATCCCCCTCAGGAAGGTCCTGCTTCTACAGGTGATCGGCACGATTGGCACCCCAGCCCCAAGCTGTGGAACCTTCTTGTGTGTCCGCTGCTGGGTCCATAGTTGAGCAAGACACTTCACACTAATAAGTGCTGAGAGCTTCCTTGAATATGGCCTTCCACCTGCTCTCGCCCCAGCGAAGCACTTGGAGACCTACGCTCATTCTAAGTGAATGATGTTGCATTGTCTCGGACCTGGTGACTGCAGCGTCACTCTCCATCCGATACCAAGCTGCGTTCCGAAGTCGCTTACACCGTTCAGAGCACAGTTTGATCCCTGCCCGCCTTATCTGCTGAGCCGTCAGCCTCGCGTGATGCCGATGCTCAGAGTGCTGTTGGCCCTGTAAGGGCTTTGCGGATGTATGTAGATCACTAGGCAGCAGTCTGACTAGCTGTTTGTGTGCTTGGTGGATGGTACTAGGGACGTGCTGTTTTATACTGAGACTTTCTCCTAAATTCGACGCTTTCAATGTTGGCTTAATGCCTACGGGATTTAGGTATGCTGGCTGTCTTCTCAGAACACATTCGCCAGGGTTTCAATTTTGGTGCACTGCCTATAGCGTCGTGGGTTCTGTGAGTTTTATTAAGTGTACTCATGAACTGTTACCACCAGCTGTGCAGTGGTCTGCATTATGCAGAGTTACCATTGCTGCTAACTCTGTGTTATGACTTAAGGTTTCACGGCTGTTTCCGCATTACGCAGTAGTTTTCTATATACTGTTACTCTGTGTATGGCTATAGGTTATGCAGCTGTCACCGCTATTGCCGTCGACACTGTGTTAACTCTTGTGTTTGAGTGCTTATGGTGTTGTGCTGCCCTGTCCAGTGCAGCCTTCGCTTCATTGCATTGGATATGCAACTTGGTAAGGTCGGATCAGATGTTTCTTGGTCTAGTTTTGCCTATCAGTTCGAGTGCTCCTAGCGGCGCTGCTGGCTTAGAACTGTTGTCTCTCGTGGGAGTGTGGCTTGACCCCGTTCAGGGCTTATCTTCACTGCGCTCACGGCGGGATTCTATACAGTTCCCATATACGTCAGTGACGTAATGTCGAAGTGACCGCCTTGAAAGGGAACGTCTCCGGTTACTATCGTAACCTCGGTTCCCTGAGAGGCGGGAACGAGACATTACGTCAGCCGCCGTGCTCGCCGTTTGATCAGCTGTGCTAGCGTTCAGTCTTGATTCTGACGTAATTGTCGCGCCCACGCTATTTATACTGCCCGCGGTCGGTCAGCATTTGCATGTTCGCGTCAATTGGCCAGCTGTCTCCAGCTGGCGTTAGCCTATAAGATTTCAGTGAAATGGAGAAGGAAGGAGTTCCCATATACGTCAGTGACGTAATGTCTCGTTCCCGCCTCTCAGGGAACCGAGGTTACGATAGTAACCGGAGACGTTTTCTAGGTTAGTACGTGCAGAGGTTTTTGGTCCAATCATTAGAAAGTCTGTTTAACAAAATTAAGTATAGGAAATTACTAGTCATCCAAATTTTTATATCAGCTATGCATTCCGTTAATTTCTTGAATTGGCAAGTACCACAAGGCTCAGTACTAGGACCGTTGCTGTTCATTCTATACATGCTACCGTCAGGGCGCAAAGAGATATAGAGCTGAGTATCATCGGCATAACAGTGAAAACTAATCCCATGCTTCCTAATGATATCTCCAAAGGGTAGCATGTACAGTGTGAACCGCAACGGTCCTAGTACTGAGCCTTGTGGTACTCCATACTGAACTTGTGATCGATATGACATCTCTTAATTTACTGCTACAAACTGATAACGGTTAGACAAGTATGATTTAAACCATGCTAATGCAATTCCACTAATGTCAACATCATTTTTGCGTCTATTTAAAAGAATGTTGTGGTCAATGTTATCAAATGCAGCACTAAGATAGAGTAACACTAACAGAGAGATACAACCACGATCGGATGATAAGAGCAAATAATTTGTGACTCTAATGAGAGCTGCCTCAGTACTATGGTGTGGTCTAAATCCTGATTGGAAATCCTTGCAGATTCCATTTCTTTCTAAAAAGGAGCATAGTTGTGAGGATACTGCCTTTTCTAGTATCTTTGATAAAAAGGGTAGATTTGAGATCGGCCTGTAATTGACTAATTCTCTAGAATCAAGTTAAGATTTTTTTTTTTTTATATAAGAGGTTTAATAATAGCCATCTTAGAAAGTTTTCGGTACATATCCTGGTGACAAAGATGAATGAATGATATTAAGGAGAGGATCTATGACCTCTGGAAGCATCTCTTTCAGTAGCTTAGTTGGAATATGGGTCTAACATACATGTTGTTGATTTAGATGATTTCTACGAGTTATTTCTCTCCTATTGCAAAGAAATGAATGGAATTGTTCCTCGGGGACACTACAATGCACTGTCTGATGCGATACTGTAGTAGACGGTTGCATAGTTATAATTTTCTTTCTAATATTATCAATCTTGTAAGTTCATAAAGTCATTACTGCTATGCTCTTTGGAAACTTCAGAAGTAGAAGCATTATTTTTTCTTGTTAATTTAGACACTTTATCAAATAAATACCTAGGGTTGTGTTTGTTTTCTTCAAAGAGAGTCGAAAAATAAGCAGATCCAGCAGTTTTTAAGGCCTTTCTGTACACAGTCGTGCTCTCTCTCCACGAAATTCGAAAAATGTCTAGTTCTTCTAAGCTATCTGGGATTCTGAGGAGATGAAACTGATCAGGAAGTTTATTTATAAAGCAATCTTTAGTGGCAGAAGTGATAGTTCTAACATATTTGTAACACAGAGTCGGCTTTGCAACCTTGGCTAAATGGAGTATACAAGAGAATTTCAACGGCATCAACATTGATTCCATGTGACAATAATAGATCTAAAGAATGATTATGACAGTGAGTGGGTCCTGACACTTGTTGTCTAACTCCAATAGAGTTCCAGCTAAAAATAACTTCAGCTTCAGATGATGGGTGTTCATCCAGGCAGAGGTTCTTGCCAAGCTGCAGTTATTCGTGAAGACACCTGATTTTCAGAGGGTAGAAAATAAATAATTAATTGAGTATCATCTAATTTGGCAGACACTTTAATTCAAAAGCAAATTACATTACCTGGGAATCAAACCCATGACTTTGGTGTTGTAAGGAATATTCACTGTTTGAGCTACTATCTTTACATGACAGTAAAAGCCATGACACATGCTTTGGTCTAAAGGGAGAAAAAAAAATGGTGGCTGTTCAGTTCTACTTAAGTCACATGCATTCACTCTGTCCCACATCTACTGGAGTGGCAGATGAGATGGCACTTACAGTACATAAATAATAAATTAATAGGTGGGTAAACTGCCAAAAGCTGCATATGGTTGTCAAAAAGGTCAATAAAAAACCACCAAACCTTTCTGTGTTCCACAAATCCGATTAGGATCACCTGAGCAGTGATAGACAGAAACACGTAGTCACAACAATCCATGATCCTGCTGGATATCTTGTTCTCTTGAGCAAGTGTGTGCTGTCACAGGGCACAGGACACAGGGCACAGGGTACAGGGCTCAAATTAATGGCTTTGCTGCAACAGATCTTGATGTGAAATTGACAGTGTCAGAGAGTCAATATACAGCTTCACCAAATTTCCAGAGACTATATGGGTGAAAAGCAGAAAGAGATGGCAAAATAATAAATTTATTCAGTGCTGAATTATGTTTGAATTATTATTTTCATGGCTATTGAATATGTGAAATTATGATTAATTTATACAATTTACTATTAATCTTTCTAAACAAATATTTCTTACGAAATGCTACATCTATTGTATGAATGCACCAACAAGATGATGCAATGACAATACAATTATATACATGTACATTCATTTATATGCATGTAATTTAATTCAATGACTCTTAGATGATACTCAGTTAATTTCTTTTAAAATATAAATATGTATATTAAAAATAAATAGGTAGTAAGTAAATACATTTAAATACATTATTTTTAATGGTTGTACCACAAGAAATTAAGAAAGAATACTAATTGATCAACTAACCTATATTTTTAATGGCTTTTTTCTCTATTATTATATCAGAACACTTGTACCACCCTGGGGCCTGTTTCAGAAAGGAGGTTAAGTGAAAACTCTGAGTATGTTAACCCTGAAATGACAGAAACTCTGGGTTTTCTGTTTCAGAATGGGAGGTATGTCAAACCTGAGAAAGCAGAGTAAGTCAAGCCTGTTTCTAAAAGAGAGGCAACTTATACTCGAAGTCAGTTACCATGGTAACTAACTCTGTTAACCTAACCTGGTTGGGAGCAGGTTTTCTTCAGTAAACCCAGAGTTTCTTTCAGTCTCCTCCCCTTTTTTAAAGAGGAAGCGGTGTTTAAACACCTCATTCATTCTTTCAGTACATTTTTAGTAATAAAATTAATCTTTTATTAATAAATAGGGGGGTAAGAATATCCGTTTATACTTAGATTTAAACTTAGATACTATAGGCTACTCCACATAAAAATGTGAAAAAATCTGAATGTGTAGATTGTTTGATGTGTAGACACATAATATTAACATTACCTCTGTAGGCCTCTCTGTATCTCTTTATCCCCATCGTTCTGTGAAGATGAGCATTTGATGAGATGAGTCTGTCTGTGTATATGTTGCATTTTCCGGTATTCGAATGCGCATGCGTCACGTCTGAACGCGTTGTTGTCTTTGGAGCTCTATCGATTTGATTTATAATTCTTGATTTTTCCCTTTAAACTCACTTACAACGAACATTTTCTACTTTTCCTCACTGAGAAGCCCTACTACTCAAACCTCATAGTTACAACGCGGACTGTTGAGCAGATGCATCTCAAGCCTATTAGTGATCCAACGCTGCATACTCTTATAGGTTACGTCCGTGGATCACGGCTGAACGCGTCTTCTCCACACTCAACAAACATGGCGAATATATCAGATGTAAGTAGTCTACCACTTGGTGCAGGTGAAGATACATTTGAGCTGCACGCGTTGCAGTCTGAGCTGGAAGCTGTTGAGAAACAGATCCACGACCTTTTAGTGAGACAAGCCGAGCTGATAGACCGGCGGTTAGCTCTTGAAACATCACGCGCCGATGCACACAAATCAGTAATTAACGTTACTAACCCGCTGACTCCGACCTCGTCTACTCCGTGCGTTACTCAGCATCGGTCCCGAGCCCGAGCGCCGAGGTCGCAATCAGCCATTGTCTCGTTCACTCCGGCTCCAACACGCCACCACGAAGCCTGGATGGTTCCGCAGCGGAAGACGCGAGTCAGGTCTAGACCAAGACTCTCTCCGCCCCTCCCGGTTTTCGAGTTATCCACACAAAACCGCTTCTCCCCACTTCGCGAAACCGAACGCGATGCTGTGATCATCGGCGATTCCATCATTCGGCACGTACACGCTACGTTAGGTAAAAGTAAGGTGCTTAGTCACTGCTTTCCTGGTGCTCGTGTTTCTGAAATTGCTGCTCGCGTACCCGAGATTCTGAACGATGACGAGCGCGTCGGAACTGTGGTCTTGCACGCGGGAGGGGCCGACATCAGGCTGCGCCAGACAGAGGTTCTGAAGAAAGACTTCAGGAATCTGATCGATACGGTACGCAGCACATCGCCTGAAACAACGATCATAGTGTCAGGACCACTTCCCACGTACCGACTACGACATGAAAAGTTTAGTAGACTATTCGCGCTAAATGAATGGTTAATGTCATGGTGCAATGAGCAGAAACTGCTCTTTGTAAATAATTGGAATCTGTTTTGGGAGCGTCCTAGGCTTTACCGTGCTGATGGCTTACACCCAAGCAGATTCGGAGTGGATCTTCTGTCGGATAACATCTCCAAAATGTTAAATACCATTAAATGACTAGTAACCAAAAGTCCAAATCATAGTCTCTCCTGCACCAATTTAAATGATATAAATACTAGTGTAGTACATTGCATAGAAACTGTGTCTATTCCTCGTTTAGTGAGATCAAATAATAATTCTACTGCAGGATCTAGGAAAAATCTAATTGTTATTAAAACAGAAAATGTTGCTATTAGTAAACAAAAACAATTTTTAAAGCTAGGTCTTCTAAACTTTTGATCACTCACACCTAAGGCAGTTATTGTAAATGAAATAGTCACAGATAATAGCTTCGATGTACTTTGCCTTACTGAAACTTGGCTTAAACCAAATGATTATTTCGGTCTAAATGAGTCTACTCCAGCAGGATACTCCTATAAGCACAAACCCCGTCTGATTGGTCGTGGCGGCGGTGTTGCAGCGGTCTATAGAGATATTCTCAATGTTACTCAGAAAACGGGTTATAAGTTTATTTCGTTTGAAGTACTTGTACTAAATGTTACGCTCTTAGATGTTAGAAAAAAATCCATATTATCTCTAGCCTTGGCTACCGTATATAGACCGCCTGGGCCACACGCTGATTTCCTAAAAGAGTTTGCAGATTTTCTCTCAGATCTATTGGTCAATGTAGATAAAGCATTAATTGTTGGAGATTTTAACATACACGTAGATAATTCAAATGATGCGTTAGGAGCTGCGTTTATAGATTTATTAAATTCCTTTGGGGTCAAGCAAAACGTCACCGGACCAACTCATCGTCTTAATCACACACTCGATTTAATTATATCATATGGAACCGATCCAACCGATATAGATATCATTCCACAAAGTGATGATGTCACTGACCATTACTTGGTAACTTGCATATTACGTACTGCTGTAATATGTCATGCGGCGCCGCGTTATCGACCAGGCAGAACAATCCTTCCATCCACCATAGATAATTTCTCAAATTGCTTATCTAATCTGTCTCAGCTGCTGCCTGAACCCAAACAAACAGATGAACTAGAAGAACTAACTAGCACTATGAGCACCATTCTCTCTAGAACATTGGATGTTGTTGCACCCGTTAAATTAAAAAAAGTCAGAGGGAAAATTAAAGCACCATGGTACAATAATACTACGCATGTTCTAAAGAGAGAAACCCGTAATTTAGAGCATAAATGGAAACAAACTAATTTAGAGGTCTTTAGAATCGCGTGGAAAGACAGTATGTCACGTTATAAAAAGGCCCTAAAAGCGGCCAGGGCTGAGCACCTCCGTAAACTAATAGAAAACAACCAAAACAATCCTAGGTTTTTATTTAACACCGTGGCTAGACTAACAAATAAACAGACATCACCCGAACAAAATATCCCATTACAGTTTAGTAGTAATGATTTCATGAACTTCTTCACTGAGAAAATAGAAAACATCAGAACCACAATTGTAAACGTTCAATCCTCAATCGCGCCTTATAATTCAGCCTCAATTATCACCCCGCAAGAACAATTACAGTGCTTTACAACTATAGAACAAAAAGAGTTAAATAAACGTATCACTTCATCTAAAACAACAACATGTTTATTAGATCCTATACCAACTAAACTACTGAAGGAAGTGTTACCTGTAGTGGAAGAGCCTCTCCTCAATATTATTAACTCGTCTTTATCTTTAGGTCATGTTCCAAGAACATTTAAACTGGCAGTTATAAAACCTCTCATTAAGAAACCACAATTAGATCATAATAATCTAAGCAAATTATAGACCCATTTCAAATCTACCTTTTATGTCTAAAATACTAGAAAAAGTTGTGTCCGCTCAACTGGGCTCTTTCTTGCAAGAAAATGATATCTATGAAAAGTTTCAGTCAGGATTCAGACCGCATCATAGCACTGAAACTGCGCTCGTTAAAATCACAAATGATTTACTCTTAGCTTCTGACCAAGGCTGCATCTCAATACTAGTTTTACTCGATCTAAGTGCTGCGTTCGATACTATAGATCACACAATACTCTTAGATCGACTACAAAATTATACTGGTGTTCAAGGACAAGCATTAAGCTGGTTTAGATCATACTTATCTGGCCGCTACCATTTTGTCTATTTAAATGGAGAAAAATCGATCATAACTCCAGTAAACTATGGAGTGCCGCAGGGATCTGTGTTAGGCCCTCTATTATTCTCAATATATATGATGCCACTTGGAAATATTATAAGGAAACATGGAATTAGTTTCCATTGTTATGCTGATGACACTCAAATATATATTTTATCACGGCCGGATGAAAACGCTAAATTATCCAAATTGACAGAGTGTGTTAAAGATATAAAAGATTGGATGACGCGTAATTTTCTTTTATTAAATCCAGACAAGACAGAGGTAATACTTATCGGTTCAAAAAAACGCCCACAGAACCTCTCACAATACAACTTTGACATCGTAGGATGTCCTGTTACTTTATCCTCTACAGTAAAAGACCTGGGTGTTATACTCGATTGTAACCTGTCTTTTGAAAATCATATTTCGTATGTTACAAAAACAGCCTTTTTCCACCTTAGAAACATTGCTAAGCTACGTAACATGCTATCAGTTTCTGATGCAGAAAAGTTAGTTCATGCATTCATGACCTCGAGACTAGATTACTGTAATGCTTTATTAGCCGGTTGTCCTGCATCCTCTATAAACAAGCTACAGTTAGTACAAAATGCAGCTGCTAGAGTTCTTACTAGATCAAGAAAATATGATCATATAACACCGATTTTATCATCACTACATTGGCTACCTATAAAGTTCCGTATTAACAGTGTTGGGGTAGTTACTCAAAAAAAGTAATTAGTTACTAGTTACTAGTTACTTCTGTAAATTGTAATGAGATTACTTTACTAGTTACTGTATTTGAAAAGTAACTTCACTACTTATTACTTTACTTTCCCATTTCTTAATTTACCCTGTAGATACGGACAAACATCATAGCCCTATCATCACTTAGCCTGTCCAAATAGTGTTTATAAATGTAGCCTATACAAAATGGCATGTAAAACCATATGAAAGAATAATATCCATGTCTGCACAAAGAAATATGCCTCACTGTAAAATCCACAAACAACAGGATAAAGGACAAATGTCTGCGGTGGTAGACACATAATCAGGGCTGGACTGGGACACAAAAAAAAATCGGCATTTTGGCCATAATAATAATAGCACACTAATATACATATATTGTAAAACAAATGCACTGAAAAATAAAGGAAACTTTCATAATTAGTTTTGTACTAATTTCTATACTTGAAAGAGATATAAGCACATAATCTTTTATTTTGACGGAAAACATGGTTTACAAATGCGTCTCATTAAATTTATAGTAAATTACGGTAATCGTCAACTATGCAGATGTGGAAATAATGTGTTACTGGGTAATGGGTTCCTACACTCATGACATTCCATACACAAAAGATAAATATATTTGAAATATATTTTCAGAGTATATTTTAGAATATATGCAAATATTTCAAATTGGCCCAATAAATATATTTCACACTTAACATCATATATTTTAGTTGTATTTCAGAATATATTTCAATGTATTTGGAATATATGCCACATATATTTTGACACTTTTGGGGATCCATACAGAAAAAAAGTACATTGAAATATATTCTGAAATATAACAAAAATATATGATGTTAAGTGTGAAATATATTTATTGGGCCAATTTCAAATATTTGCATATATTCCAAAATATACTCTGAAAATATATTTCAAATATATTTATCTTTTGTGTATGGGATAGCCTAAGTGTTTTGAAAGTAACTGTTAGTTCTGCTTACCGCAGGCTCTACACTTTCTCATCTCTGTCCTGATCCTCCTCACTATCCTCATCATCAGCCACAGGAGCTGATGAAGGTCATGCTGCTGCAGAAAACATTTTGACACATTTTACAGCGTCTGCTTGAAGGGCCTGTGTCTATTTTTCACGCTATTTCTCTGCACATTCCTTGCGTTTCTTCTCCATCTCTCAGACTATTTTGACAGATACACACTGACACACGTGCACGCTCGATCAAAGCCCAAAGGGGGAGGTGTTTAAAGATGTGATTGGACCAGCCCAGTGTCAATCAAGAAAAGATCCAATGGGCCACGGTGTTTCATGGACCGGTCAGCTATCAGGAAAAAAAAAAACTGACACAGACTTTTTTAACTAATGCATTACACCGGCACGCACTTACTTAACCCAGCGCCACCAATTAAGCAAAACGAATGGGCCGCCGATGTACGAGTTTTATGGTCCGTTAAGAAGAAGAAGAAAAAAGAAGAGATGTCGACCCAAAAGGCACGTCCGCCCACTGGGAATCTCCCGGTAGTCCCGATGGCCAGTACTTGCTGCCTGGGCATACAAAGTGCATTTCACGCTAATATTTTTGTCCTTTCGAGCAATAAACTGAAAGTGATGTGAATATTGCCACTGGCCGAACCCCCCTGTCTCGTCTCCATTTCCCGCTCCCCTTCGCACCAGCAGCTACGTCACTCAAATCGATCTCTATGACAACGGTGCACGCGCGCACAAACACACACATACACAGACAGACATGCACGCAGCACAAACAGATCAGAGCTTTACACGCAGGCAAAAATGGCTTGGGTAACGCAGGAAAGCGCGTTCCTATAGTCTAGTAAAGTAGTGTAGTTACCGATATTTTTAGTGTAATGCGTTACTTTATTTCGTTACCCAAAAAAGTAATATCGTTACTGTAATTCGTTACTTTGTAACTCGTTACCCCCAACACTGCGTATTAATTATAAGGTATTGCTACTGACTTATAAAGCCCTAAACGGCTTAGCTCCAGTCTATTTAACGGATCTTCTATCGCCCTATAATCCATCGCGCTCTTTAAGATCAATAAATTCGAGGCTTTTGGTCATACCTAGGATATCCAGATCAACCAAAGGAGGGAGAGCATTTTCACATTTGGCTCCGAAACTCTGGAATAGTCTTCCTGATACTGTTCGTTGCTCGGACTCGCTCTCCCAGTTTAAAACTAGATTAAAGACGCATCTTTTCGGCCAGGCATTCACATTCATATAATATTGATAATCTCACAGTTCAAACCACAATCCGGCCTCTAGTTCATAAATGCCAGAGGAGAACTGGCCCCCGACTGAGCCTGGGTTCTCCCAAGGTTTTTTTTTTTCTCCATTAGGTCACCTGATGAGTTTTAGGACACCATTAGGTCACTTGATGGAGTTTTTCGGTTCCTTGCCACTGTTGCCTTTGGCTTGCTCAGTTGGGGATATTTTGGGGATATTTAATTTTATTCTATCAATCAATAAATTCCACTAGAAACAAACTTTGTTGTATTATTTTATTTTAATTTAATACTGTGAAGCTGCTTTGATACAATCTGTATTGTGAAAAGCGCTATACAAATATACTTGATTTGATTTGATTTGATTTGGTTGAGTACACTTTATAACACTATTTGTCATAATTTCTGGTGTATTGAGTAGGCTACTTACAACTGCCTGGGGTTCTGTTGGGACAGGAGGCTCCAAAAGACCAATAAAAAACCCAACCCAAAGTAAAATAAATGGAAATATAAAAAGTAGCCTATAAAATAACACATATGTAAACCTCTTACATTTTATGAAGGCCCTTGGATCTTCGGGAGTGACTGGCTCTGAAGTCCCTACAGGAATTTCCTCAGCCAAAAATGCTGTTGCACTGCTAGACACTGGATGCTATTTAGTTATTTAATATGTCAAATATTTGTAAAGTCAGGTAGCCTACACCCATGATATGCTCGAGCCTTACTTGAATGAATTAAGTTTTTATATTTAATTTTCAGCTGCTGCCATGTTCTTTTAATACCTGCAGGATTGCACCTACATGAAAATTAAAATTAGGTTGAATAACATACTGTTCTTCCAGTTTCACCTCTGATATTATAACAGTTGGGTAAGTTACTTGTATTACTAACTACAAATGACATCTTCAACAGTGTAATTAGATTAATGTAATAATGACTATCTTTAGAAAGTATTGGTCTACTTATTACTACTAAATCCCATATCAACCTCAACCACTTGAACAATACAAGGACAGAAAAGAAACTGCACTTTTAATGCTTTCAAATAAACAATGTACAATTGCATGAATTATTCTTGAATTGACCAAAGTGTGTAGATATACCTTTTAAAAATGTATGTTAAATATACAGAATTGTTCTATAGTCTAATGTAATTTTACTTTAAATTTTCTATAGTCTAATGTCATTTTACTTTAAATTACAGAAGAATTAAGAGTAATCCCTTTAATTAAATTACAGTATATAGATTACTTGGTAATTAATTACACCCAACACTGTATTACAGTAATTAAAATGTAAACTTACGCATTGACTCGAGCAACTATTTTCTCCCTAGCTAACTCTCTGTTCTTCGCTGCTGCAGACGATATTTAACTTAAAAAGTTTATAATAATAATAATAATAATAATATGTGTTCGTACTGTCACAGGTCGGGGTGGGCCAAGCCAGACTGCACCCACCCCTGGAGACCGGGTACCACCTCGAGGAGCGTGTCAAGGAACCAAACAGCAGACAGAGGATAAAGGAATAACAATTTCTTTATTGAGTTAAAAGCAGATAATTTGAAAAGTCCTAATTAAAATCTTCCTTCTTGTCGCCAGAAGCAATTCGATGGGCCCCCTGGACCGGAGCGAGATGGACGTTCGTGAACACCCTGCGGCTCGTCGGAGAGGAATCAAAGGAGGACGCACACCATCCAGGTAGGTCACTGGGTAAGTACTCTTTACAGGGCTCACAAGGAAATCTTGGCTACCCGGACCCCATTCGGACTGGAACCAGGTAAATACTCGCGGTGAGAATGGAACAAGTGCCGGAGGCTGCCCAGAGGTAAGTATCCAGAGGACGGGGATCCTCAACTCAGACGGGTCACAGGGACGCAGGTGGCGAGCGGGCTGGGCCAGGAGGGGACCGTGGACAGCAGGACGACACTTTGATCGAGGCACGTGCCGCAGCTATTCTCCTTCCTTCTGAACAGCGGCAACAATTTGCAACACGGGCACGGAGGGCCACCCGGCAAGAGGACACTTCACTTTGGCTGTGCCCTGCAACAATACAACAGGGTTCAATGGTTCAACAAGATGTGACGCTCAACAGTGATACCTTCTCTCCTTCTGAACAGGGCGGAGGCTTTCAGTGGGGACAGGTGGGAACCACCAGGCGGAGAGAACGCTTTGAGGGAGACACTCCACTTGACTGTACACTGTAACCAGGTAACAGGATTTAACTTCCCAACAGCATATGGAACGTTCAATTGAAATACCTTCTCTCTTTCTGAACAGGGCGGAAACCTTCAATAGGGCATGTGGAGACCACCACGCGGAGAGGACACTTTGAGGGAGACACTCCCTTGACCGTACACTGTAACCAGGTAACAGGGTTTAACTTTCCAACAGCATATGGAACGTTCAATTGAAATACCTTCTCTCGTTCTGAACCGGACAAGCCTTCAATGGGACATGTGGAGACCACCAAGCGGAGAGGACACTTGAGCGGGACACTCCACTTCGACTGTGCACTGTAACCAGGTAGCAGGGTTTAACTATTCAACAGCATATCAAACGTTCATTTCAAATACCTTTTCCTTTTCCGAACAGGACAGCGACTTTCGATGGGGCATGTGGAGACCACCAGACGGAAAGGATGCTCTAAGCAAGACACTCCACTTCAGCTGTACACTGTATCGATGCAACAGGATTTGACCATTCAGCAGTAATGAAACATTCAGCTGCAATACCTTCTCTCGTTCCAACCAGGCAGCGGCTTTTGATAGGGACGTGTGAAGACCACCAGACGGGAAGGATGCTTTAAGCAAGACGCTCCAGTTCAGCTGTGCGCTGTAACAATGCAACAGGATTTGACCATTCAACAGTGGATGAAACATTCAACGGCAATACCTTCTCTCGTTCGAACCAGGGCAGCGGCTTTCGATAGGGACGTGTGGTGACCACCAGACGGGAAGGATGCTTAAGCAAGACGCTCCAGTTCAGCTGTACGCTGCAACAATGTAACAGGAATTAATGGATCAGCAGCAGTAACAGAGCGGGGCTGTCTCGAATGGTAAGTTGGGCGCTTGATGTGACAAACCCTGTTCAGAAACAGCGGGTGAAAGACTATAGAAGAGAGTGCACAGCAGACTATTAATACTTCTCCACACGATAAACTTCACTCCATAACACAAACCGTGTGAATCGTCACTTCAGGCACTGCATTCCACTCGCACACCGTGCGTTCGGGCCAGCACTCACCCACCGGTCTTTCTCCCACCAGATCGACTCTCGTCTCTCACACGGGCTCAACTTCTCTCAGAGACAGCCAAAACGGATGTAGCAATCGTCACATTCAGTGAAGGAAGAACAAAGGTTGGAGACAGATCAATAATTCACTCGGTGTAATAGTTCACTCGTGCCACACGCTTTCCAGACTCTCCACACCACTTCAGTGTCAGTGCATATAAACAACGGATCAAATACTCATCACTTTGCATCTCTCCCACTGCTGACGATATCCCTTGGGTTTTCGTTGACAAAACTTCACTCTCTCCTTTCCATTTCTCGGCTTCAATCTTCGCCCTGCTGCACAGTCCAGCTTCAAATATAAACAACCCGCCGACAAAACACAGTATCTCACGGGAGGAGAACCACACTCCCGGGAGGAGAACCACACTCACGGGAGGAGAACCACACTCACGGGAGGAGAACCACACTCACGGGAGGAGAACCACACGACAGTCTGTTTCCTCTCTCTTTTTTAAAGCCCCATCTGAATCTGTGTTCCTCTCCCAACGCTCTCTGTTAATTTCTCCACACCTGCTGTCAATCGGGCAATTGGCCTCGCTGCCATAGCAACAGATTTGCGGTGTGATGAGACGGGTATCCACAGGAGGTCTCCAAATACCACTATTCACAAGGGTTTTTAATCTCTTTTCTAATTGTTTTTGTCACACCGTGACATACCCCCCTGCCAAACCGTTCTAGTCCCTAGAACGGGATCCGGACACCCAATCTCCATACCTGGATGGGGGTTGTCCCCGGTTCTCCCTTTGGGACCGTCTTGGCGGGGAATTAGGTTCCTCGGGCCTTGGCCCTATCCCCACTCTCCGAGGGACCACAGCCCATCCCACCACGGGAGGCATCCACACTGGTTCAGTAGGCGGTCTCTCTACAGCTGGTTTGGGGTAATTTGGACAAGGGCGCATCAGATTGCGGTGGAGCACCCGCTCTGGCCCTGCTCTCCCTTCGGGACGAATGGCATACACAGGCTGATCGAGATGCGGCTGTCGTTGGATCACATACGGCTGGGACTCCCACCGATCACTGAGCTTACCCTTTCCTTGTCGTCGGTTGTCTCGAACTAGAACTCTCTCGCCAGGCAGTAGCGGTGCACTTCGAGCCGTACGGTCATACAACCTCTTGTTCTTGGCTGCGGCTTGGTTGATTCGGTCCGAGACCCGTTCATAGGCCAGTTGAAGGCGTTGATGGTGTCTGGTCACCCACCCCGTTACGCTGCCTCCTTCTTCAGCCGCCGCAGTCCCCAGCAGTAGGTCCGCTGGTAGCCTCACATGCCTTCCGAACATCAGATAAGTTGGTGCGTAGCCAGTCGTACTATGAATGCTGTTATTATATGCCTGTACCATCGCCGGGAGGTTATCCACCCAATGTCCCTGTTGGTCACCTTCCAAGGTCCCCAAAAGACCAATCAGCGTCTGGTTAAACCTCTCACACCCTCCGTTCCCTTGAGGATGATAGGGCGTCGTATGGGTCTTCCTACATCCATACAATTGACACAACTCATGTACTACCCTGGATTCGAAATTGGGTCCTTGATCCGAATGGAACACTTCAGGGCACCCGAAGGGCTGGATGACATACCTCCACAGGGCATTAGCGGTAGTGATGGCGGTCTGATCCAGAGTTGGGATGGCCCAGGCATATTTAGTGAATAGGTCTGTGATCACTAAGATGTTTTGGATACGGTCGACCGGCCTACCCAACGTCAGATAGTCCATAGCGATGATATGCATCGGTGCTTTGGCTCGAATGGGGACCATTGGAGCTCGAGGCTCTTTCCTGGCTTTAAACAGGGTGCAGCGCGGACAGCCCCGCAGGTAGGCCCTCGTAGTTCCCTCCATCCCAGGCCAGTAGAAGTGGCGTCGCAAGAGTGCCGTCGTCCTCTCCTGCCCCTGATGACCAAGCCTGGTGTGATAAGCCTCCAGCAGGGCATGACACCTCCCCTCGGGAACCACTACCTGACAGACCGGGTCACCCGAGTGAGAGTCCTGGAGGGACCGACAAATCACCCCCTCCTTCAGATGGAGCCTCTCCTTCTGGCCCAGCAGGCCTCTCACAATTCGATTTTGAGCCCGGCGTTCCGCACCCTCCGGCCAATTGCCCTGCTCCAACCAGGCCCGGACCATTAACAAGTCCTCATCTTCGCCCTGCCACATCCTCCAACGCTGTGGATCCCATCCCCAACTTGCAGGCGGCTCCTCCGGTGGCTGCCCCGGTGCCTCTACAATGCCCACCATCATTCCCTCATCACGGTCGGCCTCCAGCGTGGGTCTCGGATCTTCCGACCCTCCTTCAGGCCACCTAGACAGCACGTCTGCGTTGGTATGTTCCCTTCCTGGCCGATACTGAAGCTGATAATCAAAGTTGGCCAATTGAGCCACCCACCTCTGTTCTACCGACCCCCAGCTTGGCGGTTTGCAGGTGTACCAGCGGATTGTTATCGGTCACCACGGTTACCTTTGCTCCCCATAGGTAGTCCTTGAACTTCTCACTGAGCGCCCACTTCATGGCCAGTAACTCGAGCTTAAAGGAACTATAGTTGGCATCGTTTCTCTCCGCAGGGTGTAGACTCCGACTAGCATAAGCGATGACTCTCTCTTCCTCCTGTTGTTTCTGGGCCAAGACAGCCCCCAAGCCCAGATGGCTAGCGTCCGTGTAAAGAATGAAGGGCTGTGTGAAATCGGCATATGCCAGAATGGGTGCTTGTAACAACTCTTGCTTGAGCTTCTGAAAAGCAATCTCGCATGCCTGGTCCCACTCCACCACTGGGGACCCTCGGCCCCGGACATGTCCCGTTCCACCCAGCAACTGGTTCATGGGTTTGGCGATCTTGGAGAAATCCTTGATGAATCTCCTATAGTACCCCACGAAACCGAGGAAGGATCGAACCTGGCGCACAGTCTTTGGGGCCGCCCACCCCTGTACGGCCGACACTTTCTCTGGGTCCACAGCGATCCCTGCCGCACTCACAATATGGCCCAGGAACTTTACCTCCTTCCGGAAAAGCTGGCATTTATCCGGTTGGAGCTTCAGCCCGTACTTCTCCAGAGAGCGGAACACCTGCTCCAGGTGCTGAAGGTGAGACTCAAAATCGGGGGAATAGATAATCACGTCATCCAGGTACACCAGGGTGGTATCCATCAGCTGGCTCCCTAAACAGCGCTGCATTAGTAGCTGGAACGTGGCAGGGGCGTTGCAGAGGCCGAAGGGCATCCGGTCCCACTCGTATAACCCAAAGGGGGTCGTGAAGGCCGTCTTCTCCCGGTCCCGCTCGTCCACCTGCACCTGCCAGTAGCCGCTCGCCAAGTCTAGTGTGGAATACCAGGCCGCCCGTGTGAGACTAGTAAGGGAATCCTCGACTCGAGGCAATGGGAAAGCATCCCGCTTTGTCACTAGGTTCAACTTCCGATAATCCACACAGAATCTCCATGCGCCTGTCTTCTTCCTCACCAGTACGATCGGGGCCGCCCAAGGGCTGCTGCTCTCGCGGATGATTCCTCTATCCAGCATCCCTCGCAACAGAGCACGAACCTCAGAGTACAATGTCGGGGGCACCGGTCGGTAGCGCTCTCTACTGGGTGTGGCCCCTCCAGTGGGAATTTGATGCTTAACGATGTTAGTACACCCATAATCCTCATCGTGGGTGGAGAACAACTGTGGCCATTTTGATAGGAAAGCCTTAAGCCGCCTTGTCTGATCCTCCTCCAGCCCTTCTCCCCGTAGGGACTCACCTCCAAGGTGGGCCGGCAGTCCTTCTCCAGCCTCTCTGCTGTGCATCCCCGTCTGCGCCAAAGCAACCTCCACTACGGATGGGCCTACTTGGCTGAACTTGACTTCTCCTGGCTCTTGCACTTGCTGCGGTTTCACCGAGATGACTCGGGCTAGACACTGATGACGATACAGTTGGATTGGAAAAGGATTCGTGTTCCGAACTCTCACCCGAATTCGGCCTCTTTGGGCGGATGCCAGTCCTCTGGCCACCTCCACCTTAGGACCTTCGTTGTGTGGTTCCACCAGCACCCACTCCTCTGGGTGGTAAAGTCTAGGGGGCACCCTGACCCAGACCATCGCCTTGCTTCGAGCCGGGACGGACAAAGCGTAACGGCAAGCCACTCTCCCAGTGCTCTCCCGGTCCTCCTGCTGCTCGGCCAGGCAAACTCGGCGACAGTCTGCCCGAATACGCTCCCATTCCCTGCCCTCAGGTGTCACAGTCGCTCGGGCCGGCCCACGCTGGAACAGCTCTTCCCAGCAGTCGGAGATGACATTCATGCCCAGGAGAGCGCGATGAGACCCCAGACACACGTCACGAACCACCACCACTCCTTTCTGGGGTACAACCATACCGTGGATCTCCAGGTCTGTCACTACATAACCCACATACGGGATATCGAGCCCATTGGCCCCTCGCAGAGTTAACCAGGGGGCCTCAGTCGTCGGCCGGCCCTGGGTGCCGAATAGTTCCTGAACTAGGCTCTCCGCAAACAGAGTGACTTGCGACCCCGTGTCCAACAAACACTGCACCTTCTTGCTGTTGAATCGGATCGTAATAACCGGACAGCGGCCCACCAGGCGTTCTTTAGACAGTCCAGGAGAAGAAGGGTCTGAAAAGGGGGTCCCGACCACTTGACCCACAGTGGCCGGAGACTCTAAAAACCCCCTTGTGAAGCGCGTCTGGAAGGGCACTGACGGATGTAATGTCCAGCTTCTCCACAACCTGTTACAGATAGGACGCCCCTGTTCATCCCACTGGAATCGGGGACCCATGGATCGGGCGAAACGACGCTCTGGAGGGCGACTCCCGTCAGAGTAGGCCCGCTCTCGTGGCGAAGGAAGTGAATGGAGGCGTTCTCGGCGGAGTTCTTCGACAACAGATTTGGACAGATCAGACATTTGTTCACGGATATCCCTTTTCAATTCTTCCCGGAGGGCATGCTTCCAATCGGAGGTGGCAGGGGCCAAAGGCCCACTAACAGCATTCGCCACCAGACAGCTGGGAGGATCCACACCTTCGGTGTGATCACGCTCAAGGGCTAGAGCTTCTCGCCGCAGTTCTTCAAACGTGAGGTCAGGATTTCGTCTCAACTGCACCCGCAGACTCTGACGTACTGGGCCCTCCCGTAATCCTAGCAGAAACTGATCTCGCAGTAGGGTCTCCTCGTCGCCCAGGCCGTGGTCCTGTCTTCCCCTTAGCCTGGTAAACTGTTCCCTCAGTTGCAACGCGAATGGCCGAACAGTTTGTCGAGGCCCTTGCCTACAATTAAAGAATTGGGTTCTCAGGACAGCTACCGGGGTGGTATCTCCGTATTGTACCGTGAGGAAATCAAAGATGGCTCGGACTGTGGTGCGGGTTGCTTCCGGTGCTGCCTGTACTTCTCTTCTTGCTTCTCCCTCTAGTGAATTTAATACAAACTGTACCTTCTGCAGGGCGTTCAGCCCTTGGAGCCCTGCCAGGTATTCCACCTGGGCCTTCCATGCTGACAGGCTTAATTCTGACCCCGGACCTCCGTACTTCTGGGCCCACGGGGCCCCCATAAAGAAGGGCATAACCGGCTGTCTGGCCACTGGCTCTTCTTCCTCGGCCATTTAGGACCTTGATCGCTCCACTCGAGACGGTAATCCTGCCGACTACGCCAAGTTCTGTCACAGGTCGGGGTGGGCCAAGCCAGACTGCACCCACCCCTGGAGACCGGGTACCACCTCGAGGAGCGTGTCAAGGAACCAAACAGCAGACAGAGGATAAAGGAATAACAATTTCTTTATTGAGTTAAAAGCAGATAATTTGAAAAGTCCTAATTAAAATCTTCCTTCTTGTCGCCAGAAGCAATTCGATGGGCCCCCTGGACCGGAGCGAGATGGACGTTCGTGAACACCCTGCGGCTCGTCGGAGAGGAATCAAAGGAGGACGCACACCATCCAGGTAGGTCACTGGGTAAGTACTCTTTACAGGGCTCACAAGGAAATCTTGGCTACCCGGACCCCATTCGGACTGGAACCAGGTAAATACTCGCGGTGAGAATGGAACAAGTGCCGGAGGCTGCCCAGAGGTAAGTATCCAGAGGACGGGGATCCTCAACTCAGACGGGTCACAGGGACGCAGGTGGCGAGCGGGCCGGGCCAGGAGGGGACCGTGGACAGCAGGACGACACTTTGATCGAGGCACGTGCCGCAGCTATTCTCCTTCCTTCTGAACAGCGGCAACAATTTGCAACACGGGCACGGAGGGCCACCCGGCAAGAGGACACTTCACTTTGGCTGTGCCCTGCAACAATACAACAGGGTTCAATGGTTCAACAAGATGTGACGCTCAACAGTGATACCTTCTCTCCTTCTGAACAGGGCGGAGGCTTTCAGTGGGGACAGGTGGGAACCACCAGGCGGAGAGAACGCTTTGAGGGAGACACTCCACTTGACTGTACACTGTAACCAGGTAACAGGATTTAACTTCCCAACAGCATATGGAACGTTCAATTGAAATACCTTCTCTCTTTCTGAACAGGGCGGAAACCTTCAATAGGGCATGTGGAGACCACCACGCGGAGAGGACACTTTGAGGGAGACACTCCCTTGACCGTACACTGTAACCAGGTAACAGGGTTTAACTTTCCAACAGCATATGGAACGTTCAATTGAAATACCTTCTCTCGTTCTGAACCGGACAAGCCTTCAATGGGACATGTGGAGACCACCAAGCGGAGAGGACACTTGAGCGGGACACTCCACTTCGACTGTGCACTGTAACCAGGTAGCAGGGTTTAACTATTCAACAGCATATCAAACGTTCATTTCAAATACCTTTTCCTTTTCCGAACAGGACAGCGACTTTCGATGGGGCATGTGGAGACCACCAGACGGAAAGGATGCTCTAAGCAAGACACTCCACTTCAGCTGTACACTGTATCGATGCAACAGGATTTGACCATTCAGCAGTAATGAAACATTCAGCTGCAATACCTTCTCTCGTTCCAACCAGGCAGCGGCTTTTGATAGGGACGTGTGAAGACCACCAGACGGGAAGGATGCTTTAAGCAAGACGCTCCAGTTCAGCTGTGCGCTGTAACAATGCAACAGGATTTGACCATTCAACAGTGGATGAAACATTCAACGGCAATACCTTCTCTATTTCGAACCAGGACAGCGGCTTTCGATAGGGACGTGTGGTGACCACCAGACGGGAAGGATGCTTAAGCAAGACGCTCCAGTTCAGCTGTACGCTGCAACAATGTAACAGGAATTAATGGATCAGCAGCAGTAACAGAGCGGGGCTGTCTCGAATGGTAAGTTGGGCGCTTGATGTGACAAACCCTGTTCAGAAACAGCGGGTGAAAGACTATAGAAGAGAGTGCACAGCAGACTATTAATACTTCTCCACACGATAAACTTCACTCCATAACACAAACCGTGTGAATCGTCACTTCAGGCACTGCATTCCACTCGCACACCGTGCGTTTGGGCCAGCACTCACCCACCGGTCTTTCTCCCACCAGATCGACTCTCGTCTCTCACACGGGCTCAGCTTCTCTCAGAGACAGCCAAAACGGATGTAGCAATCGTCACATTCAGTGAAGGAAGAACAAAGGTTGGAGACAGATCAATAATTCACTCAGTGTAATAGTTCACTCGTGCCACACGCTTTCCAGACTCTCCACACCACTTCAGTGTCAGTGCATATAAACAACGGATCAAATAATCATCACTTTGCATCTCTCCCACTGCTGACGATATGGGTTTTCGTTGACAAAACTTCACTCTCTCCTTTCCATTTCTCGGCTTCAATCTTCGCCCTGCTGCACAGTCCAGCTTCAAATATAAACAACCCGCCGACAAAACACAGTATCTCACGGGAGGAGAACCACACTCACGGGAGGAGAACCACACTCACGGGAGGAGAACCACACTCACGGGAGGAGAACCACACTCACGGGAGGAGAACCACACGACAGTCTGTTTCCTCTCTCTTTTTTAAAGCCCCATCTGAATCTGTGTTCCTCTCCCAACGCTCTCTGTTAATTTCTCCACACCTGCTGTCAATCGGGCAATTGGCCTCGCTGCCATAGCAACAGATTTGCGGTGTGATGAGACGGGTATTCACAGGAGGTCTCCAAATACCACTATTCACGAGGGTTTTTAATCTCTTTTCTAATTGTTTTTGTCACACCGTGACACGTACTCTCCATATGCTTGCAGAAGCTCATCCAGTTCTGCTGGTGAGAAATATGCAGACCTCTTTTTGTCTGGCGCTATTGCCATGGTGACTCATAATATCTGCTCCATTGATAATGGCTTTTTATAGTTGTGGTGCACGCGCTTAACTCAGAGTTGTCAACTCAGAGTTGATTGAACTAACTCATTTCAGCTGTTCTATAACCGAAAACTCAAAGTTTCCCATCTCAGAGTAAGCCAACTCAGAGTTCAATATTTAAAGGGCACCTATTATGCCCCTTTTTAGAAGATGTAATATTGGTCTTGGGTGTCCCCAGAATGCATTTGTGAAGTTTCAGCACAAAATACCCCACAGTTAATTTATTATAACCATTTGAAAATGTCATTTTTGGGGCCTGTTTTAAAAAAAGCTGTTTTGTGTGTACCACTTTAAATGTAAATGAGCTGCATATCCCCGCCCTGCTGCTGGACCTAGATGATGAAGAGAGTCTGGCACAGAATAAACACGAATGAGAATGGACTAAACGTCTCGGAATGGTTATTTGATACATTTATGTACTTACAAAGTTTTAATCGCGTCCCCTTTGTCATTATGGATGTGCAACACACACACACACACACGAACTGTGATAACGTTCGCGCAATTTTTTTAAACTACACACACACAAACGATTTATTTATTTATTTCTTAAGGGGAGGGAGATAGACGTTTATATAGCCTACTGTCTATGGAGATAGAGCAGACCTTAATTTATTTACATTTGTAAATGCTGCAAAAAAAATGACATAAAACTGTCTGACGTTGTTTGTTGAGACATCCTATGACGACGACAATAAATAGCTTTAGACGCATTTGTTGTTGAACTGGCTGACATCGATTGAAATGACTATTTGCTCAAAAATCATAAAATACACTTACTTTTTCTGGAGGTGACGTTGGATCGCGAACTGTAGGCAACGATCCACACTTGAGGATTAACTTTGACCCTCGTTCACTAAACAGTCAGTCAGAAAATTAATCTCGTATTTAGGAAGTTTAAGTGGTGCCTTTTCTTCCGAAAATAAAATCCATCCGCTGCGTTTTCGGTGGCTCTGATGTCAGTGAAGACTAGTATGTCCATTCTTACATCCCACAACAGAACACCTACACTTCTTAGGAGACATTACCGGCTGTCGTTGAAACAATGGAGGATGCAGATCACCGAGGGCGGGGTCTATGCCAAAACCAGATGTCAATCAAATCACGTCGGTGGGGCTTAGCTCATTTCTACGTCACAGTGAGGGAAATCTAGAACAGGGTGTTCTGAGACAGTGCTTATGATTTATTGAGATAGTTAAACAACTACTGGGTGGATTTTTATCATTCTAGTGTGGTTTTGCTCACACACTGCCAACACACATTTATGTTCAAACACCATGTAAAAGTGAATTTTGCATAATAGGTGCCCTTTAACTAAGAGTTGGTTGAACCTCCTTTCTGAAACAGGCCCCTGATATTTTGGAATTTATTTCCAAAACATATTAAAATGAATTTTAATTCAGGAAACGACAACATGTCCGTTGTAGAAGTGGTTTATTCAAGTAATTAATTATAAATAAACAGATCCAGACTAGAGGGTTCGGGTCGAAAATATAAGCAAATGACTCGGGTCGGGTCGGACCTCGGGCTTAATCTTTTCCGCTCAGTGAAAAAAAAAAACATTTATTAATCATCGCTGCTGTTCACCGTAAAGAAAGTCTGGCTGCTGCATGCAACGTGCATCATGGAGAGGGGCGGGGCAGACCTGACGCCGCTGCGTGCACGCCTTTAGCCTGGAGAAGAAGATGGAGTTGGTGAAAAGTAAACTTGCCGCAGGTGAATTCACCGTCGCTACTACAGCCTATTTATATATTTAAAGTTTATTGTTTCAGTTGTTTGTATTGTTTGTATTGTTAAAAGGCGTGAACATTAAAGGCTGATTTGAATTCCCGTTTGCTGGTCATGATAATACGTGTATGAGAAAAAAAATCTGACGCCGCGTCGGGCCGCGGGCCGGGTTAGGGCAGATAATTAATGTTGATGTGTCGGGTTACATCGGGTCCGGGCTTTAAAAGCCACGGGCCGGGTCGGGTCGGGTCGGGTTGTAATTTTCAGGCCCGTTGAGAACTCTAATCCAGACAAAAAAGTGTGTTTCATGACACTGTCAAATACACACTTGAACAGGTATTAAGTGAATTCAGACAAACATTTTATTGTGGGTACACACATGGTGAACAGGTGAGTAGCAGTAAACAGACGATGATAGGGAACGACATAATGAACTAGAATGCATTTCCGGAGGAACTGCGAAGTGTGCTTGCTCAGGTGCGGTTCACTAACGTTAGCAGTTAGTGGATAAGGGTGCGTTGAAGTTTGCTTGATCTGAGAATTTCAACAATAGTACTTTTTTCAAGATAGTGCAAAAAGGTGAAAAGTTATGTGCATTAAGAGACATGTGTTTTGGGTGATGAAATAGTAGCCTATTGAAAAGAACTTGACAGTCTTAATTTACTGTATCCAATAAGCCAATACAAAACTCACCCAGCTGTTCTGTAGTTGAGTGTTCCCTTTGATTAGGAACAAATTTACTATCTCAAATTAAGGTCTACCGTAATTAGCGATGCTTTGATTGCTGCTGTCAAGATGGTTGTCATCACCTACACAGAAACGCTGATTTTTATAGCCTACCGTCGGTCCTCATATTGTAATTAAATGAAAAACGCTATCAGTTTCACTATTAGCTTACTCTAGCGATGCAATCGCAACAACATGGATAACGCTGTTTGGCCTTGCCTAACTTTATATGACATATGCGCCATATGCTAGAGTTACACATCCCGCTGCCATTTCAGGGCTTGAATTTCGGTGTGGGAATGTGGGGATTGCGCATAATTTAAACCATTCCCGCAAGGTAAGTTTTTATAGTGCGAGAAATTCCTGCACAAATATATTCACTTCATCTCAGAACAAATGATTAAAAAATAAATTCACAGATGCAAGAAAAAAGATGTCAAACTGTCTTTTATTTTCGAATTTAATTCCTCAATCAGCGCTGGACCGGCATTTTCTGTCTTCCGCTGAGCCCTGGCCGTAGACAGATCATATGTTTCACGCTGTCAATGCAGTAGTCTGCGTTGCGCTGATCTTATTCACACTATCGAGTGTAGGTGCAGCATTCTAACATTGAGTCATAATGAGCTGTTTGTGAAGAAATTATCCGCTTCCAAATTATGTCATTTTAATCACGAAATTGAAACATTAAAAAATAATTTGCTCTTTATGGTGTGCGAGTGATAGAGCGCGGCAGCAACGAACCAACTGATCAGCTTGCAGCGTAACAACATTGAATGCTCAGCCGAACAGCTGATCATAGCTGTACAGGGCACCTTATTATTTTTCATCTCCATAAATATATAGTAAAGCTAATGCAAGGGTTAGAAATCAATTAATCTTTTGCTGATACTTCCTTGTCATCATGGAGAGCGCAGTTCATGGTTGCATAGCAACGACAGACGCCACGGGAGAGCAAGCGCTTGTGGAAAGGAGACAGCGGTGCGCCCGCGCTTTCCACTTGTTTTTACACGTCTAAGGTGCGTTCCATTCGACAGGGTCCATACGCAGTGTTCACTGCTCCCCTACTCCCTGAGCACGGTATATCAGTTGAAGTGGACTTCACTGACAATAACCGCTCATTTGAAACGCCTGCAAACGTCATCAAAGAAAGTCAACGACGGGGTCGCGCAGATCATGATATAACATAAATATATATAGGACTACATTCATATTTAAATTTTTATTATTATATTATATATTTACAATTATATTGCACTATTTTACAACTACCTAAAATAAAATCACTTTACTTCACAAACTAGCTAAGCTGGCTGCATTCACTGAGGTAAATTATAATCATCAAAAATAGTAAATGTAATATTCACAACAATAACCGTTAAAAATACTGTCATTTGTATAACAATGGCAAAATGTATGAATACTTACACACATACGTAAACTCCTCCATCGTTAGTTATGACCGTTCTTACTGGTGATGACGTGGTGCGCGAAATGACAGTTGGGTGATCATCGCTCTCCACTTCCTGTGAAGTGATATCGATGGTATCGATGTTCCCTTATTCCCTAGGCCGTGCGCAGTGCCCTTCGAACTGAACATGTTTGCTCCCTTCGGATTTGAATCTCACTTAAGATGGCGGAATACCCTGTGAAGTCCACTTCGCAGTCCACTTACTGTCAAATGGAACGCACCTCTAGAGTGACGTTGTTGATTATTTGAGCATGTGACTGCGCGTTTCTCCTTAGGCTTGTTTGAGATGCGCCTTGCCTCGCCTGAAATGTAGTCGAGAGTAGGCGGCTGCAGTGAGAGGAGGAGTGAAAAAAGCGCAGGCAAGCCGGACAGATCTCATATGTCTCGCAGTGATCTGACGCCTGCGAGATCAAAGACGGAGATCGCGGGATTCACCGGATTCACGCTCGTGCACAGTGTTGCTAATAAACTGGATGGAATTTAAGTTCTGTTGCTTTTATATGAAAATAAATATAATGAACAAGACACCCAAAGTAGCCTACTTATTTAATTCCATTCCAAATACATGTTTAGCAGTCTTTTTTTTTTCTTTAATACAGACATGTGTTTTTTTTTTCTTTCTTCTTTTAATAAAAAATACATTGCATAACCCATAGAGATCGCACTGTTAGATAGTTTGGGAATATTCACACATAACATATACACATAAAACATGATATTAGAGTTTTAAAATCAAAACATTTTAAAAGAGAACAATACATCACAGTTGTTTAAACCAATGAGCATTAAGCTGTGTCGTCAGCAAGTCGTTTCCCATCGTGCTTGCGCTCGCGAGAGATTTTTGACATACGTCAGCATGACATCAGAGCAAGGCGGACCGCACTCGGACACATTTCTAACCGGCATGCATCTCGCGCTGATCACCGGTGATCGGTTCTGCGCAGATTTTGCTCATCTCAAACAAGCCTCTTGTTTTCTATTGTTAGACAATGAATTGTTTGTTCGGTTAGCGAAGAAGAGCATAATGTATTTTGTATAAAGTTTTTTTTTGTTTTGTTATTAACTGTTTTGAGAACTGGAAATGCACAATTCATGCATACAAATCTGTAGATATTATTAAATGAAGATGATTAAATTAGACCAATGCATCAAAAGTTATTCTCCCCCCATCCCCATAATCTTTAGATCCCTCCCATGTGACCCATGTAAGCGGTGGAATTCCCTCCCAGTTTAAAAAACAAAATTCAGGCCCTGCATTTATTAACACAAACCTAGTAAAAACGAATGCAGTCTATTCACTGACTTGGCAGCTCTGTGAAATGTAATACAACAGTGCCACCTACTGTCTAAATGCATTAACATTAAAAGTGTGAGGTGAAACTCTTTTGCATAGACATAGGTAAATGGGTTTGTCAATTAGCCTGAAATTTAAAAAAGAAAAAACAAATTTCAGATCTTGTGCATCCTCACATTGGAGTTCCGAGTTCATGTACAAAGTTTGGTTTCGATACGTGACAGAGTTCCTGAGATATGGACGACTTCCTGTTTGGCGACTACGCCGCCGATTTCGTTTGACTGTGACGGGCAAACGCTTCCGAAAATCAAAAATACTTCTACTAACTTTTGTGAGGCTTGGTCCAAGGATCATGTACGTCCAGTTTCGTGAAGTTCGGACCAAATTTGTGACCTGTGAAAATTTAGTTTCGCTTTCTGTTCAATCCAATATGGCGGACGAACGACATGGACTCGTGATGTCATCTTCGCGAGCAGCTTACACCGGTACTGACCAAATTTGTGACCTGTGAAAATTTGAGAAGGGTCTGGCTGCAGACCTGCACTTGCACTCTCAGACTTGCACTCTCAGACCTGCACGCTCAGACACCAGCGCTTCCGCTGCAAGTGACGTCACTTGCAATCGACGCATATAGCGTGGCCCTTCTCCTCGTGTCGGATTGAGAACAGCGTCGTTTAAAAATCGTTGCTGTAAGTATATATTAATATGCTTTTCAGTATATGATAATGCGTTTTACGTTCATTTACATGACTTTTAATCTCTGATATACACATATATTAGGCCTAACAAGCCAACCATGCATGGTCTTAAATACATAAACGAAACTATTTAATAGAGTGGTATATAAACTGCCTTTCCATGGCTTGCACGTTGAAACCATTGTAGTTTACACGGTGTTAACTTTTTTTTTTCTCTGTTTTTTTTTACGGTGAAAACATTTTTATTAAAATACGTATTGTAAAATACAAGCAATATTCGGTAATGTTTCGGCCTTGCATATCAGTTTAGCTCATTACATTTGGATGTCATTTCCTGAACACATCCTATTATTAATATTATCATTGGTTTCATTACAGATGCATCATGCAGTGCACCAATCAATAATTTTAGATTCTGGACCCCCCCTTATACCACAGTGCACATCATGTTGCACTCTATACCACTGCAGTTTATGCCCTTCCTTGAAGCCAACCACCCTGAAAAAAATAAAGCTACACTGGGAAGCCCATTTTAAAAAATCAGTTGTCTTCCAAGGTAGGTGCATTACACTATTGGACTGTAATTGTAGGTGCACAAGCACATTCGTACATATTTTTCCTTCAAATAAACATTAGAAGGTACTGCTCTGAAACAGTTCTCTAATCTGTTGTGTTCACTTGCAAATTGCTGTTCACAGACTTGCAATGCTTTTGTCCATATTTGGTAAAAAAAAAAAAAAGCCAATAGTGTAAACAGTAAATGTTTTAAACTTTTTTTTCTTAAGCTTGAAACACAATTTACACCTTAACAAAGTTTTTCTTGTGCATGTAAATTTAATTTATGCTTACGATCTTATGTACACTCCCCCAATTTTACCTTACATATGTAAATCTTTTTGGGTTATATATTGATGGGTTTTATAAACAGTAGTCAACATTTGAAGTGGATCAAAAAAGTTAATCAAAATTGTCCCAAGACAAGAACGGGTATTGTTGTGGTTTTAGGACATCTTTAATTAAATTTTTTGATTCACTTCAAATGTTGACTACTGTAATTGTATGGTTTTTATATTGGTGCATTGGTATTGTTTTTCATACTGTGCTTTATCTACAGGCAAAAGAATATGTCGTTGCCATTTGCCCTGCAGAATTGAGGTTCATTACCATTGTCCCAATTGCAGCAAAACTGTTCTGAGGAGATATGTTATGGAAGCTCACTTAAAAATATGCTCATCAAATGTACCCGTTCAATCGTCTAAAACTTCAGCTGAAGTGGTTAATTTACCCTCAACATCAGCATCTACAGCGACACCTGCGGTGGTTAATTTGTCCTAAACATCAGCTGCACTGTCCTCACTGCCATCTACAGCGACACCTGCGGTAGTTAATTTGTCCTCAACATCAGCTGCACTGTCCTCGTTGCCATCTACAGCGACACCTGCGGTGGTTAATTTGTCCTCAACATCAGCTGCACTGTCCTCACTGCCATCTACAGCGACACCTGCGGTGGTTAATTTGTCCTCAACATCAGCTGCACTGTCCTCACTGCCATCTACAGCGACACCTGCGGTGGTTAATTTGTCCTCAACATCAGCTGCACTGTCCTCACTGCCATCTACAGCGACACCTGCGGTGGTTAATGTGTCCTCAACATCAGCTGCACTGTCCTCACTGCCATCTACAGCGACACCTGCGGTGGTTAATTTGTCCTCAACATCAGCTGCACTGTCCTCACTGCCATCTACAGCGACACCTGCGGTGGTTAATTTGTCCTCAACATCAGCTGCACTGTCCTCACTGCCATCTACAGCGACACCTGCGGTGGTTAATTTGTCCTCAACATCAGCTGCACTGTCCTCACTGCCATCTACAGCGACACCTGCGGTAGTTAATTTGTCCTCAACATCAGCTGCACTGTCCTCACTGCCATCTACAGCGACACCTGCGGTAGTTAATTTGTCCTCAACATCAGCTGCACTGTCCTCACTGCCATCTACAGCGACACCTGTTAATTTGTCCTCAACATCAGGTTCTCATTTGCCAAAAAGGCAAAATGTGATTAAATGCCCACATTGTTCTGTCACTGTGCTAAAAAAGAACTTGATAATCCACATTAACAGAAAACATACTGACCATTCGAAAGATATTACATTGCACTCGCATCTTTCCAGTGTGTCTGTTGATCCCTCAAATGGACTGTCAGCAGTTCAAAGAAGTGGTCATGGTTTCACTATACCAGTTCATGTTCAGAGGAAGACGTGGGGCAAAGCTCATTATGTTAGATGTGAGTTGGAGGAGTGTCGCCAGTACCAGCTACTTGCTCACCGGAGTGGAAACACGTTTAGTCTCTGTGAACACCTTCGTTCACTGGATTATTGTTTTGAGAGAGCATTTGAGGAGCACCTGGAACCAAGAATCCTTGATGAGATGGTTAAGCTTAAATTCATAGGAGAGTCAAAGAAGGCAGTTTGTTTGAAAAGACAAAAAATAGCTCAGACAGCTCATGCTCCATTTTCAGTGTTGGTGGCATTAGGTGAATCTCAAAAGCAAATCACTCTCTCCATACATGAGCCTACTGTTCATCACTATAATCTCCCTGGGAGAGTAATGGTAACATACAATTCAACTGCAAGTACTTGGCACTGCCCCTGTGCAAAGCCACGAATGTCTTGCCCTCACAAAAACATAGCCAAATGGCACTTATTCCAAACAAATAAGAACTTGTTCACAACACACAAAGATTCTAAATCAAGTGACGCCCCAGCCCTCAGAAGAGCACATCTTCACTTCCCCAAATGACCTTCAAAGCACTGTGGAATATATATAACAAGAAGAAAATCCCAGCTAATCTTCCAGAAGCAGCAACCAAATCAAAGGAATTTTTATCAACTTATCTTCCAGTTGAAACAACATGTATGATCTGCAGTGGTGAAACTGCACTTGACATGCCACTGCTGATTACTGCAAAAGCTAAAATTGTCACCATGGAAAGTGTCATTGACAGTAAGTTCAACATTCAAAAATGTATGTTCACTTGTCATATTAGATTGTATCATAATCATTCATGAATGTTACTTGCACTTACTCTTTTTTTTTATTATTTTTATTTTTTTTAGACATCTCTACTTACACCAGAAGATACCCAGGGTGTAATATGATTTATAGGTACCAGGAATGGCAGGATGGTCTCCACAATTTTGATGATCATGTGCTTCTGAGTCTCGAACTGTGTCTGTACCTAAGACACAGTTTACAGGTTTGTCTTTATTGCATAGTGTTTAATGACACACATATCTATCCAATAATTAAGCTATAAAAAAAATTGTTGACCCATTCCTGTTATGTCTATTCCAGAACCATGTATCAGTTTCCAGGGCTATTGATACTTTGGAGCGCCTCTGGGGAATACAATACCCCAACAGAGACACCATAATTCATGGTTACAGTCATTTTGAGGCCTTAACAGATACTGAATACTTGTATTCTTGTGTTAACTGTGGCTACCATCCTCCCGTGGTCATCATGGACTTGCACAAGAAGGGTGTTTTTAGTATGTCAGGTAAGAGTTTGTTTTCTTTAATATAGTAACCAGTGTAATGAAATGTAAAAGTACTTTTCTTGAAATACTATCTATCCGCCCGTACGACCGAACAACCGACTATCTATCTGTCTGTCTCACTTTTTTGTTTGTTTCAATTTTGTAAGTGAGTGACCTCAAAGAGCCTCCACCTGATTTTAGAGGGGAAGTTGACATTGAGGATTTCTGGAAATCAGTTAATCTTGAGATGATTGCTCAAGGATTTGTCCCCAGTAAGTGTTTTTGTTTTTTTTAAACCAACAATAAATTCCTCTTTGTTATGGTCTCTTCTGGGAATGATTTATTGAATTTTGATCAAATAATTTTTCTTCTGAAATGCTTAAGTTTTCATATTATGTAGAGTAATACACTCAACACTCAAACTATTTTTCATTTTCTCCGCACTTTTCTCATATTTCTCAGTACCTTGCGTTACTCTATGTGCAATCAAACAACATGACCATGCTCATTTAGGCAGTAAAACAGACAAAGTATATTCATTTGATAGAGACTCTGCCTCTTTAATGATACTACAGACTTTTGGGTTAATGCCGGACAGATTTTCTGTCACTTTGGCTCTATTGTCATGCTTTATTATGAGAACGCTCATTAAAATTATTGCATTACCTAACAAACTGCATACAACTGTATTGTCAAAACAACATTACTGTAGTGCCTCAGATGTGCTCTGTCGTGCCTTGATTATATTACTGCTTATGATCTCTGGTAATGTTCATGTCCACCCTGGCCCTTCTTCTGATGTTCTTTCTGGTGTTGTTTTTCCTACGGATTGTGTGGCCTCAAATAACATTTGTTTTGATGATTTTTGTAACCGCAATAACCTTGGGTTTTTGCATGTAAATGCAAGAAGCATATTACCTAAACTGGACCAGCTTAAAGTTTGGGTTGAGAGTTCTAATCCTGACGTTTTGGTGATCACTGAGACATGGTTGCGTAACTCTATTCCCTACCCTGACCTGTATTTATCTGGTTACAACCTGTTTCGCCAGGATAGGTCATCTAAGGGTGGGGGGGTGGCAATTTTCACAAAAGAACATCTTCAATGTAGTATAACTCTGGGAAAGTCTATGCCCAAACAGTATGATCTTCTTGTTCTTAACATGAAACTATCAAACAGCTTTTCTTTATCTGTGGCTGGCTGCTATCGCCCTCCATCTGCACCAGCATGTACCCTAGAGGCCTTAAGCAATGCTCTTGCGCCTTTCACCAGGTCTGAGTTGATCATACTTGGTGACCTAAACTGGGACATGCTTAAGCCCCCTGAGAAAGTTGTACAACAATTTGACTGTCTAAACCTTCATCAAATCGTAAATCTACCTACCAGATACAACCCAAAAAGTTGTGACAAGGCCACATTGATAGATGTTGTGTTTACAAACGCACCACTCATGTACCTTTCGGGTGTTTTTTGCAATGATCTCAGCGACCACTGTTTCATTGCCTGTGTTAGAAAACACCTTTCTGTTAAACAGCCTGTCGTAATCACTACTAAACGTAGTTTGAAATATTTTGATGCTCAAGCTTTCTTACGTGATCTGGCCCATGTAAACTGGTATAGAGTCAACCTGATTCCCACTGTTAATGATGCATGGTTGTTGTTTAAAGATCTTTTTACTGCTGTGATCAACAAACATGCCCCAAACAAAAAGGTACGCATAAAAAACCGCAATAGCCCATGGATTAATCGTGATCTAGCTGTTCTGCTTCAGCAAAAAAATATAGCCTGGCGCAAAGCACGCAAGTCACATTCTGCCAAAGACAATCTTTTATTTTGTCAAATCAGGAACAAGGCCACACAAGCGGTGAGGGAGGCTAAAGCTGGCTTCTTTAAAGAGCAGTTCACACTCTGTGGTGCAAACCCAAAAGCATTTTGGAATACAGTAAAAAAACTTGAAAACAAACCCTGGACCATACCATTGTCCATACAAAAGGATGACATAATTGTTACTAATAAAAATTCCATGGCTGAAGCTTTCAATCACCACTTCATAAATTCTGGTTTTGTTTCCAAGGCATTAAACCCTATTGCTATAGCCCCTGCAGCCTCTAATACCTGCAGCCTTGCAGCACCTCCTCACAGTTTTTCCATCCGGCCTGTTTTAGTGGGGGAAGTTCTGAAGGAATTGACTGCTCTGGACCCCAATAAAGCAGCTGGGTCTGATGATCTTGCCGCTTTTTTTATTAAAATTGCTGCCCCTGTCATTGCAGCTCCTCTAACAGCCCTCATTAATCTCTCCCTTCATACAGCCGAGATTCCAGCTGCTTGGAAAGAAGCTGTTGTGCTTCCTCTGTATAAGGGCGGTGATCAGGCTGACCTAAACAATTACAGGCCAATCTCCATCTTGCCGTGTGTGTCTAAAATTATGGAAAAACTTGTCAATAAACAACTAATCAGTCATCTCAATGTGAACAGTATCATCTCCAGGGCACAGTCTGGCTTCCGATCAGGGTATGGTTGTGTTACAGCTACCACTAAAGTGCTTAATGACATTACATCCGTGTTAGATACTAAACAACACTGCGCTGCTATATTTATTGACCTTGCAAAGGCTTTTGACTCTGTGGATCACAACACACTCATCCACAAACTTAGCAGCATTGGTGTCACTGATCACTCACTGGTTTGGTTTTCAAATTATCTCTCTCACCGGGTTCAACGTGTCAAATTTGAAAACCTTTTCTCCCACTCCCTCTCGGTCACCAGGGGTGTCCCCCAAGGCTCCATCCTTGGCCCTACACTTTTCTCAATTTACATTAATAACATTCCCCAGGCAGTTGGTAATTCTCTCATTCACTTATATGCTGATGATACAATCCTTTATGCCACAGGCTCCTCCCCAGATGCTGTTCAGGCTATCCTGCAAGATAGCTTTTTCCAACTACAGCAGTCCTTTACACAACTCAAACTCACCCTCAATACCTCCAAAACAAAAATCATGTGGTTTTACCGTAAGGGTACTACGCCACCTCCTGCTCTTAACATCACCTCCTGCAATGGGACTATTTTAGAACAAGTCACTGCATATAAGTACTTGGGCATCTGGTTGGAAACTTCACTTTCTTTCTCCATCCACATATCAAAGCTGCAATCTAAGGTCAAGGCCAAGCTTGGTTTCCTTTACAGAAACCGCTCTTCTTTCACTACTTCGGCCAAACTTACTCTTATTCAAATTACTATTCTACCCATGTTAGACTATGGAGACACTATATATAGGGTTGCTTGCAAGTCCACTCTATCAAAACTTGACGCTCTTTACCATTCCGCTATCAGGTTTGCTACAAATGCTCCTTTCAATACACACCACTGCGCACTATATTCTTCTGTTAACTGGCCCTCCCTTCACAATCGCCGAAAAATTCACTGGTTCACCTTAATTTACAAGACCCTTCTCGGCCGTTCACCTCCTTACTTAGGTCACCTGCTGCAGCCAAAGCCTGTCACATATAATACTAGATCTTCAATTCATCTTCAATTATGCGTTCCCAAAACCAACTCTGCCTTTGGTCTAGCATCTTTTCAATCTGCTGCCGCTCGCGATTGGAACACTCTGCAAAATATTCTCAAACTAGAGACATTCATTTCAATTGCATCATTCAAAACTATTATATCATCCTTGTTCACGGATATATGCAGTTGCTTCTCTACATAGTTATTATTTTTTATCATCCATTATCACTTCTATGTACCTGTACACTTAGCTGGTTATAAGTGTCTGTTGTCTACTGTGTTTTAAACTGTATCTTGTATGTATTTAATGTATTTATTTTAGCCCTCTTTCCCTTTCCCTAAGTGGTTATTCCACTTGTCAGGCCGCCATTGTAAATAAGAACTTGTTCTTAATGACTTGCCTGTAAAAATAAAGGTTAAAAAAAAATAATAAAAAAATAAATAAATAAATAAATGTGTGCATGTGCATCAGGCCGGGCCAAAAATCCATTTGCTGTGCAACCTAGCTATGAAAGGTGGGCTCCATGGATTGGAAGCAAGACTAGGAAGGATAACACTGTATTGAATACAGAATCAAGTATATATTTTATATTTGTATAGCGCTTTTCACAATACAGATTGTATCAAAGCAGCTTCACAGTATAATAAAATAATACAACAAAGTTTGTTTCTAGTGGAATTTATTGATTGATAGAATAAAATTAAATATCCCCAAAATATCCCCAACTGAGCAAGCCAAAGGCAACAGTGGCAAGGAACCGAAAAACTCCATCAAGTGACCTAATGGTGTCCTAAAACTCCATCAGGTGACCTAATGGAGAAAAAAAAAAAACCTTGGGAGAACCCAGGCTCAGTCGGGGGCCAGTTCTCCTCTGGCATTTATGAACTAGAGGCCGGATTGTAGTTTGAAACTGTGAGATTAACAATATTATATGAATGCCTGGCTGAAAAGATGCGTCTTTAATCTAGTTTTAAACTGGGAGAGTGAATCCGAACAACGAACAGTATCAGGAAGACTATTCCAGAGTTTTGGAGCCAAATGTGAAAATGCTCTCCCTCCTTTGGTTGATCTGGATATCCTAGGTATGACCAAAAGCCTCAAATTTATTGATCTTAAAGAGCGCGATGGATTATAGGGTGATAGAAGATCCGTTAAATAGACTGGAGCTAAGCCGTTTAGGGCTTTATAAGTCAGTAGCAATACCTTATAATTAATACGGAACTTTATAGGTAGCCAATGTAGTGATGATAAAATCGGTGTTATATGATCATATTTTCTTGATCTAGTAAGAACTCTAGCGGTTCACTAGAGTTCTTACTCTAGTGAACTTTTCTCTAACTCTAGAATACGCCAAAGTTGTTACAGCAAAGGTCACATCAGCTGAAGCTCAAATGATGAATGTCTCAGAAGACCGTCTTGTGGATGAGCTGATGAAGCAGAAGGTAGAAATCTTCATAAAATTCAGCTTCAGTTGAATCATGTGATCTTTGAGACAAAAGGATTGTTCTGACAATGTGCTTGCATTATTTAACAGGTTGGTGTTGTCCGAAATCTATGCAAAGCCTGTAATATTGACTCTAAGGGTTCTCGCATGGATCTAGTTTCAAGATTAAAGTCCGCGTGAACCGGAAGTTGCAAACGACTTTTCTCCAGTGTTGTGACGTGTTTCCCAGTGAAACGGAATATTGAACAGAGGGCAGGGTTTTACTCTAGCGCTCCTCCTCTCCATCTCTGCTCATAGCAGACTAACGGTTTGAGGGGAGTGGTTAAGCGTTTCCCAACCCAAGTCCTCAAACCTATGTCATCAGGGAAGGTCCTCCAACGCAGAGGGGAGGGGCATTTTCAGATTTTGATTAAAGATTACGAAGCCAAAAAATTTTTTTGTGTGGATTGACTTGCATGGATGAATTGTTCACCACAAAACGATCAATTTAGGCAAACAAAGTAAGTATGGTCAATTTTGATTTCATGTGGACTTTAAGAGCGGAGATGCAGAACAGGCAGTCATATGACAAAATGTTCCAGAAAATCTGGGGAGCATCAGGTGGGCATATTATTTTAATGAGATGATAATTGAGAGATGATAATTTTACATGTTTTTATTATGGCTTTTCCAGGTGGCTGGTCAGTTATCCTATGCCCACATGGTGTGGCGTATAGTATAAAGTTCAATTTGAGAGCCGAAAGTCCCAGAGATTTTGCGGACCTGTTGTTTTCATGGAAGCACATTCCTAATGTTAGTGTCTATGACTTTGCGCGAGGCTTGGCCACACATGGTAATTTGCATGTACCCACTGCTATTCCATTTCAACCCCATGAAGGGAGACTAGCTGAGCCAACACCAGACAACATCAGCTCAGCAAAGCAGGGCAAATTAAACGTCTCTCTTCCTTGGTTGTTTGAGAAGACAGACAATTTGAGTATCAAATGCCATCCCATCACTGGATCATCTGAGCACTACGTGTTATATGACAAACTTCATGAATCGAACACAAAAGACCCCCAGGAAGTACTCAGAAGAATCAGCCTGGTCCCAGAGCTACAGGGTTGGCTAAATGTGACCCCGCCTGTGAAACCCCGGCTAAAGTCGCAGAATCGAATTATAACGAGCGTCAAAGTAGTCATAGCCATAAAAATGACAAAAATAGTCCATGTGTGTTTATTGCTGTAAATGATAGATTATACCAATGGTTTTGAGATGCAATACTTACATTTTCATTTATAACATGATAAATACTGAAATTAATGATTTTATTAACACTACGTTATACTTTTGCGCAAAAAAAAAAAAACGGCCGTGGGCTTCCTAAACATTGATTTCAGTCGTCTCTGGGTTTATTTCGCGCAACAACACTGCTGATTTGTATATCAATCGGTTCAGGAACTTCTTTTCTGTGTATTTTCTATTAGAAAGAGTAAAAACAGACTTTAATATCAATCCGCGAGCTCCGGTAATCAGGTCAACACAATGAAAAAAAAAGAGAGAGATTTAAGCCGGGTTTAGATATCTGTGGTGATTTTTTTCTTGTCATAGCCAATATTTTAAGAACTGCTTATTTGTTTTGTAGCTCAGTATTCTGCCAATAATATTAAACTTATTTTAAGGACATTTTTGGCCTGCTACGTACGTGTTATGTGCTGGATGATGGTAACGTTAATGCGTTGTTTTGACATCCATGGCTTTGCCGGCGACACCGAAGTATGCAGGAACGGGAAATAGCTGCTTGCTTAAACAGCTTGCTTGATATTAATCTCGGTGGAATTGCCCCAAATTATGATTTAACCGGTTTTATTGCGGATTATTTTCTGGAGGATGATTGTGATGATGAACAGGACACTTCTTTGACGAAACTGACGAGGAATTTGACGGTAAGTTTTTGTTATTATTTTATTTTATGCTATTATGTAAATGTATACTGTCAGTGTCCAGCCAATGTAATGCTAACACATATCTGTGATGCAAAAAAAGTGGATTTAAATGTTTATTCCATTTGTTGATTGGGATTTAGTCAGTTTAAATTAATTACGTTTATGGCATGATGTTTATTTGTTTCATTACACTCTGAATTGAAGTCTGCTTACCACCTATAGGCTGTTTCTTGTTCCTATGCCCTCCCCTCAATTAATCAGATCCAGTCTGACTAAACTGAAAAAATATTTTCTGATATTTTCATATAAAATGCTTCATTATCCATTTTAAATGTGGAATTAAACCCACTTCCCATTCTTGCATGTTACACAATCATGTCTTTAGGGATCTTGCTTTGAACTGAAAAAAAATGATCTTTACTTTTTCAGGCAGTGACCAACATGATGAGGAGGACAAGCCAGTTTTGGTGATTGAACCCCAAGCTATTTGTCTGGCGAACATGAAGAGGGAACACCAGCAAGAAGAATTTGCTTCGAATGCTGGAAGTCCAGATGTGAAACTGAAAATCAGTTTCTCTTGCAACTGCAAGTATTTCAATGGGGAAAAGTGTTCTTTATTTTTCAAGGAGGGAGAGTTGCTGTCACTCAGGATTTTATTTTGCATCTAGACAATTTTAGAATGTGTACAAAGTTTGAGACTGACCTGTTAAAGGGATAGTTCACCCAAAAATGATTTACTCATACTCATACTCACCCTGATGTTGTTCCAAACCTGTATAAGTTTATTGCTTCTGTTTAACAAAAAATAAGATATTTTAAAGAATGTTGGTAACCAGACAGTTGGTGGCAACTATGGAAGTCAATGGGTGCTGTCAACTGTCTGGTTACAAACATTCTTTAAAATAACTTATTTTTTGTTCAGCAGAAGAAAGAAACTCATACAGGTTTGGAACAACATCAGGGTGAGTAAATTATGACAGAATTGTAGTTTTTGGGTAAACTATCCCTTATTTTTTACTCCAGATTTACTCAATGTTACACCGTGGGCCAGTAAGAGAATGATAATTTCAGAGAATGAGAAATGTTATGTTATTTAATTTATATATGTGACGAGGCTGGCGTTGTTTGGTTACTGATTTCGACTACGCCACTCCAATTTTGTTTGGGTAGGAGTCCCCAAGTCAATAAAGGGATTTCCCGCGAGGCTATCCAATTAAATGAATAAACTTAAGGCAAGACTGCTATAAAAATGAATACATCGCTTTTATTAAATACATGGATTCTAGTCTCATTCAATTTCTTTCACAAGCTAGCCACGTTTAGTGATACAGGGTGGCAATAGAAGAGACTATGTGGGGTAACAATACTTCAAAAAAAGAAAATATACACAACAAATGAATAAATACAATACACCCCAAAAAGAAATTACAAACTTTCTACACCGCACACTACATATACAAATACACACCAAACTTTCCATACCACACGGGTGTATAAATCAAAATGAGTATCTTCCCCCACTAGTTACTCTATTGGGAGCTGTTAGATATGACCTAGCTTGGAGCTCACAAAATAAACCATAAAGAAAATACAATGGATTAATTTTTGGGCCAACAACCAAACAAATAAACAAAATAAACCGATTACAATACCATAATCCTATTAAGAAACTTAAAAATAAAGGTAGGGAAAAACAGTGGTCATTTGCACTGGATGGATCGAATTCTTATTTCAGAAGACACTGGAAGTACAACTGTCGTTAATGTCCACTGCTCATCTCGTTCAGCATAGCCAATGTGAGGGCTTTTAAGGAAACTTCTGTGCAGTGTACTGCAATGGTAACCCAGTGTCCACAACTCATCCAGTCAAACCTTCTCACCATTAAGGTATTTAAACCACATGCCTAAACAAAACAACAGAGCTTGTTCTTCCAGCGACCGACCATGCCAAACAATTCAAGCACTGCAGCCATTCCACCCAAAAGGAAGTGACATATTTAAAGGGAAATTACACCCTCTACTGATACCCTCAGTAGCGCCCTCTACTAACCTGGCTACATACACCTCTGCTTTAATAGTCACCGTCCCGGTGAACCACCCAAAAGTCAATCACTACTGCCAAGGTCTAAAGGGGGTTTACCAAGAACAGCATTAGAATGGGCTGAGAGTTCTATAATATTAACAACTTTACAAGACTGGGCATGAGGCCGCTGTACACAAGGGTTTGTTGCCCTCTTCTACCCCACGCAAGCTTCCTACCGGGCATCTAGAAAACCTAGGGTGGGATCCAGCCTAACATGGCGACGTAATTTCACAACGAAACATGCTCCCTCTCACAAATTCTATAAATTGATCTCGTAAAGCAATATTTGGGTTAGCAAAACATGCTGGGTCTTTACGTTTAATCACGTCCATAAAGGATATACAGTAAGAGCATGAGAATACTCTCTCAAATTCTATAAATTGATCTCGTAAAACAGTGTCTAGGTTAGCTAACAGGCTGGGTCTTTACGTTGAATCACGTCTATGAAGGACATAAGAGCATAAGAATACTCTCTCAATGATTCTATAAAGTTATCTCATAAAGCAGTCTGAGTTAGCAAACAAACTAGGTCTTTATGTTGAATCACGTCTATGAAGGACATAAGAGCATAAGAATACTCTCTCAATGATTCTATAAAGTTATCATAAAACAGTGTCTGAGTTAGCAAACAGGCTAGGTCTTTACGTTGAATCACGTCCATGAAGAACATAAGAGTATGAGAATACTCAATGATTCCATAAAGTTCTCTCATAAAACAGTCCGAGTTAGCAAACAGGCTAGGTCTTTACGTTGAATCACGTCTATGAAGGACATAAGAGCATAAGAATACTCTCAATGATTCTATAAAGTTCTCTCATAAAACAGTCTGAGTTAGCAAACAGGCTAGGTCTTTACGTTGAATCACGTCTATGAAGGACATAAGAGCATAAGAATACTCTCAATGATTCTATAAAGTTATCTCGTAAAACAGTCTGAGTTAGCAAACAAACTAGGTCTTTATGTTGAATCACGTCTATGAAGGACATGAGCATAAGAATACTCTCTCAATGATTCTATAAAGTTATCATAAAACAGTGTCTGAGTTAGCAAACAGGCTAGGTCTTTACGTTGAATCACGTCCATGAAGAACATAAGAGCATGAGAATACTCAATGATTCCATAAAGTTCTCTCATAAAACAGTCTGAGTTAGCAAACAGGCTAGGTCTTTACGTTGAATCACGTCTATGAAGGACATAAGAGCATAAGAATACTCTCTCAATGATTCACCTTCTAGTTGTCGTCGCTGGAAGAACTGCTTCTGAAGACTAATATAAGACTGAGAGCACCCGTAAACACTGGTTAATATATTAAATTTTTTCTCAGTGTCGTCTCGCTCAGCAACTGGACGGAATCTAACCTCTGTCCTAGCTTCACCATCCAGCAAATCAAAAATGGCCAAAACCTGCTCAGAACGTAGCATTGGTCGCATAGACAGATGACGTCGGGCCTCCTCAACCCAATCCTCTACAGTTATTGAGTCTTGGGATATTTTCCCAGAAAATCTAGGACATTTGCGCTCTCGTGGTACATAAACATAACGTTCTATGGCTCCCACCGAACTTGGTGTAATAGAACCACCCGTAACACCTGTACCAACAGAATGAGGTTGTTGTTCTCTTAAAGGGAGAACACCCGTAGGAGCAGAGGATGAGCTCTGACTTGCCTCTGATCTAAGTTGTGCCTCTGATTTAAGTTGTGCATTTTCTACCTGGAGCTGTTTCACCAACTCAGTAAGTGTCCTAAGCTGAGCTAACACATCCTCATCTGCCATCCTAAATAAAACAGAAAAAAAACCAAAAAAAACAACTCAAGACAAGACAATTAATCAAACTAAATTACAGGAGGCGCCGCTGTCTTCAGGCTTGACCACGTTGACCGATGACTTGAATCCTTGACCACTGTTTTCCCACCTTTCAAAACAACCACACAAAAAGAAACAAAACAAAAAAAATATAGGCCCAGATAATCAAAAACAATAGCAATAAAGCTTTCAAGCAATACCCTGCCGACTACGCCAAATGTGACGAGGCTGGCGTTGTTTGGTTACTGATTTCGACTACGCCACTCCAATTTTGTTTGGGTAGGAGTCCCCAAGTCAATAAAGGGATTTCCCGCGAGGCTATCCAATTAAATGAATAAACTTAAGGCAAGACTGCTATAAAAATGAATACATCGCTTTTATTAAATACATGGATTCTAGTCTCATTCAATTTCTTTCACAAGCTAGCCACGTTTAGTGATACAGGGTGGCAATAGAAGAGACTATGTGGGGTAACAATACTTCAAAAAAAGAAAATATACACAACAAATGAATAAATACAATACACCCCAAAAAGAAATTACAAACTTTCTACACCGCACACTACATATACAAATACACACCAAACTTTCCATACCACACGGGTGTATAAATCAAAATGAGTATCTTCCCCCACTAGTTACTCTATTGGGAGCTGTTAGATATGACCTAGCTTGGAGCTCACAAAATAAACCATAAAGAAAATACAATGGATTAATTTTTGGGCCAACAACCAAACAAATAAACAAAATAAACCGATTACAATACCATAATCCTATTAAGAAACTTAAAAATAAAGGTAGGGAAAAACAGTGGTCATTTGCACTGGATGGATCGAATTCTTATTTCAGAAGACACTGGAAGTACAACTGTCGTTAATGTCCACTGCTCATCTCGTTCAGCATAGCCAATGTGAGGGCTTTTAAGGAAACTTCTGTGCAGTGTACTGCAATGGTAACCCAGTGTCCACAACTCATCCAGTCAAACCTTCTCACCATTAAGGTATTTAAACCACATGCCTAAACAAAACAACAGAGCTTGTTCTTCCAGCGACCGACCATGCCAAACAATTCAAGCACTGCAGCCATTCCACCCAAAAGGAAGTGACATATTTAAAGGGAAATTACACCCTCTACTGATACCCTCAGTAGCGCCCTCTACTAACCTGGCTACATATATTATTGACATTTCACTGATATTACATTTTACTAATAAAGTTATACAAATCATTCCACTGAATTGACATGGTCATTGTTGCTATGATCAAGCTCTTGTGGTACCCCCATTCGTTTCAATGTTTTTATGCTTTTAGCTTTTTGGACATGCACATCATAATAAATAGATCTGTTTTACAAAACTTTAAGAATTTTTCCACTGATGTGTCATATATCACTAAAAAGGGGAGAATCTCAGCTTTAATGTGTTATAAGTCACATATGCAGGATAACTATGGATCAAATGTGTTGCAGTTTTAACAAATAACTTATCTTTAAATTGGAATTTCTCAAAAATATGATTTTCTGAGGCCGGATTGTAGCAAATCTTTGACATGGCCTTACTCAGTCAATATTAAAGATATCAAGGTTATATTTTCACAGAATGTTCTTTACATTGTGTAGGATGATTTTATGTAAAAAACACTGAATCACAAAAAAATGACTTTAGCTGGGTTTTCACAGGCAGGGTCACAAATAGTCAAATAGCAGAACAGTTTTTTGCAAGCTTGCGAAAAAGCAACTATTTCCTCAACAACATGGCACCATCAACACATATCTTTATGATGCGCAACATCATTCATCATAAGAACACATCCACAAACCAGAAGCTTCTGGAAGTACAGCTGCAACGTGGTCACAGACCTCATGGAATTGAAGATATCATCCTGTCTGACTTTGGACAAGCTATTCTAGGTCAGTAGCCAATAGTTATGCTGCACTGCTTTCTTTTATAAACCATGATATTTTGAGTAACTTTACAATAGTAACCTTGTTTTACCCTGCTTTTCTCAGCCCCACAAGCCAGTGAAAGAGAAACCGTCAGGCAACATCCACATCACATAAACCAGGACATTAGTGAGGGATTTTTTTTTCTTCTTGTGACTTTCAATGTTTTTTGCCTTTTTGCTAATACTGTTTTTTTTTTAACATATGCAGAAGACTGTGGACCTCAATGTGAAGCATTCACCAAGTGTGAAAATATTTCAGCCTGTCGAGCATCATGGACTTTGGGAAATCATCCAGCTCAAAAAGAACTAGTTAGTTTCAATAAATCATTAATACAGCTCTGTTTAACTGTGGGATTTTTAATGTTGAAACCTTTTTTGTTGTTGTTAATAGCTAAACTACATACTGGACATTGAGAGACCAGGAGAGGAACTGATCGTTCGAACAACGAATGCTGTCCTAAACCGTGCTGACTTTTGGACACTGGGCTTTAACAGAGACATGGAGTCAACTGTAAGATTACAGCTGTTTTATATTGCTTTATATATTTGTTGTAACATGGATTTATAATTAATATTGTATTTATATACTTTTTTTCAGATTGAAAATAGTTGTTTTCAGTTGCTTGAAAGCATTGCACACTCAAAGGTATTTCAATTATATATTTAGTTACTTAGAAATACCTTCAAGTTGTACAATATTCATTTTATACAATATTACAATAGTTGAGTTGACAGTACATATTTTGAATGGCCCCTTTTACACACAATACCCTGCAGGGCAAGAACATTTATGTAGCCAATCTTTATGTTGTACCAACATGGCTGCCACCAAACAACTGTGATCCATTTGTGAGTCTACCTGTAAGTACATGTTGTTCTAATCCCTATTATGCATGCTGTTATGATGTGTTCACTAAAACGTTCTAATTCATGTCAGGATGATGCTTACTTGAAAGATGCCCTTGTGATTCCGATTTGGACACCAGGGGCCTCATTTATAACCGTTGCGTACGCACAAAACAGGCCCTGAAAGAGGCGTACGCCACTTCCAATGCATAAGTTGTGATTTATAAAAACAAACTTGACGGGAAAATGTGCGCACCTGCACGCAAACTCTGACCCATGCATACGAACGTTTTGGAGATGGAGCAGTTTGGCGACACCGATGGTGAGCTGGAGTTAAGTGTCTTTTTGGTCACTTTTAGACAGAAAATCTAAAGAAAATTAAACACATACAGAAAGATAACACAAATATAATTTCACTCACCAAGCCTGTCACTTGAAGCAAATATCCATCCCTTCTTAAATGTCCGCGCCAGCGAGCGCGTTGGCCGTTTAGTGAAACTGACGAAAATAACAGTTTAAATAAATAAAATAATTATTTAAACTATGTTTTACTTATTATATAAACAATTTAGATTAAATATGCCATTCAAATTAATGGAGTTAAACACTTAAACATGAAATCATTACTGAGAAGTTACAACATTTTTTATATTCAATCAATAGAAATATTTGTTGTTAATGCGATGTTTTTGAAAATTTTTCCTGTGGCGTGCTGTGTTTTAATGTTTTTAACAACAGAGATAATTGCTTATCATGATAATACCAGATTGTCTGAGAAAATAGTTTTGTGCAAATAATGTCCAAGGCCTATCTGTTTCCATTAAAAATATAAATCAATTAAAAATACAATTCGGCCAGTGGAAAAGATTGAGAAAAACTTTCTCTGAAATGTATTTTACACTATTTGATTTATGTATTCAAAAACAAGGCAAGGATAGGCAACTACTTGATTTTTATTAATGTAATGTGTCTTGTACCGTTAAACGTTATCATGTGGATGAATAATCATATGCAAATGATATGCAGATGAGGATCTGCATAGTAAAACTAGGCATTGTAAGCTCCATATATGGTTATTTCGGGGTGGAGACGCATGTGCGCACAATCTTCCGCTGACTGGGATTTATAAAGTGAATTCTGCGCAGGTTCTGGCGTACGAACGGTTTTATAAGTCTGAATATTTTTTTGTGTACGCCATTTTTGGCTTTCGGGCGCACGTACACTTTTAGTAAGGTTCCTACGCACAGTTTTATAAATGAGACCCCAGGACACTACCAGTTGTGTGTACGTATTCACACTGCATTTAGTGAATATAAAAAAAAAATACAAAAAAAAGTAATTTGTGCTGTTAATAATGTTATTTAAGAAAAAACTATACTGTTCTTTTCTTTAGGTTTTGAAGCCAGCCCAGAGATTAATTCTCTTTTTAGACTCTAAATGTTCTGAGACACCACTCGGATTTGGTAACCAGAGATACAAAGCTCTGTTGAGGTCTTTGGAGAAATTTACTTAAAATGCGCAGTTGCGCTTTTGTTCAGAGAAGGTCACGTTCATATGACCTGTCTACACTGCAAGATCATCTTATTTCAGGGATTGTTCAGTTGGAGCTGTTTTTTTTTTTTGACTGTATGAAGGTTTGTACTTGTTCTAATGTACTTCAGGTTTCTCAGACCTTTTTTGCATTAGTGATGATTTCAGATTTAAACACCTTTGTTTCATTGTGACAGCTTATGGTCTGAGAAATCTGTGTTATCTAACAATGCTTGCATGTTCAGGTGTTCACTAATAGTCACAGTTCTGTGACTTATTTCATGAAGTTCATAGTATTGTATGTATTTTTCAGATGTTGTTTTCCCTATATTATGCATGATGGTTTGTTCTCATTGTGTTCTTGAATGGGTTTCTCAGAGGTTACTGAGAGTGCTAGGGGATCCCTATCTGATTCAAGCTCGTTTTGTAATCAATATCATGCTAATAATATGTCACAGGCAGGGGGCGGGCGCTAGCCGTACCACCCTGAGGAGCAAAACCGTATTCCCACAAAGTCAGAACAGGACACAGAATAGCTTCAAAAAATTGTATATTTATTAACTGATTATAAGAGTCTTCAAGAGAAGTGAGCAATTACTCCCAGGAGGAATCGACCAGCAGTTCCTCGTTCTCTACTCAGACAGACACAGCTTTGGCAGGTTCTTCACTGGACTCAGACAGAGGGTGGAGGATACTGTAAAATGACCGTAAATAGGCAGTTTCTCTCTTTATGAACGTCACGTTTATTCACATCCAGCCATATACTGAAGTTCACATATACTGATCTCCCCGCGTCATGTCCCGACACGCCCCTGATGATTCACGTCACTCAGATTTAAAGTAACAGTGTTGAAACCACCATACACTATATCACATCACATGACATCTCCCCCTTTTTCTGAAAACAAAACAAAGTCTGCTATTCTCTTCTCCTCCCCTTTTTTTTTTTTTTTTAGAAAACCCTTGACAGTAACTTTATCATACATAACAAACAGCATGTAATCAGCTTAGGTAAACACCTCTCAATAACATGAATTTGAGCAATGTAACTGTTAATGTACTATCGAACAGAACAAACACTTAACTACTGTAGCACAACTAGTTACGAAGCATATAGTTTCCTGATTCTTTACAGGTCAAGCCTGACAACCGGCCTACTGACTCTTCCTGACCTGGTAAGCAACAGTCCACGCTTTGGAGTATGAAATGTTTCCCTGCATGGTTGGGTCGGTACAGTCTCGGTTGTATCAGTATGTGTAGGCTCAATGTCCACAGTCCCTTTTGTTTGTGGTGCAAGTGTGTGTACAGCCTGTTTTGTTGCTAATGTTGGTGTTGGCACTGCTTGAAGATGACGTCGGTTACGCCTCAGTACCGCTCCTTGTTCCGTCTCGATGACATAGGAACGAGGTGTTACACTTTCGTGCCTGATCACTGCCGGTGAAGCCCAGACCTTCTCGTGGTCCAGCTTGGTAAGAACAGTGTCACCTGGTCTTAGTGTTGACAGATTCTTAGCTCCATTGCGACGATTATAGTAGAAAGCTTGTCTGTCTTTCTCTATTTTGTCTTTCAGCAAGACAGACTTCCTATTTGGCCACCTGGGATGAAGATTCTTCTCTAGGATTGGAAGTGTTGTTCTGATTTTCCTTCCCATAAGAAGCTCTGCCGGACTAACTCCAGTAGTGGCACAGGGAGTCGATCGGTAGCACATGAGAGCTAACAGAGGATCTGTCTGCTTCAGAATTCTTTTTGCAATCTGCACAGCCCTTTCGATGTGCCCATTTCCCTGAGGATGGTGAGGACTTGATGTAATGTGTTTGAAATCCAGCCGATTGGCTAGTTCTCGAAACTCTGCACTAGAGAACTGAGGACCGTTGTCACTCACCACCTCATTTGGAATTCCGAATCTGGCAAAGACAGCCTTCAACCTTTGTGTGACATGAGATGTCGTTGTAGAAGGTAAGTGCAGTATCTCCAGAAATCTGGAATAGTAATCGGACACAATTAGATAATTCTGTCCACGATGTTCACAAAGATCAGCTGCGATTCTTTTCCAGGGTCGTTCTGGGAGTGGTGTGGAGATCAGGGGCTCTTTCTGCTGGGTACTTCTCAACTCTTGGCATATCTGACATGACAGCACTGTGTTCTTTATGTCCGCTGAAATTCCCGGCCACCACACAGACTCCTGTGCTCTCTCTCTAGACTTTGTAAGGCCCTGGTGACCTTCGTGAATCTTTTCCAGGATCTCCTTCCTCATCACCCTTGGCACAACGATTCTTCTTCCCTTGATCACTAAGCCCTCATGCTCTGAGAGCTCTGCTTTTGCAACCATATAGTCTCTGGCTGCTGCCGGAACTTGACTGCGGTGTTGTGGCCATCCAGCTCTGATCAGCTTAATTACGGCTTGTAGCTCACCATCTGTTATAGTGGCATTTCTGATACAGTCCATTTTATGGGGCGTCGCAGGTACCCCTTGTATTACTGCATTCACGTAGCGCTCCACATCGGCATGCGTTTCTGAATCTTTAGTGATAACAGTTTGCGGGCTTCTGGACAGTGTATCTGCAACGACAAGTGTCTTGCCTGGCGCATACTCTGCTTTGGGCTTAAACCGCATTAGACGCATCAAAAGTCTCTGGCACCGTACAGGAACGTTGTCAAGACTTCTGCTATTGATGAGAGGAACCAGCGGCTTATGATCCGTCACCAGCTTAAACTCATCCAAGCCGCTTAGATATTTTTCAAACCTCTCACATGCCCACACACCAGCCAGACATTCTTTCTCGATCTGTGCGTATCGGGTTTCTGCATCAGTGAGACATCTGGAGCAGTATGCTACCGGCTTCCATCCTTCTTTGTGTAGCTGCAAGAGCACCCCCCCAAGTCCATAACTGCTTGCATCAGCCGAGACAGCAGTGGTCTTAGTGACATCATAATACGCAAGAACTGGTGCCTTCATGAGAAGCTCTTTAATATTTTCAAACGCCGTCTGCTGCGTGTGTGTCCACATCCATACACTTTTATGTCGGAGTAGTTCGTACAGAGGCTGGCTGACCGTTGAGAGGTTGGGAATGAACCTCCCCAGGTAATTCACCATGCCCAGCACCCTTTTCAGTTCCTGCACATTTTGTGGTGGTGACAGCTGTCGGATGGCATCCACCTTGTCTGGATCTGGCTGCACCCCTGTCTCATTAATAAGGTGACCCAGGAACCGAAGTTGGCTTTGTCTGTACGTACATTTTTCAGGATTTAGTTTTAACCCTGTAGACTCCACTCTCTGAAGCACTTGCTCTAAACGAGAGTCGTGTTGTTCCAGGGAGGACCCGTAGACCAGTATATCGTCCATGAAGACCTCTACCCCCTCCAGACCTTGAAGCGTCTCCTGCATTTTCCTCTGGAAGATCTCTGGAGCGCTCGAGATCCCGAAGGGAAGCCTCCTGAAACAATATCTCCCAAATGGTGTGATAAAGGTGGTAAGTCTGCAGCTATCTGGATGGAGAGGGATTTGCCAGAATCCGCTGGCTGCGTCTAAGGAAGAGAAAACTTTTGCGCCGCTCAGTTTGGCAATAATCTCCTCTGCAGTAGGTAGCACGAAATGTTCTCGTTTTACTGCTTCATTCAATCTTTTGAGATCCACGCAAATGCGTGCTTTGCCATTTTTCTTCAGAACGGGAACCATTGGTGCACACCATTCAGTCGGTTGTGTCACGCGCTCTATGACGCCATTTTTCTCCATCCTTTGCAACTCCTCTTTCACCTTTTGCAGCATTGGTATTGGAACGCGCCTCGCTGTGTGTGTCTGACATGGCTGTGCTGAGTCTTTTAACTGAATTTTGACGGGGTCGGTTTTTAGTGTGCCGTGCTCACCAAACGCATCATAGTCAGAGGCCACCCTGTTCGCCTCCTCCACTCTCCTTACCAAGTTCATATCAGCTGATAGAGACCGACTCAGCAGGTTATTGACTTTGTATCCACGGACCACATAGGCAGAAAATGGATACAACTGTCCTTTGTACACTGCAGTGGCTTGGAACTGACCCAGACAGAATATCTTCCCCCCAGGGCTATCCAGTGTAACATTAGCTGGCTCTAGTGTCTTTACTGGGACTAGTGTGTTGAAGGTCTCTTCTGCCACAATGTTTACGTCAGCCCCTGTATCAATTTTGAAATTTACAGGGGTCGCCCCAATCAGGAGCTGCACCATCCACTGGTCTTCTCGTTCATTTACATTGTAAACTGAACCCAGAAAGTATGAAGGCTGGTCTAAACGTTCTGTGACTTCTCTCACTGACCTGTTACTGTGGCAGACTCTGGCCCAGTGTCCAATTTTTTGGCATTTGTGGCATTTGCCTTTCTTTGCAGGGCAGCGCTCATCACTTGCATGCACAGCATTTCCACAATATCCACATTTTCCATGACTGTCAGCTCGGATTTTGTCTTTAGGCTTGCGCTGTCCCCTCACAGGTTGCTTACTTGTGCTGACAACTGCTCTGACCATGCTCACCGTCTCGCCTTGCATGCTGACTTGTGTGGCCACCTCCTCCGATTGACGAACAGTCTGGATTGTTTGTGCTAGTGTGAGATCAGTGATCAACTGCAGCCTCCGAGAGAGATCTTTATCCAAAATGCCGACCACAATGCGGTCGCGAATCGTTTCGTCCCTCATGGCGCCAAACTCACAGTGCTCAGACAGCTCGTACAGTGCTCTGATAAACGCTTCTGCTCTTTCGCCGGGTTGTTGCACTCGCTGGTGAAAGCACGCACGTTCGTGAATGACATTTCTCCTCGGGAAAAAGTACTCGTTAAACTTTCCCAGGACTATTTCAAAGTCGTTTTTCTGTCTATCCTCTGCGAACACGAACGATTTATAAATATTCTCTGCCTCACTCCCCATGGCGTAAATGAGACAACTCACTTGCACTTCTCCATCCTCTTTATCTAGCTTTGTAGCCGTTCGGAAGCGCTGAAATCTTTGTCTCCAATCCATCCACTCCGTTGGCTTGTCGAAAGAAAAACTCGATGGTGGATTAAACTTCGCCATTATCCGCCACTTCTGACACCATGTAAAATGACCGTAAATAGGCAGTTTCTCTCTTTATGAACGTCACGTTTATTCACATCCAGCCATATACTGAAGTTCACATATACTGATCTCCCCGCGTCATGTCCCGACACGCCCCTGATGATTCACGTCACTCAGATTTAAAGTAACAGTGTTGAAACCACCATACACTATATCACATCACATGACAGATACGTATAAGGGCGGTGACACACTGGATGCATGGCGTAAGCGTCTCAGCTGCGTGGCGTGTCCGTTTTTATTTCGGCTCCCATGTTAACAGGTTAGAGCTTGCACACTGCGTGCGTGACACAAACGCGTGCATGCTAGAAATAGAACCGACGCCTATTTTTCACGCGACACGCAAGCGTCTTGGAAGCGTTTCCAAGCAAAATTGAATAAGAAAAGATGTTTATATGACATTTTGACACGAATACATATTAATAAATGTCATTTTGATGTTTGAAAGTGTCTAGGGTTTGACATAAATGCAAATATAAATGCAATTTAAAAAAATATGATCGATTTTCAAATACTGCACCTGTCAATACAGAACGAAATATTCTATAGTCTATATTGCCGTCAACACTGTCGACATTGTCTTTGCTGCTATATATTTATGTTTAACATGAAGTACAGGCCTTCCACAACTCTCTCCCCATGTGTCAAATATATCACCAATATGTCACCTAGCAGCAGCAGCGCCGCGTCAGACACGCTTCTGGTGTGCAAAGACATGGAAAACGCGACGCAGCCGCCACGCAGCTGACACGCAACAGAAACGCCACGCTCACGCCACGCATCCAGTGTGTCACCGGCCTAACTCACAGCATTAGCAGGTTCTTCACTGGACTCAGACAGAGAGTGGAGGATACATATGACTCACAGCATTAGCAGGTTCTTCACTGGACTCAGACAGAGAGTGGAGGATACATATGACTCACAGCATTAGCAGGTTCTTCACTGGACTCAGACAGAGAGTGGAGGATACGTATAACTCACAGCATTAGCAGGTTCTTCACTGGACTCAGACAGAGAGTGGAGGATACATATGACTCACAGCATTAGCAGGTTCTTCACTGGACTCAGACAGAGAGTGGAGGATACGTATAACTCACAGCATTAGCAGGTTCTTCACTGGACTCAGACAGAGAGTGGAGGATACATATGACTCACAGCATTAGCAGGTTCTTCACTGGACTCAGACAGAGAGTGGAGGATACATATGACTCACAGCATTAGCAGGTTCTTCACTGGACTCAGACAGAGAGTGGAGGATACATATGACTCACAGCATTAGCAGGTTCTTCACTGGACTCAGACAGAGAGTGGAGGATACATATGACTCACAGCATTAGCAGGTTCTTCACTGGACTCAGACAGAGAGTGGAGGATACATATGACTCACAGCATTAGCAGGTTCTTCACTGGACTCAGACAGAGAGTGGAGGATACATATGACTCACAGCATTAGCAGGTTCTTCACTGGACTCAGACAGAGAGTGGAGGATACATATGACTCACAGCATTAGCAGGTTCTTCACTGGACTCAGACAGAGAGTGGAGGATACGTATAACTCACAGCATTAGCAGGTTCTTCACTGGACTCAGACAGAGAGTGGAGGATACGTATAACTCACAGCATTAGCAGGTTCTTCACTGGACTCAGACAGATAGTGGAGGATACATATGACTCACAGCATTAGCAGGTTCTTCACTGGACTCAGACAGAGAGTGGAGGATACGTATAACTCACAGCATTAGCAGGTTCTTCACTGGACTCAGACAGAGAGTGGAGGATACATATGACTCACAGCATTAGCAGGTTCTTCACTGGACTCAGACAGAGAGTGGAGGATACATATGACTCACAGCATTAGCAGGTTCTTCACTGGACTCAGACAGAGAGTGGAGGATACGTATAACTCACAGCATTAGCAGGTTCTTCACTGGACTCAGACAGAGAGTGGAGGATACGTATAACTCACAGCATTAGCAGGTTCTTCACTGGACTCAGACAGAGAGTGGAGGATACATATGACTCACAGCATTAGCAGGTTCTTCACTGGGTCACAGGAGGCTGTTTATCTGGAACTGTAGATGCAGACCAAACGATCCGAAACCGTCAAAGCACTCGTGCACACACATCAACCTTCCCAATGTGAACACTTTAAGAACAGGACACTTCAAATCAGTAAACTCACTGTGACCAAGGCAATTGAACAGTGTCCAAGCAAACATCTCCTTGAAGTTGGGCTGGTTAGCTGCTGTGTTGAGAGAGGAAAAGCAGTACAACAGTAGGGTAGTAGAGCAGCAGAACAGTAGAGCAGTAAGGCAGATGGGCCGAGGGAATCCCTTAGAGAGCCTTTGTTTCAACTGGCAGAGAAAACAGGATATGAGCAAAGCTCACCATACCGTACAGGTCAGGGGAGTCACAGGCAGACACACATCCCATCACATTGAACCACGAAGCAGGCACACACGCCTCTCAACCCGACAATCGGGGCCGTGTCCACGTGACGGGGGCAGCCGTAGTGATCGCGTCGGTTTCGCGTTACAAACGCGCTCGATCAAATCGCCGGTCTCTCCCCGCATCTGCTGCACTCGTCGGCCGAGCACCCCTTCCTGGGCACCGGTGTGGTGAAGTATCCGGTAACTCTATAGTGATGGGTCCGGGCTGAGGACCCAATTAGTATGCCAGTAGTATGCCTGATCTAAATCTGTTCTCGCGATACGTTAAGGCAGTATCAGTGCAGTAATATCAGGTAAAGCTCATAGCATGATCTTCGGATAACGTTAGCTGTATGCTATGCTACTATCTAAGCTAACTAAAAAACACACTAACAACGAGAAATGTTTAATTTCACAATCTATAGCTTCGGTTAAATACTAGTATATGAAACGTATAATTTAAAATACATTAAATACATTAATGACTCGTTATAACGTAGAACAAACGTCTTCTATAATAAAGTGATTTTGTATGATTTGTAACCAGGCACTAAAGCGATTACCCATAAAACGTGCTTTGAACCAATCGGATTGCTTGGGTCCTCAGCCCGGACCCATCACTATAGAGTTACCGGATACTTCACCACACCGGTGTTCCGGAGAATTCGGTTCCCCTGTTTCCCCTCAGCGCGCCGCGCGTGCTAAGACGAAAATCATGACCTCATAATTCCGTGCAAGCTTCGTTCAGCGGATATATTGTGCATTTGTATGTTTTTACTAGTTACTGTCCATCGCAGTTATATACAGCAGGGCTGCCAACTCTCACGCACTGAGCATAAGACTCACGCAATTGACACTTTTCATACGCTCTCACGCCACACATCCATTTTCTCACGCACAGAAAAAATGTGGAGCAAAGAGGTACTTTTAATATTAAACTAATTCCCAGCTCTTAGATTACGTCAATTTTATTACGAAATTCAGACAAAAATACGTTTGCCGCTTGTAAATGTGACGTGACAGATCGCTGAGCTCCTCAGTTCAAGTGCACGTGAACCGATCATGTTACTTTTTTATTTAAAGATGCAGTACAACTTGAGTGAGCATTCAATGGAGTAAGACGTGTGTAGCTTAGCTCCTGTCTAGCTTCCTTTAAAATTATTATTTTATAGCGCATTTTCGCTGAATTCATTGTGGACGCCGTTTTCTAATATTCGTGACACCCCTCTGAACAACTGCCATCCGTATCATTCTCTGCAATGGCGTCTAAGCTGTGTAAATATAAATACAGCGGCCCTGCGAGCACCAGGCCGGAGACAACCTCGACGCAAGCTAGTACCGCCCCCGCTGATTCGCCTCCTATTTCGCAGTCAAAGTCGGTGACGGACACGGAGGATTGGAAAGCAGATATCCTTACATCCCTGAGAGAGGACATCTCTGTCTTCATACGTGCGGAACTTAAAAATGCTCTTGCTGAAGATTTTAGCTTCCTTAAGAATGAGTTAAAAGAAGTCAAATCGGAAATTGCGAACAATACGGCGGCGGTACGTGCTGAAATAGATAACATGAAGGCCGCTATCACCGATGTGGAGACAGGAATATCATCATGGTCGGACGAGATCACTTCATTACAGACGACAGTTGCAGAACTTAAAACAGAGCTTGCTAACCTGAAGGAAAAGAACGACGATTTGGAGGGACGGATGCGGAGATGTAACGTACGCATTGTGGGGATTCCAGAGGAGACCGGCTCGAGCTCTACCGTTGCTGTCTCTAAGCTGCTGAAGGAAGTTTTAAACCTGGAGAAAGACATCCTAATCGACCGTTCACACAGAGGCCTGATGCCTAAAAAGCCTAACGGAAAGCCCCGGGTAATTGTCGCGAAGCTCCATTATTACCAGGACTGCGTTGAAGTTCTCCGCCGAGCCCGAGAACAAGGCCCACTTCGTTATAAAGGTGAACCGATAGCCATCTTCCCAGATTACACCGCAAGTGTGGCCAGAGCACGTGCCGCTTTCAACGATGTCAGGAACCTTCTTCGAGGCCGATGTGATGTTCGTTATGGGCTAATGTTCCCAGCTCGTCTCCGAATCTCCTACAAGGGTGATAACAAGGAATTTCTGGTCCCTGAGAAAGCAATGGCTTACGTGAAGTCCACGATTCAAGGCGAGTAAACATCAAACAAGTGAATTTAATACGCCATTCTACTAACGTTACTTTGTTTTGGACTTTGCCTTTTCTTTACGTCGACAGAGACCAAGGGACCAATTTTTTGTCTCGTGGCATTTGCTTTGTTATTATAGTAAAGAACTATTAATAATATACATTTACATTTTAGCCTCTCTTCTTTGGAAACTGAGAGTGCAGGGATGTCATTTACTTTGGTTCAATACTAGTAATAAGAGACCAATTTGGGACCTTTTGGTTCATCTAAACGGTAATGTTCCATGGCAACTGTCCTTCTCATGGATGCAGTAATAATATTTTACTGATGTTGCTCGATGTCAATACAATGTGCAGCGCTTTTTTTTTTTTTTTTTTTTTTTTTATGTATGTATGTAGGCTAATGTATGTATATGTGTATGTATGCTTGTATGTGTATATTATATTTTTTATTTATTTATTTATTTATTTATTTATTTATTTATTTATTTTTTATTTATTTTTTTTTTTTTTATTTTTTTTTTATTATTATTATATATATATATATATATATATATATATATATTTTTTTTTTTTTTTTTTTTTTTTTTTTTTTTTTTTTCTTCTTTAAGCTGGATGGAAGCTGGTTTATTATTTGACACTAAAGTGGTTCTCCTTTGCCATAATATAATGTATGGCACATCTTGCAATGGGTGTTACAGCCACCAGGTTCATTTAGGTGGTTGGGGTGGGGTTCCTATCAGACTTGACTTTTTGGAAGAGTTTATTTTTTTGTTTTGTTTTATTTTATTTTTAGTATTTCACTGTCTTATCTTGTGGGGTTGTGTTCTCAGTGTTCCCTTAACTAAATTTCCTAATGGCTAACACCAGTTCAGTGGGAAATGAAGGGTGCATGATTAATTTTATTAGTTGGAATGTGAAATCTTTAAATCATCCTGTGAAACGGAAAAAGGTTCTCTTGCACCTTGATTATCTGAAGGCTGACATAGCGTTTCTCCAGGAGACTCATCTCCGGGTGGCGGACCAGATTAGACTAACAGGAGGATGGATAGGGCAAACATTTCATTCCAGTTTTAATTCCAAGACGAGGGGGGTAGCAATCCTAGTGCGTAAGAATATACCATTTGTGTTGTCTAATATAGACTCAGATCCTATGGGGCGCTATATCATTGTGATGGGAAGATTGTATGGACTCCCTGTTATTTTAGTAAACATTTATGCCCCAAACTGGGATGATAATACTTTTTTCACCCATACTTTCTCCCGAATATCCAATGTAGATACCCACCACCTCATCTTAGGGGGGGACATAAATTGTGTCCTTTCTTCCAAGTTAGATCGCAGTTCATCGAAAGTGTGTCCTGAATCTAAGTCATCCCAAACAGTTAATCATCTTCTTCAGACATATGGTTTGACAGACATTTGGCGGTTCAGAAACCCTACCTCTAGGGGTTATTCCTTTTTACATAACTCATTTTCACGAATCGATTATTTTTTTATTGATAATAAACTTCTTCACATGGTTGTTGATTGTGAATATCATTCCATAGTTATCTCGGATCATGCCCCCTTGAAAATTAAGTTAAATATTCCAGGCACAGATCCTGGATACCGCCCATGGAGATTCAACCCCCTCCTTTTGTCGGATGAAACTTTTGTCAATTTTATTAAATCAGAGATCGATCTCTTTCTATCCCACAATAAGACCCCGGGCATGTCTTTTTTAACAATTTGGGAAGCATTGAAGGCTTATCTGAGGGGGCAGATCATTTCGTATGGTTCAATGCAAAGGAAAGCCACCGCCAAACGTCTTAGGCGGCTGACAGACGATATTTTGAAATTAGATATTATATACAGCCACTCACCTTCTGAGGATATACTTAAACGTCGTCTGTTGCTTAAGACGGAGTTTGATCTCCTCTCAACTCGTCAAGCAGAAAACCTTTTATTAAAATCCAGACATGTTTCTTATGAATACGGGGAGAGGGCTGGAAAAATTTTAGCACATCAGTTGCGTCAGAAGACTGTTAATCAGTATATATTGGAGATTAGTGATGAACAAGGTCAAAAACATGTAGACCATATGGAGATTAACTCATGTTTTCGTCGGTATTATGCTGCCCTTTATACTTCAGAACCACCAGACGATAAATCTGCCCTTGATAAGTTTTTTTGCAACCTGGATATTCCTAAATTAGACTCAGATTTGGCATCCGATCTAGAGAAAGACATTTCGGTAGAAGAGATTATTGACACAATTAAAAGTATGCAACATGGCAAGTCGCCAGGGCCAGATGGCTATCCATCCGAGTTCTTTAAAACAATTTCAGATGTACTTGCCCCTCTGCTCCTCACTGTATTCAAAGAATCATTGTCCTCAAATTCTCTCCCTCACACTATGCGTGAAGCAACTATCTCTCTTATTTTGAAGAAAGACAAGAATCCCTCTCAGTGCAGCTCCTATCGTCCGATTTCCCTCCTGAACTCTGATGTTAAGATTCTTGCGAAACTGCTAGCCCGACGTATTGAGGCGCTTGTTCCCTCCATTATTTCCACAGATCAAACTGGCTTCATAAAGAATCGTTACTCTTTTTTTAATGTTAGGAATCTTTTAAATATTATTTACAGTCCCTCCTCACCCGACATACCAGAGATTTTGATATCACTTGATGCCGAAAAGGCCTTTGATCGGGTGGAGTGGGACTACCTCTTCTACACTCTAGGTAGATTTGGATTTGGCCGTAATTTTATATCGTGGGTTAAGATTCTCTATTCCTCCCCAATGGCAGCGGTTCGCACTAACAATAATCGATCTGCCCCATTTAGATTACAAAGAGGTACCAGGCAAGGCTGCCCGCTATCCCCTCTTCTATTTGCCATCGCAATCGAGCCACTGGCTATAGCTGTGCGGCAAGACACTTATATTAAAGGAATTCGTAGGGGAGATGTGGAGTGCAAAATTTCGCTCTATGCGGACGATTTATTGTTGTATTTATCAGATCCTTTGTCGTGTCTCCCTAAATTAATGAACATATTGGAAAGATTTAGTAAGATTTCTGGCTATAAAATAAATTTAAAAAAAAGCGAGTTAATGCCAATCAATACAGCTGCTTCACTTATCTCTCCCAATTCGTTTCCTTTTAAAGTCACCACCAAAAAGATTAAATATTTGGGGATCTGGGCAACACATAATTACAAGGACCTCTATAAAGCTAACCTCCTGCCCTTGATAGAAGGTCTGAAACGGGATATCAAACGCTGGGACCTGCTGCCCCTCTCTTTAAGTGGTAGAATTAATACTATTAAGATGAACGTATTGCCTAAGTTCCTATACGCGTTTCAAAATCTTCCTATCTTTTTGACCAAATACTTTTTTAACTCCATAGATAAACTTGTATCAGCATTTATCTGGAACAACAAAAATCCTCGGATTCGGAAAAGTGTATTACAAAAGCCTCGCTCCCTTAGGCGGCATGGCACTCCCCAATTTTATGTTTTATTACTGGGCGGCCAATATTAGAGGACTGACTTATTGGATGAGGTATAATGATAGCTCTGACACCCCTAAATGGCTTAATTTGGAGAAAATCTCCTGCAAATCTGTCTCTTTATCCTCTTTAATATGCTCTGAACTTCCAATGCCTGAACCTGCCTCCCACTATTCCTCCAATCCTATAGTGTCACAATCCTTGAAAATTTGGAATCAATTTAGAAAATCATTTGCTCTCCGTAGCCTCTCCTTATGTGCCCCATTAAGTAAAAACCTTATGTTTACTCCTTCAATATTAGATAAAGCCTTCGATATCTGGGTTAGGAGTGGGATCTGTACATTACAAGATCTTTATATTGAAAACACCTTTGCATCTTTTGATGAGCTAGTTAATCGATTTAAGATTCCCAGGTCCCATTTCTTTAGATTTTTGCAAGTACGGAATTTTTTGGTTTCACATACTGATTGTTTTCCTTCACATCCTCCTGCATCTCTATTAGACTCTATTTTTAAGGTAGTAAAAGGGAAAGATCCAAAACAAGCCATTGGTAGAATTTATAATCTCCTGATTCAGCATTGCCTGACAGATTTAGATTACCTAAAAAATGAATGGGAGAAAGATTTGAACGAACGAATTTCAGAGACAATGTGGCAGAAAATTATTAAACGGATCTATTCATCATCTATTTGTCAACGTCGTGTGGTTGTACAATTTAAGGTGGTACACCGGCTCCATTGGTCGAAGGTTAGGTTATCTAAATTCAGACCAGAACTAGATCCTATTTGTGATAGATGTAGGCAAGCTCCTGCTAGCCTTTTACACATGTTCTGGACATGCCCAAGTTTGTATAACTTTTGGAAATTGATTTTTGACGCATTTTCAGAAACAATAGGAGTCCCAGTAGAACCATCTCCTTTTCTTGCTTTATTTGGTGTTACACCACAGAACATGCACCTGAGCAGCTATAATTGTAAAATGGTGGCCTTTTGCACACTTCTTGCCAGAAGATTAATATTGTTTAAATGGAAAGACTCTTCCTCCCACTTTTTCTCATTGGATTAAGGAGATTATGCAGTATCTTAAACTAGAGAAAATAAGATACTCTCTTCAAGGGTCTGTCCAGAGATTTTATGCAATCTGGCAACCCTTGATTTGTTGAAAAAATCAAGTAGAGAATACAGTCCCAAAATTATTTTTATCTATATATGTATTTGTATCTATTTTATGTCTATGTATGTATATTTATGTATCCTTTTCTAATAATCTTTACAAGTGTTGTCTTTTTTTTTTTTTTTTTTTTTTTTTTTGTCTGATGGGTAGAGGGATGGGTTGTGTCGGGGTTTTGTTGTACTGTGGTACCCATGAAAAATGAGTACACAATATATATATATATAATAATATCCCCCTTCTATACCCTTTCATATGGACTGTACTGTTTCAGTTCTCCTTTGTTTTTTTGTATGTTGTAAAATCTTGAATAAACAGACCTTGTTCAAAAAAAAAAAAAAAGATGCAGTACAACTTACCGAAAGTATACATAATATCGACCAATTTGTGTTTTTCAACCACGGAAAGAGGTCAATATAACAGCAGGAGAACAATTATGTCACATAACATTACATTTACCTCAGGAAAGCCAATTAAAGACCATAGCATGTTAATTGAATAGAAAAAATAGCTAGAGAGGAGATTTTGCTGAGCACTATATTACATATTTATTATATTTTTACTTATGTCATTAAATAATTGTTATTATAACAAAAACTGCATTATATTTAATTTAATTTGTTATTTATTTTTAATAATACCAGCAGATTGGGCCCTCTATGTTTACAGCATTAGGTGAGATTATTTTTTTTAAATAAAATTTAAAATAAACATGTATCCAAATTAGTCAATATTGAATCAAAATCGGAATCAAATCACAAGAATGGAATGAAATTTTCCATTTTCTGTGAAATTTTTGTCAGCAATAAAAACTCTATCCTACCAGTCATTGTACAATGTAAACATTGTAACGTTGTCACTAAACTTCATAAAATTTTATTTAGTTACCAAATGTTTTGACAATCACAATTACACTTATTGTGATGCAATATTTGTTTTTACAAGCCCCCCAAGGTTTTAAAGTATAGAATGTATTGTTTTCAGATGTTTTAATGTACATCGTATTGGCTAATTCCAAGTTATTATTATTCTTATTACTGTTTGTGTTTTAATGTACATCGTGTGTGTGTGTGTTTCTTTTTGTCAGTTTTGCAAAAGGTAATAAATAGGACCTCCGGGTAGACGAAACGTAGGCCTATCATAAAATATCGTAAATGAAAATAACAACACAGTACTTATTGTGCAGTGCAATATAGTTTATTTATGTGTGCAGCAAAACTGACAAAAAGACACACACACACACACACACACACACACACACACACACACACACACACACACACACACACACACACACACACGATGTACATTAAAACACACACAGTAATAATAATAATAATAACTTGGAATTAGCAAATACGATGTACATTAAAACATCTGAAAACAATACATTCTATACTTTAAAACCTGCATGTAACTGCAAATTATCTAACAAACAACGTAAACTGTACATTACTGTGATGGAGAGTAGGTAAATGTATATAACTGCGATGGAGAGTAACTAGTAAAAACACACAAATGCACAATATATCCGCTGAACGAAGCTTGCGCGGAATTATGAGGTCATGATTTTCGTCTTAGCACGCGCGGCGCGCTGAGGGGAAACAGCAGGGAAACAGGGGAACCGAATTCTCCGGAACACCCTGTCGCTACTCGATCCGTACCGGAAACACGATCTGTTCTGCGCATGTGCGAGAACGAAGTTTTTTTGCCACTTCCTGTCATCGTCAATGTTTTTACGACAACTTCACTGTCACTACTCGATACGTACTTTACTGTCACGATTTGTACTGTACTGTCCTGCATGTGCGAAAAAAAACATGGATTCTTTTGCATTTTATGTAAAAGTTCAAGAATTTCTCTTAAAAGGAGAAATGCCTGACAATCACGAAGAGCGTCGGAAAGTGAAACGGGCGTCTGCGAATTTTATCATCAAAGGTAACTATGACAAGGCTTAGACTAATCCAGGATTTGGCCTTAGTTCAATTGTGTTGTGTAACAATATACCGTGCCACAATATATCGTAATACAAAAATGCAACAATACGTATCGTGGATAGTTCACCCAAAATAAAAATTACTGTGTGAGGGAAAAAAATTATGTTTTCAGAGTTTTTGTGTAAGTACTACATTAAACTACTATATAATGTTGATTATAATGTATAATAATGCAATGGGGGATATTTGTGGGTCCTGACAATGCCAAACTTCTTATGTTACCAGAATGTTAAAAATATTCGTCTAAAATAATTCAGTATTTTCAGCTCAAGAATCATGAATATTTTTATTCTGGTGGCACCATTGTCCTTGGGTTACAAGCACCAAGTCCAAGCCTATTCATTTAAACCCACAATCTAATATCAAAGTTAGCATTTTAATCAATAGTGCATTTTGTGTTAACCTTTGATAATATTTCTTGGGAGTATCGCAATAATATCGTATTGTGAGTTCAGTATCGTGATGTGTATCGAATCGTGAAATGAGGGTATCGTTACACCTAGCTTTTATAAACATGCCTTAGAAAAATAAACATTACTGCTGTGTATCTTGAGACAAAAAATGGCACTGACATATTTTAAGATGTATCAGTCAAGGTGTTGCTTTCAGCTTTCAGTTTAAACAGCTCAAATATGCATTTTACTCTCTGGGCCTTGTCTCCAGTAGCAGTTTTAACATTAAGTGACATGGCATATGTCACTATGCGTATAGAGTGAGGGGGGAGGGAGGGGGGGGATGGATGGAGGGGGGAGGGAGGGAGGGAGGGAGGGGAGGGGGAGGGGGGGGGGGGGAGGGAGGGGGGATGGATGGAGGGGGATGGAGGGGGGATGGAGGGGGGATGGAGGGGGATGGAGGGATGGAGAGGGATGGAGGGGGATGGAGGGATGGAGGGAGGGAGGGAGGGAGGGGGATGGATGGAGGAAGGGAGGAATGGATGGATATAGATGTAGGAATAGAGGGATGATGGATAGATAGATGGAGGGGTAGATAGATGGAGGGAGAGATGGATGGATGGATGGAGAGATGGATGGATGGAGGGATGGATGATAGATGGATGGATGGAGGTAGGTATGGATGATAGATGGATGAGGTAGGTATGGATGAATTCATTTATTAATAAATAAATCATTTTATCCTGCGTGTTTCTGTGTTTTCTTGAGTGCAGACATTTGTTAAAGTATGCTCAAATAAGTAGAACAACCCTTTACCAAATGAAATATTACATGTAGTAATATTGTAAATATTACAATATATTACAATATTACTTCTGCAGAGGAGGCTGATCGCACACTACAACCATCATACTGCCCACACTTAATGCACAGCTGTATTTCCCATACGTAAACTATTTAATTGAATTTAATTGAATCAATTTAATGTAACCTTGATTTATATATATATATATATATATATATATATATATATATATATATATATATATATATATATATATATATATGTAAGATAATCACTAGTAAATAACTATTTTTTTTTTTTAGATGTAAAATTTACAACAATAACTGGCTTATACAGAATTGACAAAAACATGAGTGTTAACAGGAAACGGAGCACGTAGAATAACACACAACTTTAGGGAGAAGAAAATAAATTAAAGTTAAAATAAAATACATAAACAATAAATAAAATGATAAAGGATAAATAAAAGTCAGTTAAGGGGCTTCAGTTACGATACGGATAGTGTAGTGTCGAACAACAACTGCCGTAAATGGTTTCGACATCAGACAGGAAGGAGTCGCGTTCTCGCACATGCGCAGAACAGATCGTGTTTCCGGTACGGATCGAGTAGCGACACACCCCTCGGGGGAATCCCCGCATAGACATGTATAGAAAGGCTAGATGGCTCAAGGCGGAGTCAGCTGTGTCGTCACTTGGCGGCCATCTTAGGTCAGGGCTCTGTGAATTAAGGTGAGTGAGCAGCACGCACACAAATCCTCTTATCTCGCTGAAATCTGGACGGATTTACAAACGGTTTGGTTTCTTACAAACGTTATTAACGTGGCTATAATTCTGAATGCTTAAACATTTTGAACATAATTATTCATATGTATGCAGTATAATAGCTACATCTCTGACGTTTATAACAAACCAAACCGTTTGAAAATCGGTAGAAAATTGAGCAAGTTATGGTTATTTAAAAGTACATGCACCATGTTATGAGTGAGCGAGCACCCTGTCGTAAGATGGCCGCCGTGTGCGGATGTCGAGCTCCATTGGCCAGCAGCGCGGACGAGACATCTAGCCTTTATATGATATCTATGAATCCCCTCATCCCCGCCGCCATTTTGAAGTGTGTTCCACTTCCTGAAGTGGACGGGGGAAGTTTAGATGGACAGACCCTCGTTCCCTCGATTTTGACCGAGGGAGCGAGTCTACTTCATATGTACACTTCAGGCACCTATATGTCCCACAATGCAGTACGATTGTGATGTCACCACATATCTCGTCTAATCACCACCACAACAAACAACTCTATGAAATATATATATATTTTTTTTTTAATTGAAAACAACCCAAACACCATATATACATTTGGATGCTGCATTAAACAAATTCTTAAAGGGAAAACAAATGTAAATAATAAATCAACTACATAGCTGATTCCAAGTGATCAAGGGCTTAGGACGTTCCAGTTCAGCCCATTGCAGTTTCCGCCAGTAGTGGGCACTCGCAATGACGTACATCCGAGTGAACGAGACAGAGGGAAGTTAGCAAGTGAAGGGCATGACAATTTTGGACTGGAACGCAGCATATATCTATGGCTGAACCCCCTCTCCAGTCTCCACGCAGTTGCGCATGTCTGAGAAATATTCACGTATGCTCCACCCACGGAAACAGAAAATATTAGAAACAGAAAAACAACACGGGTTAACATAGGTAAATGCGATGGCACCTGCTGACATCCAGAAACAAACATACGCTGTCATACACTGCCTCTTACGAGTACGAGATCTTGATATGGTGGAGCATGATGGTCCTGAAGATGGTAAGTGTTCGTTCTCACTCTAAATATTATTCGAGTCATTCTATAAAAATGGTACAGCTATTTCCCTTATGAACGTGCATTCAATGGCTTGCTAACCCAATAGCTGACATCTTATATGTTCGAAACACATCGATACAAAACCAGAGTCATCTGGTTGTGTTAACCGCTAACGACATTAAAACTACGAAGCAAGGTGGCTGGGTGACTGCTGTAAAGTTGGTTTGATATTATACATTTGTTTGACATTCACTGAGCAAATTAAGGGACTGTCAAAAGTGCATGAAAATAAAAAACAAAAATCATTTAAAGATTCCAAAATATGGATAGATTAAAAAAATACATGTTATAGTTTGAATTAAGTGGGGTAGCAGGGGGGGAAAGTAATTTAATGGTTTGAAGGGGTTATTCACTTGATACAGTAACATATAGTTATTACATTGTTTTTATATTAAAGGGTTAGGTCACCCCAAAATGAAAGTTTTGTCATCATTTATTTATTAACGAAGGTCTTACGGATGTTGAAAGACACGAGTGAGTAATTAATGACATAATTTTAATTTTATGGGTGAAATAATTCTTTAACTCATATAAACATTGACAAACAAAACTGGAAAGTTATCATGTCAAGTTATAAAATCTATAGATTTTAATATTTCAAAAATAAATCACATAAACACAAAATTATATTTTATGTATAAGTCCTATAAGATGTGTGTCAGGGGTATTTGAAGATATTACTGATGTGACATCATTAGGTCACATGAACATGAAAGTTATATAGATTTGAATATGTTTAAAAAAATGATCAAAATCACACAAACTTGTATTCCTGAATCTAAATCGTGTAAGATGTGTGTCAGGGTAGGTGAAGATATTCTGTGACATCATCAGGTCATATGACCAGAAGTTAAATAGATTTCAGTAATTCAGTTTTTTTTTTTTTTTTTTTTTTTTTTTTTATAAAATCAACAGATATTTTCCCAAAAAACAAATAAGATGTGTAAGATATGTTTGTTAATATAAAGCAGGGCTCTAGACTCATTCTTCCCACTGGTCGCACTGGCGTGACTGTGTTGGTCGCACCAGCACATGATTTGATCGCACCTTTTTTTCTTTTCTTTTTTTTCATGGGATTAATCAATGCATGCTAATGAATAGTTGTCTTAATCTGCATACCCTAGTTTTGCACTGACATAAAAAAAAAACAGTGATGTGAGACCTCATTTTGGCAAAATGTTTTAATCTTATAACTATCAAATGAAAACCATGAAAAAAAAACCTAAAAAATATAATAATAAAAAAACACCATGTATGTTTTTTTACATGTGCCTACATTTGCCAATATATATATTGCCTTTTCTTTTTCCTTTGCTCACTCCGTTCCTCCCTGTCCACACCTGTGTTCCCGTCATCAGTTGTGTCTGGGTCAAAGACAAGACGTCACCATTTTGGTGTCCGCATCAAATTAAATTGACAAAAGTCATTTTATGTACATTAAAAACCATGTTAAATGCAAGTAAAGTGTCTACTTTAATATTTCAGATAACTTTTTTGAAAATAAAATGTCAACATATGGGGTAAATAATGTTCCAAAGTGTAAAATAGTCATTCAGCGTAATGATCCGGACTTTGATTTTGCCATTACATGTTTAATAAACATATACAATATCAAGTTAAAAATATATATTTGTTTTCCTGGCATGTTCACAAAAGGTTTGGCTGTGTTATATTAAAAGGACCATGTCAAAGATTGTTTTGAAAAATAAGTAGATGTTGTGAATAATTGTGATTAACTTAACTGGTCAAGCTCACTTTTTGACACAAGTGGCCAGTTGATGGCCTGCAATTTAAGCTGATGTAGAAGTTTCGTCATTCAGAGTAACGTTTTTATCATTCAGTGTAATGCAAATTCTCTTTTACACTAAAGTGTCATCCATTATACTGAATGACAGTATCACTGTAAATAAAAATTGTAGCATCTTATTTATATTACAGATAAATGAGGAATGTGTAGCACTGACAAATGTGTTAAACTTAATAAATATTAATGTTTTGTTTCTTTTTATTTTAATTTTTTGTCAAATTATTGTTTAATTTGTGTTATTGATTCCGTTTAAATGCCCATGAAAAGAGAGAGTTGAAAGGCACTGTAAAATGCCAGTAAGCTAATAAAGTAAATGCAGACCCAGTAGCTAGGGTGGCACCCTTAAAGCCTATTCACACCAAGAACAATAACTATTCACACCAAGAACAAGAAAGATAACTGTAACGGTAACTATATTGACCAACTATACACCAATGAACGATAACACTGTTCATTCTAAGCATGTACTGCAGTTTTGTCGTCTGCCGCTTTAAATGCTGGAGCTCTTTAAAGCGGAATGGATTCTGATTGGCTGTCAATGTTTTTTATAGATCATTATCTGGAAAACCTTTAAACCTGTGAACCTTGAAATTGATTTAGTTTTTCTTTCCATTTTAGTCAACCCAATATTGTAAAACAAATGCCCTTTAAGCTGACTACAATCATTATACACAGTCTTCTGTAATAAACCAAGGCAGGCTATTTTATTTTTGATAAAAAATAGGAACAAAGAAGCAAATTACAAACAAAGATTAAAAATCTGAAATTGAATACTCAAATGTAAAAATAAAACACTGTATATTCTTCACTGTATGAATTAAATATCATTTGATTCATATTAAAGATAAAAAAGGGATTCGGTCAAAAGTAGGGATGCAACGATACCACTTTTTCAAAACCGATCCGATCCGATACCAAAATTCTGAGTATCGGCCGATACCGATACCAATCCGATGTCAGTGTTTTGTTTTTTTGTTGTTTTTTTTACCTTCAAAAGAATGTATACAATTCACTTGGTCATTAAGATTTATTTATATTAGGTAAAGAAAGTAATACCAAATCTGACTGCACATTACTTGTGCACTAAACAAAAAATGTATGGCTGACAACTTTATTAAGAAAACTGAATGATGCAGTAGCAAAATTAGCAGTAATTTCAACACTTACTAGTTGTATCACAAACAATCTTAACAAAATTTACTGCAATTATCAAATTAAATTATTTTCTGACGAAAATCCAAAAAGTAATATTCTAAATCTAGTGAATCTTAAATCAGAACGGTAGCCAGCTTCAACACAGTGCTTATTATAAAGTAGCCTATACCTTACATTCATGAAAAATAGTAGAAAACAAACACTAATATAACAACCAAGTCTAGACAAGTATAGACTTCACCAGTAACATAAACCTGCTTCAGGATTCACTTGATCATCATTGGCAGGTTTTTTTTTAGGAAAATTAGCATTTCTGCTCTCTCTGCTTTTAGTCGGTTCCTTCTTTCATCTAGAATGTTGGAGGCAGTGCTAAACAGTCTTTCACTCTCAACACTTGTTCAGGGGGCAGAAAGAAAGGCTGATGCAGTAGCAGCAAGGGCAGGGAAACGAAGCTTGTTCACTGCCCAGTAATGGAATGGGTTTTCAGACCGAGGGATAATTTGCTCTGTCATATATGTTTGTATTTGAAGAAGAGCACTCGTGATTACTCCTCCTCCAGGTTCTTCTCGCTTCTTGAGAACTTCATCGAACATCATCATGAAGGTGCTCTTGCTTGTGTGTCCGCTTGACTCGCTTATTTCTGCATGAGAAACCTTCTCTGCTGGATCTGCTGTAGCAGCTAAGGCAGTAGCTGTCCTCTTCAGTGCATCTTCCATCTTCTCAACCTCTTGTATCAGGGCATTTTTTGCATGCCTGGCAGCGTCTGCATTTGAAAAGCATCTGAGACAAAACATGCAGAATAAATAGTCTATTTTATACAAACGCTACATGGTCATTAGGTATATCAAAGTTGCCAGTTGTCATCTTGTAATGAGAATAAGATAACCTATCTATCATCATAACCATCAAACATAATTTATCTTTATCCTTTTTTATTTATTTATTTTTTAATTTTTGGAATTGTTTCTTAAACTAATTAAAAATGAATGCATTTATTTTGTTTTGCAATGAAAGTGCAGCTGTCAATGAAATGATTTACAGATGCATTCTGATAAAATTCCAAGCATCAGTGTAATTACTTTTCTTTTTATCGGTTGCTGAAAAAAAAGTTAACAAAATAATTATTTTTCTGAATAAATATAGCCTTATTTAATGTCTCAAAACCACAGACAATTTTCATATATTGGTCAGACATAACGAATAGAAATTACAAACATGCAACTAAAATAAATAATTTATATAAAGGCCAAATTTTATCATATATAATACAATTATAAGTGGTCGTCCATTCACTTTAAAAAAAAAAATCTTCAGAATGAAAAAACGAATTATATATAATGTGATTGTTCTAATGAGACTGATTTGTGACTAATGCTTAATGCTTTGGACGGCTTCACATTAAAACGAACATAAATCTGCAGAATATGTAAAGCATTTCTAGCCGTTATTTTAGCATAAAAAGTTAGTGATAGAGTTAATGACTAAAACTTTAAAATTAATTAAACGAAACTGATATAAACTTGAAAATATGTTGTTTTTTTAACAATAGCAGGCCTAATAATAGCCTAATAATATGAATCTTATTTACAATAAAACAAGTCACGTTGTCATCGTCAAAGTTATATAATGAAAAATATATTTTATCGTGCAAGTGACATTTTATGTGTGTGCGCATAGACTTTTAGCTTACCTGTCTTTGTACCGTGGGTCAAGTAAAGTGGCAACAGAGTAAAGTGGTTCATCCTCGATGTAACCAAATCGTGTGTTGACTGCTTGTTGTAGTGTACTTTTCATTGTTTTAATCCCCGTGTCTGTGTCTCTCTCCTGAGACAGCAAACGTTTCAGAACTGAAACTGTTGGAATGACATCCGCTGTGGTTGAACTGGATGAGCTTATGGTTCGCGTCAGTTCTTCAAATGGTGACAGTATGATCATTGTTTTTTCCAGTAATGCCCAGTGGTTTACAGTCAGCATTGCAGGCAGTTCATGGTCGGCAGCAAAGGCGCATAAGGTTCGCTTCTGTTCGAGGATGCTCTGAATCATATAATATGTACTGTTCCATCTGGTTTTGACGTCTTGCTGAAGACGTTTCAGGGGCATTTGAAATTCACGCTGAATGTCTCCCAACCGCGAATATGCTAATGGGGAATGTTTGAAGTGCCCCACAACCAAGCTTCGTTGGGACAAAAGTCCCTCGTTAACAGCAAGCTGTAATGAGTGCGCAAAACAGCCCAAACTAGGGACTCCCAAATCATCCATAGCTTTCTTCATATTGCTGGCATTGTCCCTCAAAATTACATGCACTTTGGATATTGGGATTTTCCACCTATCAAGCATTTCTTTGATTGAATCTGAAATCGCCTTGCTGGTGTGTGACTAGGGATCGACCGATATGGATTTTTTAGTGCCGATGCCGATACCGATTTTTTTTCATCAGCCTTAGCCGATGACCGATACGGGTTGCCGATTTTCTTGGGCCGATATTTGGAGCCGATACTGCTTTTGCTCACTCAGTTTACATCATAAAAATGACATGTATATAATATATAATGATAACAACTGTTACAAGTCTCAATTAAGAAAGGAACATTTATTGAACTTAAAAAAAAACAATATTTGACAAATATTAAAAACATGTGAGGTAGAAAAAAAGTTCAGTGCTGAAAATAAATTCTTAATATAAATATTTAAGCATAATAAAATAATTTGACTGAAACATGTTATTCTGTGTAGTTGTCTGATCTATGTAATCGTGATCTCCATTTTAAACAAAACAAAAACGATTTTAAACCAAATAGATTCTAAGTTTATTATGAATTAGGGATCGCGTCTAAAACGTGTGGAAAGCACGGCCGCGCCGCTTCTACAAGCGCTTGCGTCTGTTGTTGCTATGCAAACATGAACTGCTCTCTCCATGATGACGAGGAAGTAAGGATTAATTTATTTCCTGCCCTTTACGACTACATATATTTATGGAGATGAGAAATAAAAACCCGCCCTGTCCAGCTATGATCCGCTGTTCGACCGAGCTTTCGATGTTGTCATGGAAAGGTCAGTTGTTTTTTGTCACATGACCTGCGTGCGCTTGCGGCATTCAAGTTTAGATGTTTTCATCTCACCACGGAATAGGAGCGCCTGGACAAACCGTTTATACTGTCTATGGGACAAACCGTTTATATACTGTCTATGGAACAAACGAGCGCGCTGCATCGCGTGCGTGTCACAACCGCGTCGCTTCTTTTATGAGCACACGTCCAAACGTCAGCCAGGTAGTCGCTGAATAAAACTCCCACAAATATCACGGAATCACCGAACAACGTCGGCATTATTTAATCCTATGACCAGTGTTTGTAACAGCTGCCTTATGCATATGGATAGCCTCAAACTTAGCTATTTGCAGCTCCCTAAATACAATGACAAGCAGTTTTATAGATGAGGCATTCGCGTTTTCCATTTGGACCCACAAACTTGCTTAGCTATAGTTGCACGCACATATAGAGCAACGTGTTTCCACTTTCAAAGTGTATTTCAGCTAAGTCAAACAGTTAAAAAGATGTTTTGAAATTTTAAAACTAACTGTTGTCTTGAAGAGGCTTCCAGCACTCTGCTAGTGTGGGAGGGGCAGTGCATGGGCTGCACGTGAACTGCAGAGTCTCCAGCAACACAGAGCTGCCTGCGGACGCCTGTCTGTAATTAATGCCGGAAAAAAACTATCGGCGAACGCAGCAGCCGCGTATCGGCCGATGCCGATACACGTCAAACCCGCAAATATCGGCCCGATTTATCGGCCGACCGATATATCGGTCGATCACTATGTGTGACCCTCTCATTTCCTTTACATGTAGCACAGCGCTCTGCAAATCATAACTATCATTCAACCAATGTGCCGTTAAACTTAGAAGGGACATGGGGCACACGTCGGAGCTCCAAATATCTGTAGTGAAGCTGAAGGACTGCACATCTTTTAATTGGTCTGCAACGTGTGAGGAAACTCTGGAATACAGCTCAGGCAAAGCGGTCTCAGAAATGTATGTTCTAGATGGCAAACTATATCGTGGTTCCAGATGTTCCATGAGGCGATGGAAACCAGTGTTTTCGACAACAGAGTTTGGCTGATCATCCAGAACAATGAATTCAAGTACCTTTTCTGTTATTTTTACAGCTTTAGGATTCTGATTTGGAAGTTTCTCTTGCCTCTGAAACGCATCTGTCAAGGTCAGCTGCTTTGCCTTTGACTCATCCTTTTTCCGTTTAATTTGCGCGAACTCCTCGTGTTCTTTTGCGTGATGCTTCTGAAGATGCTTGATTAAATTTGTCGTATTGTAATTCGAAACACTACTTCCACCTCTTGAAACGTTGGCTTTGCAAATATTACAATTTGCAGTGCTACTCGCTGATGTGTCAAGGGTAAAATATTTCCAATTTCAGGGACACGTTTAACGCGCTGAGGTACTTCGAATGTAAAAGGTTCCCGCTCAACTTGCCTGTCACACTCACATGTGATTGCGCAAGCAGCGCAACATATTTTAAATGTATTTAATTTAAGGCAATGTTTTAAAATAAATAATTGAGTTCTTATACGAATTATTATAGATTTTACAGTAGTAGGCCATCGTTTATTGCTATTCATTCATCAACCACTGGTAACACGGTATCGAATTTGGATCGGTCACGCATCATCGATATCCGATCCATTCAAAAAGCTTGGATCGGCGTCGATACCGATCCAGAGTATCGGATCGATGCATCCCTAGTCAAAAGCAGTGAGTGTTTTTTTTTTATTATTAACATTAAAGAAACGGTTGGCAATAGTTTATGAGGCTGCTGTCCCTTTAAGAATGAATGTACGGATATAGTTTCACATCTGATTTTCTCCCATTTTTCGTTTGCATAGGACATAACAGACTCTGTTTACATTGAATACTCCATAGTCCAGACGATGTGCATTTTGACATAGTTGTGTGTAGTTGTGAAAGAGAACTGAATTCGAGATCGCCTGCATGTGAGAGGCGGCATCTGTGCGGCAGTGTCCATCAGCATGAGCACCGCATTGAGTCCTCGTTCGCGGCTTATTGTGATAAAGGCCATAACTTCAAGTAGCCTAACTTTAAGTAGTACTGCAAAGTTAAAAAAGTGTAACACTTTAGAAAATCGATTTTTGAAATTTGTGAATCGATGCAAATCAGTAGAAGATATAATCCCGATTCATCTATAAATAGATTTTTTACGGACCCCTAACCATTATCATTATAGTTATCATACTTGTTACGAACGGGAAGGAAAAAAAAAAAAAAAGGTATTCAGGATTGCGATTTGTCAGAATAATAGCTTACTAATATTTCTGAACAGAAAGTTCACCTTCACTACAGTATGTCACAAGTTCAAAAGATACCATTGAGGTGAATCTCCAAAATACTCATCCTGATAACTTAATTTATGTTGAAAAACAAAAAGTATTCATAAATATAGTTGCAAGAAGTAATTTTTGGGGCCGAGCAAGTCAGAAACAAAGTGACAAACTAAGCAAGCATGGCAGGGATCATCAAGAACAGTAGAATAAAAAGCTTAATATTTTTCAACATCTGCTTCTGCTATCATTTACTCAGGAATATAATTAACTAGTTTAATGCGACAGACTAATATTAAAAATATTTTAATTATGGGAACAATGGCAATATCATCTCCCTTTTTGTCAAATTGTCATTCAGAGTAACAAACCATGGTCATTCAGCGTAACGGATATTTTTATGCAAAAATGAAACTATACTTATTCTGACCTGTAATTATTAAAATATAAAAAAGAATATGTGGTCATACTAAATTTTATTATATTTTAAATGATATTAACTTCCTTACAAAAACGTCTTGCTGACAAATGGGTAAAGTGGTTTAAAGGATATTAGCAAAGTATAAAGATTTAAAACATTACAATTAATTAGTATTTGGGACAGCACTGTGAGTCTTCTAATATGTCGCCAAATGATTCTTGTTTTAAATATGTTTTAAATATCCACTGGAAGAGCCCCAGCAGCGTAACAAGCTGAATCAAGCAGACTACAGCGGCAAGCAGCCCGACTGATTGGTGTGCTCCCCAGCCAGCTGACTCGGCGCTGCTACAGCTGTTTCACCGTTCCTCTGCGGCTATCCGGCGATTACTATGGGCTTACTATTTTCTGTTCTCTCTGCTGACTCGGCGGCTGAGAATGACGCTCCTCCCCTGCAACTATCAGGTGAGTATAACAGAGCTTATTTCTCTAAAAGAGCATCTTTTCGCCGGCGTTTGTTTCAAAATGCTGCACCTCTGAGCACGTCGCTTGCCGGGTCCACCTCCGCAAGCTGCATTCATTGAAGACGGACGCTCTCACAAAGAGAGCACAAGTTTCACCTCGCTGTGTTCACAGCTTCTCCCCTCGTTCTCTGCCATTCTCTTTCTCTCAAGCATGAGACGAAAAAACGATGGATCCATAGGGCTGAGTGAACAGGACTTAGTGAGCTCACGCCGGTCTATCCTGCGTGTCTCACTCTCCCTGCAGCAAGGGGATTCCCTATCAGATGAGACAGATGAGCATATTCTCGTGTCGCTTGCTGGGCTCGCCCCCGCAGGCCGTGTTCATTGAAGACTGACGCTCTCCCTGGGATTCCTCAGTGCTGCCTCCACTGCTAGAGCAAGCATAGTGCTGATGGCTCTACCATGGAAAATTATGTCTCTACCTGTGGCTATCAGGTGAGACTCATTGAGTATATCCCTTTATAAATAGGATCTTTCGCTGGCGGTTGTTTTACAACTCCACGCCAATGAGCGAGTCACTTGTCAGAGTCTCGCCTCGCTGTGCTCATGTTCCGTGGCTCAGCAACAAAACAGGTGCCGAAGTAGAGCCGAATGCCACACCTCCGCTCGGTCAAGCGTTACCCATTTAATCTCTATGCTGTAACAGGTACTGTTCTCCCGCCTCAGTGCGAGACGCAGCCTGTAATACTTAAACTATCAGGTCGCCTTTGCAACAAGGTGAACCATGGCTGCATCAGAGCCCTGGCCCCTTGGAAGGACCCCAGTCGTTACTGGACAAGTAAACATGGGGTTGGTCCCGAGGAGTAAGGTGGTTACTGCTGACGCTTACAACACGGGTTGGGGAGCTCTGTGCGAGGGCAGGCCGTCTTCCAGCTCCTGATCGAGCATAGAAAAACGGCTGCATATCAACTGCCTGGAGATGATGGCGGTTTTTCTGGCCCTCAGAACCTTCCTCCCAGACCTGACAAGGCACCACGTCTTAGTCCGGTCAATAAATATGTCAGTGGTGCCCTAAAAAAACCCTATGATGTTGGGAACCCTATGGTGCCCTATGATGTTCAAATCAAACTTGCTTGTTTACCGACCTAAGTGGACTCTGGTCGAGGCCTCGGTAAACATGCGAGTTTGATTTGAACATCATACTCTAGGATTCCCCTGCCGTCGGGACATATAAAACAATTAACGTAGCTAAATGGACTAATTCAGTGACATAAAAGACAAACTCTTACCTTATTGGGGATGTAGGCTATACTATATTGGCTACAGGCATACAGATGGACTCAGATGAACATACACAAAGTTTCCCAGTGAAATACTGTCATAAAGTTGGCTTGACATTGGACGTTTGATATTCTCAAATTTAGGGACCGTCTCTAAAGACACATACGACATTGGTATACATGTTTCTAACTTCAATAGCATTTGAAGAGAATGACAGTGACAGACACAAATTTGTTGTACATATTTGCACTCATTCTTGCATTCACATTTGCAGTACAACATCAATTAGGCGTTTGCAACTTCTCAGATCTGTCACTGCAATTTAAAATCTTTGAATTATATGGTGGTGGTTGCAATGAGATTTCCATCGCTGAACATGCATGGAGAGTTGCCTTGAGGTCAATTCGATCGGTTTCAGTCCGTTGATCAGTGTGCCCTGGAGGGGTGCGACGACTGACAGTGTGGGGGTCTTCTCCTTGTACATGTACTGTGTAGCCTCCTTCATGGGCTTCAGTGCGCTGACTACTTCTTCAGCTGTTGTCACGTCTGACTTAGTCAGTGTGCACAGATCCTTCTCAGTCTTCCTGACTTCACTCGAGAGCAGGGCTGCGCAGATGGCCGGTTGTTGCTCCAGGAATCTTTCCAACATGTCATACGCACTATTCCACCTGTAGTTAAATAAAATAAATATACTTTATTTATAGACCTATAGCGCCCTTCACACTTCACAGCAGGGATGCACAGAATGCTGCTTTACATAAATGACAAAACAAATTAGTAATAAAAAACAAAATAAACTATTGAAAAGTAACCACACACTAACCTGGTAACCACATCCGTCATCAGCTTGTGCTCTGGTAGTCGTAGAAGCCTCTGTTTCTCTTTCAGCATGTGGTTGACTGTGGTGCTCCATCTGAAGAAATTCACTATGCGTCTCACCCTTCCCAGCAGGCGTGCAACTGCTGTGATTTTGAGGGCATGTTGTGCAGCCAGATTTATTGTGTGAGCATAGCATTTGACATGAAGTGTGAATGCTGCCTTCTCAGCTGCGATTGTCATATTTGACGCATCGTCAGTGACGATTACTGGATCTTTTCTGTGATTCCCCACTCAGCGAGGGCCTTTTTCAGCTGTTCTGCCAGGTTGTGTCCGGTGTGGCTCTCGGGCATGTCCCTGGTTTGTAAAACATACGTAACGAGCTCCCATTCCTCGTTGATAAAGTGGGCCGTGATAGTGACATATGCCTCAGTTGTGCGTGAGGTCCAGCCGTCGCACGTCAGGGCAACTCTCTCTGCACTGGCCAGGGAGGCTTTGACGTGTGCCCTTGTCTGAGCGTACAGCCTGGGAATGCAAACCTTGGTGAGGTGTTCGCGGGTTGGAATAGGATAGCGGGGCTCCATCGCGTTCACCATGCGCCTAAAGCTGGCGTTTTCCACCACCGAATACGGTCTCAAATCCTGACAAATAAAGTAGGCAATGGACTCTGTAATTTTCTGCGACCTTGGTGAAGCAGATGGAAACTTGTGGGAACTAGGGATGTCGAAAACTAAAAATTTTCTTGACCGACCACCGAGCCTCATTAGCCGGTTGAAACCGGTTAACCGATTAGTTTAAAATATGCTACGCTATTTGAAATAATAGCCATTTCGAGCCGCGCCTGCAATTTCGCAACTCTGTCGCATCTCTCTGCCGCTCTGCCTCCTGCTCACTGAAATGTACTTTACCTATACATTGCACTATATTATGCTCAAGGCATGCAGCAAGTAGGCAATAGCCTATATGCAAACAAGTAAAACAAACATGTTTGTATGGGAAATCTTTTTTTAATCAACAATAAAAACCGACCCACAGCCACTGTAAAAAAACAAGTAAGTTTAGCTGAGCTGTTACATGTATTAAAGCTTAATACTCAGTTAAAAAGCATTATGCATAAAGCATTTCCTGCTAGTTAACCAGACAGTTGCAGATTTGTAAAAGTCATGCCCCAATAGAATAATACAAAACAACTGAAAAGGAGAGCGAGGAATATGTTCTGACCTCGGACTCCTGTCGTTAAAAGCAAAGAGAAAGTACTGGCTCGTACGCAATCCACTACGCTACAGAGGCTGCTCTCTGCAAGTGAAAGCTCGCTGGATTGCATAAATGCATAAAACAGTATCTTCATGTTGTTTCTACATTATTTAGGCGATTCAATGTGAAAGTATTACAAGATAAAAATATATTATTTAATGTTAGGTGTGATTAATCACAGAAAAATGTGCGATTAATAAGTACAAACACATATATATCAGTGGTGTACGATGGAGTTTTAAAATGAGGAGGCAAAGTCCTCACATTTTTTATATACTGTATATCAAATATAAATTTATGTCCGTTACACTTAATTTTCCTGGTTACATAAATATTACATAAAAAAGAGACCAAATACAATTCTATTTTGTATTGTTTGCAATAACTGTAAATTTCTTCTTTTTTTTTTATTAAAACCAAGTAGAAATATTATCAAGTTAGTGTTTGTACGCATTTTTACATTTAATTCCAAAATAGCTAAAAGCAGTAACATTTTAAACAATGTATATTATTTGTTGTTTGAACTAATGTTCAGCTTTTATTTTTAATAGTCAACTTAATAGTGACTAATAGTTAATAGTCATCAAGCTTGTACACACTGGTCACAGACATGAAGATGTACCTTTTAATTTCACCAAGCTGAGCTGATTGCTCATTAAAAAAACCACAGTCATCATGTTTTCAGCCCATTTCAAGTTTGATTTTGACGTGACAAAGCAGGGAAATGGCTGAGTTGTTTACTTACTTTTTAATTAGTCCATTAAAGGATTAGTTCACTTTAAAATGAAAATAGCCCATGATTTACTCACCCTCAAGCCATCCTAGGTGTATATGACTTTCTTCTTTCAGATGAATCAATCAGAGTTATATTACAAAATGTCCTAGCTCTTCCAAGTTTCATAATGGCAGTGGATTGCAACCAACAGATTGAAGCTCAAAAACGTGCATCCATCCATCATAAACGAACTCCAAACGGCTCTTGTGGGTTAATAAAGGCCTTCTGAAGCAAGACGATGAGTTTGTAAGAAAAATATCATTTTGCAAACTAACTTTAGCTGGACAATAACTTTATTCTAGAGCTGCTATAAAGACAAAACACTTTACTTTAATTTCCTATTATCAATGTAAAGCTGCTTTGGAACAATCTACATTGTTAAAAGCACTATATAAATGAAGATGACTTGCTTCAGAAGGCCTTTATTAACCCACAGGAGCCGTTTGGCGTTCGTTAACGATGGATGGATGCACGTTTTTGAGCTTCAATCTGTTGGTTGCAATCCACTGCCATTATAAGACTTTGTGCAGGCCAATGAAAATGCGCATGAAATAAAGAGGTGGGATTTATCGCACGAACCAATCATATCCAATCAGAGTGATGGAGGCATTGCCTTCTCTCACGTGACTTTAATAATAATAATAGTAATAACTTTCCCCCATTCATTCTCAATTACCCCCCACTAAACTCTCCATATGCATTAGGGTGTCTGTTTTAAGTCAATGGGGACATAAGAGGCCCGCCTCCCACTATAACTTAACCTGCGGGTGTCTCTGTTGGGCACTGTTACTTCATAAAAACGAGTGACTTTTACACTTTTTAAAGGATTAAGCCCAATTTATACTTCTGCGTCGAACTTGCGCCGTAGCTACGTCGTAGGCTGTGTGTAGCGCCTTTGGCGTACCCTGACGTGCACCTCTCCAAAAATGTAACAACGCGTCAACTCTACGCGGACGCAAGCGCTGTGATTGGTCTGCTAGGACCGCTCCCTCGGGTTTCACATGCTCCCTCTGCGCGCGTAAACGCGGACAACGACGCAGAAGTATAAATGAAAATCAACGCGTTGCCTACAGCGTAGAGGCTCCGGCGTAGGTCCGACGCAGAAGTATAAATCAGCCTTTAGTTCACTTACTCACCCTCATGTCATCTAAGATGTCCATGTCTTTCTTTCTACAGTCGAAAAGAAATTAAGGTTTTTGAGGAAAACATTCCAGGATTTTTCTCCATATAGTGGTCCAGACTGCAGTTTGTATGCAGCTTCAAAGGGCTCTACATAATCCCAGCCGAGGAATAAGGGTCTTATCTAGCAAAACGATCGGTCATCACGTAATCACGTTGGAAAGGTCACGCAAAAGTACAGTGGTAGGGCGAAAAACTTTCTCCTCCAACTTAAATTTTTTTTTTTTTTTAAATGGCAGATCGTTTTTCTAGATAAGACCCTTATTGCTCGGCCGGGATCGTGTAGAGCCCTTTTTAGCTGCATTGAAACAATTTGAACCATCATGATTGATGCGTTGGTTGCCATTGAAGTCCACCATATAGAGAAAAATCCTGGAATGTTTTCCTCAAAAAACTTAATTTCTTTTTGACTGAAGAAATAAAGACATAAACATCTTTGATGACATGGGGGTGAGTAAATTATCAGGAAATTTTCATTCTGAAGTGAACTTATCCTTTAATGTTATATTTTGTAATATTTGCGGTTTTATTTTTGTATTATATCGATTATGTTCTCATCCAGTTTTTTTGAGGAGACACTGCCTCCCTTGCCTCCTCGGAGGAAATGTATATTTTGTTTGTTTTATTGATGTTTAATGCAGTTAAAATGCCATAGTTACATCATTAAAAAGCCATTATGACAACTTCCTTAACAAATGTTACCTCTCGTGTCATTATTTTGTTATATTTTGTAACAATAGCCAGATACATTTCAGAAATTAATTTAAAGCTATTTGCTTGTGCATTTGTAGAGAATTCATTTGATCCTGCAAAAATAGCCTCTAAGCTTAGGGAACTGGGTGATGATTATGATGAAAAAGTGATCCAGCCACTGATGAAGAATGTGCAGAGAGCTGCAGCTGATCAGGTGAGTCCAAATGGTCCATCTTCATTTAACAATCAACACGTTTGTATCAGTTTGTGAACATTGGATATTTTATCGGTTACTTTGTTCCCAAATCACTAATTAGAGGTCGGTCAATATATAGATTTAGCCAATTCTGTTATCAGCAATAATCCACAGCGAAAGTTTATTCTATTTGCATTCCAGGAGCGGCAAAGAATGGTGGCCTCTAAAGGCTTAGTAAAAACTATCACTGATCCCTTGTGGCGTTTGTTTTGACACAATTCTTTTTTTTTTTAAATGTCATGATTATTGCATATTGAATATTTATTTATTTATTTTTGAAAAATGGGTTTAAAGTTCAAGTTTTTGAAAACAATACCAATATCGGCTCTATGTAAAGACCACGATTTTGTGAAAGTCATGCGCATGCGTATTACATGTTCAGTCTGTAGGCGCATAGTTTTTCTTTACAAAGTGACACCACCAACTACTGGCCTGACATGAATAATACAGCATTTTTAATTGTTTCCGCGGATCCGTGTGAACAGTGATCATTTTGACATCGATAGTCATTTGTCTGTGAAAAAATACAAAGGAAAACCATTTCAGTTTTTAGTACATTGTTGTTGTGTAAACAAACCCTTAGTCAGGCCCAGTTCTACAGGGGTTCTAGAGGACCCTCGAAAGCAAGAGCACCCTCAGTTAATACTGTAATAATATCATTTCTGTCAGGACCACTACCGTCAAATATGATTGACAATTAGCATACAGTTTGGATTGGTGGTATGGTTCCGTTCTGGGCGAGAACTCCCTGCGCATCTATGCAGCCTAGCATGGAGAAGAGCAGGGAGAGCAGCAATAATCTCCCTTGGAGTAAACAGAACAGAACCAACATGAAAGTTTGCAAATATATTTAATTCAAGATTTTAAAGTACAACATTATTCGATAATTATTCTGATTCAAGGGGAATGTCAAATCCTGACTGGGCGAGAGGAGGAGCTGGGGATGGAGGAGGGTAATTAGCTCCTGAGAAACGCGATAGCTGAGGGTCAGCTGATGCGAGCTTGACTAACGTGACCTGCCAGAACTAACGCTACGCTTGATATTGGTAAACACTCTAGTGCGTATTTGTGTTTACGTTCTGGAGAGAGTCAAAGGTTTCTATTTACAACGTGTTTTTGTAGCATTGAGCAATTTAGTCATTCACAAACTGATCTCTTGAACGCAAGAACCAATCAGAGGTTTTTAAGTTTGTCAGAATCCACTCACTGCTGAAAACGCTGGAGTTTTTGTCCAGTGCTGACTCTAAAGTTCTGCATGCTTTCAAATCCTCTCATTATAACTAGCGAAGTGTAGATACTATGTGAATAATATATCCATTGAGCAGTATAGAGAGCTTCATTGATTATATATAACTTTGTGAGATCGCGAAGAACTGAGAAGAGTGACAGCTTTTTAGTAATTATATAGGGAGTGCTCTTCACATGCTTTTCATGCTGAAAAGAAGACCCAATGACCACGTACACGTTGCAAAGATTCGAAGGGACATCCACATATGAATTGCATAATAGGACCTGTTAAATGCCACCTGTTTCAAACAAGTCATATATACAGTGAGGAAAATAAGTATTTGAACACCCTGCTATTTTGCAAGTTCTCCCACTTAGAAATCATGGAGGGGTCTGAAATTGTCATCGTAGGTGCATGTCCACTGTGAGAGACATAATCTAAAAAAAAAAATCCAGAAATCACAATGTATGATTTTTTAACTATTTATTTGTATGATACAGCTGCAAATAAGTATTTGAACACCTGAGAAAATCAATGTTAATATTTGGTACAGTAGCCTTTGTTTGCAATTACAGAGGTCAAACGTTTCCTGTAGTTTTTCACCAGGTTTGCACACACTGCAGGAGGGATTTTGGCCCACTCCTCCACACAGATTTTCTCTAGATCAGTCAGGTTTCTGGGCTGTCGCTGAGAAACACAGAGTTTGAGCTCCCTCCAAAGATTCTCTATTGGGTTTAGGTCTGGAGACTGGCTAGGCCACGCCAGAACCTTGATATGCTTCTTACAGAGCCACTCTTTGGTTATCCTGGCTGTGTGCTTCGGGTCATTGTCATGTTGGAAGACCCAGCCTCGTACATGGCCCCGGTCATCCTCTCCTTAATACAGTGCAGTCACCCTGTCCCATGTGCAGAAAAACACCCCCAAAGCATGATGCTACCACCCCCATGCTTCACAGTAGGGATGGTGTTCTTGGGATGGTACTCATCATTCTTCTTCCTCCAAACACGTTTAGTGGAATTATGACCAAAAAGTTCTATTTTGGTCTCATCTGACCACATGACTTTCTCCCATGACTCCTGGATCATCCAAATGGTCATTGGCAAACTTAAAACGGGCCTTGACATGTGCTGGTTTAAGCAGGGGAATCTTCCGTGCCATGCATGATTTCAAACCATGACGTCTTAGTGTATTACCAACAGTAACCTTGGAAACGGTGGTCCCAGCTCTTTTCAGATCATTGACCAGCTCCTCCCATGTAGTTCTGGGCTGATTTCTCACCTTTCTTAGGATCATTGAGACCCCACGAGGTGAGATCTTGCATGGAGCCCCAGTCCGAGGAAGATTGACAGTCATGTTTAGCTTCTTCCATTTTCTAATGATTGCTCCAACAGTGGACCTTTTTTCACCAAGCTGCTTGGCAATTTCCCTGTAGCCCTTTCCAGCCTTGTGGAGGTGTACAATTTTGTCTCTAGTGTCTTTGGACAGCTCTTTGGTCTTGGCCATGTTAGTAGTTGGATTCTTACTGATTGTATGGGGTGGACAGGTGTCTTCATGCAGCTAACGACCTCAAACAGGTGCATCTAATTTAGGATAATAAATGGAGTGGAGGTGGACATTTTAAAGGCAGACTAACAGGTCTTTGAGGGTCAGAATTCTAGCTGATAGACAGGTGTTCAAATACTTATTTGCAGCTGTATCATACAAATAAATAGTTAAAAAATGATATTGTCACATCCACCGTCTGTCTTCCTCATCTGTCTCTGCACTACATTCCCCAGAATCCTCCTTGGCGCACACCTGCACTCACTCTTCTCTCTCCTCTAAGTAGTAATCACCGTCACCTGGATCCCATCACCAGCTCACCTTTATATTCAGCACTCAGTCACTCACTCTTGTTCTGGTCTCGTCAATACATGTCTATTCATGACACACAAGCTGTGTCCCAATGTGAAGGCTGCATCCTTCGAAGGACTGAAGACTTCAAGGATGCAGCCTATGCGTCCTCCGAAGGACGCACCATGTAGCCTCGGTAGGATTTCTGTGGATTTCACCGCATTTCGGTGTATTCCTTTTATTATGCACATAAATGGACCATGGTAAATATATTTACACAGGTTTTTAACCCCATTTGAATATAAAACCCAGTTGAATATAAAAAGTCCAGTGCGAATGTTACTCCCGCTCATCATCGGCAGCTGTCAGTCACTGTTGCTAGGCGACAAGAACAATCCTCCGTAGGCTAGACCGGTCCGAGCGCTTCAGAGCTGTAGTTAGCAACAATTTGTTAATATTGTGACAATAGGCCTACATTTTGTTACTTTAATTTTCAAAATAACCAGTGGTGGTATGTAAGGAACTACATACTTCGTTAATACTCAAAGTAATTTTCCCACACGGGACAGCAACACTACAAAACTGTTATTTTACAACATGATGCATTGTTTTACATTAAACTACACAAAAGTATATAGTTTAAATGTATTCTGAAGTAAAATGCAACATGCAGTAATAGAATTGCAGAATTCCTTTACTTTTACTCTTGATACCTTAAGTACATTAGAGTATGCAAGATAATGAAAAAAAATAATAAAAAATTGCTTAACTAAGGTTTAAAATATATGACTAGTAGTTTTTCGCCAATGTGGTATTAGTGGTTATTAAAAATACTTTAGTGTAATAAAGTATCTCAATATTTATTCCATGAGTCAGCCCTGCAAACCTGTTGGTAGACAACTTGGTGGATAGTGAAAATATGCACTCAAACACTCTGGAGAGCATCCCAGATGATGTCCCACCAGCAGGAGGCCTTACCAGGATCTTTATTGTGGAGCCCATCCTGGTCCAGCAGCACACCAGGGTCTCCCACTCAGCTGAATAAAAGTCTACATCATTTTTCTTATTTTATGTACTGTAAATTTAATTGTTTATGTTGAATTTGATATGTTTAACGTATGTTGTAAATGGTTGGGGGGAAAAAGGTATAGAAGAATTTGTTTCAAGTAGAAATTATGACTATCATTACAAAAATAAACAATGTCCAGAGCAATGAATTCTCTTTTATTTACACATTTAAAGTTGCATAAAAATAAATAAATGTACAGATTTTTTTTCCTTTTAAAAAATATAGGTGAAAAAAAAGTTAAACAAGAATATATATATATATATATATATTTCTCAATAATTCTTTCAAGAAGAGAAAACAGCCTGTCCATCCTCTCCCTACTCTCCAGTGCTCTCCTCGCCTCTGCAGTCCCATGTCTTCTCTAATCAAGTCCAAAAACTCATCCTCTCTGTCTCGCCTTTTTTTTTGGTGCTGGTGCTGATGCTGTTGCGGGTGCCGGTGCTGGTGCTGGTCCTGCCTCCTCCTCTTCTTGGGCACCCACTGCTGAACCCGGCCCTGGTCTGTCCTCGGGGATTGAGGCAATGAGGACAGGGGGTTGGTGCAACGCCTCTGTCCCAACACCTCATCCATGAGGACAAACCAGGGCCAAGTTTCAGCAGTGGGTTTCCCACTCACACCCTCTCCTGTCCCAGGACACGTGCAATCTAAGGCAGAGCAAATTAACCATGGCTTGTTAACAACAACAGCACAATAAAACGGCACAATACATTTCAGCAAAGATGTGTGTATTAATTTTCTTATATATATTTAATTATATACCCATATAAAAATGGGTCTGGGGAATGTAACTCCCATACAGGCACAAAATAATATATATATACAGTGCTATGCATAAGTGAATACACCCATGCTAAAGTTGACTAAAAAGAGGAATAAAAAATCATATTTTGGAAATTGAACGTAATGCCTTATTTTAAAAAATTAGGAAAAATCCAACCTTTAAGGACACCAATTTTCTTTGTGAATGAATAATGTATCGTAAATAAATAAATGTTCTTCCTTAAAATACATGGTGCATAAGTGAGTACACCCCATGTTAAATTCCCATAAAGGCAGGCAGATTTTTATTTTTAAGTATTTTTTTTTATTTTTTTTTAGGATACTATGCATCCTGATAAAATTCCCTTGGCCTTTGGAATTAAAATAGTCCCACATCATCACATAGCCTTCACCATACCTAGAGATTGGCATGGTTTTATTTCAGTTAGCCTAAAAGCTAGTTTGATTTGCATTGAGAGATGATCTTATGGAAAGTACCCCATGCCAATCTCTAGGTATGGTGAAGGCTATGTGATGATGTGGGGCTGTTTTAATTCCAAAGGCCAAGGGAACTTTATCAGGATGCATAGTATCCTAAAAAAAATATAAAAAAAATACTTAAAAATAAAAATCTGCCTGCCTCTATGGGAATTTAACATAGGGGTGTACTCACTTATGCACCATGTATTTTAAGGAAGAACATTTATTTATTTACGATACATTATTCATTCACAAAGAAAATTGGTGTCCTTAAAGGTTGGATTTTTCCTAATTTTTTAAATTAAGGCATTACGTTCAATTTCCAAAATATGATTTTTTATTCCTCTTTTTAGTCAACTTTAGCATGGGTGTATTCACTTATGCATTGCACTGTATGTATGTATATATATATATATATATATATATATATATATATATATATATATATATATATATATATATACAATCTATATTATTTTGTGCCTGTATGGGAGTTACATACCCCAGACCCATTTTTCCCTGAATTGTTCTAAAAAAGCAGAAAAGGGTACTTAACACAGGGGTCCAATATTAAGTGCATTGTTAACACTGCAAAATATGACACATCAAGACCAATTTAGACCAACATTAAAAACCAAATTTGGGGGTTGGTTGTTTTAGGCTTTAGGGTGAGTGATATTTCTTATAATACACAAGTGAGATAGACAAGTGCAAATATTACAAATAGGTCGTTAAACTAATAACTTCATTACCACAAGTTTTGCCTAAAACTACCTGACAAATGAAGCCACGCAATGGTGATGAAGGAGTTAAGATGAAGTTTATAATAAACTTTAACTGTGGTTTCGCTAGCTATTTGAGTAAATGAAAACATAATAGGCTACTTACATTTAAATGTGAATTTGCTGTCCACCACCGATCTCTAGTCTCGGCCGCCGGCCTGTCATCAACGGCGCGCAATGACTTATGGGGTAGGATAGGCCGCTAAGTGTCCATTTATGTATCCTTCTTTTCACGGGGAAACGAAGGGCGCATTTGCCGTCGCTTTTGAATCAGGGTAGCCTTCGTCGCGGCGCGATGACGCAACCGTCCTTCGAACACGGCCTTCGGAGGATGCAGAATTGAATTGGGACAGCCTTCATCGAGCCGCGGTGACGCAATCGGCCTTCAAATGCGACCTTCCAAGGATGCAGCCTTTGAATTGGGACGTCCTTCGTCGCGTCGCTGTGACGTTTCGTCTCGCCGCGGTGACGCAATCGGCCTTCAAATACGGCCATCCGGCCTTCAAATACGGCCTTCAAAGGACGCAGCCTTCACTTTGGGACACAGCTACAGACTCTCTACTTCACCTACCTGCATACTTACCGTCGATCCTGATCTTCTTCAGCCTGTCTTCAGTCCATCTTCAGAGAATCATCAGCATCTGCAAGAGAAAGAGAGACTTTGTTATCATTCAGTTAAGCTTCATCCAATTATCTACTTCCTGTTTACTCACCTTTCACGCTGTGTCCGATCCATTCTGCTATTAAAATATCAAACTTACCATCTTGCCTGCTTCGTTTGTACGAAACCTGACAGAAGACCAGACCCAAAATGCAGAGCTCCACGGAAACCCTGTGTCCCATTTTTCAAGATGGCAGGTCTATAGAAGCATACATGGAGGAATTCCTGCTCTACAGCCACCTTTCCACCTGGAGTGAGGTTCAATTAATGGACTTGTTTTGGAGTGGGATAGATCCACACGTTGCCCCATGGATACCAGTAGGTGATTCTAGTTTCAACCTCGAGAGTTATCTTGAATTGGTGCTCAGTTCGTGTGGATCTTCCTATACTGTTGGTGTGCCCTCCTCGTCTAAGGTCTCTTTATGTCCCAAATCGAACCAAGGGGTTACCATACCCAGCGCACTTAAGATAATTTTCAATAGTTCTGATCTGACATCGAAATTGTTCGACCCCTCTCTGATATCCATCAGAGGGGCTCTCCAGTATGCTTCACACAAAATCAGCCCAGCCAAACCCGCTCATCCTACCTGCCCGCCAGAGCCAGCCGCCTGCCCAGTCGAACCAGAGCCTGCAAGCGACTGCCCAGCCGAGACAGCTCACGGCGACTGCCCAGTAAAGCCCTCATCGTGGGTTCCGTCCAACACAACGTCCTCTTCATCGCTGGTCCAGTCCAGCTCTGAGCCCTCTTCGCCGCTGGTTCCGTCCAGCTCTGAGCCCTCTTCGCCGCTGGTTCCGTCCAGCTCAAAGCCCTCTTCGCCGCTGGTTCCGCCCAGCTCAGAGCCCTCTTCGCCGCTGGTCCCGTCCAGCTCAGAGCCCTCTTCGCCGCTGGTCCCGTCCAGCTCAGAGCCCTCTTCGTCGCTGGTCCTGTCCAGCTCAACACCCTCTTCGTCGCTGGTCCTGCCCAGCTCAGAGCCCTCTTCGCCGCTGGTCCTGCCCAGCTCAGAGCCCTCTTCGCCGCTGGTCCTGCCCAGCTCAGAGCCCTCTTCGCCGCTGGTCCTGCCCAGCTCAGAGACTTCTTCACCCCTGGTCCTGTCCAGCCCAGAGCCGCCTTCGCCCCCCGTCTCATCCAGCCTTGAACCAGAGCCTGATAATTTCCCCAAGAAAATTTTGGGGGGGGGGCTATAAGTCCTCTGAGGGGATCGTGGAGGCCTCACCGACACGGTTCCCAATGCCGTCCTGGCCACCCGAAGGGTCCTCTCCGCCATGGCCACCCGAAGGGTCCTCTCCGCCGTGGTCACCTCCTCAGCCTGCTTCACCATGGCCACCTCCTCAGCCTGCTTCACCATGGCCGCCCGAAGGGAGGTCTCCGCCATGGCCGCCCGAGGGGTCGCCTCTGCCAGGACCGTCGGAGGGGTGGTCTCCTACTCCGCCATGGCTCCCTGACCAGTCTGCTCTGCCATGGCCGTCTGGACCCTCCTGGAGTCCGTCCTTCTACATCCGGTCCACCTCCCCATCACGGACTCCAGGATGCCCCCTCCCGTGTTCTGCTACCTTCGGCGCGGGTCGCGCCTTGCGGGAGGGGGGAGTAATGTCACATCCACCGTCTGTCTTCCTCATCTGTCTCTGCACTACATTCCCCAGAATCCTCCTTGGCACACACCTGCACTCACTCTCCTCTCTCCTCTAAGTAGTAATCACCGTCACCTGGATCCCATCACCAGCTCACCTTTATATTCAGCACTCAGTCACTCACTCTTGTTCTGGTCTCGTCAATACATGTCTATTCATGACACACAGACTCTCTACTTCACCTACCTGGATACTTACCGTCGATCCTGATCTTCTTCAGTCCATCTTCAGAGAATTATCAGCATCTGCAAGAGAAAGAGAGACTTTGTTATCATTCAGTTAAGCTTCATCCAATTATCTACTTCCTGTTTACTCACCTTTCACACTGTGTCCGATCCATTCTGCTATTAAAATATCAAACTTACCATCTTGCCTGCATCGTTTGTACGAAACCTGACACATATATTGTGATTTCTGGATTTTTTTTTTTTAGATTATGTCTCTCACAGTGGACATGCACCTACGATGACAATTTCAGACCCCTCCATGATTTCCAAGTGGGAGAACTTGCAAAATAGCAGGGTGTTCAAATACTTATTTTCCTCACTGTATATATATATATATATATATATATATATATATATATATATTAGTGCTGTCAAACGATTAAAATATTTAATCATGATTAATCGCATTAATGTCATAGTTAACTCGCGATTAATCGCAATTAATCGCACATTTTTATCTATTCTAAATGTCTCTTGATTTGTTTTTGTCCCATTATTTTTTCTCATTTTAATGCTCTTATCAACATGGAAAAGTGGATCGGCTTGCTTTGAGCAAATGTTTCTTTTTGAAATCAACATTGGCATACTGTAGTGTTCAATTTCACACTAACATTCTCACTTGGAGCAAATAATCTCTCACACAATGTAACACTGTCCATCAATAAAAGGGTGAAAGAAATACTGACGAGGTCCTAATATTGACGAGGGGGTGGAGAATTCGCATCAGCGAATCAGTGTGCTTGGCCATCAAGTAGTAGGCTATTTCAGACTGGACGTGCTGCAATGATAGCTCAGTTCACAATGACAAAACACACAGATCACTTTGGTCTTGTCAACTGAAACATTTTGGCCACTTTTTTAAAATTAAACTTTCCATTCAGAATCTTATTGGCATCCATTTCGGCGTCTCGCGCTCATCATTCATCCACTCAAAACATAATGTTAAAGGGGGTCGCACACTGGACGAGAAGCGAAGCGCAGCGCCTCGTATTTAAAATTCGAACACATTATTCTCTATGAGTGTACACACACCTTTTATTGCTGGCCATAAACTGAGAAAGTACGCGTCCGATGTGCGATACAAGTGTCCATAGAAGTTGGCTTCTTGTCCACTCTTTGGCCGGCTCGCAAGCCCAAACAAGTGTGTGCGGCGTGCCTGTTGTTTTGTTTCCGGTCTAGCTAGATCCGGTGGTGTTGTACTAACGTTACTAGTTGTTGCAAAAGCATGCCAAAAAAAAAAAAAAAAAACACAAAGTTTGCTAGGCGTTAATCGCGCCATAAAAAAATTGACGCCGTTAAAATGGGTTTGCGTTAACGCCATTAATAACGCGTTTAACTGACAGCCCTAATATATATATATATGAAATAAACAATGAATATAACAAAATCTGAACTTGTTTGAAACAGGTAGCATTTAACAGGTCCTATTATGCAATTCATATGTGGATGTCCCTTCCTTTGCTACGTGTACATGGTCTTCTTTGCTATTGGTTTCATTTTCTTCCCTGAAACTAGTAAAAGTGAGACTTCTTGAGCAACCTAAAAATGTATGCAGTAGTTTTTGTTTGGTTCTGATAGCTACAAATCTTTTTACTTAAATTATATGGTAACCACATGACCAAGTGAATTGTGTAAATGTTTAATGTTTGACAACAACTGTAGTTAATAACACCTGTGTTTTCTCTAGGTGGTGACTGTGTTCACTGATAGCGTGGACAGCATGTGTAAGATGTGGGTTGTGGAAAGAGCAGAAGTGGCCTCGGAAAAGCAGCTCCTCAAGGCTGCCGTCACACTAGGAGTCTATGTGAAAGAAACCTGCCCTGACATGACAAATGTTGTCGAGGTCGCTATGACGGGATTCATCAACAACCGTCTAACAAACTGGATTGCGGAGCAAGGTGGCTGGGTGAGGACAGTTTTATCAGATGTTATGTTCACTAAAAAAACTTACAAGTATACTTGGATGATAAAACTACTAAACTTGTAGTTTACTGAGAATATACTTAAAAGTGTACTTTCATAAACTAAAAAATGTTCTACAAATATTTGACTAGTAAACGATCAGTATACTTAAGTTCACTTGTATTATAGTTGCAATACAAACGAAAAACTTAGTTGTAAACTAGTTGTGTACTCAAAGTTTACTATTGTTACACTTAAGGTATTCTTAAAAGTATACTTTCATACACTAAAAAGTGGGGCAATTTAATCTCAAGTAGTATTGAAACCCTAAACATACAAGTATACTTCTAGTACATTGATATTATTATACTTACTAAAAGTTTTCTTAAAAATATACTTGAACTTTACTTAAGTATACTTAATAAAATGAACATGAAGTACACTTATTTTTCATAAGGGATTGTATTTTATAGGCATTCAGTGGGTAGTACTTAAAGATGTTGATCTTACACACAGCCTCAGAGGTGACCACTTAAACAAAGTATCTAAAGACAATAAAGAAAATCAATCCCAACTGTGAGTTCCAGCAGACCAAGTCCCGGTAAATAAAATTATCCCCAAATGGTGTAAGCAGCACTTGGGGTCTCATCTTTAAAACTGTGCGTAGTATCCTTACTAAAAGTGTGCGTGCGTCCGAAAGCCAAAAATTGCGTACAACAAAAAATATTCAAACTTATAAAACCAGAAACTGCGCAAAATTCCCTTTATAAAACCCAGTCAGCAGAAGATTGCATCTCCACCCCGTCTCCTCCCTGAAATAACCATACATGGAGCTTACAACGCCTCGGTTTACTATGCATATCCTCATATGCATATAATTTGCATATGCATATTTATCTGCGTGATACCATGTTTAACGGTACAAGACATTTGAAAATATGAGATACGGATGAGCCGTCTCCTTACCTTGTTTTTGAATAAATAAATCAAAATAGTATAAAATACATTTCAGAGAAAGTTTTTCTCAATCTTTTCCACTGGCCAAATAGTATTTTTAATTGCTTTATATTTTTAATAGAAACAGATAGGCCTTATTGTACATTATTGATTATCTGAGAATATTTTCTCAGACCATGAGTTCTGCTATTATCATGCGCTAGGCAATCCTCGCTCTACACTGGAAAAGTGTTCAAAAGCATTGCATCAACCACAAATATTTATATAAGAATATCAAAAATGTTGTAGCCTAACTTCTCCATAATGATTTCATGTAATTTAAAGGTCCCATATTGTACACCTTTCTGAAGTTTTATTTTAGGTTTTGATGTCCTTAAGAATATATATTTGCGGTATAAGTACCAAAAACCATCCCAATAAATGTTTATAGCTCCTTTCTCAAGAGCTCTAAAATGTTTAAATGCTCTAAAAACAGGTTGATTAATATTCACTCTTCTGATTGGCCTGTTGTTTTCTGAGTGACGCATGGCCAGGCCAACCACAGGTAACTAGGGTCATGTATGCTGTATCCTGCTGTGGCTTGGTGATGCTCACGAGTAAGGTAAATAAAACACCTGTAATGATGGACATTGCTGAGGGAAATGTTCTCCGGCCTTATGTTCAGCCGGACTCAGACCCCAAATCGGTGACGACAGGAGACAAACAACCACCTCCTTACTTTCAGAGTTATTGTAAGATTATTATAATTACCATTACATCAATGCTGCACACAGATTTAACGTTAACACTACTTTAAACTGTCTGTAAACAAACTCAGACTTTTTTTTTTGTCAAATTCGATTTAAATCTCCAAAATATGTACGTTAATTGACCCTTCACAGGGAGCTTGATTGACAGGCGATCTAACCAATCATAATCCGCCATTTTGTCCGACAAAGCAGTCAGGAGAGATAGCAGATTAACATGGGAGGATTTGAACTTGAAAAACGGAATGTACTGACGCCTTTCCACGGTTTAAAACAACATTCCTTATGTTCATTCATGTTTATTTGATGCTATAAATGAACTAGAAGGAAGAGATGATCGGTTCACGAGCAGCTTTAACTGATGCTCTACAGCGATCTGTCAGACACATTTAAGTATGTATCGTTTAAATTTCTTTTAAAAAATGACCAAATTTGAAAGGTGAGGCTTTGTTTAATATGTTTAATATCAAAAGTAACCGAAAAGTAACCTGGTCTGTCCTGTCTGTCAGCGTGTTGTCAGTATCCTCTCTGCTCCGCGATGTATTTTTCACTGCGTGAGAACATGGTGTGGCGTGAGAGCAGCGTAGCTTGTCAGACATAGCGACAGTAACTAAGGGGGTCGGGTCTTTGCGAAGGGTCAATTAGGGTTGGGAAGTCTTATCAATTAGTCTTATCCAGAACCGGTAGTGTTTTTTAAAAAATACCGGAACCGTGTGAAATTCCTAAGTTTCGGTTCCAAAAACGGTTCTGAGCTGACGTGTGAGCGAAGTGCTGTGAGCTTAACCTTTAATAGCGATGTCTCTCACTCACCTCATGAATATTAAAATAGTAATGAAAGCACTCGCGCTACTTTTGTGAGAGAGAGAGAGAGAGAGAGAGAGAGACGATCTCGATCTCAATTCAAACACCCTTGCGATCTTATTCCTAAATGACAAAAACTTCACACTGGAACATTCAAATCTGTTTGCGCTGTCGCTGAGAGAGCAGTTGTCAATATGAAACCTCTTTCACAATATTTTCAACAACACAGTATCGGTATTTCGGTGTTACAAGTATTCAAATGATCACAGAAGTACTGAAATAAAAGTTTATAGTTCGAGAATAAACACTGATGTCTACGGTAGCAACCAAAACAGAGTAAATCACCTTTTGAAAGTCGCTTCAAATAACGAAAATTCGCTTCAGAATTTACTAAATGTATATAATGAGCGAGTACATCATGAATGCCTTTTCAAACCGTGTTTTTGTCTTATCCTGAATCACTACGGTAAGCCTGTAAGGGCCGGCGCTTGCTATAGGCAGAGCAGGCGATTGCCTAGGGCCTCGGGCATTGAGGAGGGGCCTCCATAACCGTAACATCCCCTATATATAGTCCACCAGTCAAGATGGGCAGAAATACTAGCCTCATTGTTCATTGGATATTGTTAAATTGTTACTCATCTGCAGTTAAACCAATTAATGTTTCCGTTTTAAAGCGGGTCCGGCTTCTGAAAGTTTGTGTAACGAATGCATCCATCAGGTGCTGCGATGCAAAAGCCTAATAGGCACGCAAAGAAGCACAGCTCGTAATGCAGGTGTGTGAGTTGTGTCATCTTTGGAGTGATTGCAATGTATTCTAAATATGAATTTGTACTGTAAATCAGCGTCATTTATAGAAAAATCATTCACCGCTTTATTATGAGTTTAAAAGAGCGCAAGCGTCATTAACGTGCCCAGACGCGACGCTTTAACATCGCGTCGAGAGCTGACTAGCAAAAAAGCTACAAAAGTAAAAGACAAGACGTTTGTATTCAAAGTTAAAAAGCCAACAACACACTACAACATTTTTAAATGTTTCAAATAAAGGATCTCATATCTATGGGTCTATCTTCTAAATGCTGCTGATGATTAGATTATACCCTGACATCATAGCCTACTTACGCCAATACATCTACTGTTCATCTACTGAAGTGGTATTCTGGAACTGAATAAATTGAATAAAACAGCAAAATAACAACAACAACAATCACATCTTCATTAAACAAAAAAGAGATTTCCTTAGATAAAGTTTAATATGTACTACATACAGTACTGGTAAAAAGTCTGGACCCATTACTATTTTTTATGTTTTTGAAAGAAGATTCTTATTATGCTCTACAAGCCTGCATTTATTTGATCAAAATACAGAGAAAAAAAACAGGAATATTCAGCAAGGATGTGTTAAATATATAAAAAGTGATAGTGAAGACATTTTTTTTTTAAACAACTTTTTAATAATCAAAAAATCCTGAAAAAAAAGTATCACAGGTTATAAAATAAATATTAAGCACCATTTCTAACATTTCTAACATCAGAGATCCCAAATTATCCTAGAGAAATATATATTTTATAAAATATTTATTTTCCTTCAGAAAAATTAATTATTTTTGCAAAAATTTCTAAATAATATGTTGAATTTGTTGACATTACCAGTCTGTTAAACTCATTTGACAAGTATAAGAAATAAACACAAAAAGGATTGTGCATTTTCCCCTTACTACTATTTTTTATTAGTTGTTTTAATAATTTGTATTGAATGGGAACCGGAACCGGAATCGTTTGGCGGAACCGGAACCTTACGATTCCCAACCGTAACGTTAATAGCTAGTTATATGCTGATTTTGAAACACTTAACTGCTTTATAATGTAACGTTAGCAGACAGACACCGTATGCAGTAAGCTATGTAACTATTGCTTTCCCACTGATACAGTAAGTTGACGTGCTACAATTTCTTTTACAATGTTACTTTTTTCTGTAAAAGGTGTACTTGTGGTAAATGTGCAAAGATGCCCACATAACGTGAGAACATATGCTGCAATTGACGCCCAAGGTAAACTTGTAAAACTATGAACTGTAGGGACTGCAGCATCTTTGAGGAGTAGCTTCTTTGAAAAAACGACATTGAACTGTGCCTGATTGACGAAGCAGTCACTTGTGAACTGTGCAGAACGTACTCGGTTACTAACGTAACCTCGGTTCTCTCTAGAAGAGGGAACGAGTACTGCGTTTTTATTAAAAACGCTACGGGAAAAGTCTCTTTTCTCGAAATACTGAAGCAAAAAATTATCCTTAATTTTCATACATGTAAAGCGCGTTGCAGCAGTAGTCAGCTATGGCGAAACGGCTTGCTCGCTCATTGGCTGCTCTGCGGCAACTGCATAAGCCTATCGAGCGAGGCCTGAGGTGACGTCAGGCCAATGAGGGCGCTTCGCGCCCTCCTTGCCATTTCCCGCCGAGACGGGTGTGGCTAACCTCTATAAAAGGAGCTCGAAAAGGCTGATTCACTTGATTTTCATCGCTGAAGCGAACCAGAGTGAACCGTACGCACGGCAGAGAACGCAGTACTCGTTCCCTCTTCTAGAGAGAACCGAGGTTACGTTAGTAACCGAGTACGTTCTCTTACGAGAGTCCTCTCGTACTGCGTTTTTATTAAAAACGCTACGGGAACCCCTTGTAAAACACCGTGCGTGCTGGGATAAAAACACCGATCACTGGAAGCTAAGCCAGATGTACAGTGCATAACCACCAGATAGACTCACAAAGAATCCGGGAATAAGGGAGGGGGACCTTAATTCCCTAAACTGTAACATCCGCAGACATAAACATGACCTCACAGAGAGAGTCTAGAGACAAGAGGGGATTCCCTCCGTCCTTATATGGTCGCGCCAGCAGACGCGAATATGACATCACATAGACAGGGTGGGGAACCTGAACTGAATGTGGGAAATGTGGGTCTTACACAATTCTGCCCATAAGACAGTCGATAGCGCGTTGCGCATGCGATTTCAGTGTTCTAGTTAGACAGCTGAATCGACTACACCGATAGTAGCTTAGCCTGCAAGGCGGGAACTTCTAGGTTGTAAAACCTAATAAATGTAGACGGCGAGGCCCAGCCTGCCGCCGTACATATATCCTGTAAGGAAATCCCGCTGGACCAAGCCAACCAAGTGCGCTCTGACTCCCAACGGGCACTGAATGCCCTTGACAGTATAAGCCAGCGCTATGGCGTCAACTATCCATCTGGATAAGCTCTGTTTCGAAACAGCCATTCCCTTGGAACGTCCACTGAACGAGACAAAGAGCTGCTCAGTCTGTCTGAAGACAGCAGAGCGGGACACGTAAGCTCTTAAAGCCCTAACAGGGCAAAGAAAACTTGAGTCCCCTTCCTCACTTGATCCCGGCAGGGCAGACAGGGAGATAACCTGAGCCCGAAACGGCGTGTTGAGGGACTTTGGCACATAGCCATGCTTAGGTTTGAGTATGACTTTAGAGTCATTAGGTCCAAACTCTAAGCACGCTGGGCTCACGGAGAGCGCGTGCAGGTCGCCTATGCGCTTCACCAAAGCGAGAGCCATCAAAAACACTGTTTTGAAAGACAAATGTTTGAGGCTAATAGATTGGATAGGCTCGAAAGGGGCACCCTTCATGGCCGCCAAAACTGTAGAAAGGTCCCACATAGGGACTGAAGGAGGTCTGGGTGGATTCAGCCTCCTAGCTCCTCTGAGGAAGCGGATGACTAAATCGTTCCTTCCTAGTGACTGACCCAGCGTTGTTCCAGAGAACGCTGTAATAGCCGCCACGTAAACTTTGAGCGTGGAAGGGGATCTGCCCTTATCCAACAGCTCCTGTAGGAAGGAGAGAACCTCCGTCACCTCACAATCGAGAGGTGATAGGCTCCGAGCTGTACACCAGCCGGAGAAAACCGACCACTTTGAGGCATAAAGCCGCCGAGTTGACGGCGCTCTGGCCTGAGTGATGGTATTTATCACTCCCTCTGTGAGGTCAACGGATATCCGTTGAGCGCCCACACATGAAGGGACCACAGCTCCGGGTGTGGGTGCCAAATCGAGCCCCCGGCCTGCGAGAGGAGATCTCTCCTCAATGGCACTGGCCATGGAGCAATGTCTGCTAGCTGCATCAGGACTGGAAACCATGCTTGGTTCTTCCAGAACGGTGCTACAAGTAGCACTGGGCATTCTGTTTCCCTGACCCGCTCTAACACCTGTGGCAGGAGGGAGACGGGGGGAAAAGCATATAGCGGGCAGCGCGGCCACATCTGGGACAGCGCGCTGTCGTTCTTGGAAAAGAACACGGGGCAATGAGCGTTTTCGCGGGACGCGAATAGGTCCACCTCCGCTCTGCCGAATCTCTCCCACAACAGCCAGACTGTTTGTGGGTGTAGAGACCATTCGCCCAGGGGAATGTTGTTCCTGGACAGTCTGTCTGGGCCCACATTCTGGAGCCCAGGCACATGCACTGCCCTCAGCGAGCGCAAATTGTGCTGAGCCCATATTAGGAGGCGTTTCGCCAGCCTGTACAGGGATGTGGATCTCAGACCGCCCTGGCGATTTATATAGGACACCACGGCCGTGTTGTCCGAACGGACTACGACGTGTTGGTCCTTGATGTGGGGACAAAAACACGTCAGCGCGTTGTGCACTGCCAGCATTTCCAGGCAGTTGATGTGTTGGAGCTTTTCTCGTTCCGACCACAGGCCGAAGAACGGTCTGCCCTCGAGCAGCGCTCCCCATCCCGAGGTGGATGCGTCTGTCGACACCATCCTCACTCTCGAGGAAGTCCCCAGGCTTACACCTGATTGGTACCAGCCGTCCGCCAACCAAGATATCAGGGCTGTCACACAGCTTTGATTGACCTTGAGGCGTAACCGGCCGGACACCCACGCTCCGCGCGGTACTCGTGCTTTCAACCAGAACTGCAGAGGGCGCATGCGGAGCAAGCCCAACTGAAGAACTGGTGATGCTGAGGCCATGAGACCTAGCATCCTTTGAAACATCCTGAGCGGGGTAGTCGCGCCGCGGCGGAAGGATCTCGCCGCGCGCTGAATGTGCAGCACGCGCTGTGGCGACAGCCGCGCTGTCATAGACTGAGAGTCCAGAATGGTACCCAGAAACGAAATCGTTTGACTGGGGTTCAGTGAACTCTTCGTCCAATTGACCGTGATACCAAGATTCTCGAGGTGATCGAGTAACATGGTTCTGTGCTCCACGAGCTGTGATCGTGATTGAGCTAGAATCAACCAGTCGTCCAAATAGTTCAGCACTCGCATGCCTCTGAGTCTGAGAGGGGCGAGCGCTGCGTCCATGCATTTCGTAAATGTACGATGTACGGCAGGACTGTATACTGGTATGTCTGACCCTCGAAGGCGAATCTCAAGTATCGCCTGTGATGTGACGCTATCTGTATTTGAAAATACGCGTCCTTCAGATCTATTGACATAAACCAGTCTCCTCGGCGAACATGCGCGAGGATTTTCCTGGTCGTGAGCATTTTGAAACTGCGTTTCACTAATGCTTTGTTCAACCGTCTTAGATCCAGTATGGGTCTGATACCACCGTCCTTTTTGGGGACTAGAAAGTATCTGCTGTATAGCCCCCCTTCGCTTTGAGCTTGGGGTACACGCTCTATCGCCCCTTTGCTAATCAGTTTTGATATTTCGGCGCGAAGTAGGTGTGCTACTTCTGAAACCACCGTAGTTTGGACGCGCGCTGTGAAGCGGGGAGGGCGCCGACAAAACTGTAGCGAGAAGCCTCTCTTTATAATGCCTAGCACCCAGTCCGAAACCCCTGGAAGCGCTGCCCATGCTTCTGCATGGCTGGCTAAGGGCTGGATGCGAAGCGCGCTCTGTTCGCCGTGCGACAGAGGCGCTTCAGGGCGCAATAACGTAGGCGTTATGCCTGTGGCATTCGAGGCGGGGGGCGCGCTTATTACAGCGGGCAGAGCGCTCGTCCTCGACCTTACTACAGCGCTTGACTGAGTGAGGGAGGGCTGAGGGGGTCCCGCGGGACTCATGTCTGCGAGTAAATGTGGGCGGGAAGCGGGCACATTCACTGCTTTGGGCGCGCTGTCTAACTGAGCAGAGCGAGCGCGCACAGGTCTCGTTTTTACAGAGAGCCTGTGGTCTGTGAGACATAGTGTTTGTGTGGGCACTTTCACTATGTTGGAAGCGCAATCGACCTGAGTCGATTTTATGTGCGCGAGCCCTAAGTGTAGGGCTGTGCTTGTGTGTAGAGATGGGCACTGAGGAGTGGGCATCGACACTACATTTATAGCACCGACCGTGGCCGGGACACCAGAAAATACACTCTTTTCGGGATATATCTGGGTAGCCGTAAAAACGGCTTTTGTGTGCAGGCAAGCGGGCAGCTGTGCGGGCTTGCGTCTTGCAGAAAACGCTGGAACAGTCGCAAGTCTTGGGACTGAAACAGCAGCGCGCTTGGGTGAGAGACCGGCCGCAGCGGGACTCACACACCTGCGCTTTCCTAGGTGTGCTAGGACTTCTTCGGGGCTTCCGGCTTCACCACAATCCTCGGCCGCGGCCCGCGCTGAGCGGGGCGTCGGCTGGTAGAGCGAGAGCGGGGCCTGGAGCTGCGCTGCTGTCGCTGCTGTGAAGATGCGGCCGAAGGCGGGGGCTGAGGCTGAGAGCTCCGCGGAGTCTGTTTTTCACGACTCGCTGCAGAACCGGAGCGCTTCGGGAGGAAGTGCTTGAAGGCTTGAGACGCTTTCTGGGCTTCAGTAAATCTCTCCACGAACTCGGAGAGAGAAGAACCGAAAAGGCCAGCGGAAGACAGCGGGGCGTCGAGAAACGCGTTGCGCTCGGAATCAGCCATCTCCGTGAGCGTCAGCCATAGATGCCTCTCAGCAACAGTAGCGGAAGCCATACACCTTCCCATGGCTTGTGCAGCAGACTTGGTAGCGCGGAGTGTTAGATCTGAAGCGCTCCTCAAATCCGCGATGCAGATAGCGTCAGGTCCCATCTCGTCCAACTTACGGAGGAGATCACCCTGGAATATCTGCAGCGTAGCCATGGTGTGTAGTGCTGACGCGGCCTGCCCAGCGGCGGAGAAAATTCGCGCGAGCAGCGTCGACGTCATGCGGCAGGCTTTTGAAGGCAACACCGGTTTAGTCCGCCGTCCAGCAGAGGGCGGGCAAAGGTGGGTCGCTATCGCCTGTTCCACCGGCGGAAGTGAAAGGTAGCCTCGGTCTTTCGCATTATCCAGGGAGGAAAATGCTGGTGACACAGACAAGCGCGTTCGCGCAGAGAAGGGCGCATTCCAGGCCTTCGCAACTTCTTCATGAAGCTCAGGAAGAAAAGGAGCGGGCTTTGAATCTGGAGAAGTGCGCTCACCAGGGAGGAAGCTACCATCCAGCCGGGTGCGAGAGGGGAGCTCCGGTGCAGACCACTCGAGGCCGAGGCTCGCCGCGGCCAGCGCGAGTACTCGCATGAGCTCTCTCTCGATGTTGGCTCTCGTAGTGGGCTTGCGGGCAGCAGGCGCGAGATCCTCGGAGCTCGCCCAGTCCTCGCTGCCCGAAGCTAGCAGAGAGCAGGAATCCTTTTCCCCCGACGCGGCCTCGGAACCGACTTCCTCTGATGAAGCGGCGGCAGACTGCGGGCGCTGAGCATCAGGAAGTGATTCGGGAGAAGCCGGTGAAGCAGGCGGGCGAACCGGCGAGCTTAGTCGGGCTGGAGCGGGTTCCGGGATCCGCTGCGAGCGGCGCTTCTTACGGCGCGGCAGCGCGGCGGGGAATGCAGGCTCTGAGAAGAATGCCAGGCGAGTCCGCAGAGTCACCATCGGCAAAAAGCTCGCAGTGAGGGCAGCCGCCGTCAGCGAGCGCGAGCGCTGCATGGTCCTCACCCAGACAGGAGACGCAGACGACATGGCGGTCTCCCTCGGTGAGTGGGGCTCGGCACGAGCCGCATGAAGGCATCTTTAAAAAGACGCAGCTCTTTTAGGGGGTGAGTGTCGCAAGGCGAACACACACACACACACACACACACACAAGAACAGTTATTAGGATAATGAAAGGATATGGCGTCGGAAAGCGCAGCAGGAACGGCTGTAGAAGGCGGCGTAGGCCAGCGGCTTCGAGTGGCTCGTCCCGCTGAAGTGCTTGCCTCAGACGACGCTTGCTTCCTCGTGATCCAGCGATGCGTGCGCTTCGCTGAAGAGATGAAAAATCAAGTGAATCAGCCTTTTCGAGCTCCTTTTATAGAGGTTAGCCACACCCGTCTCGGCGGGAAATGGCAAGGAGGGCGCGAAGCGCCCTCATTGGCCTGACGTCACCTCAGGCCTCGCTCGATAGGCTTATGCAGTTGCCGCAGAGCAGCCAATGAGCGAGCAAGCCGTCTCGCCATAGCTGACTACTGCTGCAACGCGCTTTACATGTATGAAAATTAAGGATAATTTTTTTGCTTCAGTATTTCGTGAAAAGAGACTTTTCCCGTAGCGTTTTTAATAAAAACGCAGTACGAGAGGACTCTCGTAAGAGAACAGACGGTTAAGGTCGAACTAAATTGCTGTGTATACTAATATATGGTAGTTTCATAGCCCCTAGACCTCTGTTATCTTGAAAAAAGCCAGGAGATTTCAGTTTTGACAATATGGGACCTAGCCTAATGAGAATGGCATATTTAATCTAAATGTGTATATCAGATGTAAAACATAGTGTAAATCATTCTTTTATTTATTTAAACTGTTATTGTGAACATGCACTGTATTTAGGATTGGGACACATAATGAGGATTTGAAGTGGTTTTCCTTCATGTCTCCAAAATGTGCATATGCTTATAGGTGCACACATTCTCCCATCAAGTTAACCCTCAGGGGACCACAAACGCGCCCGCGCGTTTTGCTCGTTTTTTTTTTTTAGCAATGAAAATAAACACCAAATGCTCTGTTAATTTTGATCTTTCATTTTCGTGTAATACATCAATCGATCCTGTTCAGTTTCTATTTTTTTTCTGTATACTCACAATAAAAATAAAGTGTTTTGCTTTTTGACAAATAAAGAAAAATTAACATGATGCGATTTCTCCCTTCTCTCTGTCCGTGAACTCCCATTTGAAACGCGTTCGAAAATGATCTATAACTCCGCGAAAATTCAGTCAAACAGGCAAACAGACCCACGGGCATAAAGCTTGAGATCGCATCTGTTAAATGAAGTAACTTATATAAAAAACAAATATTCTCAGCTTCTGTAATCTGTATAAAAAGAGAGCGACTCCAGTCGAGCTCATTAAGAGCTCATTCACAGTAATGTGACCACTCCCCGGAGAGCGCGTGCTATTCAAACGCAAATTCTGAGAACTATTGAAGATCTGTGAAACGCCCATCAGCTGTAAACACAGCGCGTCGCGATCGAGTGAGGCATAATATAGCCTACCTTATGGAGAAACGATTCCTCAGAACAGTGCTGATATGAGGAGCAATATCTCCTGATATGAGGAGCAGATTCCGCTGAGGAGTGAGGTAGGCTGTTTTCTTTTCTCACGTGTGGAATAACGTTATGGAATAACGTTAGTGTAGGCCTATGCAAACCGCAAAAAGATGAATCGCATTTCTATAATATGACTCGCCTTTCTGTGAGATGAATGAAGGGTACATGTTTGTAAAGACTGTTTAGCCTAAATATGAATCGCGCGTCTGTGTGTGAAATAATAAACTGCTTTGCTATAGCCTACTGAGATGAGTAAAAATCCACTGGAATATGTTGAAAAAAATGTATTTGTATAAGCAACGTATTAAACTGCAAAAAAATACTATTTTTTTCAAAAATAAATTCATAGACTAAGATGTTAGATGTTCCAATGTTGGCTATATTCAAACTAATGAATACATATGATAAAATGTAGGCCTATAATCTTTTTTCTTTTTTTTTTTACAAAGAAAGAGTACACTTGAAATATTGTTGAAATTGTAATTATTGTTGTAATTGTAACATTTTTAATAAAATAGCAAAACATATTTACAAGAGAAATGTAAGCGAAATCTTAAATGGTCAATATAAGTCTTCTTCTAAATACATCTTTTGTCCTTGTGGCTCAGTCAGTGTCACACCTGAATGAATGGCTCATTAGGCAGAGTCATTATGCAGAGTGGGTGGGGAGATTATGCAGAGATTATGCAATCTAAGGTGTAAACTACTCCTCCCCCTTGCATATTGGCTTTCCAAGCAAAACCTGTTTTACAGCATTTAAATCAATGTATTTTTTTTTTGTGAACGATAAAGCAAAACTATTTTCACATAATTTTGAAGCTAGAACACAAAGGGAGAACATCCATTAGTCAAAAGTCTTGTGGACACATATTTAATATGTGTTTTGTGGTCTTAATTCAGCAACTTTCATTTTAATTTTTTCCAATAACCACGCATAAACATTATTCTCTTAAAAATACAAACATCTGCATACACGTTGCTCGCATATTATGGTAGCCCTGTTTGTGCTATATAGAGTGAATTTACACCTTTGCCATTAACATGTTTATAAATAACTGGAAAAAGCACAAATGTCAAGGCATGTCAGAACATCTCAAAGGCCCCAAAAACACAGTGGTCCCCTGAGGGTTAATAGATCACAACCTTTGCGTGGGAAGTGGCGTATGCCACGTTTATAAATGAGACCCCTGGTCACTCAAAAATGAAATCTAAGTTATATTTGTTCCACTGATATTAGTATTTAAAAAATATATATATAATATAATTTAACCTAGACTTTAATATATTTATACAATGTATAATCATTATGTATTTCTAATTTAACCATTACAGGGTTTTTTCTTTCAGATTTTGATGCTTTGTTTTAGACATTTGGGTGTTTGCAAACACCATGACGTGTTTTGTGGGCGGAGCTTACCTGGTGGAAGAAAATGACAGTTCTAGTAGTAGAAGTCACGGAATCCATTCTCAATTTTTCCCTCACAATTCTGAGTTTATATCTCTAATGGATATTCGGCCTTTTCCTCAGAATTGCAAGTTTATATCCAGCAATTCTGACTTTTTTTCTCTGAATTGTGATGTAAACTTTCAATAGCGAGAAAGTCAGAATTGTGAGATAAAAAATGTATAAGTTTAAATATTATTTAATACTGTTACTGTAGGGCTGAAATGCCCCCTATGAACTGCATATGTGAATATTATGTAGACTTTTTCCACAATTGCAAGTGTATATCTTATTATAGAAATTCTGAGAAAAAATTCTGAATTGAAGAATTTTCAATTCTGAGAAAAAAGTCAGAATTGCGGGATATGAACTCACAATTCTAGGAAAAAGGGCAAAATATCGAGATTATATCTAGCAATTCTGATTTTTCTTCTCAGAGTTGTGAGAATGGCTTCCAAGGGGTGGAACGGTACACAGACATCACGGTTCGGTTCATACCTCGGTTCAGACATCACAGTTCGGTACGAGTTTGGTACAATGGAGGGAAAAGCCAAACAAAAATGTAGAAGGCAATTTTTTTTTATTGTGCATGTCTCAGGCTATACCACCAGAGGAAAATAAATGTCTTAAGCCTTGTTTTTTTTTAAATATTTTTTATTAATAAAGGCATAGAACCAGTTTATTTGTAGTGCATTGACAATAGTTTTATATAATTAGTTTAGTTTAATTAAATTAATAAAAAGACAAAAAGACCTTGAGATATGTTTGGTAATTGTACCTGAATGACTTTAAAAATAATTTGCTATATTTTAGATCAATATATTTGTTTTTCTTAAAATTTTAATTAACACTAACTTTATTCTCATCTGAATTATAAATAATTTATTTCTGTATAAAATAATACTACCATTAAAAACATTTTATTTTTTAATCAATGTAGAATGTGTAACTTAAAAATAAACCGATTAGTCCTCTGTTTAAGGACAAGAAATGAAAACCAATGCAATATGATGAATGTCCAAAAGATGGCACCCACAGACTGCATAGTTTTAAATGGGGTTGGATAAATATTTTTTGCTTCTAAACAGTGTGTGAGTGAGTGAGTGAGTGATTTTGGTTGGGTGACAGTTGTAGGTTACAGTTTGACTAGAGTTTACAGTTTGACAAAAGCACAATGTTGTGTTTTATTGCGAGTGTACACAAATATAAGTAAATACTTTGCAGTTTGAATGATGTCCTGTATGAACAAAATGACGGAGTATGTTTTTATGTTTCCACTGTTCCATCGCGCCCGTGCCCCTCTCTCTCTCTCTCTCTCTCTCTCTCTCTCTCTCTCTCTCTCTCTCTCTCTCTCTCTCTCTCTCTCACACTCACTCACTCACTCACTCACTCACTCACTCACTCACACACACACACACACACACACACACACAACATATTCCAGCGTTGCAATCTTGACATCACAGCCTGTTCATTATAGCCACGGAGCTTCAGAACTAAGGCGGAGCTACAGATTAGGTGTCCCTAAAGAACCCGCGTATCTAACAGTAGTTCCGCATTACATTAATTAATTTGCACGTGAGTTTTATTTATTTTTATACCGTGTATTCTCCGTGTATATTCATGCACCGAACCGTTTCGGTTCAATACGAATACATGTACCGTTCCACCCCTAGCTTCCATAGACTGCTACTACAGAACTGTAATTTTCTGCCACCAGGTAGGCTCTGCCCAGAAAACAGGTCTTCTACACGTCTATTTTGCTTTTGGTCTAAATGGTCCATTTTGCTATTGTTGAAGAGACAATATGTCTAATGTTGTTGTTTTTTTTCTCCACAGGTCTCTATCTCCAAGAACAGCACTTTTTGAGATTAAAGCTCAAAAACTCTGAAACATTTCTATGGAGTTTTAAATAGTGATACAGGAAGTAACTGTAAATGTCACACAGGTGCCAATGTGCTCTTTATAGACAATCACAACCAGCAAAAGGAAGAAGAATTTGTGTTTTTTGTTTGTTTGTTTTTTACTGTTTAAATTTTAACTCTGATACTGGTAGTTGTGTTTGATTATTTCAATTAATGCAGGGATTCTCAACCAATTATGCTTTTAAAAAAAGACTTGTATAATAGACTTATGTGTCTTAAAATATAGTCCGATTCTTAATTGTAATAATCACTTATGTAATTCACAATTGTGTGTACTGTATGTGGACTAAAACTGGAATGTTATTTAATGTCCTTTAAAGTGAAGCATGTTCAACAAATATATCAGTCTCATAGGGACATGTGTGTTGTGGTAAACATTACAAGTGACATGTTCACTAGAGTTAAAATAAACATTGGGTGGACATGGTGAGACATTATTTTGTTGTTTGCACCACACCAATCAATAAGGAAATATCAGACTGACTGGGGTCATTAGTAACACAACCGAAGTAATTCAACCTAAGCATGGAATTCTCTTTACTCGAATAAAAATTAAGTTATTTATTTCTCTTAGTCGCCATAGAATTACAATTTGCTACACACCCCTCTGCTCTTTTGTCATACCATCACCAGAGGGCACCACAGTACTGACTTACCATCTAATGACTGCTGTTCAAACTATAGAGAGTAATTCACAACTGTAATTTGAGGAAAAAGAATAGCATTTGTATGATTTAGGCCAAATAAAAGCATGCTGTTGTCTGTTGACAAAATAAAGAGGAAGCTGTGATAATATCCTTTATCCATCTGATTACTATTCCCAATGACTATTACACTATTTCCTACACTAAGTTCCTCAAAAGCTGCATAAAATTAGATTAAGACGCTCAAGTGATCTATATAATAGCAGCTTGTGAGTCATTTTGAACTGAATACTAAGATGAATCCAGAGTGTTTATGCCTTCAAGCATTAACTTAAAAATATATATACAGTCGTGCTCAGAATTAATCATACCCCTGGTAAATATGATCAAAAATGGCTGTAAAAAATAAATCTGCATCGTTTATCCTTTTGATCTTTCATAAAAAAAAATTGGCAAAAATCTAACCTTTCATTGAAGTAAAAGAATTGAAAGTGGGGGGGAAATCACATTATGAAATAAATGTTTTTTCTCCAAAACACGTTGGCCACAATTATTCATACCCCTAGAATTTTTTATGAATAAAATATCTCTTAAGTATATTCCCATTAATATTTACCTTTTTTTAGCACACCAGGGTGACTAGGAACATGAAATTGTCCAGCTATGACTTCTTGTTTCACAGAAGTTTAAATATGAGGAAGCACAAAGGCCAAATTCCCTGAATCATCCATCACAATGAATAAAACCAAAGAATATAGTTCTGATGTGCAGCAAAAGATTGTTGAGCATCACAAAATAGAGAGTGGCTGTAAGAAAATATCTAAAGAATTAAAAATCCCCATTTTGACCATCAGGGCAATAATTAAGAAGTTCCAATCAACTAAGGATGTTACGAATCTGCCAGGAAGAGGACGTGTGTCTATATTGTCTTAATGGACGGTGAGGATGAAAGTTTGAGTGGCCAAAGACTCTCCAAGGATCACAGATGGAGAATTGCAGAGATTAGTTGAGTCTTGGGGTCAGAAAGCCTATTAAAAAAAATCAAACAACCCCTACATCCCCACATGTTGTTTGGGGGGTTTTCAAGAAAAATGCTCCTCGCTCATCCAAAAACAAACTCCAGCATATTAAGTTGTCAGACACGACTGGAACTTCAAACGGCACAGGGTTCTGTGGTCAGATGAAACAGAAAAAAAGAGCTTTTTGGCAGCAAACATGCTAGATGGGTTTGGTGCACACAAGGATAAAAAGTACCCCATGTGTACAATTTAATATACCATTGGATCTTTAATGTTGTGGGAATATTTTTCTGCTGGAGGTCCTGGACTTCTTATTCAGATACATGGCATAGTGGATTCTATCAAATATCAACAGATACAAAATAAAAACCTGACGGCTTCTGCTAGAAATCGTATAATGGGCCGTGGTTGGATCTTCCATCAGGACAACGATCCAAAACAAACATCAAAATCAACACAAAAATGTGTTAGGGAGCACAAAATGAAGCTTCTGCCATGACCGTCCCAGTTCCCTGACCTGATGAGTGGAGTGAACTGAAGAGAAGAAGCACCAACATGGATCTGGGAATCTGAAGGATCTGGAGAGATTCTGTATGGAGGAATGGTCTCTGATCTCTTGTCAGGTGTTCTCCAAACTCATCAGGCATTATAGGAGAAGACTCAGAGCTGTTATCTTGGCAAAAGGAGATTGCAAAAAGGTATTTAATAAAAGGGTATGAATAATTGTGGCCAACGTGTTTTGGAGAAAAACATTTATTTTATAATGTGATTTCCCCCCCCACTTTCAATTATTTTACTTAAATGAAAGGTTAGGATTTTGCCAATTTTTTGAATGAAAGATCAAAAGGATAAATGATGCAGATTTATTTTTTACAGCCATTTTTGATAACATTTACCAGGGGTATGATTAATTCTGAGCACGACTGTATATATAATAATTCTTCAAGTCAGTTGGCACACACTAAGAAGCCCATGGAAACAGAGGTCAGCTGACAAGTCTGAATACTGTTTAAGCTGAAACACAGGTCATCCCATAAGCTTTTAACTCTAGATCTACCCAGGAAGTTGGGGAGTAGTTTTGCAGGAACTTCAGGAAGCACCACGCAAGAATCACGTAAATTCTGAGACTGACCAGACCTTTTTATTCTGTAAAATTTATTCTGAGTCAAACAACCTCCTATTTTCAAGGGTGTTGACTGAGTCAAAATCAGGGTCTGTTAAGAGCATGATTGTTTCATAATCAAGTTGTTGGGTGTTATAGCACCACTTACATTTAAGGGACTCTAGTTCCTTTTCTACTTTCTACACTTGGATACATTTCAGAAATTTGAAAGCTCTGAATGTCCTTGCCTTATTCAAATTTAAAGGGAGACCTGTTCTCCGAAGCTACCTTAACGCTACGTCGTTCTTAAGTTGTACCTTAAGAAGTACCTTATCGTTAATACGTGTTTTCCGAAACCTTCTTAGTTAAGTATACCTTCTGTAAGTCATACGTTCGTAAGGTTGGTCTGGAGCGCTCTTAGCTATACCTTATAGCTGCTGACGGTTCATACCGCTAGTGGCCACCACTACGCAAAAAGCTTTTTTACATCGCAGTTTAATTACACATAGAAAATTTTATATGAACATTTAATATAAAATCTGATTTAGTATTAAAATTACATTTTTACTTTAAAATTTTACACATAAAATACTTAAGTTGTTATAGCCTACACCCAGTGTATGGAAGTGTTTTCATTAATAAAGTTTCCATACACTAATGGTTGTTAGCTTTTTTAATTACTATCCTAAGGCACATCAGCTGGCGAACCATTTGACAGAAAAGGCTTAGGAGTCTATAAAGAAAGATGAGTTTACACAAACTTTATAGCTATGGCAGCGAGACAGCGAGTACTTGTTTTAAATCAAAGACGGCGCCGTCCGCGGAGCCAGTTAGTGTATGTCAATTACTTTATAAGAGAACACTTTAGTCCACTGACTACCATGTCAGAAGAGACCATTGTAAAAAAATTTCGCCTGCCACGGGAGCAAATTCTGCAGCTCTTGCATCTTGTTGGCCCAGATTTGTCAAGACAAACTCGACGGAGCTACCCCCTCAGCCCCGAAATTCAGCTGCTGGCGGCTCTTCGTTTTTATGCCGTGGGGAGTTTTCTGGAGGTTGTTGGGGATGGATATGGGCTGAGTAAGACCTCAGTGTGGCTGTGCGTTCACTCAGTCACAAACGTACTGCTTCGCCACGCCACTGATTACATACGTATGCCTTTCACAATGCACGAAGTGATGGAGACACATCAAGGCTTCCATGCCATTGCGGGTATCCCGCGAGTAATTGGCCTTGTGGACGGGACACTTATTCACATCTCCAACCCATCAGCACTCGACCAGGCCTTCATTTGTCGCAAGGGCTTCGCGGCTATCAATGTCCAAGTGGTAGTTGATCACAGGGGAGTGATTACAGACGTAGTGGCAAAGTGGCCTGGTAGCACACACGACAGCTTTGTGTGGGCCAATTCAGCGGTGGGTCAAGACGCAGAAAGAAGAGTTTTTGGGCAGAGCATTTTTTTAGGAGACAGCGGCTACCCCCTAAGAACATACCTTCTTAATCCAGTCACCAACCCCACCACGCAGTCTGAGCACAGTTACAACGCTGCACATGCTCGTACCCGCAACTTGGTGGAGCGCTCGATTGGGTGCTGGAAGATGCGTTTCCGTTGCCTTCATAAATCTGCTGGAGGGTTGCGTCTGAAGCCACAAAGATGTTGTGCAGTAGTAGTAGCTACAGCCATGCTACACAACATTGCAGTTACTGGAGGTGCAGCTTTGCCAGAAGAGGTGGAAGAAGAGGAGGAAGAGGAAGCAGGTTTCCACAACCCACCTGAATTACGAGATGCCCTACACGCTGCTGGTGTGCAAACGAGGCACCAAATGATTCACTCTATTTTTGGTTAATATTTTTTCAAGCAATTTCTTTGTTTAAATCGACCACTCAGGTTCCTCATTTATTTGTGTTTCTCTAATAAATTGAAGTTGTGCACACAGTTCATTTGTCACCTATTCCCATGCCATTTCACTTAAATGCTGAAACCCCAATCACCTTATTTTTTTACTTTAGTACTTCAAAAGGTGGTGTCACAATACCTAGGCTACCCGATCTCCTTGTGCTGTGTACCTACTATATAGCATGTGTGCTATTTGTACTTACAATTGGCTTTGCATGCATATATATAAAAAATAAATAAAATACACAGCATTAACCTCGTAGTGAAAATTGATGATGTGGATACGGGTATATTATATACTTGGGGAAAAGTGTCACTCATAAGGTGCTTTTTGCATGCCTAAAAACACCCCAATTAAAAGTAATGTAAACTTCTTACACACACTTTCATGAGATGGAAAAGGATATTTCCTTTAAAGATGATCTGCAAACCCAACATTGATGACAACAGTTTTGAAAAGGCACACCACAGAAAACAGAAAAATGTGAATAAGCCTGTTACTGGGTCGGCGATGGTTCACCTGTAACGTAAAAGAATAGTTAGATTAAAAACAACACGACACTCATAAACATCATAAAACCTTACCTTGATCTGGGAGTATTATTGGAACGGAAATTGATGGCCTTTGAAACTGTGCCTCGGACAAAGCATACTGCTTTTCCATAATATGAACCTTTGCCTTTTCCACCTCCAGCGTGGCTCGGGCGATGTCGTTTGCCTCTTGTAGCCCTTGCTCGATTCCCCGCAGAAGTTGTAGCTTCTCTTTTTCTAGCTTCACCAGCTCATCACTGCAGTCGCATCGGATTAAAGGACGCCTTCTGGAGCCGGATTGCTGGTGCTGGGCTACCTCAGTCAATGGTAGTGAAGGTGCGACAGGTGTGGTGACGCCGGTGCTGAAGAAGCGCTGTCACTGCTGGCAGGGGAAGAGGGTGTGTTGGGTCGAGGAGGTAAAGATGAAGTGCTCTGCGGCAATGTATCCACACCTGCTCTCAGATCAATCCCCCCTGAGATACCCTGTGAGGCCGCTTCTCCGAGGATTGCCAGGGCCCTTTCCTCATCGCGACTGAGTGCAGGCACAGAGCTGGGTCCCCCACCAGTTCTTTCCCGGTCTCTCCGGACTGCTGCGCCTCTCGCTTTGGCAGCGCTGGCAAAATCGTGCCATTTTTTACGGATCACGTCCCACTGTCTCAATGGGCAGGAACCAGACGCTGCCAATTTCATGGCTATGCTTTCCCAGAGTTCTTTTTTTTTTTTGTTGGAGACCGTTGTGCGGAAACTAGCGAATAATACACCTTTGTGGTGTTCCACCTCATCCAGCAGTATAGACATTTCGGCAGCAGTGAAGCTGGCCGATCTCTTTTTGCGGACTTTTTTTCCCGACATAGTGAATGTCGGTATGTCTCTCATGTTTGCGCTTTTATTGAGGAAATCATCCAATTACACAAATGAGCGATTTACGCCAATAATGTGATACGGCTGGTGGATAATCAGCATACGTTGTGGAGAACATTAACACACTTATGGCCATGAGGGTTTGGGATTGCACACTTGCTAAATTATAAACACATACTCATATTTATTTCTGCATGTATATTTCAATGAGCCCCGATAAATGCAGGTGGGACTATTTCTAAAACGCTTCTTTATAAAGAACATTGTTTTCTCAATACTTTACCTATACCGCTGTGAAGGAAAGAGCGCACAATCGATCATCGAGGCATCGATTTCAACCTATTCAGCACCTCCACCATGGACAGCACCTGCTAAGGTCGAACTTAAGAAGGTTTACCTTAAGCAACATCCTAAGGTATAGTTCGGAGAACACACGTAGGAAAGGTATACCTGTAGTTAAGGTGTACCTTTTGAGTCTTCGTAGCGAGCTAAGAGACAACGTTATCGGAGAACGCACCCCTGAACATTTGAAAGATCCAAATGTGATTGTCCTCACAGATATACATATATATATATTTTTTTTTTAAAACACATCTATAAAAAAACACACACACACACACACACACACACACACATCAGACCCCCGGCAGTATCATTTAATCTAGATTTATTCATGGTTCATTCCTGTGTATCTTTTCTCATCTCTTCTCAAGCCCTACGATTTTGAGCAATCTAATATATTAAATGCAAACTGACGACAGTTTTGATTAATTTCAACATCACGCAGTGAAACTGAAGGCTTCCTTTCTTATTTCCCCATAAAAAATGTGCCATTCTCATAAAAACAAATATGAAAATAAATCACTTTCCAGTGGTTGTGTTACACCTACTGTAGAGATTAGTATTAATATGGCAAACTACTTAATTTAGATTGAAATATCTACACACACACAATGTGTTACCCTAACACTGCTAATTTCAGATGAGATTGAAAACACCACAGTCTGAAAACATCAATAGATCAATGTAGACTTCAGTCTGAGGTCTTTTCAGAGAGGAGAGCTTCTGTAGACATTTGTCCATTTTGAAGATAATCAGCTAATGGGGTAAATCGACATACTCTGGTAGACTGGAGGGAGCATGAGCATTTTATACATAGTCAGAGTTGGGTTTCCACAGAGTTGTACCTCCACCAGAACTTTGATGGAATAAAATCCTCATGTTCTAATATCAAAGACATGCAACGTTTAACTTGGACGTTCTTCTGCATCAGCTGGTCAAACAGGAACAAACTCAACTGTGTTTGCAAAAATTTAAGCTGTATTGTATTTTTATGTTTCACGTGATTATTTATTTTATTTTTTTCATTGATTTGTTAAATACACACAGTATTACTGTGTTTTACTGTATTATGCTTAATACAGTATATCTTCATTTAAAGCCAAAAATGCATATTGTCCACTCAAGTGGACATCTGAAAATGTGTAAAAAAAAAAAATAGGTTCAGATGTTGTTGTTGTTGTTGTTGTTTTTGCCCTAAGAGCAATAAAAACACATAGGGAAAAAATCCTGACTGATGTTGTCAAAGTTCATGCATGAAAGGGTTAAAGGGATAGTTCACCCAAAAATGAAAAATGTCATTATGTTGTTTCTGACCTGTATGACTTTCTTCTGCTTAACAAAAATATTTTAATGAATGTTTCAGCTGTTTTGAATGAAATTCAAACTTTTATTGTATAGACATTTTTTTAAACATCTTTTTGTGAAAGAAAGTCAAACAGGTTTGGAATGACATGAGGGTGAGTAAATTATGGCAGATTTAATATATTTGTTTTTAGAAATTATACCTTTGAGGAAAAAGTGGGCTTAGCTGGCTACAACTTGCGCTCACCTTGAATAGCAGCAAATGATACATGACTCTACCAATCCCAATCTTTTCAAAATATGAATTCTCTGGCAAAAAAAAAAAAAAAAAAAATGGCATCAGATCATATTTTCATCATCCTTCCTCAAAGTCTTCAGATGCTGTTATACTTATATATAGTTAATTGTACTTGTATACATTGACACTTAGTTTGCCATTTTGCGCTCATTATATAAAGCCCTTTATGTGATAGCCACATTAAAATGAGCCCCAGCACAAAAGGAAATCATAATCAAATAAAGATTCCTACAGATTTGAATGTCAGTTATACTGTGTGGCTATATCTCTAAAACAGACCATTTTCATCTATTTATTGATTACTCACTAATGATGCAATTAATTATATGCACCAGTGACTTAGCTTTCAAGAAAAAATTTCCAGTAATGTCTGATTGTCATTTTTGTGGCAGATGTATTCTCACAACTCACAGCATACATCCCATTCTGCATTTCCCTTCAAAACTCATCATCAACTGTCATGTTTTAAAAAGTGATTCAAATAGAGGAGACCTGTTGAGCGTAGCATCAGATATCATTGTGTCGCAGTCTTCTCTCTTTGCTATCTATACGAAAGCTGGGCCGATTATCCACACGTGGATCCTCTGTGCAGCATACATACTGTTTCCAGATCTTAATGAAGGCATTCCGGAATTTTGTAATGCGGAATGCGTAAACAATGGGATTGACAGCGGAGTTACCATGACTGAGCAAGATAGCCACATAGAGAAGGCATGTGGAATTTTCACAACTAGGACAGAAGAGAGTGATGCAATTCAGGATATGCAATGGCAACCAGCTAACAGCAAACAAGAAGAGCACCAGTGCAAGAGATTTTGCCAGCTTGAGTTCTTTCCCATAATATCGAGTGGGGTCGGTCTGGTTGGCAGTGACCTTCTTGTTTAGCTGCTTGTGGATTATGTAGAAGATCTCAGTGTAGATGAGCAACATGAGGACGAGTGGTGGCAGCACCCAGCCGAAGAAGTTGAAATAGACCATGTACTCCATACTGATGACATTCTCAAACTCACAGGTTACGAGAAGGTCAGCTCCTATAGTGCCGTTGGTCTGTTGTAGCTTCTCCAGATTGTTCCATCCCAACATGGGCGTCAGGCCGACTACGATGGCAACCATCCAGCACACCACCACAGCAGTGCCTGCACGCTTTGGTGTCACCACTCTTTTATAGCTGTGAAAAAAAAAGAAAGTTTTAAAACAAACAAACGGCCTTGGTTCCGGAAGTATGTTTCCCATAGAGACTTTTAGAGAAGTCCTGAGAGTTGTAAGCCATGAACCAAACTAACTAACTACAAGGTTGTTGAATGACAACATTACAAACCTTAATTTGAAGCAAAAAAGTATTCAAAAATCTGACAAAAAGACAAAGTCAAGTCAAGTCACCTTCATTTATATAGCGCTTTTAACAATATGGATTGTTTCAAAGCAGCTTTACAGTGATAATAGGAAATTACTGTAACAGATTGTTTAGGCTTTACAACAGCTCTAGGATAAAGTTATTGTCCAGCTAAAGTTAGTTTTGATTGGTTGATTCACTTCCGTTGCGAAGATCGTTAGTTATTAATTTAGGGGGCGCTAACACAACCCCGTTCTAACAGGAAAACCCTAACGCGCTCCGGCCGCCCATCCGCACAACAACAGTGCCTGGTGTCTCGAGAACAAACTCCCTGAAATAGGTTCGAAGGTGCAGACGATTGTCCGTTATCGCTGCGCAAACCTCAAAAAGCAAACGATGTCGCGCACATGCGCATTACATGTTCAGTCCAAAGGTATGCGCGTTTGAATATATGTATGCAGGTGTGTAGTCCTTCTTTACAAATCAACCCTCAATAAACAAATTGTCTGGCCTTAAAAATTTATAATACAGAATTTTTTTGTTGCGTCTGTGTAGCCACGCAAACCGGAATTATCCAGACAACATTTTATCTGTACTGAGGTAAGGGGAAGGGAAGGAGGCCTTCACATGGGAGGGACTGGTTGACACTTCAGGTGTGTTTTTAGTCTAGATTTGAACTGACAGAGTGTGTCTGCTTCCCGGACAATGTTAGGAAGATTGTTCCAAAGTTTTGGTGCTGATATTCTAAGTATTATCAACTGGCCGGAATTTTGAGATTGCAATAGACGTGACGACTATAATGCGTTAAGAGCTTGCTCAAGTACTGGGAAACTAAACCATTTAGTGCTTTGTAAGTGATAAGCAATATTTTAAAATGTATACAATGTTTAATAGGGAGCCAATGCAGTGTTGACAGAACCAGGCTAATATGGTCATACTTCCTGGTTCTGATAAGAACTCTAGCTGCTGCATTTTGGACCAGCTATAGTTTGTTTATTAACCCTCTGGGGTCTAAGGTGTTTTCTGGGCCCTGGAGGTGTTCTGACATGCACTGACATTTGTGCTTATTTCTGTTACTTGTAACATTTTCATGGCTAAAGTCTGATTACACTGTATTCAGCATAAACTCTGCTACAATAGTATGTCAGCAGCATGTATGTAAAAGTTTGTAGTTTTGAGATAATGACATTTATGCGTGGTTTGTGAAAAAACAAACTCATCAGTGGCATCTGGTTCCTGTAAAAAAAACAACAACAAAAAACAGCTGTGAACATGCTGATATCAAGAGAAATTATAGGGCTGCATGATTTTGGGAATACATTTTAGATTTTTCTGGTTAAAATTGCACTTTAAAATTTACAAAATTCACATATATATATTTATAAAATGAACACCAGGTTTATTGTGCCTTGTAGCCATATAAGCTACGTGTAGTGCTGCATAAAATAATAATAACAATAGCCTATAGCAGGCGGCCTACAAATCGTTAAAAAGGAACACTTCTGTGACACTACACTAGAGAAAAATATATGGATTATCATAATATTCAGGCAGCTCCCTGATGCAACATTAAAGCGTCCACCTGGCTTCCTAATCACATCCATGATGTGGTTGAAAGTGACAGGTAAAAAACTAAAGAACTAAAGAACTAGACTAAAACTAAACTGGTTTTCTGAGATTAACAGTGTTGGGGATATGTGCGTGAAGGAAGAATCTTTATTGAATTTTTTTATTGAATTTCTTGTTGAATCATGATTTCAGCTGCTGATCCATGGTGTGTCCACACAAAAGGGAGCCACAGCCTCTACGAGGGATGGAAGCACTGGCTGAAGACCAAACAAAGGAAGAATCAACCACCTCCAGCTCCAGTAATACCGTTATTACTGTTTATTGTTTGTATGTATTGTTTATTGTAAGTATGTACGGTTTATTGTTTGTACTGACGTTTATTTTCTGTACTATAAGTAGGCCTATGTATTGTTCATTGTATTGTTCATTGTTCGTACCATATTGTCCGCGTTTTTGTTCTGTGATTTACGTTGGCAAAAAATAAAAGAAATTGAAAGAAAGAAATGCTTAATATTTTCTTTAAGGTTCTGTTACTGTATTAAAACTAAGATAAAGGAATCAAATCTCCAGTGGTTTAAAGGACAAGTTCGGTATTTTACACTTAAAGCCCTGTTTACAGATCGTTTCTGATGAAATAGAACGGTTAAGATTAAAATTTTGACACATGCTGCTGTCCCGAGAATTTTAGGTTTATTTCGCTTTCCCCCCCGCCTACAGAATGGCTGCATAGGTGCACTCGAACATATCCTTCCTAAAACGCATTAAACTTTCGTTTACAAAGAGATGAAACTCACCGAGTGGTCAGGGGTGTTCACTGATATGCTCATACAAAAATCGTCTATTATTCAAGCTCTCAACGGAAGAATCTACGGGTGTGAGACGTTTGGAAAAATAGATCCACAGTTTTACAACGAATGGTAAAACACCTGTTGGAAAGCATATTTTGCAGCGATTTTTGTATGAGCATATCAGTGAACACCCCTGACCACTCGGTGAGTTTCATCTCTTTGTAAACGAAAGTTTAATGCGTTTTAGGAAGGATATGTTCGAGTGCACCTATGCAGCCATTCTGTAGGTGGGGGGGAAAGCGAAAGAAACCTAAAATTCTCTGGATTGCAGCATGTGTCAAAATTTTAATCTTAACCGTTCTATTTCATCAGAAACGATCTGTAAACATGGCTTTAAGTGTAAAATACCGAACTTGTCCTTTAAAGTGATATGATGAATTGGACTTATACTGTTATTCCACATTAACTGGACATATACTGTTCTTCCACATTCCAGAAATGTAAATTACTCTAACTTTTTATTTTTAAGATTGATACTAAAAAATCGTATCTCATTAGAATTGGGAAGCTTTTGTTGTCTATCTTCAAGTAAAAAAAAAAAAAAAAGTAATATAATATTCAGAGTCCAAATTAAAAAAAAAATGTATTATTCAAAAATTGAAAATATGGACTTATATGGTTCTTCGTCTCAAGCCCTCATATGTTACTTCAAATTTTTCCATTCTTTATGACGTTATGAAATGAGATTGGAGTAAGTAAAAACATGAAGCCTTAAGTTTGGGGCGTTTTGCTTTTCAAACGCACAGCGCGAGTGACTCAAACTCACAGTGCGTGCAGAGAACATTTACTGAAGCGATCGAGACACTCCAAACTATGAAACATTATTGTTACCATATTATACATATCTACGTTTGAGCAGATATCCACAAACACAGTATACAGTAAACACGGGTCTAAACATAATATTCACCATATTAGAGTAAACACTCACACTAGCCTACTTTTATCATGCTGCGTTTTATTATCGAACATAAAAACATCCTTGTCTGTATATAAATTTAGCATTGAAAGGTTGCCTACCTGTCTAGTTGTTTCTGTCTATATGAAATGAATGAAATTAAATGAAATGAAATACACTTTATTGTCCCCAAAGGGGAAATTTGTGTTGGACTCAAGGTGTTTACACTGACAAAATCATTCAAAACATAAACAGCAAATTCTTCAATACACATAAAAAAAATTAAAAAAAATAATAAAAATAATAATAATAGTAATAATTCCTATACACACCCTTAAAAAATACTCATTCACCATTTAACATTTTAATTGAAAAAGGAATAAAAGACTTCTTAAAACGGTTGTACCTACACATCGGAAATCTGTATCGTCTTCCAGAAGGTAACAATTCATACTCTGTATGCAGAACATGCAATGGATCAGCCAAAATTGTATGTGCTTCTCTCAAAACCGATTGTTCATACAGTGACTCAAGTGACAAAAGTTCGTTTCTCCCAATGGTATTCATCACTATTTTAACCAAGCGTGCAAGCTTCGACTTTACCTGAATTGTAAGGTTACAAAACCAAACCGTAATGCCATATCTGATTATGCTCTCTATAACTGCCTGATAGAACAACCACATAATTTTCTGGTCCACTCCATAAAGTCTAAGGCTACATGAAAAATACAGTCTTTGCTGCACACGAGAACAAAGTGTATCCACATGAATCCTCCAACTAAGTGTATTATCCATATGGATACCAAGGTACTTGTAGGAACGTATTTGTTTAATTGATGTTTCATGTAAAAGCACTGGTGTGTGATCACCTATTGATCTAAGGTCAAAAATCATCTCCTCAGTCTTTTCTGTATTAAAAATAAGATGATTTAGATCACACCACTCTACAAACCTTGATACCACTGAGAAATAAACTGACAAATCAGTATTCTCATACAAAAGACTAAGTACTGCTGTGTCATCCGAGAATTTCACTATAAAATTATTATAATCACAACTTGAAGACTCGTTGGTATACAATGTAAAAAGGTTAGGAGAACTGACACATCCCTGTGGAACACCTGTGCTGATATTTTTCAGCTCTGATAAAGTGTGATTGACTCTAACCTGTTGGGTCCGATTAGTCAAAAAAGAAAGATACCACCTGATTAAAAAAGAATTAACATTAAACATATTCAGTTTCTGAATTAAACGGTGGGGCTGAACTGTATTAAATGCAGAACTAAAATCAACAAATAATAGGCGTGCATAAGCTTTTGGATTTTACAGATGTTTAGTAATAAAATAAGTAACAGTGTTAACAGCATCTTCTGTACTACGGCCCGGCCTGTATGCGAATTGTAATGGGTCAAGTACAGAGTTAACTTTGGTCTTTAAAATGGACACCATATACTTCTCAAAACTTTTCATTACACAGGATGTCAAGGCTACTGGCCTAAAATCATTGGTTTCACTCAAACCTGTTTTTTTTTTTTTTTGGTAATGGAACAATTATAGATTTTTTCCATATATCAGGTATAATATGAGAATCCACAGATTGCTGAAAAATTGGACACCATGCCACACAGTAAGTTCTTCTGCACAAGATTTTAACAATAATGCAGAGATACCATCAGGACCTGTGGACTTCTTGGTACACAGTTGACTGAAGATTAAACAAACTTTCTGTGGGTCCACAATGACCCTATCAGATGTGTTCTCGATTACAAGTGACTCCAAAGCTTCTCTACATTCCAGTGCACAGTCCTGTGTGTCAAACCAAGGTAAAAGTCATTTAATTCATTTACTTTCCTCAGGTCATCATTAGTAATAAGACGGTTACCCTTTGTATTCATATTAGTCATCATTTTAATGGTGTCCCAAAATTTCTTAGAATTCGTAGACATAAAACTTTTTGTTTTTTCCGATTGATACAGTCTTTTATCTCCTTTGTGATATACGGCTTATTATTTGGATAAACAGTCACACACTTTTTTTCCAGCACATTGTCCACACAGAAGTTGATGTAATCGGTGATAGTATCTGTAGCCTCATTAATGTCCAAGCTGTGGAACATATCCCAATCAGTGCACAGAAAGCATCCCTTAAGCTTTTCTATGCTGTCCTCGGACCAGACAGAAACAGTCTTTACCTCTGGTTTTCTAGATTTAAAAACAGTCTTATATATCGGGGATAAATAAATTAATATTGTGGTCAGAATTTGCCAATGGTCCAGCAATGTATGCTTTTTATGTATAACATTTATCTAGAATATTTTGGTCACGTGTTACACACTGAACATATTGTTCAAAACCAGTGAGCACTTGCTCCAGTTTTCAATGGTTAAAATCTCCTAAAATAAGAACTGCTGCTCCTGGTGTCTTGTGCAATTGCTGCTGGACACAGTCAGTTATTCAAGCTGCGGCCCTCGCAGCATATACCGCACACATGACAATATTCCCAAACTCCCTTGGCAAATAAACAGGTCTTAAAGACAAACAGAGTAGCTCCAAATCAGGGTTACATACCGCCTCCCATACAATATACTGCTTGCACCAGTCGTCTCTGATGTAAATGCCAATGACTCCCCCTCTGCTTTTTCCAGACGCCTCAGTTCTGTGCCTCGGAGAAATCCAAAGTTGTTAAAATGTCTCTTGCTCAAAGCGACAACAGTGTGTCTCTGGTGTAGGTAATCGGTGGCAAACACCCATCCTTCCCACTCCTCCGCACTGCAAGGCCTCGATACACAAGTTCCCAAACAAACAGCGTTAGCAGAATAGTTCTCATACAGGTCCCCATGGTATAATGCAACCGTCTTCCGAGTCAAGTAATAAAACAGAAAATAAATAAATAAAAACAAATCTTAAGCAAAAAAATAAAATAAAAATTTTAAATTCCAACACGCAATCAATGTAACCAACACCTGAGTCCGGGTCGCCAGCAGAGCAGCGCCACCGGAAATGGATTTATATAGATACATATACATGTATGACATTAGGCTTCATATTTTTACTCCAATCTCATTTCATAACGTACATTTTAGTCTGGCACCAGTTTAACTAATAGCTACAATGTAAAGTTAATACAACAATAACATGCTTACTATTATGAGTGGAAATGTCTTACCTTAAAAATCTTGCTCATCTTCAAATCGCGTTCTTCTAATTCTACTGAGGTAAATCCAAGGTAAACAGCACAGCACAAACACAGTCTTCCAAACTCGATGAAAAGCAGAGTACGTTACTGGAGTCTCTGATTCTTTGTTTTTGAGGTGATGGGCATTTACAGGCCTGCGTTCCTTCACATGGACTATCTGCGTGTCAATCGCTCTTGCTCGCGTGGGTGTGGTCACATTAGAGGTAATGAGGACGCGTTTGAGAAACTGTACATGTCGTTGCTTTCATGCGGATTACTTAAACAGAGAATATTTGTTTTTGATATAATTTACATCATTTAAAAATAGAAACTCAAAGCTTTGTAAAGACATACGTCTCAAGTCTGAGTTACAGGTAATTTTCTGTTGCGTTTTTAGAATGAACTTCACATTGAGAGAGACAGCAGAACGCGCATCATGTTTATTTTCTTTATTTTACAAAAAAACACAACACTTTGTTTTTGTTATGAGTGTACACAAAGAAGACATTTAGTCAGTTTTGAATGATGTATAACACTTATATGTAAGATCAAAATCAACAGAGTATTTTGAGTCTCTTTTGCACTGGTGAGAAAAAAAAGCGAGCTGGTCATGCCGGCGTGCAGGGCAACCACCCATAATAGCATTACAATAATCTAGCCTTGATGTCATGAACGCATTAACTAATTGTTCTGCATGTTTCATTGAGAGCATATGACGTAATTTAGATATGTTTTTAAGATGAAAAAAATGGATTTACAGATACTAGACACGTGACTTTCAAATGAAAGATTGGTATCTAAGAGCACACCCAGGTTCCAAACTGAGGACTTGACAGAGCAGTCATCAAGTGTTAGACAGTATTCTAGGTTCCCTTTCGAGAGGTCTCTTGTATTGCGTAAGGCTAGCTTACGCTATAGGAAAACTCCTTTTCTCGAGAATATTGAAGCCAAATCTTTAAAACGCAGTGCAGCTGCACAGCATACACAGATGAGCGGCGAGCGTGGTCATTAGCTGTGCTGCGGCAACTGCACGAACCTATGGCGAGGCGGCCCTGGCGCATCAGAGCCCGCCAGAATGGGCGTGGCTTATGGCTATAAGCACCCATTCTTTGCCAAGGACCTCAGATTTAATCTCCTTCAGCGAACTCACCACTTCGCTGATCTCCGGATAGAAGCCTTCTCGCCGCCATCGAAAAGCCTTCAGCGGAACAAGCAGCTGCATCGCAGATCTAAGGACGCAGGCTTTCTGTTGCCGCCTTCAGCCTACTGTTCTATCCGGCACGCCATATCCTTTAACCCTCTGGGGACCAAGCTGTTTTTGGGGTCCTTGAGATGTTCTGACATGCCTTGACATTTGTGCTTTTTTCAGTTATTTATAAACATGTTAATGGCAAAGGTGTAAATTCACTCTATATAGCACAAACAGGGCTACCATAATATGCGAGCAACGTGTATGTAGATGTTTGTATTTTTAAGAGAATAATGTTTATACGTGGTTATTGGAAAAAATTAAAATGAAAGTTGCTGAATTAAGACCACAAAACACATATTAAATAGGCGTGGATGTTGTCCCTTTGAGTTCTAGCTTCAAAATGATGTGAAAATAGTCTTGCTTTATCGTTCACAAAAAAAAATACATTGATTTAAATGGTGTAAAACAGGTTTTGCTTGGAAAGCCAATATGCGAGGGGGAGGAGTAGTTTACACCTTAGATTACAATGTCCCACCCACTCTGCATGATGACTCTGCCTAATGAGCCATTCATTCAGGTGTGACACTGACTGAGCCACAATGCAAGGACAAAAGATGTATTTAGAAGAAGACTTATATTGACCATTTAAGATTTCGCTTACATCTCTCTTGTAAATATGTTTTGCTATTTTATTAAAAATGTTACAATTACAACAATAATTACAATTTCAACAATATTTCAAGTGTACTCTTTCTTTGTAAAAAAAAAAAAAAAAAAAGATTATAGGCCTACATTTTATCATATGTATTCATTAGTTTGAATATAGCCAACATTGGAACATCTAACATCTTAGTCTATGAATTTATTTTTGACAAAAATAGTATTTTTTTTGCAGTTTAATACGTTGCTTATACAAATACATTTTATTTCTACATATTCCAGTCGATTTTTACTCATCTCAGTAGGCTATAGCAAAGCAGTTTATTCTTTCACACACAGATGCGCGATTCATATTCAGGCTAAACAGTCTTTACAAATATGTCCCCTTCATTCATCTCACAGAAAGGCGAGTCATATTATAGAAATGCGATTCATCTTTTTGCGGTTTACATAGGCCTACACTAACGTTATTCCATAACGTTATTCCACACGTGAGAAAAGAAAACAGCCTACCTCACTCCTCAGCGGAATCTGCTCCTCATTTCAGGAGATATTGCTCCTCATCAGCACTGTTCTGAGGAATCTTTTCTCCATAAGGTAGGCTATAATGTCTCACTCGCGAGGAGTCGCGACGCGCTTTGTTTACAGCTGATGTGGGCGTTTCACAGCTCTGAAATAGTTCTCAGAATTTGCGTTTGAATAGCTCGCGCTCTCCGGGGAGTGGTCACATTACTGTGAATTAGCTCGTAATGAGCTCGACTGGAGTCGCTCTCTTTTTATACAGATTACAGAAGCTGAGAATATTTGTTTTTTATATAAATGACTTCATTTAAAAGATGCGATCTCAAGCTTTATGCCCGTGGGTCTGTTTGCCTGTTTGACTGAATTTTTGCGGAGTTATAGATCATTTTCGAACGCGTTTCAAATGGGAGTTTACTGACAGAGAGAAGGCAGAAATCGCATCATGTTAATTTTTCTTTATTTGTCAAAAAGCAAAACACTTTATTTTTATTGTGAGTATGCAGAAAAAAAATAGAAACTGAACAGGATCGATTGATGTATTACACACGAAAATGAAAGATCAAAATTAACAGAGCATTTAGTGTTTATTTTCATTGCTAAAAAAAAAAAAACGAGCAAAACGCGCGGGCGCGTTTGTGGTCCCCAGAGGGTTAAACGCAAGTGTGTTCGCCACTGCGTCACACTTTTTCTAAAAGAGAAATTTCCAGGCATTGTTCGAATTTAGGCTGCGTGTCTTCCAGCTGAATCTTTTCACCAAAGCGAACAAGCTCACACTACAAAGTGTGCACCCCTGCATATGAAACGGGGACCCCGACCCAAGATTGTGTTGGACCCCGAGCCTCGAAAACCTTCCTAGCCACGGCGCTGGAGGTATAATAAATGTAGGTTGTGTGCCCACTACAAAAGTACGCACCCCTGCACATAAGCTTTGTTCCCACAGTATCAAGCTTTTTTTTCACATCCAAATATCGCCTCATCACAGGCCATTCCTGAGATTCGCCTTCGATGGGCAGGCTTACCAGTACACAGTACTACTGTTCGGCCTATCACTAGCACCTCGTACATTTACAAAGTGTATGGACGCAGCACTTACCCCCCTGAGACAGCGGGGAGTGTGAGTGTTAAACTACCTCGACGATTGGCTGATTATAGCTCAATCTGAGGCGCAGTTGATAACTCACAGATCCTGGCTCCTCAGCCATCTAGAATGCCTGGGTCTCAGGATAAATGCTTCCAAGAGCACACTGTCTGCCAGCCAGAGTATTTCTTTCCTGGGTACAGTGATAGACTCTATACGAATGAAAGCACGCCTTACACCAGAGCGCGCGCTCACCATTCAACGCCTAGCGACGCCTCTCAAATGCCTCTCAAAAGATTTCAGAGAATGTTGGGTCTCATGGCCTCAGCATCATCAGTACTCCAGCTAGGATTACTGCACATGCGTCCTCTTCAGCGCTGGCTAAAACCCCGTGTACCAGCTCACACGTGGCAATCTGACCACTTACTAATCAGAGCGAGCCACGGCTACATCAAAGCCCTGACTCCCTGGAAAGGGCAGGCCCATCTCTGGCCTATGGTCAAGCCCGGAGAAGCGCCTACATATAAACTGTCTAGAGATGAGAGCGGTTGCTCTTTCACTGAAAGCTTTTCTCCCATATCTAAAAGGCCACCACGTCCTGGTCCAAACGGACAACATGGCAGTGGTGTCCTACATAAATTGCCAGGGCCGTCTCAGGTCAAACAACCTGCACGCCATGGCCAAGAGTCTCATTCTATGGGCTTGGCACAACCTGCGCTCGCTGAGGGCAGCGCATGTGCCAGGCATTCCAAACCAGGGTGCGGATATGCTATCCGGAGACAATGTTCCCCCAGGGGAATGGTCTCTACACCCTCAGTCGGTTCAGCTGATATGGAGCATCTTCGGCGAGGCAGAGGTCGACCTCTTCGCCTCAGAATACAACGCTCGTTGCTGAACATTTTTCTCAAAGAGCACTTCAGTCAAGAGCTTGCCCACGACTGGCCGAGCCGTCCGCTATATGCATTCCCTCCGGTCACGATGCTACCACAGGTCATCGGACAGATCAGGGAAAGCAAGTGTGCAGTGCTACTAATAGCCCCTCTCTGGAAGACTCAGTTATGGTTCTCAGAGTTGACACATCTGCTGGAAACAGCCCCATGGCCAATACCGCTGAGGAGAGATCTGGGCTCTTCATGTATGGCCCCTCAAAGGGTACCCGGGTGTCTCCCGGATAGGGTCCTAAAAACCATCACTGAAGCAAGAGTGCCCTCAACTAGGCGTCTCTAGGCGCTCACAAATGGGTGGTGTTCTCTGGCCTACTTGGGCGAAGTACCAAGTGTACTCGCCTTTTTGCAAGAGCTCTTGGACACGGGTCACACCCCCTCCACGTTCAAAGTATATGTGACCAAAGTATAGATGACCATAACAGCATCTCACACTCTTGTGGCCGGACAATCACTAGGAAGAAACAACCTCATCGTGTGCTTCCTTAAAGGGGCAAGGAGGCTAAACCCTCTGTGACCCCCCTCTGTGCCGATCTCCACGGTCCTGGAAGCATTGAAGGGTGACCCGTTTGAGCCGCTTTGGTCTGTGGACCTGAAGCATCTCTCGCTCAAAACTGCTCTTTTACTGGCGCTCACTTCAGTCAAGAGATTGGGCGATTTACACACACTGGAGCGTTCTGCCTCATTCAGACAATCGAAACAGCTTTTTGTATGCTTTGGCGGCCGCACCAAGGGGCTCGCCGTCTCAAAGCAGAGATTATCACGCTGGATAGTTGATGCTATCTCGCTGACTTACGAGTCTAAGGGCCTTCATTGCCCCTTAAGCGTCAGAGCTCATTCCACGAGAGGTATGGCCTCATCTTGGGCTTGGTCAAGTGGAATACCCATTGAAGATATCTGTGCGGCAGCTGGCTGGGCCTCGCCGTCCACATTTATAGGTTTTATAACCTGGAAGTTTCCGCTTTGCAAGAGAGGGTTCTTTCAATACAAAATGTGTAAGCACAAACCCCCTGAACATTGGGCCCGATATATACCCGTTCCTGGTTAAATTTGAACTACGGTTCTCATATATATATATATATATATATACATTATATATACATATAAGAGTTTCGCCCTCATTAGGCCCATTCCTTGTTTTTCCCTATATGAAGCCCTTCACGGACTGGCTTTATTGGGTTCATCCTTTACTCTTTTATAGCCTCAGGCATCTTGCCTCGGGCTACTGTATGGAGCGAAGTTAAGCACGCACGGCGTTTTGAAGGGGGTTCCCATAGCGTAAGCTAGCCTTACGCAATTCGAGAGACCTCTCGAAAGGGAACGTCCCAGTTACTAAAGTAACCTCGCAGTACTTATCCCCTTAATAGGGGAAAAAATGAAATATCCTTCTTTGTTTGCATGGGCGTTTTCGAGATAAAGTTCGCATCATGTTCATTTTCAATGAAATGTCGATTCTAATCCGTATTCCAACACTAAAAATCCATCTCACCCCCGAAGTTTAGGCTCTTCCGGATCAAATGAGACATTCCACTTCTCTCTCCTTCAATCACAGGCTTTGTTTTAGACCAAAACAGTAAGGGAGCGCCTGACAGGCTCAGCGCCCTGTCAATCTCGCACCTGGGTTTTCGACTGGATAAAAGCCAGGATAAAGGCAGCCAAAGTCCAGTCAGCAAAGTTTTGATTGATATTAGCCAACTAAAATCGATTGCAGTGATAAACAGTTTATGCAAGCATATTTGTCAAATTCAAGTGCGCAAAGTTTTCATTCACATGTGCGCTTTCGCCACTCGCACGCGGTGCGCACACAAACAGTGCGACAACACACACATAAGTACATTGTTTTGACACATGGAGCTCGCATAAACGCACGGATTTACTCCAAAGCATATATCTGAGCATCTCTATCATGACTACATCGTCGACTACAGAAGAGATTTGGTGCTGTATTGGAGGAGGTGAAGAGGTGCAGAGACGAAGAGCAGGATAAAGTAATAGGATATTCATTATAATTATCAGTTTATTGTAATTTATTTGAGTAAAAACCACTTTTGTAATTACAAATGTTCTAAAACATTTTTTTTTATTTATATATATTTTATACATTAGTTGGAAAACGATCACTTCTGGAATGTCTATACATGTAGTGAGAAATCACTGTTTTTGCTATTAGAATTGTTCAAAATAAAGAGAATTTTGTTCAAATCATCGCTGTCGGGCGGAAACCTCGTATGTCCAAATTTGGTCAATTTCATATTTTTTCACAAATCGATGCTATTGGTCAGTCCCCACGTGGTTCTGTTATTTTTACAAATTATTAACCAATCTAAAGTGTTGAAAATAGCTTGAGAGCAAATCTCTTAACTCCATTGGACACTTCAACTGTCTGAGAATCCTCGTAACTCCACCTCTTCTTCACTCCGCGGCATTTTGTCTCCTCAGGATTGAAAGTCGCAACGATTAAGAAATCCTCGTCGAGCAACACGTAAAGCAAGCCTTAAGTCTGATTTTATCTATGTTAAACTATGATATCAGTTATTGATGTATTTTAAATGTCTACTTATTACTAGGCTTATTATTACTAGGCTTATTATACGTGTGCATTGAAGTTTTAAAATGTATCTAATATAATACTTGAATTGAATTAAATGTTTTGGATATCAGCATTAAATTATTGTTTTCATTATTATTTTACTGACTCGAAGTTGGCACTGTGCATGTAAAATACCCCAAGTAGCAGGTTTTATTTATGGGAGAAAAAAAGGTCTGTCTACTGGCGCCAAGTCTTTGGATAACTCTGTCTGTTTTTTAGACAATAACGAGTGAAAATAGTTAGGTTAGATACATTTAAGTAGGCTTGTTTTGTTAAAAATCGATAGCTGTAATGCTTCGGTGCAGAAGGAAGCCCGTGAGCCACGAAGGTAAGTTTGCGTGCAGATTAAGCTAATTTCCGCCTATTAGACAGCCTAGTCACCTCATTGTTTTTTTTTGTTCTGCTTCACTTATAGCTCTTAAACCTTTAAAATGGAGTTTAGGAAGATGTATGTAACCACAGTCGTTAGCTTAGGTTAACTATTGAAGTCTTTTCTCGTCAAAAGGCTCAACGCCACCGCCGACTTTGTTTGCGTGCAGATTAATTTCCGCCTATTTTAGATAGCCTAGTATTTTGGTATTGCATCACTCATATCTCTTAAACGTTTAAAATGGAGTTTAGGAAGATGTATGCAACCACAATCATTAGATTTGAATAGCTCTTAAAGCCTTATCTCTTGTCAAAAGGCTCAACGCGACCGCAGACTTTGATGAACACTGCTGGCAGCAGCAACGTCTGTGTCCGTACCATTCTAATCAATGACAGCGTAACCTCGTATCTCCCCGCTCCCAAGTCATAAATCTCGTATCTCTGATTAAACATGATTTTGGGGAAATGTTGTGTTAATGTTGGTATACAACAGTATATGATAGCAATATAAGGTATAATACCAACTTTAACGATACAATGTTTAATAACAAAAAATATGCAGTTTTTTTAATTTCCTGAAAAATAATGGTTTTGGAGCTACAAGGATTCCGCCCGACAGCGACGAAATGTTCAAATGTTGTGCTGAAATCATTTTTTCTTGTGTGGTTTGATGGGCAGAACAGTTCTGAATTGATATACATGTATGTAGCAGGCCTATGTAGTGTTTACTCCCAATGTCAAGTGGTTGGGTGCCAGGTGTCCATTTGGAGTCTCCAAATTGCCTTTTGGAAAGGACACCTATACTTTTCTTTAGGGATGTCCCGATCCGATCACGTGATCGGAAATCGGGCCCGATCGCGTGTTTTCAGACTCGATCGGAATCGGACATTACCTCCCGATCAGGACTCGGATATATATGTATTTATATTCTCATTATTTTTGAACCCCTCTATTATGCGGTGACACAGAGTTACGGCGGTTTCACACTGCACGCGTTATTAGAGTGTAAGCAGCGCAGGAGCAGTGCATATGGTGAGCAGGAGCAGGACACGCGCGTTTTGCTTTCACACTGGCAGCGTTTGTGTGTACAGACAGAGTCTATAATGGATAAGTTGGCATTGCTTTTTTTCGTTTTCAAATACATTTAAGAGAAAAGACTTGTCAAGAAGCTTATTTTATTAATAATTTCATTTATATAACTTTTGGTTCATCTTTGTTTTTATTGTTATGGCAACAAGTTTGTTTTTCGACATTTGTTTTCTTTTTAAATTGATGTTGGTCATTTGATTGACTGTTTAAAACACAATAGATATCATCAATGCACTTTTTGGATAAAACTGCGGTGTATTTTGGCCATGATCAATGTATTGTCACTTTAATTCAGCAAAAGCGGCGCAGCAAAAATAGACTCGGCGCCGAAACGATCACGGCACTCCTGCTCTGCTCTGCTACGCACTGCCGCGCCACCTCTGCGTGCGGTGTGAATGCTCTAAAGCCTGGTTTAATCTGTTAACATGGGCGGCGAAAAAAATACGCGCTGCACGCTCTGTTTTAACAGTGCAGTGTGAAACCGGCGTAAGAGTTAGGAGTGCAGTTCCTAAAAACACATTACTGGCTTTGCAAACACTGTGGCACTTTATTTTTTATTTGTTTACATGCCTACCGGATATTTTAAGTTGAGGTGCTATTTGTTTATATATTAGACTTTTTTTTATATTTACTGTTGCACTAAAGTCCAAAAGTGAAGAATTTATGTTATTTATTACTTGATTGTTCAAGCTACCTCACAGAAGTGCTCTGTTTGTTAACAGAGTTGTTGAATGTTAAAATAAGGTGAATTAAATAAAAAATAAGGAACATCCTGGATCTGTTTTTTTCGCTCTTCTTTATTCTTTTTTTTTTTGCATTATAGAAGTATCGGATCGGGACTCGGTATCGGCAGATACTTAAAATCAAATGACTCGGACTCGGACTCGAGGGCAAAAAAACCTGATCGGGACATCCCTACTTTTCTTGAATAAAAGCTTCCAGAAACTACATTTTTGGGAGTATCATACTCAAATTTGAATCAAAACATGGTCAGACATCCAATTTTATATTTATGGTGTTTTCAGGCCTTTAACATAAAAGTCTGATAAATTTTTCCCTAAGTTAAGTTCATTCAAAGAAATCGTGAGTCACTTTCATGTAAATTTTATCTTGTTTTACTCTGTTCCTATGCTACTTTGAGTTATAATGACTCTTGGGTAACAAATTTCAAGTGTCTAGTTTAAAAAAAGATCAGAGTTATGAATGTGGACCATAGGGTTTAAGAGCTACAGACATTTGTATTTGGCTATGTCATTTTCAGAAAATTCTCAAAAATAGGGGTGCTGGTTAAGAGGTTAAACCTAAGGTCCTTGGCAAAGAATGGGTGCTTATTGCCATAAGCCACGCCCATTCTGGCGGGCTCTGATGCGCCAGGGCGTGAAGCGACCTGATTGGTTCGCCATAGGTTCGTGCAGTTGCCGCAGCACAGCCAATTACCACGCTCGCCGCTCATCTGTGTATGCTATACAGCTGCACTGCGTTTTAAATATTTGGCTTCAATATTCTCGAGAAAATGAGTTTTCCCATAGCGTAAGCTAGTCTTACGCAATACTCATTCTCTCATCTCAGGGAACCGAGGTTAAGTTAGTAAATCAGACGTTATTACGTGAGGAAATTTTTTGTCCAATAATTAGAATCTCTGCTTTTTTCAGAATTAAGTTGTAGGAAATTGCTAGTCATCCAGGTTTTTATATCAGCTATGCATTCGTTAATTTTGTGAATTGGTAAGTTTCGTCAGGGTGTGAAGAAATATAGAGCTGTGTATCATCAGCATAACAGTGAAAGCTAATGCCATGCTTCCTAATGATATCTCCCAAGGGTAGCATGTACAGAGTGAACAGCAACGGTCCTAGTACTGAGCCTTGCGGTACACCATACTGAACTTTTTATCGATAAGACATCTCTTCATTTACTGCTACAAACTGATAACAGTCAGATAAATATGATTTAAACCATGCTAATGCAATTCCACTAATGCCAACATAATTTTCAAGTCTATTTGTCACTATCGACCACAATATTCTTTTAAATAGACTCGAAAATGATCTAAAGATCGAGTAACACTAATAGAGAGATACAACCACGATCGGATGATAAGAGCAAATCATTTGTGACTCTAATGAGAGCTGTCTTAGTACTATGGTACAGTCTAAATCCTGATTGAAAATCCTTGCAGATATCATTTCTTTCTAAAAAGGAACATAGTAGTGAAGATACTGCCTTTTCTATTATCTTTGACAGAAAAGGTAGATTCGAGATCGGCCTGTAATTGACTCATTCTGTAGGATCAATTTGCGTTTTTTTAACAAGGGGTTTAATCATAGCCAGCTTAAAAGTTTTTGGTACGTATCCTAATGACAAAGATGAATTAATGATATTAAGAAGAGGATCTATGACCTCTGGAAGCATCTTTTTCAGTAGCTTAGTCAGTATAGGATCTAGCATACATGCTGTCGATTTAGATGGTTTAACTAGTTTAGAAAATTCTTCCTCTCCTATAGCAATGAATGAATCGAATTTTTCCTGAGGGAGACTACAATGCACTGCCTGATGCGATACTGTAGTGGACGGTTGCATATTTATAATTTTCTCCCTGATATTGTCAATCTTTTAAGTGAAGAAGTTCATAAAGTCATTACTGCTGTGCTGCTTGGAAACTTCTGGGCTTGAAGCTTTATTTTCCACTGTTTCAAAAAAATACCTATGGTTTTAATGCCTTTTAATGCCTCTCTGTACGCAATCGTGCTCTCTTTCCATGAAATGCGAAACACCTCTAGTTTTGTTTTCTTCCAGTTTCGCTCCCTTTTTCTGGCTGCTCTCTTAAAGGGGTACTTCACCTCTGGGAAGATGAATGTGTATTTAAAATAGGTCATTTAAGTAGAAGAAATGTGAAGATTTTTTTTAATTTGGAGCTTTCTAGACTGAGAAAAGCCAGAAAATGTATTTTTGGCTTATGTGGATGAAAGACAACAACTCCCAGAATGCACTTGCTTCGCTGCCTTAGGAGGACACGCCTACCGGTTAGAGTGCGCAGTTGAAAACAACAAAGCTAGCCTACGTGATGTTTGCCAGGGATTTACAGATCGCCCAAAATGTCCGGGATTCGGCTTTTGCGTTCTACAGTCGCCATTCATTATGTTTACTGTGGCGAGCAGGACGAGGCTGATGGCCGCGGGAGAACGGCGCGAGGCCGGTGGCGTCATTACTGAGACGCACCGGTCTCGCATCTCTCACGGAGGAGCGGGAATTTTCTTAGCAATGGTAAAACGCACATCAACCGATCACTTGTTTGGCGTTCATGTAAACACTACATTCAGATTCAGCAATCGGAATGAATTCAGTTAGATTGAAACAAAAGGTGTGCATGTAAACAATGAATGGCGACCGCAGAACGCAAAAGCCGAATCCCGGACATTTTGAACAATCTCGCCCGCCGGACAAGTCCGGGAAAAGGAGGATGATACTTACTCAGCTTTCTCCTATAGTATTCAGTTTTCTCCACAGAACAAGAGCCTGCTAGCTTAGCTTCCAAAGAAAGACGGCTGACACTGTGTACATTCTGTGAGTGAGATCCCACCCTCTATGGGCGGGCTGAAAACATGCGGAACAACGCCATCTACTGGCTGTAGTCTTTAGCCTCTGGCCAGAAAATCCTCCGATGACGCAAAATGACGATTTTTGCGTCATCGGAGGATTTTTTACAGACAAAAAATACATAAATCTCTCCTCTCAGGGGGATATGAGGGTGGAAAGCATGGTAATTCGAAAATACTACAGGTTTTCTACTTATACAAAGCTTAATGCTAAATCCTGAAGTATCCCTTTAAGGGCCTGAGTGTGCTCATTGTACCACGCCATTGGACTATTTTCTATAATCTTCTTTAAGCGCAAAGGAGCAACTGTGTCTAAAGTGCCGGAAAAGAGAGAGTTAAAAGTTTCTGTCGCAATATCGAGTTCTTCTAAGCTATCTGGGATGCTGAGATGATGAAACTGGTCAGGAAGATTATTAATAAAGCAATCTTTAGTGGCAGAAGTGATAGGTCTAACATATTTGTAACACGGAGTCGGCTTTGCAGCCTTGGCTAAATGAGGTTTACACAAGACTAGATAATGATCTGAGATGTCATCGCTCTGTGGCAGAATTTCAACGGCATCAACATTGATTCCATGTGATAATATTAGATCTAGAGCAGTGGTTCTCAATTCCCTTGCTCTGCACATTTTGTATGTCTCTCTTATCTGACACACACAGTTCAGTTCATGGAGTCTCTCCTAATGATTTGATGATCTGGTTCAGGTGTGTTAAATAAGGGAGACGTATAAAATGTGCAGAGCAGCTGGTCCCGAGGACTGGAATTGAGAACCACTGATCTAGAGTATAATTACGACAATGAGTAGGTCCTGACACATGTAGTCTAACTCCAACAGAGTTAAAAATGTCTTTAAATGCCAATCCCAATGCATCTTTTTCGTTATCTACATGTATATTAAAATCCCCTACAATTATGACTTTATCTGCAACTCTGAAACTCAGCAAATTATTTGATAAAGTCTGTATGGTGCCCTGGTGGCTTGTATACAGTAGCCAGCACAAATCTCAAACGTGATTTTTCATTTACACTATATATTGTTATATTAAGCACCAACACTTCAAAAGAATTATATTTGAAACTAGACTTCTTAGTAATTCTGAAAATATTACTATGAATTACAGCAACATTCTTTGCCTTTGCCTTTCAGATGAGGTTCATGTTTATAACCGTAATCTTGGGGGTGGACTCATTTAAAGTCATGTAACCGTTTGGTTTTAGCCAGGTTTCTGTCAAACACAGCACATCTAGGTTGTAGTCTGTAATCATATCATTAACAATAAGTGCTTTTGAAGTAAGGGATTGAATATTCAGCAACCCAAGCTTTATCATTTGCTCATTTGTATTATATCTGTTTTTTTGTTGAACATCAATTAAATTTTTACCTTTAGATGGGTTTGGAAGTTTTTTGTATTTCCTAATTCGGGGAATAGACACAGTATCTATATGATGATATCTAGGTGAAAGAGGATCTATGTGATGGGATTTATCTGACCTCAGTGACGTGAGACAGCTAGCAGACGGTCGGTTTAGCCAGTCTGTCTGCTTCCTGACCTGAGCCCCAATTCATGTTTGAGCTCTAAGACTACCGTAAAACTTCAAATAATAGCCGAGTCCCAAATAGACGCCTGTCTCTTTTAAACGCCTGGTGTGACGACAGGTTTGGGTAAATAAAGGCCGGTCTCAAATAGAGGCCTGGTCTGTTTTTTAGTATCGGGTTGTAAATGATCTTCTAAAACCCGTCAGATCGTCTGTTCTATGTTTTGATTAGATTTCACGTGACAGACGCAAGTTCCGTTCATGAACGACTCATCACTATTCGTGCGCGCGCGCGCACGTGTGTGTGAGGGAGAAAGAGGATAAATATATTTCTAATATATTTAACTTCGGGATGTTATCCTTAGGTATGTGGCCTGACAGTAGCTTCTGATGGAAGCGAGGATCACCTTATCCATTGTTTCAAAGAGGGAGAGCCGTGCGCATCTGGGCGGGAGCTGTTAGTGCAAGCAAGGCAGGCAGAGTTAGTGAGCTGGAGAGGGAGAAGTGGAGGAGAGCGACGTGGAGGAGGAATTCGCCAATGAACTTGTATTTGAGGATCGTGGGGATGATGATAGTGATGAATAGAGTAATTTTCTATCACATGATTGCAGTTGTTTTACAGGGTAGCCTGCATTCTTTCTTGTTGATGTGTTTCGGGCAACAAGTTCATATGCTCGATGGATTTTAGCGGTAACGTGTGTTCTGCCCATATTGTTGTCACATCGTTTTTTTTATTTTATTTTTATGCTGCCAATAGCCAAAGACATTTCTTACATTAAATGATTTTTACACACATTCGAATTAATTATAAATAAAACATAATATAATGTGGTAACCTCCTACTGTCATGCTTGAACATCTCAACACTAAATTAAAGGCCTGTCTCTTATAGACGCCTGTCTCAAATACAAGCCGGTGCAGTTCGGCGATTTGGGTAAATAGAAGCCCAGGCTATTATTTGTTTTACGGTATGTGCCATATTACTAGAGAGAAGAGCAGCACCATCCCAGGAGGGATGAATACCATCTCTTTTCAACAGGTCAGGTCTGCCCCAAAAACTTTTCCAATTGTCTATGAATTCTGTATTATTTTGCGGACACCACTTAGACAGCCAGCCATTGAGTGAGGACAGTCTACTAAGTATCTCATCACTCCGGTGAACAGGAAGGGGGCCAGAGCAAATTACAGTGCCTGACATCGTACTTAAGAGTTCACACACCTCTTTAACATTAATTTTAGTGATCTCCGACTGGCGGAGTCGAACATCATTAGTGCCGACGTGAATAATAATCTTAGAGAATTTACGATTAGCATTAGCCAGCACTTTTAAATTTGCTTTGATGTCAGGTGCTCATGTGATTCAAACATGTGATTATGGTGGCTGGTGTCTCTATTTTCACGTTCCGTGTAATCGAATTGGCAATAACTACAGGACACATTCAACAGGATTCACAGTGGGTGTTTCACTGAGTGGGGAGAATCTATTTGTTATGGTAATCGGAACGGAAGAGCGGTGTTTTGTCCCACGACTACAGCGTCTCACCATCACCCAATTGTCCTGCTGCATGGGCTCTACAGCTGGAACCGAACAATGTACAGAGTTCACTAAGCTAGTCGCATCCAAAGCAGTATCTAAGGCCCTTGCACTCTTACAATTAACCTTGATTAAAGTTTGGATGCGTGTCTCTAGTTCTGAAATCTTCTCTGTCAGCCTGACTATCTCCCTGCATTTATCACATGTAAATCCTGTGCTCACAGAGAAGGCTATATTATACATGTTACATGAAGTGCAAGTGACAATAAGAGGAGAAGATGACATGACTCACCGTGTTTGTTGACTGATCCTACTCACCTAAGTTGTTTGATGAACTCGTAAAATGCGCGAGAAAAAATTAAATAAATAAATAAAGAGCACACGGATGTAGTGCACAGTAACAGGCTAGCGAATTACTAGCGTGTTGTGCTAGCAATAACGATTTAGATTGAAGCTAGCGATGTCAGGTTAATGTGTGATGTTGAGTAATCTATATTTAGCAGTATAAACAACAAGGAATGATAGTAAATAATGATTCAAAACAGAAAGATATACGAAGCTTACAGACGCAAACCAACACACAAGCAGCAAGGCAGACAGGAGAAAAAGAGTACGTCCAAAGGACAGGGGTTTTTGGCCCGCCAAATACATTGGTCAAAAGCGGGCCAACTAGGGCTTGAGGAGTGGTCATGAAGAAAGGCAGAGTTGATCTGAGTCAGGAGAGGGTCAACACCACTGCTAAAATACTACTAAAGGCTACTTATGTTAATTGTGATAAATACCTGTTAATGGAAGCGTGAAGAACTTAGACAAATCATATCATGATTATAATCGTGTATTTATTTGGTTTCATGTTTCATCTGTCTCTTCCCTGTGCATTTGTTAATACCTGACAAATGCATCTGCATATGTCATAAATGGCATATACACCAGTTAACTCGTACAACTCCTGTTTTATGTCCGTGAGCTCCCTCTTTTGTTGCTATGGCTGAAAGGATAACAGATTCACGAATTCACACTTACAAATAATTAGACAGAGTATAAGAGTATGCGTATTTGGTGTGCTGTCTGGGGGAGGGCAACGACCTTGAAATGTGGCCTGAACCCAGCGCCAAGAGTGAGGAGTTGGGGTGACGGACGGATTCAGAAAAAACGGTCAAGGAATGAAGGTGAGTTGGCTATAGGCCTCCAATCGTACTGACTGGGTAGAACTTTTGAACATGCCCCTACCGAACTTTGTTAATAAAACATCATACAGTGAAACGGGAGAGATCTCCTCAGATTGCATACTTATATAGAAAATGAAAAGAAATAGCTCACTCTTTCTAAAGAAATGTGACGTATACATGATATTTTATCAATTAAAAAGCCTTGATGAAGTTGTTTTGTGCATTCCTGTGATCACAAATAAACGGAAGCAGGCACAAATAAATAGGTCCTATGTGTTCTATTTTTATGCGGACTGGTAAATACTAGTTTGTTTCAGCATCATTGATGTGCACTCCTGAAACAAATTAATAAATTACTGTCACTGTAACATTTTTGATTATAAAACATAAGTCAAATATAAATTCTGTAATCTTAAAGGTAGGATCTTAAAGGTCTGTAATCTTAAAGGTACTGATGAGACAAAAGTTTAACTTTTTGAAGGTGCGTGTCCCGTTACATATGGCATAAAACTAAAACAGCATTTCATAAAAAGAACATCATACCAACAGTCACATGGTGGTGGTAGTGTGATTGCCTAGGCCTGCTTTGCAGCTTCAGGACCTGGATGACTTGCCATAATTGATGGATCCATGAATTCTGCGCTGTACTAGAAAATTCTGTAGGAGAATGTCCCGCCATCAGTTCGTCACCTCAAGCTCAAGCGCACTTGGGTTATGCAGCAGGACAATGATCCAAAACACTCAAGCAAGTCCACCTCTGAATGGCAAAAAAAAAAAACTAATTAAGGTTTTGGAGTGGCCTAGTCAAAGTTCGATTGAGATGCTGTGGCATGACCTTAAACAGGCCGTTTATACTCGAAAACCCTTCAATGTGGCTGAAATAAAACAATTCTGCAAAGAAGAGTGGGTGTGAAAGACTCAGTGCCAGCTATTGCAAACACTTGATTACAGTTCTCCATGGGCGCTTCAGCACACTGCTGACCTTTCCTCTCCTCACAAAAGAGCTTGCGCGTGGCACGTATTTTTAAAGATGTCTCGCCCGTGCACTTCTGTGTGCGGTCGACTCCTTTTGTCATCTGATGGGCACAAGCGCTGCCTGCCATGTTTGGGCTTAGATCATGCTCAGGCAGCGTTTGTGAATGAATCATGTTCTCATTGCGGGAACATGACAATCGTGGTGCTGCAGCCAAGACTCAATGACCTCCGCGGAGTTAGAATCCCCTCTGCCACACCCCGATCTTTCCCCTCAGCGAGAGAAAATACTTTGGCTGGTTATATACCTAAATACCTGAGGGTTAAGGTGTGGAACAAAGCCCCAACGATGCTTCCTCGGGCCACACCCCCCTCTTGAGCGCCGCAACCCGCAGGCGTCCTCCAGAGTGAGATCGTGGGTCCGTCTTCGGACACTCTCCGCATCTCATTCGGCGCTCCAGATGATGAGACGATGTGAATCGGATGTCCTTCCGGAGATGAAGACTCGGCTGTGCTGCCGCCTTCGGGTGTGCCAGCATTGCCCGAGTCTGATCCGGAATTGACAGCCATGCTCTCCCGGGCAGCTGCGAGCATCGGGCTGGAATGGAACCCTCCACCCTGGATGATCCGTCAGCGCCTGCCAATACCTTTCTTTCTTCGCATGAGGAGGTCACGAGGTCCTGGAAGTCACCATTGTCTTCCTGTGATTGCTCAGTGGCCTCCTCCGCCTTCTCTTCCCTCAATGGGGCCGTGGCCAAAGGGTACACTGGGGTCCCCCCAGTGGAACGCTCTGTTGCGATGCAGCTGTGTCATCAGAGCACTTCTACCTGGTGTGGTGATCCAAAGCACCCCTCCAAAGCCTGTAGATTTTCGTCTACCCTGGTGGCGAAATCCTATAGAGCTGCGGGGCAGGCCACCGCCTCGCTGCATGCCATGGCCATCCTGCATCCAGATCCGGGGCTCATGGAAGAGCTGCATGCCGCCACCGACCTCGCTCTCCAGACGACGAAGTCCATTCTCCATTCTCTCCATTCTTCCTCGACACAGACCATTTGTATGGTTTGCTTTCAAGGCGCAGGCATACCAGTATACGGTTCTCCCATTCGGGTTAGCCCTGTCCCCTCGTGTCTTCACTAAAGTCATCGAGGCAGCCCTTGTGCCACTCCGCCAACACAGGGTTCACATCTTGAACTATCTCGACGACTGGCTGATTCTAGCTCACTCTCGAGATCAGGTTTGGGAACACAGGGATCTGGTGCTCCGGCACCTCGCCCGTTTGGGCCTTCGGGTCAACTGGGAAAAGAGCAAACTCTCCCCCGTGCAGAGGATCTCCTTTCTCGGTATGGAAATCGACTCGGTCGCCATGTACGTGCAGCTTATGAGCGAGCGCGCGCGCAGTCACTGCTGAATTGTCTGAGTCAAATCGAGAGCAAGAATGCGGTTCCAGTGAAGTTATTTCAGAGGTTCCTGGGGCATATGGCATCCACAGCGGCAGCTTCATATGAGACCGCTTCAGCACTGGCTTCACGATCGAGTCCCGAGATGGGCATGGCAACAGGGCACACTCCGAGTACCAGTTACTCGGGACTGCCGTCAGACCTTCACCCCGTGGTCGAACCTCTCCTTTCTACGTTTCGGAGTGCCCTTAGAACGAGTTTCCAGGCATGTTATTGTCTCAACAGGTGCCTCCAAAAGGGCTGGGGTGCCATGTGCAATGGACATGCTGCCGCGGGCTCCTGGACAGGACCCCAGCGCCTTTGGCATGTCAATTGCCTCGAGTTGCTGGCAGTACGCTTGGCTCTGCACCGCTTCCGGGCGTTGCTCAAGGACTAAAATGTACTAATCCATTCAGACAACACGGCGACAGTAGTGTACATCAACTGACAAGGTGGTCTACATTCCCGCCGTATGTCGCAACTCGCCTGCCATCTCCTCCTATGGAGTCAGAAGCATCTGAGGTCGCTTCGAGCCATTCACATCCCGGGAGAGCTGAACCGTGCAGCCGATGAGCTCTCACGGTTTCAGCCACTTCCTGGGGAATGGAGACTCCATCCCCAGACTGTTCAGCTGATTTGGGAACAGTTCGGTGACGCACAGGTAGATCTGTTTTCCTCCCTAAACTCTACCCATTGCCACTTGTTTTATTCCCTTACCGAGGGGACCCTCGGCACGGATGCACTAGCGCACAGCTGGCCGCGGGGCCTCCGCAAGTATGCGTTTCCCCAAGTGAGCCTTCAGGGAGGATCAGGGAGGACGAGGAGCAGGTTCTTTTGGTTGCGCCTCATTGGGCCAACCGGACTTGGTTCTCCAAACTGGTGCTCCAAACAGCCCCTCCCTGGCCAATTCCTCTGAGGAAGGACCTCCTTTCTCAGAGACGGGGCACCCTCTGGCACCCACGTCCCAATCTATGGAACCTGCATGTGTGGGTCCTGGATGGGACGCGGCAGGTTTGAGTACCCTACCACCTCAGGTGGTGGCTACCATCACTTCCGCTAGGGCCCTGTCTACGAGACACGCCTATGCGTTGAAGTGGAACCTCTTCGTCATCTGGTGTTCTTCTCGCCAAGAAAACCCCAGAAAATGCCTGATCAGGTCCGTGCTCTCCTTCCTCCAAGAAGGGTTGGAACAAAGGCTGTCTCCTTCCACCCTGAAGGTTTATGTGGCTGCCATCTCTGCGCACCACGACCTTGTGGAGTCGAAAACGGTAGGACAGCATGACCTGGTCGTCAGGATCCTGAGGGGGGCGAGGAGAATAAATCCTCCTCGCTCTCCTCTTATACCCTCTTGGGACCTCGCAGTGGTCTTATCAGCCCTGCAGAGAGCTCCATTTGAGCCATTGCGATCAGTGGAGCTTAAGTTCCTGTCAATGAAGACTGTGCTCCTGGTCGCTTTGGCCTCCATCAAGAGGGTAGGGGACCTGCAGGCATTTTTGGTTGACGAAGCATGCCTGGAATTCGGGCCGGCTAACTCTCACGTGATCCTGAGACCCTGGCCTGAATACGTGCCCACTCCTTTCAGGGACCAGGTGGTGAACCTGCAAGCGCTGCCCTCGGAGGAGGCAGACCCAGCCTTGGCACTGCTCTGTCTAGTACGCGCCCTCTGTGCTTACACAGACAGAACGCAGTGTTTCAGGACCTCAGACCAGCTCTTTGTCTGTTATGTTGGGAAGCTGAAGGGAAAGGCTCTCTCCAAGCAAAGGTAGTCTCACTGGATAGTGGATGCCATTATCTTGGCTTACCAGATGCAAGGTTGAACATGCCCCCTAGGAGTGAAGGCACACTCAACCAGGAGTGTAGCTTCCTCCTGGGCTCTGGCGCATGGCGCCTCGCTAACAGACATCTGTAGAGCTGCAGGCTGGGCGACACCCAACATTTTCACAAGATTCTATAATCTCCGCATAGAGCCAGTGTCCTCTCATGTACTCGCTTCCACTAGCCAGTAAGTAGGACCTGCTCGGTGTCATCGCTCGCTGCGCCATTCCACTCCGTGGACTGGATACATGCGCTATTTCACTCAGATGAGTTCTCCTTAGACCCGGAGTTCCTCCGGCACTGTTGATGACGTCACCAGAGAGCATGCCCGGTTGGTCAGCCCTCGTGATTGGCTAGGTGCTCCATGTGCATGGTTCCCCCGTTGGGCAACCCCCATATGTGTATTTCCACGGTAAGACTCCACCTCGGCAAGACCCCTCTTGCCATCTCGAGGTTGAAACATTCCACCCTGTGGGCTGGACACCTCTGAGTTCCCATATGCATCCCGCACTCGGGTCATATGTGTATTCTAAGTCCGCTGTGTTACATATTCCACCTGGGATATGCCACCCAGTGTACCTTGGTATTCTTGCGTTAAGCCTAGCCCTTCGTCCGTGCTAGTCTCACGACAGGGAGCTCAGTCTTGCGCAGGGCACTGGAAGACAGTCACTGTGGCGTGATTGAATTGGGACCCCCATTTCGTCATTCACTGACGTAACTCGTAGTGACTGAACGAAAGGGGACGTCTTGGTTACGTATGCAACTCAGCCACAACTGTACCACTGGAACGACCTGGAGTTCAGTCTTGGCTCCTCAGCGGAAAACATGATGCGAGATTGCCAGTGTCCTCCTTTTATACCCACGCGGTGGGGCGGAGTTGCGCTATGCAAATTCCGCAGACCCATGGCATTTCCATTGCCATTGGCTCGTTTTGTAGAACTCGAAGGTGATAGGCTTCTAAGTGAAACCCCCATTTTGTCATTCACTGATGTAACGTCTCCGTTCCCTCCTCAGGGAACAAGGGGTTACATACGTAACCAAGACGTTTCCTGTTGAAAAAGATGCAGTGTAATGGATTCCACAAAACCATTTACCATGGATTAACAACTTCATATTTCACAGTAGGTCTGTCTTGAAAAGTTTATAAGTTATCGTTCAAAATACCCCTATGCAGAAAAATATTGGGATTTTTTACATGTGGAACCCGGCTATTGCAGTCTATAACCTACTGAGACCCAGAAAAAAAAAGTTTGTTGTATTTAGTATTTTTTCCATGTCATTGCATTGTTTAGTGGTTCTCAAACCTGTCCTGGAGGACCACCAACACGGCACGTTTTCTTTGTCTCCCTAATCAAACACACCTGATTCAACTCATCAGCTCATTATCACATGGGTTAATGAGCTGATGAGTTGAATCAGGTGTGTTTGATTAGGGAGACAAAGAAAACGTTCAGTGTTGGTGGTCCTCCAGGACAGGTTTGAGAACCACTGGTTTAGAGCATGCAAATGGGAAAAAAAATCTTTGAAAAAATATGTTTTATTCATATGTTATACTATGTCCTCTGTAGTGAACACCAGAGGCCTGTTGCATGAAGCTAAACTCTGAGTTTCAGAGTAGGTGTAGAGTTGACAAATCCATATAAATCCAACCTGGTTTAAATCAGGTTCAGCGGGTTCACATAGCTTGGGATAAATGTTCTCTGTCTACTCAGGTTTAATCCAGAGTTTGCAATAAACTCTGAAGCACGTGCACCTGAAAGTGTGACACATGCGGCAAACAGCCAATCACACAGAACATGGAGAGCGTCAGTTTGATTCACTTCTCGCAAGAGAGCCGACATAATTCACTTCTCTGCTGAAGATTAAGAAATAATTATGAAAAAATGTTATGAAATTAAATGCATTTACAAGGCAGGAATAAACACTGCTGCAGTGAAAGTTTGAGAAGGCAGCTGAAAGAAAATATCAGACTATATCGATGCAAGTGAATCAAACAAATAGGCCTTATAATTTATAGTTTCACAAAGAGCTAAACCGAAAACACTAAGCTTAATCTGTTTAAAAGTTTAAACTGTATATTAAAGCTTGCATGTGTATATATATATATATTTAAAAGCAAAGTTTTATATTAATTGTAGATTAATAAAATAATTATATGAATATATTATATTATTTATTTTTAATTACAATTCATATAATATAAACATAATAAATAATTAGCAGCAAAAGATGGGCACTTTCACTCTAAACTGCTTTGGAGCGAGAGATACAGAGGGAGTGGCTTTATTGCATCAGATACCACTTTACTCACAGCTGATTGGTCCAGTTTTGACCCAGAATAACCCAGAATAAAACCTGCTGCAGAGCAGGTTTGCCATGTAGGTAAGTTAACATGGTGATGCAACCAACAATCCAACTTCATGAGCCTGAAAATGTTTGCTCAAGCTAATCTCAAACTTACTTGGGTAGCTACTGAAACTGGCTTCATGCAACAAGCCACAGGACTCCTATGAAATGACATCTATAGGCAAAAACAATGGGATTTTTTTTCATTCACCAATTAATTTTTAGGTTTCAGGATTTCTTTAACCAAACTTTGTATAAAGATGATTCTCAGCTATGTTATGAAAGAATGGTAACAGAATGAATTGATATACCATTTTACTTAATGCAATATGTAGGTAAAATGGCCACAAATGGGTAGTCCCATTCAATACAATGTATCTATACACGGTACATCATTTGCATTTTAATGTGTTCTTGGGGCAACATATGATGTTTTATTAACAAAGTTCGGGAGGAGCACGTTCATATAATTAACCTAATTAACACAGGAAGAGCACATTCAGTTAATCAATTCAATTAACGAGATAAGAGGTATAGCAGACTTACCTCGGTTCTATGAGAATTTTCCAGCATCCCTCCATCACCCACCCACCCACCCCCCATCTCCTCGGACAGCATGCCAAATACGCATTACCTTTACTCTATTTAATTATATGTAAGTGTGAACTCTTGAAGTAATGGAAAAAGAAGTGTAATAGTGTAAGTAATAATTGGCAACATTTTCATAATAATATCTAATATTTCATAGGAATATTGATATATAATTTCTTACCCTATATTCACTTGTTGTGTATCCCAAAATGCCTGACAAACATGCTTTAAGTCTTGGAGTCCTCTAAAGAGGTTATGTTTGAAATCAATGCCCTGTTTTTAAATTTGATCACCAAATTAATGTCAGTCATTTTTAAAGACCAAGGAGAAGTTGTTGTCATAGTGAAACGTCCAAACGTGGTATCGCTGAAAAGACCTGAATGTGCTCTTTACAGGAATGGTGTCAGAGAAATTCACTAAAATATAATGTCCACTACATTGGACAAAAGTCCATTCCTGGGTCCCAGGAGGATAAAACACTGAGAGGAAATAGGAAGCTTATGTAAAGAATGTACCATGAAAAAAAGATTAGGCCTATTTCTGAGGCAGTACAAACCCAACAAGAGAAGTACCTTCAAAATCACTTTTGGAACATTAAGTGCTGTTTATCTGGAGCAAATATCTGAAATCCCTGTGATTAATAGCATGGAAATCAAAATTTAAAAGCGATGATCCACTACACAAACTATATTGGGAAGGATTACGTTTTGGTTTAGTTACAATCCCTTCTTTGTGAAGAGCGGAACGTCTTTTCAGACAACACAATTGAGGCAAGTGAAGCATGCCAACCACTAAGTTGGCAAATTGGCATGAGTTGCTTGTTTGACTGTGCACTTGTCTAGTGTAATTACCCTCACAAAAACTCAGACTTGAATGTAATAATCCTATTTAATCATTAAAATAAAGGAAGAGGTTGTAATTTTAGCTGTTCTACTTGGACATCAGAAGAAATGCTGCATAATGGTCGTTGTACCTAATTGTTTTGACTCATAATGTTTAAACTCAGTAACTCCAACTTCAAATTAAATGGAAGGAGGCAATGTCAGGACAGGAAATTAAAAACTCTGAGATTCGTGGTTTGAAGGTTACTTTGAAAGTGGATTCCATAACACAGCAATAAAATCAGGCAGTGCAAGGCAAACACACCCAGGTCAAACATCATCCCATGGTCTGAAAGTTTATCAGTTCCAGCAAAGATACTGCAACTCTATATTTTTTCATTTTTTTTACATTTTTATGTGATGCTCAAAACATCAACCAAATGCATGTCCTGATGCCTGAGCCTCAACCAAATGCATTTCAATGTCTTTGACATTTGTATTATGACAAATGAATAAACTTGAAACTTGAACAATTATGTGTATATTAATCAGAGTAATATGCTTGTTTGTTTTCTGTTTTGAGAAAAACAATAAAATTTAACTTTTGTTGTTTCAACACACATGACTTTCTTTCTTCCATGGAATACAAAAGAGACATTTTGAAGAATGTATGTTCCATGTGATGGCAATGAATTTTGACTGAAAATGTCAGGCCTAAAAGATTATACCAAAAAGCATCATAAAAGTGGTAATTACGACTTTTGTAATTTTTATGGTATATTTCAAAGTTTTCTGAGGTCATAAGTTTTTCCACATAGGCCTACTCACCACAACTTCTCATTGGTGTGTTCATAAGAGTTTATGAGTGAAACAATTTGTGGTTTGTTAACAAAAGATTTGCTGAATTTGGAATCATATACTCTTACTGCTTCTGCCATATAGAGTTATGGTTAGAGTAGCCCGCATTTTCAAATTTGGATCTTTCAAATTATTCGGTTGATCCAATCCGCAAAACCCAGGGTTTTCAGCAGGTTTTCTGAAGGTAAATTTAAGATTTAAGACAAGATAAAGAACATTTAAGTAAAACAACTGAAGAAAACACAACATGTCAGCATGTTCTCTAAATGTAATGTCTAGGGGAAAACGCAATGAGTTGTATTTGCAACACTTCAGAGTTTGAAAATACAACTTCCAACAGATATCTTTTACAAAGAAGTAGCTTGAATATGAGATGCTCTCGTTCACTAGAATGTGGAAATATCTTTTACTGTAGCCTACCCTCTGATCGCACTGCAAAAAAACACTGCACTGTTCTTTCTGTAGTCTTCCAGTGAAAATGACGTGTTTATGATTAAAACAAGAACAAATATCTGCCAATAGGGCTCAGAAAAAGAAAATAATAATTGATAAGGAAATTTTCATAACTCATTGACAGATATTTATTTTTGATTTAAGGATGTTTAGATATTTATTTTGTATTGTAAAACTGAACAAAAATGCAGAGGAATATATTCAAATTTTTGCAATGCAACTAATTAAATTGCAACAATTAATGCCATGACTTAATGAATTAAGATGTTCTGCTCTGATGTTAAGACCTTTCTAAGACCTTAAGTTGTCTAAGGGCGAATTAAGACTTTTTAAGACCCACGGAACCCCTGAAAAATAAAACATAACTGCAATTGTGAAATAATTTCCCGTGAAATTTATAAGCAACAAAAATCTTATTACCTCATTGGTATCTTGACCCTCAGATAGCGGTCAATAGCAATAGCCAGGAGAGCAAGGATTGAACTTTGCGTTAGTACCAGTACAGTACATGCAACAAGCAGGCAGCTGTAAAAATGAGTCTTCAGTCCGATGCTTATGGTTATAGCCAGGGGAATGACAAGCGCCCCGATCGCAATGTCCGCTAGAGCCAGGCTGACGATGAAGTAAATAGTTGTGTCTCGTAGAGATCGGTTGATCCTCACAGCCCAGACCACCATCACATTCCCAATGAAAGAGGAAAGGGCAATGAACACCTCCATCCCAATGTACAGACCCAGGACATCAGGCATCCTTGCTAGGAATACAAGTGCTTCTGTTTAACAGGATAAAAGATTCCCCAGATTTTTTTTAAATGAAAAGACTCCCGGTAAATCAAACGAGTATAAGCGGACGTTTTTAAGACTAAATGTCGTTGGCAAAATTACATGGCACAGGATGAAAACAGACGTTGTGTTTCCTCTCCGAAATGCGTCCGCGGCATCATGATCACCAACATGTCCGGGTGTGTAGTCCAGTTCCACAGTGAAACAGCATGAGTCACTCCAGACCCTCCAAGAGCACATTCCCCGCGCATTACATTCAGTTACACTTCATCAGAAGCGATCTACGCGTGACGAGTCAAACAAGGCAGCTTCCATATGGTTTAAAATGAAGCAGATAAATATGCATGCCGATGTCGAAAAGTCCTGTGAGGTCTGACGGTCACCTTAACTTTGAAACTGTGTAATATTCGTACATTGGCTCCACAGAAGGGCTCCTCGTGCACGCGACTGATACAAGTTTCACCAATCAGATACTATGGGGGCGCAGAAGACTTGGGCAACACCACAAGATTAACTTAATGAGTTGCAGAGCAGACCATCACTCAAGTTGTTATTCACATCTTTTATATTTTAATGAAGTTGCTTCTCAGATTGTCCTAAATAGGATGCTAGATGCTAAATGTATACCCAGATAGCAAGCAATCATTAAAACAATGTTGAGTCAATGTTGGTCCAATGTTAAATGCATTGAATTAATATGACAGTGATGTTGGTTCAATATCACTTTTGCACCCACAATTAATGTTGAAACAATGGTGAGATCACAAAAAATAATCAATGATAATGTCATTGAATCAAGGTTACGAAGTGATGTTGGTTCAATATTACTTTTGCACCTGCAATTAATGTTGAAACAATATGAAGTTTTATGTAACAAAGTTCGGGAGGAGCTTGTTCAGGTAATCATCCAATCAGCACAAGAAATAGCCAGTATAAATAAAGCCTTCCCTTACCTCCTGTCTCATGAGTCATGACTAATTTCTCAGCATCCCGCCACCACCCCATCACCTCACATTCGGCTGGGTCTGCTCATAGATACCTATGATCTATACATTTATAGGGGGAGTACTCTGGGGTCGGGCTGAATTCCGAGCTCGGAGCCCTCCCCCCGGACAGCAAGCCAAATACGCATTTTAATATTACATCAGATTTCATTAACATGTGAACTCGTGAAAGTTAAATTTCAACAAAAAAATCAATGGTAATGCCATTGAATCAATATTACACTATGACTGATTATATCACTGCTGACAAATTCACATTGAAATGAACAAAAACAATCAAAGGTAATGTTGTTGAATCAACATTAAACTATGATTGACTTCAACAAAATTGAAATAAATGCAATGGTAATGTCATTGAATCAACGTTACACTATGATGTTGATTATATATTTTACTGCTGTTGAATCAACATTGAAATAAACAAAAATAATCATTGGTCGTATTGTTCGATCAATGTTACAAAATGAATCAAAATCAAATCTAATGAATCTAAATCAAAATTTCTAAATGTTGTTGAAACATTGAAAAAACAACTGAAATGTAGTCAACATAAAACAATGTTGCCATCTGATATCAAAATAATGTTGAAACAACAAATTCCTGACCATTTCAAAGTTTGAGGATAACCTTTTAAAATATAAATAACACCTTTCCAGCAATTTAGTCAATTTATTTTATTAAACAGTTTAACACAATTAATGACAAAAAATATATAGTAAAAAAAAAAAAAAAAAGGACAACAGCATTACAATCTTTAAAAATAAAATTAGTTTCATAAGTCCAATGTCCTTATAATTACAAGTGGTCCAACTGTTAAAACCGGTTTAAAAATCTAGCTAAGCTTGCATCAGACTACTGCCTGTTTTCCTTTGGGTTCTCTGAAATCAGAAAAAGAAAGATATTACTTAAGAGCATGTCAATTCAGTTGTCATTCATAGTCACATTATGTTTGGTAGCTATGAGTGAACCTGATGTTCAACAGAGAATTGAACAATGTAAGAATGACTGGTCCCACATATATTAGGTTTATTTAAATATACTTACGTAAAAAAGTAGTTATGTTTTGCTTTTGCTGCTATTGAGGTGTGATATGGTTAAGGTTAGGGACAGGTTTGGTGGTATGGATAGGTTTAAGGCTTGGTTAAGGGGTCAACAGTGTACGAAGGTCAATTTGATTACTATAAGGGAACACAGTTCAAACTGTTTATATTCACAAGAGAAATATTAAGAAAATAAATTAAGACAGTGTAATACCATTATCAGCAAGTTGAAGTAGAGAATATGCACTGTTAATGCAGCGTCAGATGTTTTTACTTTCACTTTCTATAGTGAATAATTGACTGGGGTTTGAGACTTCTTCCTCTGCATATCTCTAGAGCAAAGTTTGCTCATTGCTTGTGTGATATCCACTGGCTCGCCTTCATGGTTTAAAATGTAAATATTTCCAATATTGTGCAAAAATGTCCTTTATCAACAATTGCTCGCAAAATGATGGACAGAGATTTAGATTTTGCACACGTAATTTCCCGTGATAAAATCAAGTAAATTAATAAATAAACAATTGCGCTAAATCACAAGACTTTTAAGATTTTTAAGACTCGGGTCAGAAAAGTTTGAAGGTCTGAAGTGATTGATGTGTCTTGGTGGTTGTACCTTGGAAGCTCTAGCTCTAGCTCTTTGTCAAGCCAACATAATGAAGAGCACGTAGATCGAACCAATATAAGGAAAAAATACCTAAAACTGTAAAAGATAGGACAGTGCCATCAAAAAACAAACAAACAAACAAACAAAACAAAAAACAATAGAAGGATGAAATTCAAGGCGAAGATAAGGAAGCATCTGATTCTAACTTTGAAATTTCTCAGTCCAGTGAAACTACCAAGGTTAAATCTTCAATTGAGCAGAGCATTTCAGAACAGTGTTCAAAATCAGAGGTGAGTTGTCTTTTAATTCATCTAAAAAAGATGTTGAAAACTATACGCCCAAACGTTTTGAAGGTGTTGAATTACAGAAGTCTGTAAATGATAGTGAACATGGTACTGATGATTAATGGTTTGCTTTTCAAGTATAGAATGAAGATGGCGACGGGGACAAGATGGAGGAATGTGATAGTTGCTCAGATATTTCTGAAATTGAGTGCAGTCAGTCTATGAATGATGTTTATTCTGTGGAAGAATTAAAAAATGTTTTGGATCAAACTAAAGGGAAAAAATGTTGATGTTATGAAATACTTCCCTGATGGTAACTCATTTGCTATAGTGAATTCTCAGAGGAGTATTTTTTACGATGTGATTTCAAAACAAAAAAGATTTAGGCTGAAAAAAATTCTGACGGCTCAAAAAGATCAAGTAAAATGTCAAAATGAAAAAAAAAAAAAAAGCACATGGGTGGGGGAACTATGTTTATTTATTTATTTATTTATTTATTTATTTATTTATTCTCTGTATCTCTCCCCTACAATGCAGATTAGGATCTTTAAATGTTAATGGGTTGAAGGATGGTGGAAAATGAGCTCTACAATTTGATTTCTTAGGCATATATACAATCAGGTAATATTTTTACAAGAAACGCATAGTGACACAAAAAATAATCTGGGTTGAGTTTGTGGTGGGATGGGAAAATTTGTTTAAACCATGACACAGATGTCAGTTCAGGAGTAGCCATTCTTTTTTCACTTTATCTTAATGTAAATATTTGATCTAAAATAGAATTAGAGAAATTAATTGAATCCGTGTATCATTCGTTCAGTCTTTTTTTATTTAATATTGAAAGTAGAAAAATGAGAAAACAGTTCCTTTTTCGATTTTTCATTTTTTCCAAAAAAAAAAAACCGAAAAACAAGAATTCAGCTTGATTTTTTGTTTTTCGTTCTGAGGTAGAAAAAATAATAAACAGCTTGAATATTCGATTTCTACACATGGGCGGGAATGAAACGCCCCTTTCCTCTGATTTGTCAGCCGAAGATCTTCCTCAGTTCTGCACTGCAGAATATGAGTCCTCCGTCCTCCATATTCTTAACGCGTTTATTGCAACTACATTTCATCTTTTTTCATCAAACAACCAGACTAACTAATGGTTCGCCACAACCCGTACTGGGGAATAGACTAGACAGGGCTTTCTTCTGTGTAGATATAAATTCACCTACGCTTTGCATCAGCTGGGTATGCAGGGTGCATGACGGCTGTTAGCCAACCATGGTCGCCTCATCCAGTATTTTTTTTTTTTTTTAATAATAAATGAAGATATAAATCAATATAATTAGTTTATTTATTAGTTTATAATTAGTAAATTAAATATTTTTAACACTAATACAAAAAGAAAAGAATAATGCAATGACTATATAATATTAACGTAAACGCATGAACTGTCATTCAGACTGACTATCTAACAACCGGAGAACAGAGAACAACAGAGATATTAAAATACATACTCTTCTGAGTTTTATGATGGTAGGCCTTGTGTTTTATTAAAATTTATTAATTTATATAGATGTGCGCTTGTGCGCAGCGCACCGGTCATGTTGAGAGGGAAACAAACGCATTTTATTATTAGCCTATTCAGAAATAGTGTAAAAGACCGGTAAATAAACATTAAATTAAACATTACAACATTAACATTATAAACACTATTAATAACATATAGGCTATGTCTATGCGTATTTTAATTCCCCTTACTGTATGTCAAATCCTTAAATGAATGTTATTCAGAAAACAACAAGAATGAAAAATAAGTAGCCCGTATAATAAAAATATAAACTAATAACTTATAATAGTCTTTTATTATAAACAACATTTCACCTATTTTAAACGCCAAGCCTAAACAAATTTATTTGAATCGAAACTGAAACTGTACGGACATTGGTTTCGCGCATCTCTCATTCGGTCCAAAGTTTCCATCTTTGCATTGTAACATTTGGATGCTAACTAGTAATGTAAAGAAGGCTTCGTACTTCAGTCGAGTCCCAATATACACGTATAGCTAAATCATCATCTTCACAGCAAAGGGGAATGAGTTTGGAATAACAGCAAGTAGGACTGTGCGGCACAGCCTTTATATTGTACAACAGACCAATTAAATTAAGCAGAATAACTTTTTATATATTTGGTTGGCTGTGTTTTATTTTAATAATGAACAGGCTGCGATGTCAAGTTAGCAATGCTGGTGTTACGGATCAACTGGGATCATGTTAACTGGGGACGCGCCACGCGCGCGTGCACGCAGATAATTTTACCTGGATTTCCAGCAGATGTTGAACTGTGACAGATTCGTCACAGCGAATCTTTCACTGAGCAGATTTAAAAGCTTTCCACGTTATTTGTAAATGTTTTGTATCATATTAGGACACTGTTGTTTACTCTGTCGCTGCTCCGCTGTATGTTTCAGACGCCTTTAAGGGAAGTTTTAATGTGTTTTAATTTCACGACACAGACCACGCCCACATTATTTTGTTACATTCGTTTCAATGAAATTGAATATCTGATGACAACTGTAAGTAGATTAAATAAATTATACTATTGACATTGTGTCTTTGCAGTGCATGTGTATTCGCAGATTATTGTTATGAATATGATGCCAATTTGTGGCTTAATTTAAATTGAGCAGCAATACTGCTGTGGTAAAAGGGATGTCAAGCATTTATTTTAATGTTACTGAGGAGTGAGTTAAAGCATAAAGCATACAGTAGGCTACACTCCATAAATGTTCCTAAAGAGTGTTGAAAATTGAGAAGCCATGGATCCAGTGAATTACCCACAGCATTTATTCAGGGGAATGTTCAACAAACATATTCATTAGCTAACAGGTATGAAAGCAACAATAACAAAAGGAAGAAAAAAAAAGAAAAGAAAAAAAATAGGCAAATGTAAATGCATGCAGGACAGCTGTATTTGCCAGCAGTGGAAGATCTGACCACACAGTCCCACCTTCCACATTCTGAACATCTAAGGAATCTAAGGAAGGGAGAACAAACTATAGACTTAAGTTACATGTTAATGAAGAACAGTTACTTGCTGTCCATCTAATATAATCATGTTTGTTAGTAAATAAATGTCACAGTTATATTATCTTTTTAAGACAATTTAACACACCATCACCCTTGATATTTTATTGAAAATGTTCATGAGATAATTAACTTCATGACCCTATAGCTGCTTTATGTCCAGGGAAAAGGATCCAGAGGCGTCAGAGCTGGTTGTACAAAAAAAGAGATCTTAAAATAATCAGCAGAGTAAAATAAGCTGATAAGTGTTTATATAAAAAATAATAGATTCATTATAAAATTAGGCTATATGCAGATCAATAAATGCAACTTGAAAAAAAAATGTAAATGACTTTGCAATTTATGTTTCTTTTAGGTAGCCTATAGCTACTTTAATTTAATCTACATCTGTTGTTATTTGTGATTAGAACTCATGACAACACACTACAGAAAATATGATACACTAATGTTGAGAAGAAGATTCTTACACATCTTCTGAAGTGCGCTGACAAGTCTGTTCATCCAATGAAACCGAATGTCCCATGTTAACATAGGCGTGGTTTCTGAGCTTGACACTAAAGTATGTTAAACTTCTTTGAAATTGCGTCAAATACGCAGGAATATACACTTCAAAAACAAATCGCTTTATTATGCATACCAGTGTGTATACAACTGGTGAAACATGCGTTTTTAATCATGGATCCGTGAAAAATGGCTGCAACGAATCTGTAGCCGTCTAACATCTGCTGGAAATCCAGGTAAAACTATCTGCGTGCATGTGCGTTCCGAGAATTGACTTTATGCACAGCTGCACTACTTCCTGAACTTAAGCCAGCTCCTTTATTTCCTGTCTTACATTATTGGACAAACTGATTAATCCAGGTGTGTCGGATTATTGTTGCTATGACTACTGAGGTCAGGCACACCTGGATTAATCAGTTTGTCCAATAATGTAAGACAGGAAATAAAGGAGCTGGCTTAAGTTCAGGAAGTAGTGCAGCTGTGCATAAAGTCAATTGGCACTCTCTGCTTACTTCCGGTTTCTGGACTGGCTGTAGTAACACGTCTCTGTCCATGCAGGGGCGCTCGCAGGCGAGTGCAGAATGAATGGAGGTCTATGGCGCTATACCCATCAAAATCCACTTTTCTCAGGATATAATTTTTTGTCTAGTATTTTGAAAGTTGTATTCAAAAGAGGGGGGGCTAAGATAATACACTCAGCTGAAAATTGCATTTTTAAGTTCACTTATCTGCTTTAAAAAAGCGTTCAAAAAATGTGATGACGTCACATATTTTCACACTGCCAGAGGGTCTGCTTTACGGCAATTTCTGACTTCCGCTTCATGGCTTCCTTTCTCGTGGCATCGGCAACGATAACACCAGCTGCTACTTGAGGTAAGGCTCTTTCGGTTAATACACGAGTTACAAAGAGTTCTAGTTAGCTAATGTAAAAAGGAAAATGCGCGAATATTTTACATATGTATATTACTTACAGAGTTTTTTTTTAATTCTCACTGGTGTTAATGATAGAGGGTTTTTTTTTTTATCCATAAACAATGGTAATGGCAGCGACATTGATTTCTTTGGCTTGGTGTCGTGTGGTTATCTGCTATGTAGCCTAGCCAATTTATGGTGGCAATAGTGAAAAGTAAAAGGACCTTATATATTAACATCATTAATTTACGGATGTTGCAGTTTTTGATTTTTCTCTAGACAAAGCTATACCCACTGAGCTCACAGCTAAAATACATGGATGCATTAATTGAAGTTTGATTTTTTTTAAACAATGTAGAACAATGGTAATGGCAAATTAATAAATAACAATCGTTCCATGTGGTATTTTTTTTTATTTAGGCTACTTGTTTTAAACTTTGTTCGTATTAAGAAAAAACTTCTCCACAGGAACAGCCACAGCAATATGATCTTCTAGCTCCAGCTCCATTCAGGCCGTGAAGGAGGACAGCTTTCTCTGAGCTGCTATGGCGCTTTGCTGTTTGCTCAGCATCCTGTTCCTCTCGCGGATTTCCTGCACATTACAAATTTTTTAATAGCTATTGTCTCTAATAGGCTGGCATGCTCAGGGTGTGAGCTAAAGAGGCTGTTGAACACCCCCAGACTGCCCAGAGTCCTTTCCATGTTTTGGGTGACCTTGTTGTGAGGCCAGAAAGTGTCTATGTGCCTCGCAAATTCCCCCTCCAAAAGCAGGATTGCGGCGAAAAAATTTCGCCGCAATCGCCGATTCGCCGATGCCGTGTATTTTTTGGCCTCCAGGAAGGGGTGGTCCACACTTGCGACATAGCTGTGGTCCTGATGTCGGTCACCCAACAGCAGCACCTCGCAGTGTGGACAGGCCTGGATTATTTCCTCATGCTGAAGGACCCGGACAAGCCAGCCAGCGACGTAGAACAGGCCCTCCTCCTCGATGTAATCGCCAACAGTCTACAAGTAAGAGAAAATACAGTGTTACATTGAATATGAGCATTAATATGAGCATGATCATGTCTGTTCCATGTGATTTATGACTGTAGCAGTGTGTCAATGCAGTGTTTTGTGTTGTAGAGATGACCTTATCTTCCACAATGTCCGACATCAACACCAGTTCTTCGTCCTCGATCTCTGTTGTCAGTGAGGTAGGGAGTGCCAGTGAGGTCATTGGAGCTGTTGTGGAAGAGGTAGAGGGGATTGCGTCCTCTGAGATTATGGCTAGTAGGGTTGGTTAGTGTGTGCCTCAGCCTAGATGTTGATTTGGTGTAGTTTGTCTTTTCTTATTGACTGACCTGAATTGCCAGCCTGCCACCCAATTGATGCATTCACTCAGGAAGTTCTCTTTTTCCTGGTAGGATAGTTTTAGGTAGATAGTCGTAGTTAGTGGGGTGAAGGTAGAAAGGTTGGTCATAGTTAATCGGGTGTAGTTAGTAAGTTGTATGTTTGAAGTTAAGGTGCTATTTTTTTACATAATTACCTAGAATTTAGCACGTCGAAGAGGTGATTTAATTTTGCAACAAATTCAGCTGTATCTTTTGCCTCTACTGGCAGTCTCTGCAATGTTACCATCACAGAAATGCCTGGGTCACAACAGATACGACAATTGAATAGGTGGTCAGTATCACATTACAATCTGCGGTTAGTTATTGAAGAAAAGTTTTTGAAAAGATGGATAAACTTTACCAGCAGAGACAGTGTGGCTAAACACCTGTGTAGCCAAGCTGACGCGCATTTTTGAGAATGCGGGCAGGTGGATGTGCCTCTCTGTTAGCTTTGGGGCCATTCTAATGGCGTGAAGCTTGTCCAGCTCGTAGAATTTTGTAATGTAATTCCAACGAACATTTTTTCCTTGTGTCTAAGGATATAAATAAATATAAACTGGTGTGTGAATCATTGTGATATCTTTTATGTTCAGTATGAGTCATTGTAATTGTGATTGCTTTGTTTACTGTGCTTACCTGTAGGCCATATTTGTACAGGTTGTTCCTGATTGATTTCAGAAGGTGAGGTACATCAAAGATCACTGGAACCCTCTGAACCCCCACCAGGATGCAGTGGGACTCCTCACCTCCCAGAGGGTCCAGGCTAGCCCCGAGGTTACGCACAGCCTTAAAGGGTCATGAAACCCTAAACCAAATTTTCTGAGATTTTAACAGAGGTATGTGTGTTGAACATCATTGAAGACAATGTTAGCATCTGTTAGATTTAATAGTAGGGGGAAAATGGTTAAATTTTAGTTTTTTTACGCTATTTTCGTCTTCCGGGTTTAAAATCTTCATCGTGTCTACGTCACAGGCTGTGACGTGGCAGAGCACTATAGTACTTTGATGACTCATCGGTGTCTCATAATTATTCATGTACTGAGTTTTCTTATCCAATGAGAAGACACTGTCTCTTAATTATTCATGACACCACGTGGAACTTTCCAAAGACAGACATGTCAAACTGTGATATCGCGTAGTAGATGAGAGAGGCAATAATGGGACACGCGTTTGTTTTCGTGGTGCAAAAGTTCCAGTGCATCTTTCCCCGCGATGCTGCCCGGGCTAGACTCCGGCCATCAAACACGGACACATCTAAACTATGGGTGTGTAGCAACCATTCAACTGGAGAAAGGTGGACTTCGACTTCAGAGGTGTGTGTGTGTGTGTGTGTGTGTGTCTAAAATGTAACCCTGACCGTTTTACTTGCCTTTTGTTAAATAATCACTCGTTATTAAAATAAATCACATTAATTGGTTGTCTGGGAGGGTAATGCTTTGTAAAAGTTAACATAAAACACAAATGTTTAAAAAAAAATGTTAACATAAGATATCTCTTTAAAAAAATAAAATAAACATATTTAAATCTTTTTAAAATTGACTTTTGCAAATAACCTTTGTTAAATTTATAGAAGTATTTGTTAATATTAATGGACCAGAGCTTAAATAGTTTTATTTTTTAACTAACAACTAAAAAAAGATTTATAAATACTAACAAATATATTGCTCATTCATTGTTCGTTAATGTTAGTTAATACATTTATATGACAAACAAATTTTAAATGGGAGAAGTTTTTATTTCTATGATGCATTGGAGAGAATAATCCTGTCAGACGCAGCACTGCTGTGAACGCGCGTTCACGTTTAAACACAATTTAAACAATGTATTATTCAATGCATTACTTCTATATAATTATATATTAAGTTGCTCAAGCAAGTGGTAAAATATTTAACCATGTATTTATATTAAAATCTTTTGCATTTCAATTTTAATACAATAAATCTTGCATGTCACAAAGAACTTGTTTTTCCACCTCCACGAATGTCATTATGTCGCCTTGTTGAGGTCAATTGTAGTTTTCCTTGCTTTACCCCGGTCTTAAAATGAAAAAAGTAGCATTTAATTAAATAAATTTATGGTATAAATACATACATTTTATTTAATTAATCGCACTTATGGTGAAATTACTACATTTTCAGGTCAATCTGTGTTCATTTTGACCACGAAACATGCGCTGTCACTTTAATTCATCGTTTGCAGAACAGCAAAAATAGACAGTATATAAACGGCAAAAGTAGACTCGGTGCGGAAACAATCGCTGCACTGCTGTATACGCACCGCAACTGGAACGGATCAATCATCGACGGACTGCATCCACGTGCAGTGTGAAAGCTCTGTAAACATGGGTACGGAAAACAATACTCACCGCATACACACTGCAAACGAAATATGTGTGAAACGGGCGTTAGACTTGGAGCAGGAGAGCTACTCCGGCTGCTACTCGCAGTAGAGTGAGTGTTGCTATCTTCACTTCAGCGACATATTTCCCGCCGCGCGCTCTCTGTCCGCTAGTGCTCTGTATTTGACGCAAGCTTGCGCACTCATTGGGATAATCGTAAACGCGCAAACACAGACAGAAAAGACATGCCATCGTGGAAATAAGATAAATAACATATTACTTAAGGGCTATTTAGTTTTTGTAATAAAATAAAAAAATTTAATCTGGCGCTATAAAGAAAATCAAATCAAATTTACTTGACCTTCAAGGGGGGCGGGGGGAGCCGTTAGGAGGGCGGGGCGCCCCCCTTATATAATGGTAGGGGAAACACTGCACTGATTTTGAGTGACAGTCGATATGCATGGGCCACTTTGGGCTTTGACCACACCCACTCCCCTCCCTTCTTCTCACAGCCACCACGCCCATTTAAGTTGCATTTTTCAAAAAGATTGTGAGCTAGACTTGAGCTGAAAGAGGGGGGTTTCATGACCCTTTAACATTAGGGCTTCCCTGGTCACATATTACTGCCTGCACCTTTGAAATTGGTTAATACATTTTGTCAATACAAGGTTGGAGTGGAAGTCCACACAATGCAGTAATGCATTTGTTAATGCTGCTATTTAAAAAAAAAAAAACTCTGTGCACTACATACTGTCAGCCCTATGTTTTGTAGGTGGTGAATGGCGTCTTTAATAATGGCTGCAATTTCCTCCGCTGGCATTGAACTTGGGGAAAAGAAATATCCTATGGTCTGTTGAAAGACATGGTTTAGGTAAATGCGTTTGAATATACACAGCAATATCAAAACAAATGTTTTTCTTAAGTATGGCTTGCCTGCTTCCACTTCCCCAAAATGCCCCTAGCCATGACGACCATTTTTTTTTTTGGCAGCAGCTCCTGATCCTGATACACCATAAATGGCGTCATTTCTCCTGTCGTAATCAAATTGTTTTTTGATTGCCATCTCGTCCAAGACTACTGTGCACATTCTTTCCACAGGGGTCATAGTGGTGGCGATGACTCCCATTTGGGAGATGATTCCCTGCTGGAAGCCAGGCTGTCGGAACAAGTAAGTTGAATAATCAGATTTTGTTATATCTTCAAATTATGAAACTGGTCGAAGTTGAGTAGTCTAATTTCATGAATTGGTATTTACAGAGAAATATCCCACACGTCCAGTGACATAACGAGTAGAGGGAAGAGCAAATATCGTCTTCAGTTGACGATACACCTTTGGACTGCTGTGTAAAAGCTGCAGCCCCAGATCCTTCATGTTCCGGTCAAACCTCCTTCCTCTGTCTTTTTTCCCTGCCTCTGACAGCTGTGCCTTAATGAAGTTCCGGCAGCCCTCAGGACACCTCTGGAGCATCTCAGCCATAATTTCATGGGGACTACGGAAGAACAAGTAAGTAGATTTTAAGTTTCAAGATGCATTCCCTTTTTGTTAAATCAAGGGTTTATAATTCTAAAGGCAGCTTTTTTTTTGCCTTTTTTTGACATTACTTGGTTTTTTTAGGCCTGACAGCTGGCTTTCTTTTCCTCCGTTTTAGCCTTTCCAGCCGTGCAAGGCGTGCCTCTAGTTGTTTAATTCTCTGTAATAACAAAAAAGGCATCCTGTATGTGTGTCTGTGATAATGCTACATCACAATCTTGAAATTGAAGAAGATCAGAACATCACCTGGTCCTTTTGTTGGAGACTGCTGAGTGGAATGGTCACCTGAACCTGAGCCTGTTCTTTTGTGCCTCCATTTGATTCATTATCTGTCCCTTCTGCGCTCTCCTCTTTCCTTTCCTCTATCTCAACTGGTGTCTCTAGAGTCTCCTCTGTCCTTTCCTCTATAATTTCTGGTGTCTCCTCTGTGCTTTTTTCTGTCCCTCCCTCTGTGTCTATTATATCCCTCTCTTCTTCCTGCTCCTCGGATTGTCTTCGCTTAGCTTTTGAGAATTGAATCAGTCAATTAATATCAAAGGATCAGTTAAAGTTAATTAATTTAATGTAATGTATGTAAATGTAATTTCATGGTCTCACTTTTACAAGGAAGCATTCCTCAAAATGCATTTCACAAACAACATATCCCCCCTGCATTAACTCCTCGTGTGACATGGAGAGTCTGAGGGCACTTCGTCTCATGTTAATGAGCCATTTCTTTCTCCTGAAAATTGAAACCTGGATTAGAATCATAATTTTCCTTATCCACATATTGGTTCTTCACTAGCAGTTTGCTCCTTTTTATTGTTGAACCACCTTTGTGTTACAGACTTCATGGACTTTATTTACATCATCCAACAATCTCCTATTTATTTACCATTGGTTATTATTCTTGTTATTATTGTTATTGTTCTTATTGTTAGGTATTCCACTTGTTCTTATTGATAGGTCTTCCACTTTTTATTATTCTGTTGAGAAGCCCCCTCCCACACACACACATACTCCTGAATTCTTTAATTTTAGTTAAAGTTGTAGGACTTGACTTGACTTAGTATAGTAACCTATCCTATCATTTCTCATTATTGTTTATTTACTATTGGTTGTGTCTAAGGAACTAAGGCGAATAGGTTCCACCAAAAAAAAAAAAAAAAAAAAGGTGGTCAAAATCCTAGTTTCAGCAGGCTACTTTTTATTTGAAAAGTAATTGTGTGTTGCACTACCTCAGTGCAGTCCTGATTCTGTTTTGAGGTGCACAGATACATCATTCCAGCAGCCTGCCACCCAACTGATGCATTCTCTCAGGAAGTTATCCTTCTCCTGGTTTCCTGCACCGAGTTGTCGTCGCCAGGGGTTTGAATGTTCAGTATTGTTGTAGTATAGTATCCTATCTTTTTTCATGTTTGTTAATTTACTAATTTACTATTGGTTATTGTGTTCTTATTGTTAGACCCCTCATTTTTACAGTTCTGTTGGTGTGATGTTTGTACTGTAGATGTAGTATAAGATGTACTTATATAGATTATAATCTTCTGGTCTTTATCTTAATGTTTTGATGCCTTTTATTTTTATTTCTTGAACTGTGAATAAACTAGCCTGTTGCAATGTTTTGTATAATTACTGTTTCAATGTGATTATCTATCTGTCTGTTAGGAGGTCATGTAGCCTAGACCATGTTTCTCATTTAACAAACGTGTAGCTTATAATGTGTTGCAGGGCAGATGGTTAATTCAAATTAAATTCAACGTCTTACAACAAATTATGTTGACACATTTAACTAATGAATACATACATAACATTTATAACATCAACATAGCTGAACATGAATTCCTCATAATTACCTACTTGATTATCTGTTTTGTTTGGTAAAGTAAATAATATTTAGTAGTAATATCATTTCCCTATTTTTGTTTGATGTGTTATGCATTCTAATTGTATCAACATCTTTTCATTGGTAATGAGAGGCTCTCTGACCTACTGCTGCTCTCCAGCGAGTGAGATATTCCAAATAATTGTGAGGAAGTCATTAAAATAAATAAAAACACAACAGACAGACGGGTACTGCTTTAAATACAGGTGAATTATTTAAAAAAATCAATGTTTTTTTTTTAAAAAAGTGCCCTTTTTGGTCCTTCCGCCCCTGCCCCGGAGGTCTGTGCACGCCACTGTTGCAGTCTATAAGCAGATGTTGAAGTTGTTAAATCGCAAACAAACCATCTGTATGGAACAATTGGTTAAGGTGCGTTAAGTGCTCGAGTCCCAACCACTTGGTAGCGCCAGAGAATGTCTAATAGACAGGCTCTGGCAGCATGCAATTTGAATAGGTCATGTGCGATTTTACCCGCGCTCCAGTTTTTGCCAACATTCCCACCCAGGTGCAGCCCTCCGGTAGCCTATGACCATTTATACAGGAGCAAGAAAGAACATTACCTTTTTTTGTCCTTGGGGAATGAAAAGAATGACAATCCATTCCCACTGTTGGAACAATGCATTGCTGCACATCTACGAGGCATTTTCAATCTTTATTTCTAATTTATGCTATGATCAATGAAATGTTATTGAGCGGGATATTGACTGGATTATTTAAGGTTGTCATACCGTAACCTTACCATGTATATGTACACATTGAACACAAGAATAGAAAAAACACTCAAATTCCATTTATTCCCATGTACTTTTTACAATACATTTATAACGATATGAAAATAAAAGTGCCCGCAGCAAAATATAAATACAGTACACAAAAATTAAATTCGACAGAAAGTCCTCCTTAACCCTCTGAGGTCTGAGCTGTTTTTTGGGCCCTGGAGGTGTTCTGACATGCTCTGACATTTGTGCTCATTTCTGTTACTTGTGACATTTTCATGGCTAAAGTCTAATTACACTGTATTCAGCACAAACTCTGCTACAATAATATATCAGCATGTGTATAAAAGTTTGTAGTTTTGAGATAATGACATTTATGCGTGGTTTGTGAAAATACAAAAAAAAATTCTCACTGAAATAAGGTCATGAAACCCATACTGATTATTTCTTCACAAGACTTTTGAAAATTGTATGACGTAGCCTAGAATATTTGCTCTAAAACGATGTGAAAATCACCCTGACTGCTCATTCAGATAAGACAATATATTGATTTAAAATTTTTACGACGTGTTTTGTGCCACAAAGCTTTATGCGGGAGCTCATTAATATGTAAGCTTTTCTCACCTGAGTAAGACAAAGACCCTCCTCTAACTGCCCTATTAGGAGCTATCAGGCCCCTATCATTCTGAGCAACCTTGCACAAAGAATGAGGAGATTTAAAAAAGAATGGCTTTTAGATTGTTTGATTTTTTTACAACACAACATTATCCAAAGATAACCAATGATCCAAAGACAGAGACCTTTGTGCCATTCCTAAAAACATTGTACATACCTTTCATTTCCAAGGTGTTTGATTTTCACTTTACCATGTTCATGTACAGAGACTTGTGTGAATGTTGAAGTCAGCAAGACCCAGTGGCATCTGGGCCCTGAAAAAAAAAAGTGAACATACTGATATCAAGAGAAAGGCCTGCACGATTTTGGGAATACATTTTAGATTTTTCTGGTTAAAATTGCTTTTTAAAATTCACAGAATACACACAAATGTTTCCAACAATAATATAATGAACACCAGGTTTGTTGTGCCTTGTAGGCATAGGCTATGCGCAGTGCTGCATAAAATAATAATAACAATAACCGCAGCCTATAAATCCTCCTAAATATTTCAGTAACATCTAAGCTAGAGAAAAATATATTGATTATCATGTTACTTCAAATGTTTCCATTCGTTATGATGATATGAAATGAGATAATAGTAAAAACATGAAGCCGTTTGGTGCGTTTTGCTTTTCGAATGTATCAAATATGATACATTCAAACGCGATCGCGCTCAAATATAAAACATTATGGTTACCATATACATATCTACGTTTGAGCAGATATCCACAAACACAGTAACAGTACCCACGGGTCTAAATATTATAATATTCACCATATATCTAGCAACAGTTCAACTGCAATGTGAAATTTATGCAACAATAACAAACTAATATGTAAGAATTTCTTACCTGTATCTTTCTTGTCTTCAAATCGCGTTCTTCTTCTTCTGAGGTAATTCCATTGTAAGCTCACGGTGCCTTTCAAACTCGACGAAAAGCAGAGACTTGTGAAGTGTTTTGGTGTGAGGTAATGAGGGCGATCGCGTTCCATGTGGAGATTTGTATGTGAATCTCTTTTGCGCAAGTGGGCGTGTTCAAATTAAAAGTAATTAGGAAGCGTTTGAGAAGCTGGACATCTTGTTGGTTTTATACAAATTACTTAAACAGAGAATATTTGTTTTCAGTTTGAATCCGATCATTTAAAAGTACACACTTAAATGTTTATAAAGGTATATGGCTCATAAATGTGTGACAAGTATTCGCTGAGTTTTGTTTCAGTTTATAGACGTGCTCAAGAAAAAAAAGTTCACCGCGACGGAGAGGCAGAACGCACACCCTGTTTATTTTCTTTATTTTACAAAAGCACAATGTTTTGATTTGATTGTAAGCGGACACATACAAAAGTAGAAATATCACAGATTCTTTTTTTATATTTCTTTTTTCTGTATGACCATAAATGACGGAGAAATTTAAGTTTATAGTGCTACAATGTGGAGAAAATCCAGCAAAACGCACCGGCGCGTTTGTCGACCTCAGAGGGTTAAGATAATGTCAGACATTCTCAGACGAGCTCTGGATAATGTTTCTGATTCTGCTTTAGCTTCAGGTGCCATCAAGCGGGGTCTCAGGTCGTAATCAGTCGCAAGTCCGTCACTGACCAATCAGCATTCATTAGCAGAATGCTAGCTTGTTCCGGCCAACAACGGCCCAACCTGTAAGAAATCGAAAGGACATAAGTACTCGTTCATTCAACTTTCGACCTATAACCCATGTTGAACTTGCAAAACCTACAATAAAATCTGAGATTTCTCAACGGCAATCGGGTGAAAGAGACACATTTAGCCGTCTAGCCCCATAGACTCCCATTCAGTCTGCACTCGCCCGCGATCACCCCCAGTGGAATTCTAATGTTACTGCAACCAAGATCGATACAATGGGGCTAATAGGAAGTGCCAAGGCTCTCCGTAGACGGGCTCTGAGTTAACATGATCACCAGTTGATCCGTAACACCGGAAGTGAACTGATAATAGCCTAGATGTTGTGTGAGCGAGCGATGCGCTGGCGCCATCACTTGGATTTGTTGCTCAGCAGAGGAAATAACTTAATATTCTGTCGTTTAATACTGTCATTCGAAGCAGTAAAATTTATATTTTTATTTGTGTACATTCAAAATGACTACAAATGACCTTTGAAAAATAAAGAAAACAACATGATGCGAGATGCGTAAGTCTCCTTGAACATCTTTCTGGCGCACACCAAAAATGAACCAAAATAGAGTGAATAGCCTTCTGATGCGCCTACTTTTGAAAGTCAACATTTAGATTATTTTAAGTAAAATGCATTATATAGTCACTTAGGAATAAAACACAGCGTGGTTCATGATAAAAAAAATAAAAAAAACATGACTTTACAGTTCGGAAAATAGCAAACCCCTGGCACTTGAGAACTCTGGTCTACAAAGAAGAAAGCCCTGTCTAGTCTATTCCCCAGTACGGGTTGTGTCAAGCCATTCGTTAGTCTGGTTGATGGAAAAAATATGAAAAAGTTGCAATAAACGCGTTAAGAATCCGCACAACGGAGGACTCTTATTCTGCAGTGCAGAACTGAGGAAGAACTGATGACGGAACAGTTTGATCTTCGGCTGACAAATCAGAGGAAACGGGCGTTTCATTCCCGCCCATGTGTAGAAATCGAATATTCCAGCTGTTTATTAATTTTTCTACCACAGAACGAAAAACGAAAACTAAAGCTGAATTCTTGTTTTTCGTTTTTTTGCAAAAAATAAAAAAAACAAATAGGAACCGTTTTCTCATTTTTCTACTTTCAATATTAAATAAAAAACCATCATTAATAAATGATACACGGATTGAATTATTTTGCTGCAATTCATAATCAGTTATTTGTTTTCTTAAATATTTATGCTTCAAATAGAGGGACAGACTATTTTATTCAGAAAGTTGGGAGACATTTAAACCCTAAACTCTAACACAAAGAACCATTTAAGCATATACCGTATGATGTATCTTGTGAATCTATTGTTTATTCCCTTTGGGAATGTTTGGTATCATTTTAAATGTCTCAGTGTTATTGGTAAAATGGTCTTAATTCCATGGCAGTCATTGGTATTATGAGATAGATTGCAAACTTAGGAGAATTCTGTTCTCCTTTTTGGGTGGTGTCTCTTCAAGATAACTGATAATTCTCTCCTCTCCCCCGAAACCAGGTGTTATCCCCTGGGGTACATGAATACCCTAGTGAAAAAAAAGTATACATTATTGTATTTGAAATATATTCCCCTTTTCAATAGTACATTGCAATATACTAACAAATATTGTACTATCTTTAAATAAATTAAAAGGATATTAGCATCATGCTTTTATATGTTTTCACAGTACAACTTTTAACACACTTTAAAATAATTTTACTTTTGTAACGACTGAGACAATCAGACACATAAAGATGACTTGGATGTGGATGACCTTCAAAGGACCCCTAAGCTTGTGCCAGGCTGCGGCCTTGTCTTTCCATTCACCAAAGATCCTCTGACTCCCACTGGTTCTCTGTCATCAAGACCACATCAGCAAAGATCAACTGGAGCCTCAACAAATTGTATCAGTTTAAGAGTTCCACGAGTTCACATGTTAATGAAATCTGATGTAATATTATAATGCGTATTTGGCTTGCTGTCCGGGGGGAGAGCTCCGAGCTCGGAATTCGGCCCGACCCCAGAGTACTCCCCCCTATGAATGTATAGATCATGGGTATCTATGAGCAGACCCATCTGAATGTGAGGTGATGGGGTGGTGGCGGGATGCTGAGAAATTTGTCATGAGACAGGAGGTAAGGGAAGGCTTTATTTATACTGGCTTCTTCTTGTGCTGATTGTATGATTACCTGAACATGCTCCTCCCGAACTTTGTTACATAAAACTTAATTTAATTCAAATGGGCGAGACATGCAAGTATCAAACCTAGTCTCATTATTTGATACATTAACCCTCTACCGCACGCTTTATGATAGACCTATAGAAAAAATATTTGACTCTTTTTCTTTTCTTAGAATGGCTTAACTTGAAGTGAAGTGAAAAATATTATTTTCTGGTACTTTATGATATGTTGCCATACGGCAACAGTGGAAATGACTTACAATAAGTGTAAGTTTCTTAGTTAATATTTTTCCTCAGAAATGTTGTTTGTGTTGATTCAATTTGTGCTATAATAAGCTTTAACACAGTACTTATAAACAACACCTTATACATACTTTCCAACAAATGATTCTTCCAACTGATTATATTTATTCCATTCTTTTTTGCTGAATAATGCTTTATATTCTTTCAATTTCATTACATTTTTCATGAATATTATTAAATAGCAAATTTATACATTTAATAGCTAATATAATACTGTTCATCATGCATCATTAAACACTGACATAAAACCATTTTATGTATACATAAAAATATTGCAGTTCATGGAAATTCAACATTACGCAATCTTATGAGAGAAAGACTATAGCCCTATTCGCTCGGGATTAGTATTATCTGGGGACCTCTAGTCATTTGTAATAATTGCAGAGGTTGTCTGTGATCTTAATCCCATGCGAATCGGCCATGTCTGTAATTTGTAAAGTAATAATTCCCCAGCAAATGACCTACCATATTTCGAGGTCCTGTGATAATATTAGTCCCGTGCGAATCAGCATCTCTGTGATTTGGGCAGGATTTTGGCAGGGATATTTATTTCCTTTGCGCCTTTTTATCCATCTTTCGCGAAAAATGGAGGCTGCGTTGGAGTGTTTTGGGCGCTGGGTCATATCGCTATACACCATATACAATTAGCAGAAAGAGAAAGCTGAAAACCACCAGAAGAGCGAAGACAAAAAGAATGATTAGATGGAGATGGATGACGTATAGCAGCATGCGGTAAGTAACATTCTTCTGTTTATATCATACATCTAGAGACTACGACAAGACATTTCCAAGCATTAGCCTTTCAAAAATGCACAATCAAGCGAGGAGGTTCACTTCATAATTCAGGGTTAATGTTACAAATAAATCAAGCGTAAAGCTTTAGCTATTAGATTTTAACCTGGTGAAATGTTTTTTTATCCATCTATATAACCGGACCCTCAACCATATGCAAAAATTTTAAAATATTTTAAATAAAATATTTTGATATGGTTATTGCTTATTTTGTTAAGTAGTTTTGTTTATTTATTATTTATATATGTATCTAATACATGGCACATTTAAATGATAATAGCCTAACAATTATTATTTAAAAAACAAAAAACAAATATCTCAATCTTGCTAGCCCATGTGTAAACTGTAAAGATACAGTGAAGAATACAGACTACAGTAAAGATATGTAATAAAAATGTGCTATACAAATGCAAGCAATATTGGCTATTATTAATATTGGTTCCCTTTCGAAAGGGAACTCTACACTACGTCAGAATGACGCTATGGGGAACGCCTCAGGCGTGACAGGTGTCTGAAATAAATATCAACTCACGTCAATCATGTTGACCGGCGACAGCCCGTGAATCATCAGCTTGATGATTAACGCGCGACCTGGATGTATAAAGGGGAGCCTTGCACACATGACAACATCTTTTCGTCTTCAGGGACTGTTTGTCTGTTTTGAGAATATCGCTGAAGCGCGCGGGAGGTTCTCGAGAGAGCCTCTTGTGCAAACTGTGAGCGTTTTTCATTCAAAGATGCTCCGCTCTCGTCGGACCCTTTTCTCGAGGGAGGAGGGTTCAGCATCTGAGCCCTGTGGCGATCTGTGTAAACAATACTGTTTGGGTACGAGGCGTTCACAGTCAGTCCCTGAGGGTGCTGGCAGTGTTCATTAAGAAATATCTCGGCGCGCGTGAGAAAAAAAAAAAAAAAAATCCGTGCGCTGTCGGATGTTCCAACCGCAGATGGGAGTTTTACTTACTCAAACATGTTCTGAGGGCAGAAAGGAAAATGATTGGTTTACAGCTTCAACCAATGAAACTGAAGCAAGGGCGGGGTTTAGACGTTTGAATTTGAGATGCGCTGCGGCGGGATTCTTGAGGAATAGTCGGGAAAAAAGACAGATGTTTGTAGGAGAACGCATTTATTGCAAGGTAAGTGAATTTACTACTATATTTTGTTACAATTCAACATCCTCTAAAGTTTACTAAGATAATAAGCGAACATTTAAAAATGCACAGGACTAATCATCGTCTAAATATCGTATTGTAGGCTATGCATTTTGATTTGACTGTTTCATCAGTCGACCAAAACAAAGCTGCTTATGGGGTAACTGGTGTAAAACATGCTTTTCCAATGCTACCTCGCTGTCTGTTAAATTGATATGCGAGAACAGAACTTTTCAAATTTTCCGCGATATTTCAACGGTCAAAATGATACATCTCCCGCCTTAGCGCTGCTCTCAGGGCAGGAGCTCGATATAAATTGCTGTTATTTTAGTGTATTACCCGCTGCTCTCAGGGCAGGAGTACTCAATAGATTCAAATCGCTGTTATTTTTAGTGTATTACGCGCTGCTCTCAGGGCAGGAGAGCTCGATATATTCAAATTGCTGTTATTTTAGTGTATTACCCGCTGCTCTCAGGGCAGGGGTACACAATAGATTAAAATCGCTGTTATTTTTATTACGTGCTGCTCTCGGCAGGAGTACTCAATAGATTCAAATCGCTGTTATTTTAGTGTATTATGCGCTGCTCTCAGGGCAGGAGTACTCAATAGATTCAAATCGCTGTTATTTTAGTGTATTATGCGCTGCTCTCAGGGCAGGAGTACTCAATAGATTCAAATTGCTGTTATTTTAGTGTATTACGCGCTGCTTTCAGGGCAGGAGTACTCAATAGATTCAAATCACTGTTATTTTAGTGTATTATGCGCTGCTCTCAGGGCAGGAGTACTCAATAGATTCAAATCGCTGTTATTTTAGTGTATTACGCGCTGCTCTCAGGGCAGGAGTAATCAATAGATTCAAATCGCTTTTATTTTAGTGTATTATGCGCTGCTCTCAGGGCAGGAGTACTCAATAGATTCAAATCGCTGTTATTTTTAGTGTATTATGCGCTGCTCTCAGGGCAGGAGTACTCAATAGATTCAAATCGCTGTTATTTTTAGTGTATTACGCGCTGCTCTCAGGGCAGGAGTACTCAATAGATTCAAATCGCTTTTATTTTAGTGTATGCGCTGCTAAATCGCTTTTATTTTAGTGTATTATGCGCTGCTCTCAGGGCAGGAGTACTCAATAGATTCAAATCGCTGTTATATTACGCACTGCTCTCAGGGCAGGAGTACTCGATAGATTCAAATCGCTGTTATTTTTAGTGTATTACGCGCTGCTCTCAGGGCAGGAGTACTCAATAGATTCAAATCGGTGTTATTTTTAGTGTATTATGCGCTGCTCTCAGGGCAGGAGTACTCAATAGATTCAAATCGCTGTTATTTTTAGTGTATTACGCGCTGCTCTCAGGGCAGGAGTACTCAATAGATTCAAATCGCTTTTATTTTAGTGTATTATGCGCTGCTCTCAGGGCAGGAGTACTCAATAGATTCAAATTGCTGTTATTTTTAGTGTATTACGCGCTGCTCTCAGGGCAGGAGTACTCAATAGATTCAAATCGCTTTTATTTTAGTGTATTATGCGCTGCTCTCAGGGCAGGAGTACTCAATAGATTCAAATCGCTGTTATTTTAGTGTATTACGTGCTGCTCTCAGGGCAGGAGTACTCAATAGATTCAAATCGCTGTTATTTTAGTGCTCAGGGCAGGAGTACTCAATAGATTCAAATTGCTGTTATTTTTAGTGTATTACGAGCTGCTCTCAGGGCAGGAGTACTCAATAGATTCAAATCGCTGTTATTTTAGTGTATTACGCGCTGCTCTCAGGGCAGGAGCACTCAATAGATTCAAATTGCTGTTATTTTTAGTGTATTACGCGCTGCTCTCAGGGCAGGAGTACTCAATCGATTCAAATCGCTTTTATTTTCAGTGTATTACACGCTGCTCTCAGGGCAGGAGTACTCAATAGATTCAAATCGCTGTTATTTTAGTGTATTATGCGCTGCTCTCAGGGCAGGAGTACTCAATAGATTCAAATCACTTTTATTTTCAGTGTATTACGAGCTGCTCTCAGGGCAGGAGTACTCAATAGATTCAAATTGCTGTTATTTTTAGTGTATTACGAGCTGCTCTCAGGGCAGGAGTACTCAATAGATTCAAATCGCTGTTATTTTAGTGTATTACGCGCTGCTTTCAGGGCAGGAGTACTCAATAGATTCAAATCACTGTTATTTTAGTGTATTATGCGCTGCTCTCAGGGCAGGAGTACTCAATAGATTCAAATCGCTTTTATTTTAGTGTATTATGCGCTGCTCTCAGGGCAGGAGTACTCAATAGATTCAAATCGCTTTTATTTTAGTGTATTATGCGCTGCTAAATCGCTTTTATTTTAGTGTATTATGCGCTGCTCTCAGGGCAGGAGTACTCAATAGATTCAAATCGCTTTTATTTTAGTGTATTACGCGCTGCTCTCAGGGCAGGAGTACTCAATATATTCAAATCGCTTTTATTTTAGTGTATTACGCGCTGCTCTCAGGGCAGGAGTACTCAATAGATTCAAATCGCTGTTATTTTAGTGTATTACGTGCTGCTCTCAGGGCAGGAGTACTCAATAGATTCAAATCGCTGTTATTTTAGTGTATTACGCGCTGCTCTCAGGGCAGGAGCACTCAATAGATTCAAATTGCTGTTATTTTTAGTGTATTGCGCGCTGCTCTCAGGGCAGGAGTACTCAATAGATTCAAATCGCTTTTATTTTCAGTGTATTACACGCTGCTCTCAGGGCAGGAGTACTCAATAGATTCAAATCGCTGTTATTTTTAGTGTATTACGCGCTGCTCTCAGGGCAGGAGTACTCAATAGATTCAAATCGTTGTTATATTACGCGCTGCTCTCAGGGCAGGAGTACTCAATAGATTCAAATCGCTGTTATTTTTAGTGTATTACGCGCTGCTCTCAGGGCAGGAGTACTCAATAGATTCAAATCGCTTTTATTTTCAGTGTATTACACGCTGCTCTCAGGGCAGGAGTACTCAATAGATTCAAATCGCTGTTATTTTTAGTGTATTACGCGCTGCTCTCAGGGCAGGAGTACTCAATAGATTCAAATCGCTTTTATTTTCAGTGTATTACACGCTGCTCTCAGGGCAGGAGTACTCAATAGATTCAAATCGCTGTTATTTTTAGTGTATTACGCGCTGCTCTCAGGGCAGGAGTACTCAATAGATTCAAATCGTTGTTATATTACGCGCTGCTCTCAGGGCAGGAGTACTCAATAGATTCAAATCGCTGTTATTTTTAGTGTATTACGTGCTGCTCTCAGGGCAGGAGTACTCAATAGATTCAAATCGTTGTTCTATTACGCGCTGCTCTCAGGGCAGGAGTACTCAAGAGATTCTAATTGCTTTGCATTTTCCTAGAAATGAAGTCCTGTAGTATTCATGTATTGCAGGAATATACAGTAGTATTGATACCATGTTCTCTAATAATTTGATACACTAAGCTCAGTTCTAGAATAATTATATTTTTCTCTAACTAATCACTGTTAATTCTTAAAAAAAAACAAAAACAAAAAAAACATCACTCATAAAAAACATTCAAAAAAAAATGTCTGTCAGCTCCCAGGGCATTCTTCAGGGCATCACTTTTGTAAAACTAAAGCAAAGTTGTCCCACAATACCAAAATATACATTACAAAATAATATTTTTTTTTTTTTTTTTTCTGTTTATATTTTTGCTGGTTTTATAGTCTAGTAAATCTATAGCCCTACACATTTTTAAGGGTATATTTGATTATTTTTAATCGTTTTGTTGTTACATAAGTAGACCATTTCTTTTCGGTCCATTATTAACTTGTTCTTTTATTTCATTCTGCAGTTACCTGAATGAGCTGGCAGAAACTGGATGAACAAAAGGAGCCAACACTGAAGATGCCTGAGCGTTTGGTTCCACCTGATACAAGCACACAATCTCAGTGTTGACTTTGTGATGCATAAATGTGATTGCAAAATGTGGATCTATGTTCAAATACTTAATTTTCCACTGAGTATTGCAGAGAAACAAAGACACTTAATTTCAGGGTTCCTAGGCAATTTGGAAAAGTTTGGCATTTGATTTGAGTAATTTCCAAATATGGAAAAATATTTTTGTTTCCATACTTTTCCCACCATTCTGTTTTCCAAAATATAAAATTAAGATTTTCTAAAAAAACATTTATCAAAAGCAGATTTAATTCATGGCAAAAGTTTAGGGATTATTTAGAGATTGTTTGTCTTTATCATAAGCAAGTCTCTTTTGAATATCACTACATTAATGTGCATTTACCCCTCTACCAGCAACAGATAAAGGAGCAGACTACCATTTAACTTAGTGGTCATGCAACATCAAACCACACAGGTTATAAAGCATTTTAGGTTTCTTCTCATCCTGTTAGTGCTTATCACTTCCAGAAAACTTTTGTACTGATTGTACTGTATACCAAAAATATAATGTTTTATGAATCATTGTTTAATATGGTTAGAAAAATCTAGAGAGGATTGCAATTTTAAGTCTGTGTGGAAAAGTGTAAGATTGAAAATAATTAAAGATATTTGAAAATGAACAAAAACATTTTCTTTTACTGTTTCAATTCCCCTTTCTTACCCCAGGGTACCATTTGGAATTCCTAAAGGCAGAGGTGCTGACAGTGCTCAAGGCCTGTAGGTCAAAATGTGTGTACTTCGGGGGTCTACGAATTGTCACACCTTTTACAATGGGGGAAATTGTAATTATCTGACTAGTCGATTTGAACGTCTCACATTTGGGTTACAGACACATGGTCAAGGAAGGCATCAAAGATTATAACAGTTTCTCTGTCCCTTTTATTCTCTGGCTCTCTTTGTCTCTTTCTACACCCTCTCCCTCTCTTTATATCTCTTAGGTAACACTTTACATACATGGGGGGGTACAATTAATGGTATTTTGGGATGGGATAAGTTTTTATCATCACATCTATTTTGTAACTTTAAGTGTAGCCATATATAGTGTCATTAGACCCTTTCAATTACATATAATGTGCTAACTAGTTTTGATTAGGTATTGACTTTGAAGTGCTACCTATTGCAAAACAATATCGTCACTCTATAGCAGCAATCTGCCACATATTTAGCTGTTGTTACAACTTGTAACTACGCTTATTTCCGTTGTTGATATAAGTAGCAGTGGGTGGTAATAGACAAGAAATCTACAGTTTTCCACCATCTTACTGATAACGTTTCTTTAGTCATTCGGCAGTCTAGCAGCCTGAACCCCTGTAGGAAATCCATCCTGTTGTAAACTTCTTCAGCAAAACCAGGAGACGTTTGGGATACATTCAAGAAGTTACATTCTTTGAGGACGTTGCTGCATTTCTTCCAAACAGTCTAATCTAACATAAATTTACATGGTGTCTTATAGGCATTTAGGAGAAGGGACTTTTGAAGGTGGAGACAAATTCAAAGCATGTAAATGAGTATACAGGTTAAGGAACCCGCCCCAGACCGGCAGTCTCAATCCAATCAGCATAACCACTCAAATGCATATGTGCTAATCCAATCAGCCAAACGATTCAACGTCTGGACTGTGGCTCTTGCTCCAAGGGCCATTAAAGACAATAGGTTAGCGTCTCCGTGATCTGACTCATTTAACTTACAAAGGAAAACCAGGTCGGGCAGGAATATCTTGCTGTAAACTCAATAATCACTTTATCAGTTTATATACTATCTAAATTAAAACCTCAAATGCTAAAATCAGTATTCTTCACCGTGATGTTATGTAAGGAAGCATATCTGAAATAGATTCTTAAATTTGTAGTAACCCTTCAATCCTTACAAATGTATGGAATTTTGATTTAATTTAATGACTGAACAAAAATTGATTACTAGTTTACTAATTATATTTTTATTGAACTGTCTTTTGGTCCAATTTTGCAAAATAACCAATTCAAGCATAATTATGACTTTCCTTTTTTATAGTATTACAAAACATTTCCAGTGAATTAAATGTATAAAACAGAAATATATCACAAAAAAATGCAGAGCAAAGATGTAGCCTATCATTAAACTGTTTTACTTTTAACTAGCTCATATCATTATTCTTAGAGGTTTTTAATTGCTTTATTATTTTTCTTTTAGACGGGTGTCATTCATTGAACTTGAATGGGCTTCCCGTTAAACCAGGCCCAACGCTATGGGTCGCCTGGTCAAATGTCTGTCAGTTCCTCCTAAAATTCTCCAGAAGTGTAGGTCTTCCTGCAAATGAATTACATAAAGATGTTGGTTTCAATGTAAGATGATAGTCATAAAAAAACAAAACGTAAAATGTATTTCACCTAAAAGCATCAGTTTTGGATATTGCACAATGAACATCCTCATTTTAAAATATTTCCTGGACTATTTCTTTTGTAGAGTAAACTTGGTAACGTGGTACCAATGTAAACAAATAAAATTACTTGTAAAAAACTTAAGATCTTTAAGCTAAAATACATTTATAATGCCCTCAAAACAGCACTAAACATTAAATAAATTGTGCTTATCACAGTTAGTGCATGTTGAAGTCAATTTGAATCGGAGTACTCCTGCCCTGAGAGCAGCGCGTAATACACAAAAATAACAGCGATTTGAATCTATTGAGTACTCCTGCCCTGAGAGCAGCGCGTAATACACTAAAATAACAGCGATTTGAATCTATTGAGTACTCCTGCCCTGAGAGCAGCGCGTAATACACTAAAATAACAGCGATTTGAATCTATTGAGTACTCCTGCCCTGAGAGCAGCGTGTAATACATTAAAAATAACAGCGATTTGAATCTATTGAGTACTCCTGCCCTGAGAGCAGCGCGTAATACACTAAAATAACAGCGATTTGAATCTATTGAGTACTCCTGCCCTGAGAGCAGCGCGTAATACACTAAAATAACAGCGATTTGAATCTATTGAGTACTCCTGCCCTGAGAGCAGCGCGTAATACACAAAACAAGTGATTTGAATCTATTGAGTACTCCTGCCCTGAGAGCAGCGCGTAATACACTAAAATAACAGCGATTTGAATCTATTGAGTACTCCTGCCCTGAGAGCAGCGCGTAATACACAAAAATAACAGCGATTTGAATCTATTGAGTACTCCTGCCCTGAGAGCAGCGTGTAATACATTAAAAATAACAGCGATTTGAATCTATTGAGTACTCCTGCCCTGAGAGCAGCGCATAATACACTAAAAATAACAGCGATTTGAATCTATTGAGTACTCCTGCCCTGAGAGCAGCGCGTAATACACAAAAATAACTGATTTGAATCTATTGAGTACTCCTGCCCTGAGAGCAGCGCGTAATACACTAAAATAACAGCGATTTGAATCTATTGAGTACTCCTGCCCTGAGAGCAGCACATAATACACTAAAAATAACAGCGATTTGAATCTATTGAGTACTCCTGCCCTGAGAGCAGCGCGTAATACACTAAAATAACAGCGATTTGAATCTATTGAGTACTCCTGCCCTGAGAGCAGCGTGTAATACACTAAAATAACAGTGATTTGAATCTATTGAGTACTCCTGCCCTGAGAGCAGCGCGTAATACACTAAAATAACAGCGATTTGAATCTATTGAGTACTCCTGCCCTGAGAGCAGCGCGTAATACACTAAAATAACAGTGATTTGAATCTATTGAGTACTCCTGCCCTGAGAGCAGCGCATAATACACTAAAAATAACAGCGATTTGAATATATTGAGTAATCCTGCCCTGAGAGCAGCGCGTAATACACAAAAATAACTGTGATTTGAATCTATTGAGTACTCCTGCCCTGAGAGCAGCGCGTAATACACTAAAATAACAGCGATTTGAATCTATTGAGTACTCCTGCCCAGAGAGCAGCACATAATACACTAAAAATAACAGCGATTTGAATCTATTGAGTACTCCTGCCCTGAGAGCAGCGCGTAATACACTAAAATAACAGCGATTTGAATCTATTGAGTACTCCTGCCCTGAGAGCAGCGTGTAATACACTAAAATAACAGCGATTTAAATCTATTGAGTACTCCTGCCCTGAGAGCAGCGTGTAATACACTAAAATAACAGCGATTTGAATCTATTGAGTACTCCTGCCCTGAGAGCAGCACGTAATACACTAAAATAACAGCGATTTGAATGTATTGAGTACTCCTGCCCTGAGAGCAGCGCGTAATACACAAAAAAAGTGATTTGAATCTATTGAGTGCTCCTGCCCTGAGAGCAGCGCGTAATACACTAAAATAACAGCGATTTGAATCTATTGAGTACTCCTGCCCTGAGAGCAGCGCGTAATACACTAAAAATAACAGCGATTTGAATCTATTGAGTACTCCTGCCCTGAGAGCAGCGCGTAATACACTAAAAATAACAGCGATTTGAATCTATTGAGTACTCCTGCCCTGAGAGCAGCGCGTAATACACTAAAAATAACAGCGATTTGAATCTATTGAGTACTCCTGCCCTGAGAGCAGCGCGTAATACACTAAAATAACAGCGATTTGAATCTATTGAGTACTCCTGCCCTGAGAGCAGCGCGTAATACACTAAAATAACAGCGATTTGAATCTATCGAGTACTCCTGCCCTGAGAGCAGCGCGTAATACACTAAAATAACAGCGATTTGAATCTATCGAGTACTCCTGCCCTGAGAGCAGCGCGTAATACACTAAAATAACAGCGATTTGAATCTATTGAGTACTCCTGCCCTGAGAGCAGCACGTAATAAACTAAAAATAACAGCGATTTTAATCTATTGAGTACTCCTGCCCTGAGAGCAGCACGTAATAAACTAAAAATAACAGCGATTTTAATCTATTGAGTACTCCTGCCCTGAGAGCAGCGCGTAATACACTAAAATAACAGCAATTTGAATATATCGAGCTCCTGCCCTGAGAGCAGGGCGTAATACACTTAAAATAACAGCAATTTGAATATATCGAGCTCCTGCCCTGAGAGCAGCGCGTAATTCACTAAAAATAACAGCAATTTGAATATATCGAGCTCCTGCCCTGAGAGCAGCGCTAAGGCGGGAGATGTATCATTTTGACCGTTGAAATATCGCGGAAAATTTGAAAAGTTCTGTTCTCGCATATCAATTTAACAGACAGCGAGGTAGCATTGGAAAAGCATGTTTTACACCAGTTACCCCATAAGCAGCTTTGTTTTGGTCGACTGATGAAACAGTCAAATCAAAATGCATAGCCTACAATACGATATTTAGACGATGATTAGTCCTGTGAATTTTTAAATGTTCTCTTATTATCTTAGTAAACTTTAGAGGATGTTGAATTGTAACAAAATATAGTAGTAAATTCACTTACCTTGCAATAAATGCGTTCTCCCACAAACATCTGTCTTTTTTTCCCGACTATTCCTCAAGAATCCCTCCGCAGCGCATCTCAAATTCAAACGTCTAAACCCCGCCCTTGCTTCAGTTTCATTGGTTGAAGCTGTAAACCAATCATTTTCCTTTCTGCCCTCAGAACATGTTTGAGTAAGTAAAACTCCCATCTGCGTTTCGACCTCGCACCTGTTGACTTTCTTCTCGAGGGATGAAAGCCAAATAAATTTAACGGCTCGTTTCTCGCGCTTGCCGAGGCAGTGTGTAGACTACGAGAACGTATAAATGTTAAAACAGTATTGTCTGGTGATTTTGGCTGCATCTAATTCTATGAATTAAAATGATGGAATATTATCTGACTTTTATGAAGTTATATATTCAGTAATTCAGCCTATCATCCAGATCGCGTTATCCAGTGTTTTTGGCTGCATTTTAATTAAGGAATTAAAATGATGAGCTGTGAACAAAAAGAGCAGGTGCAATTCTGGTCTTTTTGTAAAATGTGAAATTAACATATTTCTGTTTCTTTTCAGACCACGTTTCCTGTTTTAGAGTCTGGGGCAAAAATTTTTTGTTGTGGGTAAGAAAGTAAATCTAAGATTTTTTTCGATGGTCAGGTAGTAGGTCTTATCAGGCCTCCTTGACCAGACAGTCCCCATTTTGCAACCGGACAGCGCTTGGGCCTCCCTGAGGTGAGCTCCCAGGAATTGACTGTCAAGGAGTAATGTGGTTATCAGGTCATAGGCCTCACTAGGCCTTCCTGAATATGAGCTCCCACATACTGTGGTTATCAAGTTATAGGCCTCTCCAGGCCTTCTTGAATATAGCTCCCATATAATGTGGTTACCAGGTCATAGGCCTCACTAGGCCTTCCTGAAAATGAGCTCCCACATACTGTGGTTGAATATGAGCTCCCACATTCTGTGGTTCTCAAGTTATAGGCCTCACCAGGCCTTCCTGAATATGAGCTCCCATACACGGTGGTCGCCAGGTTACAGGCCTCGCCAGGCCTTCCTGGTTATGAGCTCCCACATACTGTGGCGCTAGGTTACAGGCCTTCTACATGTCAGGTTGCAGGCCTCACCCGGCCTTCCTGAATGTGAGCTTCCACATACTGTGGTTGAATATGAGCTCCCACATTCTGTAGTTATCAGGTCAGAGGCCTCACCAGGCCTTCCTGTACACTGTAAAAACTAAAGGAGCCTCAAATATCCTGTTGGATACTCAAGGAACTTCAAAATGTAATTTAGGTGCCTCTAAGATCTTTCTCCTATAGTAGGGTTACTGGAGGAGCATTGACAATCTTTGAGGTTCTTGCTGGAACTTATGGGATCCTTTAAGCACTTTGTATTTAGTTCAGAGGTTCTGGAGTCACCTTTTCATTACCACGAGACCTCAAAGTGCTTTGGGGGAAAATAGAGGAACTTGAATGTGATAAAAGGGTTATTGGAAGATCTTTTAACATTTAAGTGGTTCCTGGAAGATCTCTTATGTTAAAGCTAGCATCTGGAGGAACCCAATGGTTCAGTGAGGCCAGAATAAGATTATTATTATCCTATTATTATTATTTTGATTCAGTATACATACCCAGGTGAAAAAGACATACTATTAAATGTATTAAAAATGTACTTGAGTGTGTTTTTAGTAGACCTACTACAATACAAATATACTTTAATGCATTTTAAAACATTTAACAGTAGCCTACGTCTTTTTCACTTGGGTTACATATACAGGTCCTTCTCAATAAATTATCATATTGTGATAAAGTTCATTATTTTCCATAATGTAATGATAAAAATTAAACTTTTATATATTTTAGATTCATTGCACACCAACTGAAATATTTCAGGTCTTTTATTGTTTTAAAACTGATGATTTTGGCATACAGCTCATGAAAACCCAAAATTCCTATCTCAATAAATTAGCATATTTCATCCGACCAATAAAAGAAAAGTGTTTTTAATACAAAAAAAGTCAACCTTCAAATAATTATGTTCAGTTATGCACTCAATACTTGGTTGGGAATCCTTTTGCAGAAATGACTGCTTCAATGCGGCGTGGCATGGAGGCAATCAGCCTGTGGCACTCCTGAGGTGTTATGGAGGCCCAGGATGCTTCGATAGCGGCCTTAAGCTCATCCAGAGTGTTGGGTCTTGCGTCTCTCAACTTTCTCTTCACAATATCCCACAGATTCTCTATGGGGTTCAGGTCAGGAGAGTTGGCAGGCTAATTGAGCACAGTAATACCATGGTCAGTAAACCATTTACCAGTGGTTTTGGCACTGTGAGCAGGTGCCAGGTCGTGCTGAAAAATGAAATCTTCATCTCCATAAAGCCTTTCAGCAGATGGAAGCATGAAGTGCTCCAAAATCTCCTGATAGCTAGCTGCATTGACCCTGCCCTTGATAAAACACAGTGGACCAACACCAGCAGCTGACATGGCACCTCAGACCATCACTGACTGTGGGTACTTGACACTGGACTTCAGGCATTTTGGCATTTCCTTCTCCCCAGTCTTCCTCCAGACTCTGGCACCTTGATTTCCGAATGACATGCAAAATTTGTCCAAAAGTCCAGTGCTGCTTCTCTGTAGCCCAGGTCAGGTGCTTCTGCCGCTGTTTCTGGTTCAAAAGTGGCTTGACCTGGGGAATGCGGCACCTGTAGCCCATTTCCTGCACACGCCTGTGCACGGTGGCTCTGGATGTTTCTACTCCAGACTCAGTCCACTGCTTCCGCAGGTCCCCCAAGGTCTGGAATCGGTCCTTCTCCACAATCTTCCTCAGGGTCCGGTCACCTCTTCTCGTTGTGCAGCGTTTTTTGCCACACTTTTTCCTTCCCACAGACTTCCCACTGAGGTGCCTTGATACAGCACTCTGGGAACAGCCTATTCGTTCAGAAATTTCTTTCTGTGTCTTACCCTCTTGCTTGAGGGTGTCAATGATGGCCTTCTGGTCAGCAGTCTTACCCATGATTGCGGTTTTGAGATATGAACCAGGCTGGGAGTTTTTAAAAGCCTCAGGAATCTTTTGCAGGTGTTTAGAGTTAATTAGTTGATTCAGATGATTAGGTTAATAGCTCGTTTAGAGAACCTTTTCATGATATGCTAATTTATTGAGATAGGAATTTTGGGTTTTCATGAGCTGTATGCCAAAATCATCAGTATTAAAACAATAAAAGACCTGAAATATTTCAGTTGGTGTGCAATGAATCTAAAATATATGAAAGTTTAATTTTTATCATTACATTATGGAAAATAATGAACTTTATCACAATATGCTAATTTATTGAGAAGGACCTGTATTTAGTATAGGCCTAGGCTATTTTATTAAGTAATTTAAACCTTAAAAAACAACACTAAATAATAATAATATTATGAAGAAGAAGAACCAGGAGGAGATAAGTTGTATTCTGTCACGAAACTGCTGCTATTCCTCTGTTGTCGTCACTTCAGTGATGCTCGCGCTGCTCGCGCGCAACAACAATAGTATCCACTGACGTCATCGGGTTTGAAAGTAACGGCTCTAGTCCTCTCATCAAATCTTCCGCCGTTTGTTCGGTTCTCCGTTACAAGGTTTGTAAACTCGCAAATAAATATAAATACAGAGTCTACTCACTATATATTCAAACACACATATATATAAACTAAATTTATTATACATTACTACGTTTTTACAGTGTTTTACCACTCGTTTATTGCACAGTATGGTATGAAGGTTTTAGCCGCGATGCTAACTAACGTTACGTTGATCTAATGTAATGAACAAATGGAAATTATTGACTTATTGTCTTACATTGATTTAGTCATTCAGTTCAACATATTCTGTACAACTGTGTTGTCAAATTGCTGATATAGCCTATAATTTAGCTGATTCCTGCTGTCATTGGCATTTGTTATGAATAACAAAAGCAGGTTAATATAGTTTGGTCTGTTATTGTTTAGCCTAACTTTACTTACTACATGTGTCCTCATTCTCTCAAATACGTTACAATTTTAAAGCCATTTACTGGTCAATAAATATGTTGTGAATAATCAGCTTTTTTTCTTTTGTATCTCCAGAACAACCAGTACATTTCTAAAATAATCTGAACTTTTCAGTGGCAACATTGAATTACAGTAAGTTACCTGCACCACATGCAAGTACTTTATTACTATGAACTTTCTCTGTGTGAAATTGTATTGTTTGACTGTGTACTAGTGTTTTTTTAATCAGTTATTCTCTGAAAATCTTCCCTCATGCTCTCAAATCTCATTCATGTTACTCAGAAAAAATAATATTAGGTTTGGTTCACAAATAATGCTATGCATTTTTTTTCTTAGATATTTATCATTTGCATTTGAATATAAGACATTTTAATTCTGAATTATAACTTCAAGTTTAGTCTTTTTCGACAAAAAAAAAAAAAGGAAAAAGCTATTATGGCTTCAGAAGACTTACAACACAACCCATAACGCATGAGTTGTGAACTCGTTGATTATTTTTAGGATCTTTTCTGGGACATTTTTGGAGCTTAACCATTTTTACATAAATTGTTGCATTGAATTGAACTAGACAAGTGTACATAAGAATGGTTTCCTGAACAATTACACAATTTTTTTCTGCTTGTTTCATGCAGTGATCGGTAAGCGATCGGTGACTGGGGTTGCATTATGCCTGAGATCTGCTTTTGGGTTCACAGACAGAAAGTCAAACAGGTTTGGAACGTCACAAGGCTGAGGAAATTATTTAAACAACTATCACTTTAATAACCTTACTAACAGTAAATTTTGTACTTTGCAGGGATCTCGGTAAGCTGAAATACAAGTTTGAACAAGAATAAAAATCCTCCTGTAGACCTGAAAATCACTGAAGTGCCTGGACCATCCACCAGAAAAGAGGAAAAACACACAGAAATCGAAGCTGCGGCACCTCTTCACTTTTCTAACTCTTTAAGTACCTCACACCAACTTGGTCCCATAGTTACATTTTTGATCACAAACGAAATTGCTGACCTTGTAAATTCTTATTGAAATGACTGGAATTCACCAGTGAACATTCACAGAACAACAGATCATTTTACTGCACCTTAACTCTGTTATAATGGAAAATGTTTTCTGCTTGTTGTGACATAAGGAATACTGTTTCCGGGTCGAAGCCTCTACTTCTACTTCCTCTATCTTGTTTCATGAGAATACTCAACAACCATTTATGAACACTGTTGATTCAAGTCACACATTTAAGCTTTTCAAAAGCCACAGCACAATGGCCCTCATTTATCAATCTTGCGTAGAAACGGGCGTATATATTGGCATAAGATTATGCTTACACTTCTCTCATCGCCTGATTTATGAAGCTGTGTGTACCTTTGAAATTCTGGTGTACGCAATACCTGCCCTTGATAAATGCCGCGGCTGAAATCGATCGTCATTAGAATAACACGCCCCTATATATTCAAGTCTCCGCTTCCCCCACGCCCTCATTTTACGCCATGGACACACGGAAGACGGCAAAGAAGAGAAACTTCTTTGAGAAAGAGAAAGCGAAACCAGGGAAGTGGAAAGAAACAAAATTGATTTCTAGATTTTTATTATTAATGACGCTTATTGTTATTTAGAAGAAGAATGTCGTTATTATTATTTGTATTATTATTATTATTATTATTTAAAAGAAGAATGGCATTTTTATTATTTTGTCAGTCTGAATTATTTTTTTGGTCATTGAAAGCCTTTCATTACTAAACCCAGTCCGTGCACATCTGCCTGGCCTAACCCTGGCCTAACCATCATTTCAAAGAATAGTACAACGGCGAGCGCGTCGAGTATAAACGCCTCGTCCGTTTGGGGAGGTGCACGCGCAGTCTGCGGAGACTCGCGCTGCGGAGCCAGGCGAAAGTATAAACAAGGCTTGAAACGTCAGGTAAAGCGTACAGGCTCGCAACTTAAGGAATACATATGCCTACAATTCAAATGCTTTGGTAAAGTCACACAAATTAAACATTGAAGTCCATGTTGCACAAAAATAAACACTAAAGTTTATAATTACTATGTTGTTGTTTTTTTACAGTGGGTCATAATATATTATATCTTTTAGTTTGTCAGTGCGTTTTGTGGTGTTAGGAATTGTTTTTTTGCGCATTCCCGCACTCAAAACGTGCGTACACCACCTCCTGAGCTGGCGTAGGATTTGAGCGTGCCGTACGCCAACGTCCATATTGATAAATCTCAAAGTCAACGTGGTTTTGGGTGTACGCCAGGTGTACGCTGGAAATTTGGTGTACGCACTTTTGATAAATGAGGGCCAGTGAGTGTATATTAGCACTGTTTGTTTGTTTTTGGCATCTGATAGAGCTTTTGTACTTGGAAACAGTGATGTCAGACTTACCATCGGCCTGAAACACAAATGTTTTAAAGTTAAGTAAAGATTGACATTTTTAATTAGTCAAAATGTAATTTTTTTACATTGATTTATTTCGTGGAACATATGTGTTTCCATGCATTTTGTTGAATGTCTTTTCTTGTATAGCCTATTGTATATACATGGTTGATTATTCATGTTGCTTATGTATTATATTATTTTTTGTGTATTCATTGATATTAATCTATAGTTAACTTTTTTTCCCTTGTGCATGGAAATGTATGTATAAAAATGAATATCAAATATGTAATAAACAATTCTTATTTTGTATTTGGTTCAATGTGTTTATTATAATAGAAGTCAAAGGTAACCATAGTAACAACATGAAATTAAATATTTAAAAAAAAATTAAATTTGGTTCCTGGAGGCACCCACAGTGGTTCCACACAGTGCCTAATATAAGAGTTTCTCAGGAAACCTGTGTGGTTCTTCAGAGAACCGCCCCTTTTTAAAGGGTACCTAGAGGATCTACAGACGGTTCCGCCGGTGTGGCAAAGTGAAGAACCCCAAAAGGTTCCTCCAGGCACCTTTTATTTTTACAGTGTATATGAGCTCCCACATACTGTGGTTGAATATGAGCTCCCACATACTGTGGTTATCAGGTCATAGGCCTCACCAGGCCTTCCTGAATATGAGCTCCCACATACTGTGGTTATCAAGTTATAGGCCTCTCCAGGCCTTCTTGAATATAGCTCCCATATAATGTGGTTATCAGGTCATAGGCCTCACTAGGCCTTCCTGAGTATGAGCTCCCACATACTGTGGTTATCAAGTTATAGGCCTCACCAGGCCTTCTTGAATATGAGCTCCCACATACTGTGGTTATCAGGTCATAGGCCTCACTAGGCCTTCCTGAGTATGAGCTCCCACATACTGTGGTTATCAGGTCAGAGGCCTTACCAGGCCTTCCTGAGTCTGAGCTCCCACCTACTGTGGTTCGCCAGGTTACAGGCCTCACCAGCCTTCCTGGTGATGGGCTTCTACATGTCAGGTTACAGGCCTCACCTGGCCTTCCTGAATGTGAGCTCCCACATACTGTGGCCGCCAGGTTACAGGCCTCACCCGGCCTTCCTGAGTATGAGCTCCCACACACCGTGGTCGCAGGTCTTCCTAGTTATGAGCTTCCTCATGTCAGGTTACAGGCCTCATCCGGCCTTCTTGAATGTGAGTTCCCACTTACTGTGGTCACCAGGTTTCAGGCCTCATAGGCCTTCCTGAGTATGAGCTCCCACATACTGTGGTCGCCAGGTTACAGGCCTCACAGGCCTTCCTGAGTATGAGCTCCCACATACTGTGGTCGCCAGGTTGCAGGCTTCCTAAGGCCTTCCTGGTTATGAGTTTTTCACATGTCAGGTTACAGGCCTCATCCAGGCCTTCCTGAATGTGAACTCCCACTCTCTGTGGTCGCTAGGGTTTAGGCCGCACTGGTTGTGAGCTTCCACATGTCAGGTTGCAGGCCTCATCAGCCCTTCCTGAATGTGAGCTCCCACGCATTGTGTCCATCAGGTTATAGGCCTCATCTGGCCTTCCTGATCATGGGTTCCCACATGCTGTGGTTGCCAGGTTACAGGCCTCACCGGCCTTCCTGGATACGAGCTCCCACAGTCTGTGGTCGTCAGGTCACAGGCCTCAGGGGCCTTCCTGGATACGAGCTCCCACAGTCTGTGGTCGTCAGGTCACAGGCCTCAGGGGCCTTCCTGAGAATGAGCTCCCACTTACTGTGGTCGTCAGGTTATAGGCCTCACTAGGCCTTCCTGAATATAGAGTGATGAAGTACATGCACCTTTACTTCATCTATTTTTCTTAAACCCATGCTTATGGTAAGTCACACAACTAATGTCCTGTGTACTTTCTAAAATCCATTTTTATGGTAAGGGTCATGCGCTGTTCGCTCCGGTCCCTTCCTATGTGGCTCAGACCTTGGTCTTTCACCTCGGGTCCCACTCTAGATGCGTCCTGTCGTCACTTTTTACGACAGACGCCTTTCTCTAGCTAACTTCCACATTCTGATGAGCTCCCACACACTGTGGTCACCGTGTTACAGGCCTCACCGGCCTTCCCGAGTATGAGCTCCCACATGCTGTGGTCGCCAGGTTAGAGGCCTCATCAGGCCTTCTTGGATTCAGAATGGCTAAGTACATGCATTTTCTTTCATGTACTTTCTATAATCCATATTTATGGTAAGGGTTGTGCGCTGTTCGCTTAATTCCCTTTTTTACGTGGCCTAGACTTCAGTTCTAGGGCCTTTCTGAAAGTAAGCTCCTACAGGTTGTGGTCCCCAGGTTACAGGCCTCACCGGCCTTCCTGATATGAGCTCCCACATACTGTGGTTAGCAGGTCAGAGGCCTCACTAGGCCTTCCTGAATATGAGCTCCCACATACTGTGGTTGAATATGAGCTCCCACATGCTGTGGTCACCAGGTCAGAGGCCTCACCGGCCTTCCTGAAGGTAAGCTCCCACATATTGTGCTTGAATACAAGCTCCCCCATGTTGTGGTCGCCAGGTCAGAGGTCCTACCAGGCCTTCCTGGAGGTAAGCTCCCTTTAGGCCCTCACAGGCCTCCTCAGTGTTTTGAAACTCAAACACTGGGTAGATCCATGGATAGAGTAGAGAAACTCCCCTCGCTGGCAAGGGTTGTAAAGCACTATGCTGAGTCATACTCTCCTGGATGTCCCGTCTCTGAGATCCGGGCCGAGTGGTTTACTGCCTGCTTCGCAGTCCCTCGGGTTGGATGCCTTAAGGCAAGTGTCCAGAGGCTCTGTCTTCAGACAGACAGGAAGTGGCCAGACGGTAGTGTCTTATGTAGTCACACCAGCTCAGGCCTGCCTGGTGGCTTTTCAGTACTAGGCCCTTGCAGGCCCCCTCAGTTTTTCGAAACACAAACACTGGGTAGATCCGTGGATCGAGTAGAGAAACTCCCCTCGCTGGCAAGGGTTGTAAAGCACTATGCTGAGTCATACTCTCCAGGATATCCCGTCTCTGAGATCCGGGCTGAGTGGTTCACTGCCTGCTTCGCAGTCCCTCGGGTTGGATGCCTTCCTAAAGGCAAGTGTCCAGAGGCTCTGTTTTCAGACAGACAGGAAGTGGCCAGACGGTAGTGTCCTATATAGTGACACCAGGTCAGGCCTGCCTGGTGGCATTTCAGGTGGCACGTTCCCCTGAATAGTGACAGGCGGGGGTTCCCTCGGGTCCCCTAGCCACATTCCCTAGAAGGGACCCTTTCTATTTTTTTGAATTGTGGTCCTAGGCCTTTGAGCTGGCCCAGGTAGACCTTCCTTTAAAACTGTGGAGGTTTTCTGTGGTATCATTTAGCTTGGGCTATGACCGTAGGGAATGCTGTCACTGACAGCCCAGTGTGACCTGAGGGCATGCACTCCCCTTAGCATGGTGGCGTTGGTATATCGTTCCCCATAGCGTCATTCTGACGTAGTGTAGAGTTCCCTTTCGAAAGGGAACGTCTCAGGTTACGACTGTAACCTATGTTCCCTGAGAACAGGGAACAAGACACTACGTCTTCCTGCCATGCCTCGGGGCCTGCCTGCAACAGTCCTTTCAGACGATAGGATGTTGTCATGTGTGCAAGGCTCCCCTTTATACATCCAGGTCGCGCGTTAATCATCAAGCTGATGATTCACGGGCTGTCGCCGGTCAACATGATCTACGTGAGTTGATATTTATTTCAGACACCTGTCACGCCTGAGGCGTTCCCCATAGCGTCATTCTGACGTAGTGTCTCGTTCCCTGTTCTCAGGGAACATAGGTTACAGTCGTAACCTGAGACGTTTTGTTCTGGTGGTCTTTTATAGTTATGCAGTGTACAGTGTATAAAAGGTGCCTGGAGGAACCTTTTGGGGTTCTTCACTTTGCCACACCAGCGGAACCGTCTGTAGATCCTCTAGGCACCCTTTAAAAAGGGGTGGTTCTCTGAGGAACCACACAAGTTTCCTGAGGAACTCTTATATTAGGCACTGTGTGGAACCACTGTGGGTGCCTCCAGGAACCAAATTTAATTTTTTTTTAATATTTAATTTCATGTTGTTACTATGGTTACCTTTGACTTCTATTATAATAAACAAACTGAACCAAATACAAAATAAGAATTGTTTGTTATATATTTGATATTCATTTTTATACATACACTTCCATGCACATGGGAAAAAAAGCTAACTATAGATTAAAATCAATGAATACACAAAAAAATAGTATAATACATAAGCAACATGAATAATCAACCATGTATATACAATAGATAAACAAGAAAAGACATCTCAATGTACAGAATATGTTGAATTGAATGACTAAATCAATCTAAGACAATAAGTCAATAATTTGCATTTGTTCATTAGATCAACGTAGTTAGCATCGTGGCTAAAACCTTCATACCAGATACTGTGCAATAAACGAGTGGTAAACACTGTAAAAACGTAGTAATGTATAATAAATTTAGTTTACATATGTGTGTGTTTGAATATATAGTGAGTAGACTCTGTATTTATATTTATTTGGCGAGTTTACAAACCTTGTAAAGGAGAGCCGAACAAACGGCGGAAGCTTTGATGAGAGGAGCCGTTACTTTCAAACCCGATGACGTCGATCAGCAGAGCTTTGTTGCGCGCGAGCGGTGCGAGCGGCGCGAGCATAACTGAAGCGATGACAGCAGAGCAATAGCAGCAGTTTCGTGACAGAATACAACTTCTCTCCTCCTGGTTCTTCTTCATATTATTATTATTATTTAGTGTTGTTGTTTAAGGTTTAAATTACTTAATAAAATAGGCCTATACTAAATAAATGTAAGCTACCCAGGTGAAAAAGACTTAGGCTACTGTTAAATGTATTAAAATGCATTAAAGTATATTTGTATTGTAGGCCTACTAAAAACACACTCAAGTAGGCTACATTTTTAATACATTTAATAGTACGTCTTTTTCACCTGGGTATGTATACTGAATCAAACTTAAGTAACCTATAATAATAATAATAGGATAATAATAATCTTATTCTGGCCTCACTGAACCATTGGGATCCTCCAGATGCTGGCTTTAACCTTAAGAGATCTTCCAGGAACCACTTAAATGTTAAAAGATCTTCCAATAACCCTTTTATCGCATTCAAGTTCCTCTATTTTCCCCCAAAGCACTTCGAGGTCTCATGGTAATGAAAAGGTGACTCCAGAACCTCTGAACTAAATACAAAGTGCTTAAAGGAGCCTCAAATATCCTGTTGGATACTCAAGGAACTTCAAAATGTAATTTAAGTGCCTCAAAGCTCTTTCTCCTATAGTAGGGTTACTGGAGGAGCATTGACAATCTTTGAGGTTCTGGCTGGAACTTATGGGATCCTTTAAGCACTTTGCATTTAGTTCAGAGGTTCTGGAGTCACCTTTTCATTACCATGAGACCTTGAAGTGCTTTGGGGGAAAATAGAGGAACTTGAATGCGATAAAAGGGTTATTGGAAGATCTTTTAACATTTAAGTGGTTCCTGGAAGATCTCTTATGTTAAAGCCAGCATCTGGAGGATCCCAATGGTTCAGTGAGGCCAGAATAAGATTATTATTATCCTATTATTATTATTATAGGTTACTTAAGTTTGATTCAGTATACATACCCAGGTGAAAAAGACGTACTATTAAATGTATTAAAAATGTAGCCTACTTGAATGTGTTTTTAGTAGGCCTACAATACAATATATAGCCTACTTTAATGCATTTTTAATACATTTAACAGTAGCCTATGTCTTTTTCACCTGGGTAGCTTACATTTATTTAGTATAGGCCTATTTTATTAATTAATTTAAACCTTAAACACTAAATAATAATAATATTAATAATATGAAGAAGAAGAACCACACTCAAAAAAATATTTAGGCCTAATAAATAAGATTTATGTAATTTGATTGCATATAAATTTTCCATCCATTTGGATTACATATTTTTGACGTAAACATATTAATAAACTTAATGCAATAAATATTTGTAAGTCCTATATAAATGAAACGAGTAAGAATGAGATTTATGTAAAATTATCAATAAATCCAATTTATTTAAAATGAATAAGAAACGGGTTTATGTATTATTATATAATAAACCTAATTTACTTAAAATGCATCACATTTAAGTAATTTTTATTAATAAACCCAATGTATTTTAAAATCATATTTATAAATTTGTATTTATTAATCACCATTTCCCCTCCCCAATCACGATATACAACACAAAAATAACAGCCCGACCACCTCATTTCACATTTTTTCCCCTCATTTTTATTTTAGGAATAACAAGCTCAAAAGGCAGCAAAAAGATGAGATAGCAAGACATATCCCATGCTTACATACACTGTGATGTGTGCAACCTCAACAAAAATAAAAAATAAAGTACCTTCATGTTTACATGCACATTAAGGTTAAATGCACTTATTATGACCGCCGCTAGCATAGCTAGCGAAAGCGGTCATATAGGGATTGTCAAAGTTTTTTTGTTTTTTTTTCCGTCATCTACTGAATTTTTCGTCAATGATACCAGGGACACCGAAACACCGGGGAACATGAAATTTGGTGGGCATGTAGCCCCACTAGACTTTTACGGAAAAATTTCGTTTGGTCGCCGGGGGCCACTCCCCCCCCGCGCTGGGCCCCCCCAAACCCAAAAAATGCAGTTTTTCCTAAATAACTACCTGAACCGTGGCACCGAGGATGAATAAATTTTTATGGTATGTTAGTCTTAAGGGCCCACATCAACCTAGCCCATAATCGATTGTCAAAGTTTTTTTTTTTTTTTCGTCATCTACTGAATTTTTCGTCAACGATACCAGGGACACCGAAACACCGGGGAACATGAAATTTGGTGGGCATGTAGCCCCACTAGACTTTTACGAAAAAAATTCGTTTGGTCCCCGGGGGCCACTCCCCCCCCCGCGCTGGGCCCCCCCAAACCCAAAAAATGCAGTTTTTCCTAAATAACTACCTGAACCGTGGCACCGAGGATGAAGAAATTTTTATGGTATGTTGGTCTTAAGGGCCCACATCAACCTAGCCCATAATCACTCATTTGTGATTTGCGCCCCTCCCATAAAAAATGAAAATGCAATATTATTCTGCTTTAATCGCCCCTATCTTCAGTTGAGATGTTCAGAACTGCACCATATTTCATGTGTATGATTAACTTGACATCCTCTGGGGGTATGCTAAGTTTCGTAGAATTTCATCCATGGGGGGGTATAAAATAAATTCATTTATGTGCACATTTAGTGACTGTACACTCATCGGCCTGTAGATGGTGGTGTTGAGCGAAGGGTTGCTGGTTTAGGATGATACTGTCACTAAGGTTGCCAACTGTCCCGAATTAGACGGGACGTCCCGTATTTTGGGCCTAATTTATTTGTCCCGTGCGTGACCTCCCATGTCCCGTTTTTTGACAAGCTGATAAACCACTGACTGATACAACAGCAACAGCAGCAGTGCTGACCACGACACTTGAGAATGATCACCGACACCTGTCATCATCCAATCACAGCTTTTTTTAATCACTGTTTTGAGACAAATCATTGTTTGATTTGCGAACATCCTCTGCCGTCTGGTCGCTTCCGCTTCAAGCCGGACTCGTCTCGCGCTAACGGTAATTTCCTTTCACTGTCCACGTTTTGATTTCGGCTAATCAATTTTGGCGAATGCAAACAACGTGATTATTGTTCATGAGTCTAACATCCAGCCACGCAAGAAAACATGTAATCTACCTGAGGGAATAATATGCTCAAAAAACATTTCTGATTATTATTAATGTTTTAAAGCTTTTAGAAAGTACATAGAAAGCTTTTGTAACATTATCTTAACTGTCACTTTTGATTAATGTAATGCATCCTTGCTGAATAAAAGTAGGCAATTACTTTCTTTATTTTTTTTCCCAAAAAATAATCTTACTAACCCCAAACTTTTGAACTGTAAGCCTAGTGTATAATGTTAAAAAAGCTTTCTATTTTAGATAAATGCTGTTATTTTGAACTATGGTTTGTTTGTAATGTGACTTTTTTCATGTATGACATTAAAATTATTTGTAGAATTAAATACATAAATAGGTTAAGCAATACAAATGTGTTTATGTCTGATAACCTTTTAAACACAAACTTAACTGCAGACACTGAAATGACGTACACTGTGTGATACAGTACAAATATTTTGAGTGTCCCTCATTTTCCTATAAATAACCACGATTGTCCCGCATTTTCCTTTTCTGAAGTTGGCAACCCTAACTGTCACACACACACATGCAGGAATACAAACAAACGCAAACATGCACACACACTGACATCCACACGCACAGACACACACCCATACACACACATACAAATCCACATGCACAGACACACACACACAAACACACACACGCACACACATGTACGCACGCCTATATACACGCACAGACACACACACACAGACACACACACACACAAACACACACACATACACACACACACAGACAGACATGCACATACTACTACTTTTTTTAGGTATATACATAAACACGCAATACAGTCAAATTGCTCCACGTCATTTATTTTTGTGGAAAGCCAGTGCAGGCCTGAGCGGCGGTCATATTTTGTACCGCCATGCGGTACATCTAGTTTCAATGTTTTTTTGTTGTTGTTTTTTTCGTTGCCACAATCAACCTCATTGAACCACCACACTTTTTACCCACATTTACAAGTTAGGAGTACAGGTGTATAAAAGGTTCGACAGCGGGGAAAAAGAGAAAAATCTAGAACAACAAAGAATCTGTTCAACTTTTACAAGTAGACAAAACAAGTTTTGTTTAAGTTGAAAAGTCATTCAAACGAGTAGAAAAAGTGCAACAAGTCAAGAGGAAAATATCAGCATATCTGTCAGTCACTGAAGCGTCTTAATTTCCATCCCTGAACTTTTGGCGACAGCTTGGTTGTAGGACCAGTACCCTCCGCTCGAATGACATAGATGCCCATTGTTGTCTGTGCAATGAGACTCCGCCTCTCCACTTTCAGTCCTGGAGGATAAACAAAGAGAATGTGAGTCGTGTCCCAATGCGAGTCAAAATGTAATATTCAGAATATATTCGGCTTAGGAGAATAGGAGAAGAATATAGGAGAAGAAATTCCTGATGCAACTGGACACAACTGGAAATTATGTTCCAGTGATTGTGAACAAGTGTCTTGATTTGCTGAAAAAAAACATCGAAGTGGTTAAATAAGTTAAAGGGTTAGTTCACCCAAAACAATCTTGTCATGATTTATCCACCCTTATGTTGTTCAAAACCTTCATGAGTTTCTTTCTTCTGCTGAACACAAAATATGTAATGTTACATATTTTGTAACATTTTTCAAAATATATATTTTTTTGTATTCAACAGAAGAAAGAAACTCATAAAGGTTTGGAACGACATTAGGGTGAGTAAATGATGACATAATGTTAATTTGTGGGTGAACCTTTTCCATGGCTTACAATTTTATTTTGCAGCTGATCCAAGTCATTTCTAGTTGAAAAGCTTCTCATTTGTCTGGTGTGATCAATCATGCTCTGCACTGATTGCTGCATAGTTTAATATTTCGCTGCACACTACACACAAGGGCTTAAGCTAGACTGTGATTGTTAATTTTCTCATTGGCATCAATGTAAATATATCCATAAGAAATTTATAACATAAAGAGAGTAGGTTGACACACACTTACCACATATTCTTTATGACACTTAGGCATCTCAGGATACAATCTCGCCTGGTGTTTGTCTTCATTCTCAAACAAGCATAAAAAGATCCCAAAAAAACATGTCATTAATTATTAACCTACAGTTTAAGTAAGTTAGCTTTCTGTCCCTCTATTGACAGCTTCGCAACTACAACTTTGACGCTTCCAAGCGTTCATAAAGATAGTAAAACTATTCCACATGAATTGAGCGGTTTAGTCCAAATTTTCTAAAGAGACAGACTAAATTTAGGCTTTTATTCACATAAATATTGATCAGCGAACATAAACAGAAGCTCAACTGAACTTGCTTAACACACTAGAACAAACCTCACTCTCGCACGTCAAGCGAAAATTCTTGAGCTTCCGTTTACTTTAACTGATGTGTGAGTTGATGAATGTTTGAATGTGAAAAAACTTCAATCTGTTCATCATAAAAAAGGATTGAGTCTCTTCAGAAAATTTGGACTAATCCGCTAAATTCATATGGATTAGTTTTATGATCTCTTTATTAACTTTTTGAAGTGTCAAAGTGGTGATTGCGTAGCTGTCATATGTCATAATACCTGTTATATGAATAATGCTTTAACAATATTGCATTTAAACAATAATGCCAATAAAAAGAAAGAATGTTTCAGCCCAAAATGTTTTAGCAATTCATACCGGGTAGATAATGAAACGTCACACACTTTGCATGGCCACATTCACGTATCAGTGAAAAAAGACAAAAGAAAGAAAAAAAAAAAACAGTTTACTTAGAGAATCGACATTACTTGATTTACACTTAATTTTGCTGTAACAAGACAAGTCAAAATACAGCTGCTACTACTACTACTACTAATAAATTAATAAATAATAATAAATTAATAACTTTTATATAACAATTAAATAACTACATAGGTCCAATTTATAAGAAAATATGGTTGATTGCAAGATGATATCGGCTGTTCATGTCTGTAAAATATGTTTTTAACTATGTATTCGGAATGTAATGTTTTTTTATGTTGAATCATATAACATTCAAACTGAGATTAATTGTTCATAATTTGATGTATTGATTTTTCTATGTATTTTTGTAGCATACATACAATATCGGAGGTTGTCCATGTCCAACCATATAGATGTAAGAAAGGATGCTTGATGTAACGTTATCTGTAAAAGAAAAAACGGTTCTAGTTAGAAACAAAATGCATACTTTTGCTTATGAAATTACAAAGCCAGCATAACATTTTTAGAGTATTATCGGGATTTTTAATCTTTAAATCGTTAACTTACCACAAACCTAACATCATTTTTTATTTACGCAATGTACGTGGGCCAAAGTTATAACGTTAGGCTAACGTTGCTCAGGTCAAACAAAAAAACGCAAATTAATATAAACTAAAAACACAAAACATCTCCCAGTTACTTTTAATTAGTTATACTGTGTAGCTGAAAAAGTAGATTAAGGGGAAAATAGATAAAGTTAGCTTTTATTAGAACCATGTGCAAGTTAGCTAGTGGACTAAATCCAAATTTGATAGTCGGGGCATTGATACGTGTAATACGATAACAACAGCAGAAATAACACATGTATATACATTGAAAACAGAAACAGTCAACTTATATACGATGAGTACATAATGTAACTTGCCTTGCAATCAGGTTGATCCAAGAAGGTGCTCCGATCTCATGTAAGATGGCGAGGAGAACTTTTTCAACTGCCGCTGGTCTCTGCTTCATCTTTTTTCCAGGTGCATTATAGGTCCCATTCCATGGATTATTTTTATTATTTTATCATGTTTCCAGGGGTGCCCTTATAATGTTAGTATGCTTTTTAGATCAAAAATTGTTATAATTTAGAAATAAAAGGCATATTTCCTAGCCTGATTTTATTCCCTGGTTTGAACACTCTGTTTGAAGGGGCGTGTCTGCTGTGAGACTTCAGTGTAAACGCCCTCTGCTGTGATTGGCTGAAATGGTTGCATATGAAATATCTGGCATTACATGTGGAACTATCTGGAAAACTTTTACTATTACAGCTATTCTACGTTTTTACTATTACAGCTATCGGGATTAACGAATCGTGAGAAGTTTTTTAAGTATTTAGATCTATTTCAATCACATAAAAAATTGCAGTGATGAGCATTGAGCAGATGACAGCCTGTTGATCGCGTGAAAGATCTTATCATTGCAACGCATTTTCTGCACTCTCACTAATGATTTCACCAATGCAAACATGAGGCATATAAATACAGTAAGAGCTTTGTTGTGCAGTGTAACAGCGTAAACATTGATTTCATAACGAGTTTTGGCAAGTGTCCATATAAACTCGCGCTGTGTGATTGACAGCTTGGGCGATTGGAAAGGGATTGTTCTTTGATCGCTTTCTGTATATTATTCACAGTTTAAGTAAGATTATTTTCATCCTACTAAGAGAAACGATGTGAAGTTGATCGCTACTTCCATATTAAATCACTACTTGTACTTACTGCTTGCTGGAATATAGTTGAAATTGCGTCCTTCGTCAGTATGAAACGCTGAGAGAAGCCTGCTTGATATTATCCCAGGTTAGAAAAACAGTCCGTGGTGAAATGGACAGAGCAAACTAACAACTTCGAATTAAACTTTTGCGGTATCCGATTATAGATAAACATCAACCGTCTGTTGACATTTCGCCATCAATACGCCTGTGTTCCTGTGGGCGGAGGTTAGTCTAAACACGGTTCTGGTGATGTCATTAATGAAGGAAGTAGAGGGGTGTAGTCCAATCCAGCCGTTTTTTTGTAGTCAACTTCTGTTAAATAAAATATCTCGCTTGGCATTGAACTTTGAGCTTTATAATTTTACAGATATTATTTATACTCTAACAACAACATTACACACTAACTAAAGTTTTAAACATGGGATCACGAAGAACGGGACCTTTAAGACCTGTCTATGTGCAGTACTGCCCCCTATGGATCGGCTCCGGCTTCCATTTCCCATAAATTGTATGCAAACCAATCTCATAAAATGTAACTAATAGAATCTGGCTCGTTCCGCAGCTACCTTTATTTAAACCATATTCATGCTTTTTAACTGATTAAATCGAATAGTTTTCACAATTAACAGATTTACATTGATTCTAAGCAATCTGACTACATACATTTAGAAAATATTATGATTTAAATAAAATCAAAAGGATGCAAATACATAATTATAAACTATGCCATGAATCATTTTTTTGAGTGCAGGAGGAGAAAAGTTTTATTCTGTCACGAAACTGCTGCTATTCCTCTGCTGTCCTCGCTTCAGTGATGCTCGCGCGCAACAAAGCTCAGCTGATCGACGTCATCAGGTTTGAAAGTAACGGCTCCTCTCATCAAAGCTTCCGCCGTTTGTTCGGCTCTCCATTACAAGGTTTGTAAACTCGCCAAATAAATATAAATACAGAGTCTACTCACTATATATTCAAACACACATATATATAAACTAAATTTATTATACATTACTACGTTTTTACAGTGTTTACCACTCATTTATTGCACAGTATCTGGTATGAAGGTTTTAGCCGCGATGCTAACTGCGTTGATCTAACATTAATGAACAAATGGAAATTGACTTATTGTCTTAGATTGATTTAGTCATTCAATTCAACATATTCTGTACAACTGTGTCTTCAATTTGCTGATATAGCCTAACTAATTTAGCAGATTCCTGCTGTCGTCATTGGCGTTTGTTATGAATAACAAAAGCAGGTTAATATAGTTTGGTCTGTTTATGTTTAGCCTAACTTTACTTACTACAGGTGCCCTCATTATCTCAAATACCATTTTAAAGCCATTTACTGGTCAGTAAATATTATGTTGTGAATAATCAGCTTTGTTCTTTTGTTTCCCCAGAACAACCAGTACATTTCTAAAATAATCTGAACATTTCAGTGGCAACATTGAATTACAGTAAGTTACCTGCACCACATGCAAGTACTTTATTACTATGAACTTTCTCTGTGTGAAATTGTATTGTTTGACTGTGTACTTGTGTTTTTTTAATCAGTTATTCTCTGAAAATCTTCCCTCATGCTCTCAAATCTCATTCATGTTACTCAGAAAAATAATATCACAGGTTTGGTGCCAATAATGCTATGCATTTTTTCTTATATCTTTATCATTTGCATTTGAATATAAGACATTTTAACTTTGAATTATAACTTCAAGTTTAGTCTTTTTTGACCAAAAAAAGGAAAAAGCTATATGGCTTCAGAAGACTTACAACACAACCCATAACACATGATTATTTTTAGGATCTTTTCTGGGACATTTTTGGAGCTTAACCATTTTTACATACATTGTTGCATTGAATTGAACTAGACAAGTGTACATAAGAATGGTTTCCTGAATGATGTACACAATTTTTTTCTGCTTGTTTCATGCAGTGATCGGTAAGCGATCGGTGACTGGGGATGCATTATGCCTGAGATCTGCTTTTGGGTTCCACAGACAGAAAGTCAAACAGGTTTGGAACGTCACAAGGCTGAGGAAATTATTTAAATTTCACAACTATCACTTTAATAACCTTACTAACAGTAAATTTTGTACTTTGCAGGGATCTCGGTAAGCTGAAATACAAGTTTGAACAAGAATAAAAATCCTCCTGTAGACCTGCAAATCAGTGAAGTGCCTGGACCATCCACCAGAAAATGAAACAAACGGAAAACGAATCTGCTGTACCTTTTCACTTTTCTAACTCGTTAAGTACCTCACATGTCCCTTGTGAAGATTTTATTATTGATTGCATTTTATGTTGTCTAACGTCTAATGGCATCCCAGACTTCAACATTTTATGATTCAAATAACTAACCATCAGAGATTTTGGTATAGAGATAAAGGTTAGGATAATAATTTTCAGGAATATTACAGCACAATGAGTGTATATTAGCACTGTTTGTTTGTTTTTGGCATCTGATAGAGCTTTTGTACTTGGAAACAGTGATGTCAGACTTACCATCGGACTGAAACAGAAATGTTTTAAAGTTAAGTGAAGATGGACATTTTTAATTAGTCAACATTTATTTTTTTTACATTTATTTCGTGGAACATATGTGTTTCCATGCATTTTGTTGAAATGTCTTTTCTTGTATAGCCTATTGTATATACATGTTTGATTATTCATGTTGCTTTAAACATTTTTTGTGTATTCATTGATATTAATCTATAGTTAGCTTTTTTTCCCCATGTGCATGGAAGTGTATGTATAAAAATGAATATAAAATATGTAATAAACAATTCTTATTTTGTATTTGGTTCAATTTGTTTATTATAATAGAAGACAAAGGTAACCATAGTTACAACATGAAATTGAATATTTAAAAAAAATGAAATTTGGTTCCTGGAGGCACCCAAAGTGGTTCCACACAGTGCCTAATATAAGAGTTCCTCAGGAAACTTGTGTGGTTCTTCAGAGAACCGCCCCTTTTTAAAGGGTGCCTAGAGGATCTACAGACGGTTCCGCTGGTGTGGCAAAGTGAAGAACCCCAAAAGGTTCCTCCAGGCACCTTTTATTTTTACAGTGCACACTTACAGCTTCCTTGATTTTGATGTTGGCTGGCCTGGGAAGTGCCACGATGCATATGTTTTTGAGTATTCCCGTCTGTGCCGCAAGGATGGATGGTACCTTTTTCCCTTCAGTCCACAGGAACATCCAAGAGGTCGACATACCTGTCATGATTGTGTTCGATTCTGCCTACAGCTTGACTAGCAACATAATGAAGCCATTCCCGGAAGGTACAGCGAGGGGACCCAGGGCAGTCTACAACGCCTCCTTGAGCCGTGCTCATATCCACGTTGAACACGCATTTGGTCGCCTCAAGTGCCGTTGGAGATGCATTATGAAAAGAAATGACTGTCAAACCCAAAATGTGAAGTATGTTGTGTCTGCTTGTGTAGTCTTGCACAACTTCTATGAAATGCAGAAATTTGCTTACCGGGAACCCCAGGAAGATGAGTTGGATCAGCCAGAGGCAGGACTAGAGCAGCATGATGTACCTGCTCTCTCCCCAGCAGAGCACATCCGGGAGGCCTTAGTAGCTCATATTAATACAAATCAGTAAAGTGCAGAGAAGCTTTGGAAGCTCATACCCAAACTATGCAGTCAAGACGCACGTGAAATTGAAAGTCAAACATTTATTTAAAATGCAGAGCATCATTCATTTCTGAACTTGGCAATTCACATAAGTTTGAACTTTTGTTAAACTTTTTTTCCCAGTGTTTTGATATAAAATAAACAATTGTTACAAAATGTAACGGGGTATTTAGCCCGTCGTGTAGGGGAAATGGATTATGGCTGCCTTGGAAGTTTGGACAACGAAAGGATCTTGGTCCCCGCTCCCCAAATTTTTTATTCTCGTTACACACTAATGTGTGTTATGTGGTTTCTTACCTTATTGTGTTAGAACACTAAAGATTGACAAAAGTAGGCTTCAGGTATGGTAATGTCACACGGTGGCTTCCTGAAGTGAAACTGCATATGTGAGAACACAGTGTGATATGCTCCTCCCTCCCCAGATCTAATAAGGTAAGTGAGACTTCCCCACTTCCTAGCAGCTCTCAAAAAAAAGTTCTCAAGTTCTTTAGTCCACTTGAATGATCACAGTTCACTGCTTATCAGTTCAATCACTGAAAAAAATTAGGAAAAATTAGGAAAATACCAGTTCGTAGAACGATGAATTAGAGTGCGTTGTCTGGATGTAGGGTGCTTTGAAATAAACTGGTGATCATGTATTTAAGTGTGCAAGTTCAAAAATACACTCAACTTTGTATAAAACGTTCCACAGATAAACTGTCTCAAAAAGGATCATCCTGAAGATGAATCAAACTGAGATGTCACTTGGATGGCAGGGTAACAATAATCTTCATCAGCGAATCAGCGGAAAAGTTATGTCTCTGCGATCTCAGTCTCGTGCTCTGACACGTGCGGTAAACTCGATTACACATGAACAGTCCTGTTGAACTGTTAACTCTTGGCGATGCTTTTCGATCAAAACACGAGAAGTGCAAAATACTGCAAAAAGACATGACAAGTCTCTTAATGAAAAAAATCAAGTGGGGTTTGCACTTTAAACATATTTACAGCTTCCGTGGTCTTCACAATATGTTACTGCGTCATTCTAACAGCCAACACATACCACCAGAACAAAACCGGAAAAAATATCTTCTTCAATATGAAACGTGGGTCACTGTTCACACTCTCACTTAGTGCTGTCGTTCTTTATTTGACTCAAGCCTCGATAATCTTCCATTGAAACAACTTTATCGAACGAGCTTCTCGATCACGACACTGCACTCCTTTCTGTGTGTGTCACACACTCATACCACGCGCTCTTCTTCGTCTCTGGCCGCTGCTTTCACAGCACACGCAAAAAGCGGACTGCTCGCCAAAATAAGAGTATCCCAAAAATAAGCTCCTTTCAAAATAATATAACCGTTACATTCACCCCTGCTAAACCCTGCCACTCCATTGACATCTCTGACAGATTCATCTCTGAAACACAAAACAACATGTTAAAAAAACATGACATTATTAATTAACAACTTATGTCATTACCCAAAGTTACAGAAGACTCTGAACTCTTATTTTACAATATAGTCATTTCTATACTTCACAGGTAAGATACCCTTGTTTTGCCTCTGAGAGCATCTAAGCTCAGGAATACTTTCTCTTTCAGCTTCTGAGACATCAGCATCATCTGAGTCATCTTGTACCCTCAACTCTGATTCAGCTATCACATTCTGATTCTCACCGCTGTCACCCTGTCCTACTTCCTGTGACTCCCCTTGACCCACCCTTTGTGCATGGTAAGTGGAGTGTTGTTGAATTTCGGGAAAGCAGACAAAGTCTGACATGTCTGTATCTGTCTCTGTTTCGTCTCTCACACTGTGCCGGCATGTACACGGTGTTGTGGGCGAGGGGAACGAACAGTGCCGAAGCTAATCTCGGTGTACAACCTTTGTAGGACCCCCCTTTTCTGGTTTGATCATAAACACAGGTATATCTGCATGGTTTTGCTTTAACACTATGTATGGTGTGTCTTCCCATTTATCCTGAATTTTATTTCTGCCCCTGTGTTTGTGATTACGCAGAAGCCCCCGATCTCCAGGCCTCACAAGAGCTCCAAATGACTTGCGGTCATAAATTCTCTTTCTCTTTCTGGAAGCCTCTTGAGATGCTGCATTTGCAACCTCCACAGCCGTCTTCAATCTTGCATGATGACCCTTCACCCAGTCGTCCAGGTTATCAACCTCATCCTCTTCTAGATCCTTTTCTCCAAGAACATCCATTGGTAAACGTGCATCCCTTCCGAACATTAAATAGAACGGAGAATAACCAGTAGATGAATGGACGTGACTGTTGTAAGCCATTACCAGCTCTGGAAGGTGAGTCTTCCAATCTCTTCTTATCTGAAGGCAAGGTTCTTAAGTCGTGCATGGTACGATTAAATATCTCACATTGAGAATTTCCCTGTGGATGGTATGGGCTTGTACGACTTTTTCCTATACCATAGGTTCTACAAAGCTCTTTGATCACATTGGCCTCAAAACACCTGCCCTGGTCAGAATGCAGGTGAGCCGGACAACCGTAATAAACAAACCAGTGCTTGAGCAGGGCTTTGGCCGTGGTGTTTGCTGTCTGATTCCTGGTAGGAACAGCGACTGTGAATCTGGTAAACATATCGGTAAGAACCAGCACATTTTCATACCCTCCAGATGACTGCTCAAGCTGCGTATAATCCATGGCTAGGACCTCTAATGGAGCTGAAACATTACTGCAGGTCATAGGAGCTCGAAGTCTGGGAAAAACATCTTTGGCCAGTGTACATCTCTTGCACTGCTTTATCCAGCATGGAACATCTGAAGACATTGTAGGCCAGTAATAACTTCTCATTCGAGATACTGTACTTCTCTCTCCAAAATGACCTCCGTGTTCATGTTGTCCCTCATACACTTCACGCTGAAGAGGCTCAGGAACAACCACCTGCCAGATCTTCTCTCCATCCCTCGGGTCCAAGATGTGTCTGAATAGCACTCCATAACACAGCTTAAGACGGTCAAATTCTTTGGCAAGCTTCTTCAGTTTTGGCTCCATATCACTGTGATCCATTCTACTTGGTCTCTTGTTCTCAGATACTGCTTTATAAATGGGCCCGATCACAGGATCGTTCCTCTGCTGCTTTCTTATCTCGCTCCAACTATACCCATTTATTTCTCCTCTTATTGATGCCTGCACCGCAGCTTTACCTTCAGGTTCCTCTTGGTTGATCCTTTTGCCTGGCCACAAGCATGCTCTCACTTTGTCAGCTCCTAGCCGAATGAAATCCTTCCCATCATCCTTCTCTGGTTCCTCCTTGGAGGGAATCCTTGACAGGGGCATCGGCATTCGTGTTGAGTCGGCCAGGTTTGTAGCATACTTCAAAGTCATACTCGGCCAGCTGCGCTACTCAGCGCTGCTCAACTGCGCCAAGATTAGCTGAGTAGAAGTACCTTAGTGGGTTATGGTCAGTAATCACCGTAAACTTTGAATACATAAGGTATTCTCTAAATTTTTCAGTGATCGCCCACTTTAATGCAAGCATCTCCAACTTGAACTCACTATAGTTTTTGTCATTCTTTTCTGAACCTCTTAGTCCTCTGCTTGCATATGCCACAACACGCTCAATCCCCTCCTGTTTCTGGCTGAGGACTGCTCCCAGTCCATGTAGACTTCCATCTGTGGTGAGTATAAAGGGCTCACTGAAGTCGGGATATGCCAGAAGTGGTGGCGACATCAAACACCCTTTCAACTCATCCAATGCGGACTGACATTCTTGGTTCCAAGTAAACGTTACTGGGGTCTTGCTTGTCTTTCCTCCACTTATCAGTGCATTCAGTGGTTTGGCAATTTGAGCAAACTTTGGGACAAATCTTCGGTAATAGCTCATAAAACCAAGCACTTGCCTGACCTCACTCACATTTTTAGGAACTGGCCACATGTCCAGGGCTTTAACTTTCTCATCATTCAATTTTATGCCCTCTGCGGAGATCTGGTGTCCTAAAAACTTTACTTCAGGCCTTAGAAGAAAGCACTTGCTTGGCTTTAACTTCAGACCATATTGCCTTATCAGGTTAAAGACAAGTTCTAACCTCTCACAGTGGCTTTCAAAATCTCTGGAGAAGATAATGACATCATCTAGATAGACAAGAAGAATGTCAAAAGCCAAGTCACCAAGCACCACACCCATAAGGCGTTGAAAAGTGGCCAGAGCGTTGCACAGCCCGAACGCCATCCTGGTCCACTCAAACAGCCCAAATGGGGTGATGACGGCTGTCTTCTCCTGATCCTTCTCACTCACAGCCACCTGGAAATACCCAGCAGTCAAATCCAGTGTAGAGAACAGCTTGGCGTTGCCCAACGCGTCCAAGGACTCGTCCACCCATGGAAGCGGATATGCATCCTTATACGTCACTTGGTTCAGCTTTTGATAATCGCAGCAGAAACGCACACTGCCATCTTTCTTCATAACGATAACTGCGGGTGATGCCCAGGAGCTACTGCTCTCTTTGAGGATTCCCTGGGACACAAGGTTTTGGACATGCCTTTTGACTTCTTGAAATATCTGCGGTGGTACTCTACGATGACGCTGCTTTATCGGTGGTGCTTCACCAGTAGGAATATCATGCCGTGGTGTAACCATAATCCTGATCATCTCTGGAGAAGACATCCCTATGCTCTGATAACAACTTGACAAGCCTTTCATATTGTGCTGGTGTGAGACCTTCCAGGTTTACTTCAACTGGAGCTGGTGGCTGTCATCTTCCTCAAATTCAAGAACATCCTTTGTGACCACCTCTTTTGGCTTAAAAACAGAAGCCACTCTAGATCGGGGTGCAATTCTAGCGGCCTTTACTGTCTTTTAATGGTTGTTTCTTTGGACGGCTCTGCGGTGATCAGTTTCTTTCTTTTGCATGAACAACTTGATATAATTCCTCTTGACGAGCAGCTATTTTCTGGATCGCCTCATGCAATTTCTCTAAAGACAGAGTGGAGGGAGCATCCTGTGCTGCAGCAGCATGGGCCTGGCATTACTAGAAGGCTGTGCTTCCTCCTCTTCTGACCAGGTAATCGCTGCTTGCATCAAACTCTACGAAACTCAATTCTGGCTCAGCCTTAATTCTGCGCTTCATCTCTCGACGCAAGAAGTCATCTTTTAGGCCTAACACCAGTTGCTCTTTCAGAACATTTTCAGCATCTGCCACTCTAGCTGGCTCTCGGCGCTGAACACGATTAAGTCTTTCCCGAAGGTCATATGCATAGGAGCGTATTGTTTCTCCTGCATTCTGAGCACGGTCATATAAGTCTTTCAGCCTTGTACCAATGGGCACTTTATCCCCATAAGTGTCAAGGAGAACGGTGAAGATGTTGTCAACAGACTCCTCTTTCTCGCCCATCATGAACTTCACTGTGGCTTTGGCCTCATCTTTTAGGTGCTGTTTCACCAGCTCTACCCGATCCTCAGTGGGCACCCTCATGACTTGAAATGCAGACTTCATCGATGCTACCCATTCTTCAACACTCAGCTCTCCAGATTTTGCCATGCAACCAGTGAAATCAAGGAGCTTCTGATCTCGAGGGATATAAATAGCAGCTGGGGTCGTTTGTGCAGAGGCTTGGCTCTCAATTACCACCTTTGCTAAGGATAGGGCTTCTCTCTGCTCTGCCCTGGCTTGGTCAAGTGCCCCTGCCTGCTCAGCAAACCTCCTCTGCATCTCTGCCATCTCTCTTTTTAGTTCCTCCAGCTCAGACATCTTCTTACTTGACAAAAATTACTTATGGAGACGTGAGACTACTTAAATGTGCCTAATTCGATCCTGTTCCTGACGCCACTTTTGTAACGGGGTATTTAGCCCGTCGTGTAGGGGAAATGGATTATGGCTGCCCTGGAAGTTTGGACAACGAAAGGATCTTGGTCCCCGCTCCCCAAACTTTTTAGTTTTGTTACACACTAATGTGTGTTATGTGGTTTCTTACCTTATTGTGTTAGAACACTAAAGATTGACAAGAGTAGGCTTCAGGTATGGTAATGTCACACGGTGGCTTCCTGAAGTGAAATTGCATATGTGAGAACACAGTGTGATATGCTCCTCCCTCCCCAGATCTAATAAGGTAAGTGAGACTCCCCCACTCCCTAGAAGCTCTCAACAAAAAGATACAGTGTAAATAAATGCAACCCCCCCCCCCCCAAAAAAAAATACAATTAAACAGAATTTATTCTTTTAGATGTCTTTTTCTTATGATTAGTTATTTCTTCTGTCTAAATAAAGGATTGAATAAAATAATTTACAGTCTTTGTGTTGTCTTTTGAATTCACACCAACACTTTCAACACAGAAGTTGTAAAACCCTTTCACTTGAGGTATAACAAATCCCTTATGGAAGTTCAAAATGAGATAATTTGCAATATGTCAATTTGTAAACCCACAAATCCTCACCTTTTCAAACGATCACCTTCAAACAATCACATTTGAAAACAACAAAGAAAACAAACAACAACAAAAAAAACATACCATTAAATCTTATGTATGTAATAATGCTATCCCCCATTGTGTCTGCAGGTGTTACTGCCACTTGTAATTATTAGTTGTGTTCCTTAAAAATAAAATCAGAAGAAGTTAAGTATCCCTGAGTGTTGGCTGTTATTTTGAATGTGGTTTAACCCCAAGTGTTTTATATGTTATGTCAGTGAAAAACATAACATAATTGGCGACGAGGTGGATTAAATTACCACGAAGCTACTACAGTGAATCATGAGTAGTTAGGCGTAACATTACTACAACTTTTATTTTATTTTCTCCGCGTAGCTAAAGTGATCTAGCTAGGATGATGGCTGCTACCATTGGCCACATGGAAGGCTTTGATGAAAGCGTTGAACCGTGGACCACATATATTGAAAGATTTGAACACTTCGTTGAAGCTAACAGTATTGAGGCCGACAAGAAAGTGCCTGTGCTGCTCAGTGTGATCGGAGGAAAAACATATGGACTACTCCGAAGTCTTATCGCGCTGGACAAACCGAGAGAGAAAAGCTTCAAGCACATCACAGACACACTACAGCAGCACTTCTCTCCAAAGCCCCTGGTCATCGCGGAGCGTTTTCATTTCCATCGGCGGAATTGCGACTCACTCTCCTCCTGATTCCGCCGATGGAAATGAAAGTGACACAAAATGTTGCAGTGCTTAGAGGATTGTCAGAACACTGTGAATTTGGGGGACATTTGGATGATGCACTTCACAATAGATGTGTGTATGGCTTGAAGAGTGAGGCTACTCAAAAGCGCTTGTTGACAGAGTCTACGCTGACGTTTCAGAGAGCGGTAGAGTTGGCGGTCTCCATGGAAACAGCGTCACGTGAAGCACACCAACTCAGCGGATCACTGACGGTAAATGCCCTGTCTTTATCAAAGAGGACTGCAAACAAATGCAAACGATGTGGAAAGAATAACCATAGTGACGATGACTGTTGGTTTAAAGACAAAAATTGTAATGCTTGTGGAAAAAAGGGCCATATCAGTCGTGTTTGCAGGAAAAGTAACTTTAATGATGACAGAAAAACAAAGAGTGGAAACACAGTAAAAGCTGCACGGCCAACGAAAGCATTTAAGCAGAAAGGCTATATAAAAAAAAGGAAATGTACACCGCCTTGATGCTGATGCAGTGTCCAATGATGATGACACAGACTCTGATTTAGCTCTGTATAAACTGTCACAGCCAGGAGAAAAGTCCAGTATCACCGTAAAACCAGAAATTCAAGGTATGCCACTGGAAATGGAACTGGACACGGGCGCAGCAGTGTCATTGACTTCAATAGAGACTTATGATCGAATATTTAAACACCTGCCCCTATGCTCAATGGACATTGTTCTTCAAACATACACTGGGCAAGCATTGCGTCCTGAAGGTGTAATTGATGTGCATGTGAAAATGGGCAAGCAGACAGCTGTTCTTCCATTGTATGTCGTGCAGGGGGACTATCCACCACTCTATGGCAGAGAGTGGTTGCGTCAGATCAAACTGAACTGGAAAGAAATAAAAACAGTCAAATTGAAGACGCTAGAAGCTGTGCTGCAGAAACATGCCACTATTTTCTCTAAACAGTTGAGAGAAATGAAGAACATCAAAGCTAAAATAACATTGAAACCTGAACACAAACCCAAGTTTTGCCAGCCCAGAGTCGTTCTGTATGCTCTTTGTCCAAAAGTCGAAGCGGAGCTGAACCGTCTCACTCAAATTGGAGTATTGTCACCGGTAGAGTACAGTGAATGGGCTACTCCAATAGTCCCTGTTGTAAAGGAAAACGGAGATGTGCGCATCTGTGGTGACTTTAAGGTGATGGTAAACCCTGTTTTACACATTGAACACTATCCATTACCGCGCATTGAGGACCTGTTCGCTTCATTAGCGGGAGGACAATGTTTCAGCAAATTGGACTTGTCACATGCTTACCTTCAAATGAGGGTTGAGGAGGAATCCAGGAAGATCCTCACAATTTCCACACAGAAAGGGCTATTCCAGTACAATCGCCTTCCGTTCGGGATCGCTTCGGCGCCAGCCATATTCCAGAGAGCTATGGACCAAATATTACAAGGTCTGCCTAATGTCCATTGTTACCTGGATGACATTCTGGTTACCGGGCGGACTGAAGCTGAACACCTGGAATACCTTGATGTAGTCCTTGGACAACTGGAGCAGTTTGGCTTGCATGCTGAAAAAGGGAAATGTGACTTCTTCAAGGACTCACTGGAATACCTGGGTCACATAATTGATGCAGAAGGTTTGCACAAGTCACCTAAAAAAGTAAGTGCAATTGTCAATGCGCCGATTCCATCAAACATCACACAGCTGAGATAATTTCTCGGCCTGTTAAACTATTATGGGAGATTCATACCCAATCTGGCAAACATAGCAAATCCTTTGAACGCCCTGCTGTGTAAAGGGAAACGCTGGCAGTGGTCTGCAGAGTGCGATGCTGCATTCAAAAAGGCTAAAGAACAACTGGTGTCACAAAATGTCTTGACACACTATGACCCTCAGAACGCCATTCGGCTTGCATGCGACGCATCACCTTATGGCATTGGTGCCGTCATTTCCCACATGCTACCCAGCGGTGAAGAAAAGCCAACAGCCTTCGCGTCGCACACACTTAGCAAGGCAGAACAGAAGTATGCACAGATTGATCGCGAGGCTCTGTGTTTGGCGTCAGAAAATTCCACCAGTATCACTACGGACAGAAATTCACGCTTTTTACAGATCACCGCCCTTTAACTACAATCTTTGGGCCACAAAAAGGAATTCCGTCTATGGCGGCTGCGCGGATGCAAAGGTGGGCATTACTTTTGTCTGCGCACAACTATACAATAGTGTACAAAAGAGCTGTAACAACAATGACTTATGTTTAGGGAATTAATTAGCTCAAATTAGCATAAAGGGGAATATGCATATGTTGCTTACATGAATTAAATGATCCCAAATAGGGAGTAGGTCAACTTCAACGTATATCAACAATTACACGATTTCTTGTAGTAATTAATGATATAGGTAGGTAGAATTAGATTTCAATTTTGGGGAAAATTTTAGGTAGACGTTGAAGAATGTTCATTTACTGTACAAAATGCACGTCCAGCGTACAAATTGTACAATTTCTGAACAGAAATCTAGCGTCGTTAACACAGATAGATAACACTTTCCTGTGGCCACAAAGAAAGTAATTATCTTCGTGTTTTTAGACAATTTGAGATTCCTTTCAATAGTAAAATTGACCGTAGAGCTTAAGAGGTAAGATCTGCACTACTCAGGGACTCAGAATTGAAACAAAACAGGCAAACTTAATTCAAATGATCTAACAAAGTTTATTTAAACAAGCTAGCGGTTACAGGTACTATCTTAAATCACACAGGAGTAAATAAGCATAAACAAGAACAATATACGATCGCAATAAGGAATACAATAAAATGAGCGTACAAATCAAAAGTTAAAACAGAGAAAGAAAAAGGGAGAACATAAGAGAGAGAGAGAGAGATTGGAAAAAGAGACTAAGAGTGAATCTTAGGAATGGCTTCGTGTTTGTGTGTAAAGGTAAGAGTGTGGTAAGGAGAGGTGTGTGTGTGTGTGGGTGAGCACGCCTATGATAGCACGTGGTGTTTGCGTCTAGAAACACGTGGGTACGTGTTTGTGTGTGTGTGGGTGTAAAGAGTGTGTAAGTGTGAATGAAAGAATTTAGAGATAGGGAGAGACAGTTCATTCATTCACCACAAAACCCCAACAGCTTTAGTAATTGTTAGGTCACTTTAAACTGCCCTTCTTTCAAATTGCAAATTTAAAGGCTACGTTACTCTGAGTCGTAGATCGGCCTCTCGTGTCTGTGTGTGCGTCGAGGATCACGTGGTCGTAGCAGGTTGCCACAGCGTCTGGTTGCTATGGCGATTTGAGGCGAGCGAAACTTAGCAAGGTGATCTTAGCTTTAAGTTGGTTTCGTTGTTGGTTGACGAAGATTATCAACTAAAGTAGAGTAGGTTCAAGAAAATAAAACTTGGAAGAAAATGAAAAGAAAGCGAGCGAAGTTTTCCTTGAAGGAAAAAGGCGTGGTCTTCTTTCTCTCTCTGGCGGACTGCGCTGGAAAGATGGAAGCGCGGCATTTTGAAGGAGCTAAACTCACGCCCTCTCACGTATGTGAGCCAATGGTCTTTAATGACGTATCGGGCCACCTCCTTAGTTTTCGGAGGTCTATACGCCCCTTCCGACAAGGTATGGAAAGGATGATTTTGTTCCTAACATTAATAACACTCAGTATTAATAAAAGAACGCATCCGTTGATATTTCGTGTTAAAGATTCCGCACCGTTGGGATTTATGGAGCAGAATGATACCACGAATGGTAACTCTATGACCTAGTCACTCGCAGATACATGATTTTTCACGATTATAGTCACATTAAATGGATTACAAATCAATAAAGCTGTATAGGCATAATATTTGGGATAAGGGATCATGCATACATCAAGAGAATACATTTTAAACATTTCACAAGACGATTTTGATTCTCACGTGGTAGAATCTAGGTGTTTTCTGTGTGTGTGTGTGCGGACAGTTTGAAAGTTCAACTCCTGGCGTGTTGACCTTTTGTCCTCGAGCACGGGTTGCGAGGCTCTGTGTGTGCGTTTTACTGGTTTTGATGAGATTATCAGTTAAACATCTGGTTTGAACAGAGTCTGGTTGTTGTCTTACGTGTTAACTGAGTGTCTAAATGTAAATGGATGTCCGTCAGGGGGTCCCTGGGGATTCTCTTGAAATTGCTTTTATTGCAGGGATGTTGGCAGAGCCATAAACCAAAAAAGAGTCTTTGTTTGTTCAGCAGTGAAGGAATCTCCGTTTCCAGATAGGGTATTCAATGATTTGCACCATTCGTGGCGTCGTTGTGTCTGAGTGTCCTAACAGGAAGAATCTTGGGACAATAGAGGTGTTTGTGGATTAGGATGCTAGTGATTTGATTAGGTCTCAAACCAAAAGGAGTTTGATCACAGGGTAATTTCAGTAATTTAAACATAAAGGGGAAGAGCTGGTGATCTGACCATAGTCTTTGCGTTACATTCCCCCCTTGATGAGTTGACGGGCGTGTATGGGCTTAGTCGACTCATCACGGTAACGATGGTCAGATGGCAGGTGCATGGCTGGTAGGAGGCTGAGAAGGGGAGTCGCTTAAGACTGCAGGTTGAATCCGATGAGGTCCTCAGTATTCTCTGGTGAGACGTCGTCCTTCCGATGGTTTCTTTTGAAGCTGACGGAGACTGCCTCTGTGAGTTTGGCTGTGGAGGTTCGGATGGCGTTGATCCTTCTGTACAGGATATAGGCCAAGCCCAAAGCTAGGGCATGTCCGAGGATGCTGGTAATGCACAGGGCGGTATCAGCTGCTGTCCATGTTTGGACCACAGGTGAAGTGTTCAGGATGGGTTGTCGAGACAAGGCCTGAAGGGCTGAGTCCAGTGGAGCTATGTCGATGAGTTGCGACCCCTCTTTCTCGATCCAATTTTCCAGTTCTGGATCTAGCGTGAAGTTGCGGTCCCTAAAGAACGATGGAATCTCTAGTTCAGCTTGGTACTCTTCACTTGGGAGATGGTACAAGGCAAGGTCGTCCAGGTGGAGGATGGCTCCTCGTGGGACTTGAATCCACATGCTTTGGTTCAACAGATTGACACGTGTCGCAGTGTCGTGCTGATCGTAGGTCAGTGTTGCTGAGCGTACTGGAGTGTTCACGAGCCATCGGTTTCCCACGATTTCAGCTTGCGTCTCGGTGACTTGGTTGCGAGATTTTGCATCAGCCGGACAACGTGCGTCGCTAGCCAGCTGCTGGAGACCGCAGATCCCATCGGTGTTGTCCCGGAGGAAGGGTTTGCTAGGGCAGAGGTAGTGTATGTCTTTCGTGAGGGTGCACATGTGCAGGTTAGGGGCTAGGTACAGTTGTGGGTTACTGTCGTGGTACGCTACCACCTCTGGGGTCCGTACCTTGAATTGGGTATTCCCCTGCCAGAATCCAATGTTGACCACGTCTTTAAGTCGGTAGATTCGGTTTGACTCTATAATGGGTAAGTTGAGTAGGAAACCCACTTCTCGCTGTGCCGGGTCCACATACAGTGGGATGGCACTTCCCAAGGAGTAGGCGAGATGGGTTTGTATAGGATCGGCGGGTGTAGTGATGGCGGAAGCCAGCACGGTCTGCACCAGACTCAGTGGTACCAGGTATGGTGGGATCCTGCCCATGGCTAAATTGTCTATGGAAGAGCTCACTTCTCTGAGCATGTCGCCCATTAATGCGGTGACCAACTGGGTTTGGGCAAAGTCGTTCTGGAAGACGGTGAACATCTGTTTCATGGAGCTCACAGTTCTGTTCAACATGACACTATGTGTGTTGAGGACGGTGACAGTGCCTCTCAGTGTCTTGCCTATGGTGGTCAAAGATGCGCTCTGTGTGGTGAGTTGATCTTTCAGTTGTGGAAGTTCCGTCTGGATTTCTGCTACCTGTCGTCGTACCGTGGCGATATTCACCGCGTTGACACTGGACATGCCAATGTTGAACAGTGTGCCTACGGCAGCAGCGGCTCCCAGCAGGGCTCCTAGGAAACGTTTGGAGCGCCTGTTGTGCCCGCTCAATTCGGCCTGGGTGAGGGTCATCTTCTCGAGTTGGTTCAGCATGTGTTCGATGTCGGCTTCGGCGTGGTTGAGGGCGGTCTCTGTCCATTTGGCACCTGCCCAGCTGTACAGGACGGCTGTTGTTGGGTAGTGTGCACGGTAGACGTTTCGAGGGTCGAGTCGCACGTACACCTTCTGGGTGTGCGTTCGACAGTTCGTTATAAGCAGTCCGGGCTGCTCTCTCAACACAATTCCTGAGGCCGGTGCTGGAGAGACGAGGTCGGGTGGCGGCTGGCTTTTGGTAGTCTGGAAGCACATGATGATGATCCACAGCAGCATCCTATTACAGGCAAGAGAGAGAGAGGTGTGGAAGAGCAAAGGGGAAAGAGAAAAGGCACAGGTCAGCGAGGGTTGTCCCGTCGGAGGGTCCAGTCTTCTTTTCCTGTAACGACGGCGGTTGAGGTTAGCTTGCATTGGGCCCTTCTTGTCTGTTCTTGCTAGTGGCCACATATCTCTTGATCTGGTTGCGGTGGACCCATTTGAGGACTGGCTCTTTTGTTCCCCGTTTTAGCTGGATCTGGTATGCTACAGAGGAGAGTTTGTTCACAATTTCATGGGGGCCGGTCCAATGAGGCAGAAACTTTTTTGACAGTTGTTTGGGAGGCAAGGCGAAACTGTAGTACAGGATTTTGTCGCCCACGCTGAGTTCTTGGTGTGATGCCTCTCGGTCGTAATATGCTTTCTGGCCCTCAGCGCTGGTTTTCAGGTGTTGCTGAGCAAAAGCGAAAGTTGTTTTCAAATGTCTATGGAGCTCGTCCAGATATTGGGACGTGGTATAGGCAGTGACGAGGTTGTGGTCTCCCGGTTGGTACAACAGGTGTAATGGCAGGGTCATCTGCCGCCCAGTCATGAGTTCAAATGGAGGTACTCTGGTTGATTCCTGTGGCGTGGCTCGGATAGCCATCAGCACCAGGGGAAGTTTCACATCCCAGTCTTTCTGGTTAGTCGACACATATTTTCTCAACATCGCGACCACCGTTCGGTTGGACCTTTCTACCTGTCCGGATGAGATTGGATGGTGGCTGATGTGAAGTTTAGCTTGTACCCCTAGAATTCTCCAGATCTTTTGCATGATCTCTGCGGTAAAGTGAGTTCCTCGATCTGAGTTGACTCTGAGCGGTAGGCCGAATCGGGAGAAGATGTGGTTCATCAGGAGATATGCCGTTGTTTGGGCAGTGTCGTTAGGTGCCGGCAAGCACTCTACCCACTTGGTAAACTGGCACACAACCGTAAGAAAGTACTTATTCCCTCGTGATGATCGGGGGAGTGGTCCTACCCAATCAATTTGAAGATCTGACCAGGGAAATGTGATTCCCCTGCGTTGCAACGGAGCTCTGTGAGTTAGGTTCGTTGGGTGAAACTGACAGCAGACCAGGCATTCTCTCACATACTCTGCCACATCCTGCTGCATACGTGGCCAATATACCACCTGTCTGAGTGTCTCATACGTGGCTTTGGTGCCGTGGTGCCCAGCATATGGTGCGTTGTGGGCGTGATTAATCATCTCCCCCCTTTGACAGCGGGGTACCACGAGTTTGGGCGAAGTGGTGTCGTCGGTGACAAACCAAAGAATGTCGTCTCGCACACGCAACATGTGTCTGGAGTTATGTAGATGTCTGAGATCGGAGTCAGCAGTGATGTCAGATTGTGTGATTGGGTGGGAGGAGGGTTCTTTAAGGTGGAGAATTATAGTCTTTATGGCAGTGTCCGAGTATTGCATTTCAGCAAGGTCGTTGTTGGTAATTTGTGGGGTTAGTGAGAGAAGCTCTGATGCAGGTGTTGTCGCAGTTGTGGGTTGTTTGCTGCGGGTTAGCACTGCTATGTCTGGGGTGGGTGGGGTTTTTGGGGAAACCCACGGTTCACCGTGTAGGGCGCCCGCTTTTGCGAGGGCGTCAGTGTGGTCATTGAAGTCTTTGTCTTGGCCTGGGAGTTTAGAATGTCCTTTTACCTTCTTCCAGTACACGGTGAGATCGTGTGTTGTTGTGAGGTTATCACATTCCTGGAACAGGTGTTGGTGTTTGACTGGCTTGTTGTTAGCGGTTTTGAAGCCATTTTGTTTCCATGTTGGGAGATGGCAGACAAAACTGAGTCTGGCATAGTTAGAGTCAGTGCAGATGAGTAGTTCGTTGATGTCATGGGCTGCTGCGATTTGCAGAGCAATGAGGATTGCTGCTACTTCTGCATATTGTGAGGACTGTGAGCCCAGCTTGAAGTGTTGTGGTGGGCATGGGTGGTCGTTCATCCATAGTATCCCTGCACCTGCCTTAAGGGTGCCCTCGCTGTTGTAGGAACATCCGTCGACATATGCTGTGGGCATGCCTTCGCACGCATTCTTGTCAAAGTACCTGTGGCAGGTCAGTTGTGGCTGCTGGGGCTCTGATGTATTCAGTGTTGCAACAGGAGAGTGTTCAGAGCAGTTTTGACATGCCGCTAAGCCGTTACCTAGAGCGGATTTGTGGTTTTGTGCATATCTGGCTTCGACGTTTCGTCCTTGGAGAGCCATTAGCCATGTCGCTATGCGTGAGTTGGTGACAACACCGTCTCTTATGCGCTGGTTGTTAAGGAACATGACGGGCTGGTTTCTATGATGACCTTCTGTGCTCCAATGTAGTTGGAGAAGCGCTGAATTGCCCATACCGTACAGAGCAACGCTTTCTCACAGTCAGAGAATTTGCATTCTGGAGGGAGAAGTGTTTTGCTGGCATATGCGACCACCTTTTTGTCTTGGTCATGCTGTTGGTATAGGCCGGCACTGAGACATTGGTCTGAAAACCCAGCTTCGAGGTGGAATTCTTTTTCCGGATCAGGGTAGGCAAGGCATGGGGCTGAGCATAAATGTCGTTTGAGCTCTGCCATAGCGTGTTCTTGGGCGTCTGACCAGACGAACGGGCAGTCCTTTTTCAACAGAGCTGTGAGAGGCCTGGCGATGTCAGAATAATGTTCGATGAACTGTTTGGAGTAATTGCATACTCCCAGGAAGCTTCGAAGTTCAGAGACGTTGGTGGGAGGCTTGATGTTTTGGATGGCATGAATACGGTTTGATTGTGGTTCAATGCCATGAGGTCCGATGAGCAAACCCACGTAATTTACCTTTTTGCGACACCACTGTCCTTTGTGGAGGGCTATTTTGGCACCGGCAACGGCTAGCTGGTTCAAAACATAGTCAATTTCTATTAGGTGGTCGGCCACCGTTGTGCTTTTCATGAGCACATCGTCGACGTAAATCAGGTTACCTCTCAACCTGGCGTCTGGGCAGGCTTTGTTGAGGAAGATGTTGAACTCAGCTGGTGAGTTTGCATACCCAAATGGGCACCTGTTGAAGGTGTACTGTCGGTTGCCGAAGGTGAATGCCAACTTGTGTTGGTCGTCTGGGTGCACTGGAATCGTCCAGAATCCCGAGGCCACATCGAGTGTAGAGAAGATGGTGGCACCTCGGATTCGAGGTAGTTCTTGTTGTAATTGAGTCATAGGCCATCGTGACAACGGCACCTGTTGATTTAGTTTGCGATAATCGATCGTTGGTCTCCACGTACCATTAGGTTTGAGCACAGGCCAAATGGGTGCGGAGTAGGTGCTATTGCAATTTCTTATCACACCTTTCTTAAGCATTGATTCGATGATTTCCTGCACTGGTTCATGTGAGGCGATGGGAATTTTGTACTGCTTGACGAAGGTGGGAGGAGCCTTGGGGTGCGTGGGGATGCGGACTGTGTGGAGGTTGGTGAGACCACAGTCTAAAGAATCTTTGGCAAAGTGTTCTTTGAATTTATACAGGACTTGTCGTAGCTTTTGGCGGTCAGCATCGTCTTGAAGTGCATCAGCATCTTGTAGGATTTGCTGCACTTGAGATTCAAAACCTTGGTAAGGTTCAGCTGTTGTTTTGTCATCAGTGGGGTTGGTTGTAACAGGCGCAGCAGGTGCGTCAGTATCACTGACAGGCTGGTGTGAGACTGTGTGTACTGTGAGGTGCTGGTCCTCTGTTAGCTCTGTTCTGCACACATGGTGTTTGGCCACTGACATAACAGATGTGATGGCAATGAATTGGAAGGGCGCCGTGAACACGGTGCTGTCCAAATGTCCTTCCGGCATCAGTGCCGGTGGGATGGGCCCTATGACGGGTAATGTCAGTTCAAAGTCATGAAAGTTGTGGCTTACTAGCCATCCTAGGCGGTACGCCCTGGGGATGTTGATGTCAGCGGCGGTGCAATTATTGAACAGAATATGGACTATTCGAGATGACACTTCCGTGAGGGGTGTGGCTTCGAGCGTGAGTCCGAGTTTTACACATTCAGGCGAAGGTTGGAAGAAAGCCAGTGTGTGGTTTAGGGTTTGGCCCTGTCGCAGGTTGAGCCGCACAGCGACCCCTTTAGTGTAAGCAGGTACCACCGTTCCCTGTTCGTTGATGAGAGTGCAGACCTCTGGGATGGTCTGTCCTGACAGTAGGTTGTCATGAATGACGGGCGCAGGTAGCTGTGAAGTTAACGGAGCCCATACAACCTCATTAAACATGTCCACATGAGCCTTGAGGCGAATCAAGATGTCGGCTCCAATGTAGACGTCGTGGGCTGGGTTTTCCAGGATCAGGAAGTAATGGGTCAAGTGCCGGTGATTCCATGTCAAGTTCAAGGCACAGATCCCTTTGGCAGATGTCATTGAGGATGAATCTGGGTACAACGGGAAACGGGTGCGTTTGCAGGTGTAGGGCAGGTCTGGTGTTCTTTCAATGATGGCGTTGAATAGGGAGAGGCTGATTGCGGAGTTGTCTGCCCATATTGCCAGGGTAATGTCTGTTGTGGTTACTTCCTGTAACTGCAGGGGAGTGTTTACTTGGGGGCAGTATTTACCAGAGTCTTGCGTTGTTTTGAATGTGCAGAGTAGCGAACTTGAGCCTTGATCAGCTGTGGGGACTCTGTCCTCGTGTCTGGCTGATGGAACTTCCGTGAACCCTGTGGCTTGACAGTCTGGTTCGATGGAGTTGTGTGGCTGAAGGCGGTGAGGTTCGCGCACCTGCGCCCAAACTTGTAGGTGCTTGAGGTCTAATAATGGTTCAAAGCGGTCCAGCAGGTCCTTGCCTACGAGAAATTGATAAGTGTTCATAGGGGAAATGTAGACAGGATGGACTATGCTCATAGGACCGATTGTCAGGTGAATGGGAGCCACGTTCTTTAGCTGGATGTCATTCTGGCTGTATGACTGCACGTTCAGCTCACACGTGTGGAATTTAAGAGTTCTGTTTTGTCTTTGAGCTTCAAATTTAAGTTTTTCAAACAGCTGAACCGAAATAAGCGTTAGATCAGAGCCGGTGTCCACCAGTGCTTCGATCTGCATTTCCTTTTCCAAGGTAACTGTTAAGTACAGTTTTCGTGCCACTCCTCTTTCAATTAGGTTGCCCAGAAGTTGCGGTGTTGAATCTTGCGTATTGATTGACAAGCAGTGAGGGTAGGTATCGGGTGGCTCGTTATGGGTGCAGATCAACAAGACCGCACTGTCTGGTACATTATCATGAGGGCTGCTGCAATCCAGTTCAGGAAATGGCATTGTAGGCTGGCTGTAGGAAGTGAAGCTGTCGTTTGGTGATGTAACAGCAGGTTCAACAGTCTGGGGTCTGACAGCAGTGTTCTGTGGGGCTGTCAGCTGAATAGCGTGGGTGGAGCTGTCATTAGGTAATGTAACAGCAAGTTCAGTAGTGTGGGGTTTAACAACAGTGGCCGATGGGCTGTCAGTGCGGGGAGCATTGGTTTCAGGCCTGTGGGTTAGTCATGCAGTGTCTGGCTTATCTTTGTCTTCTTCTGGCTTATCTTCTGCCCTCGTGATGATCGGGGGAGTGGTCCTACCCAATCAATTTGAAGATCTGACCAGGGAAATGTGATTCCCCTGCGTTGCAACGGAGCTCTGTGAGTTAGGTTCGTTGGGTGAAACTGACAGCAGACCAGGCATTCTCTCACATACTCTGCCACATCCTGCTGCATACGTGGCCAATATACCACCTGTCTGAGTGTCTCATACGTGGCTTTGGTGCCGTGGTGCCCAGCATATGGTGCGTTGTGGGCGTGATTAATCATCTCCCCCCTTTGACAGCGGGGTATCACGAGTTTGGGCGAAGTGGTGTCGTCGGTGACAAACCAAAGAATGTCGTCTCGCACACGCAACATGTGTCTGGAGTTATGTAGATGTCTGAGATCGGAGTCAGCAGTGATGTCAGATTGTGTGATTGGGTGGGAGGAGGGTTCTTTAAGGTGGAGAATTATAGTCTTTATGGCAGTGTCCGAGTATTGCATTTCAGCAAGGTCGTTGTTGGTAATTTGTGGGGTTAGTGAGAGAAGCTCTGATGCAGGTGTTGTCGCAGTTGTGGGTTGTTTGCTGCGGGTTAGCACTGCTATGTCTGGGGTGGGTGGGGTTTTTGGGGAAACCCACGGTTCACCGTGTAGGGCGCCCGCTTTTGCGAGGGCGTCAGTGTGGTCATTGAAGTCTTTGTCTTGGCCTGGGAGTTTAGAATGTCCTTTTACCTTCTTCCAGTACACGGTGAGATCGTGTGATCGTGTGGCTGCTGGGGCTCTGATGTATTCAGTGTTGCAACAGGAGAGTGTTCAGAGCAGTTTTGACATGCCGCTAAGCCGTTACCTAGAGCGGATTTGTGGTTTTGTGCATATCTGGCTTCGACGTTTCGTCCTTGGAGAGCCATTAGCCATGTCGCTATGCGTGAGTTGGTGACAACACCGTCTCTTATGCGCTGGTTGTTAAGGAACATGACGGGCTGGTTTCTATGATGACCTTCTGTGCTCCAATGTAGTTGGAGAAGCGCTGAATTGCCCATACCGTACAGAGCAACGCTTTCTCACAGTCAGAGAATTTGCATTCTGGAGGGAGAAGTGTTTTGCTGGCATATGCGACCACCTTTTTGTCTTGGTCATGCTGTTGGTATAGGCCGGCACTGAGACATTGGTCTGAAAACCCAGCTTCGAGGTGGAATTCTTTTTCCGGATCAGGGTAGGCAAGGCATGGGGCTGAGCATAAATGTCGTTTGAGCTCTGCCATAGCGTGTTCTTGGGCGTCTGACCAGACGAACGGGCAGTCCTTTTTCAACAGAGCTGTGAGAGGCCTGGCGATGTCAGAATAATGTTCGATGAACTGTTTGGAGTAATTGCATACTCCCAGGAAGCTTCGAAGTTCAGAGACGTTGGTGGGAGGCTTGATGTTTTGGATGGCATGAATACGGTTTGATTGTGGTTCAATGCCATGAGGTCCGATGAGCAAACCCACGTAATTTACCTTTTTGCGACACCACTGTCCTTTGTGGAGGGCTATTTTGGCACCGGCAACGGCTAGCTGGTTCAAAACATAGTCAATTTCTATTAGGTGGTCGGCCACCGTTGTGCTTTTCATGAGCACATCGTCGACGTAAATCAGGTTACCTCTCAACCTGGCGTCTGGGCAGGCTTTGTTGAGGAAGATGTTGAACTCAGCTGGTGAGTTTGCATACCCAAATGGGCACCTGTTGAAGGTGTACTGTCGGTTGCCGAAGGTGAATGCCAACTTGTGTTGGTCGTCTGGGTGCACTGGAATCGTCCAGAATCCCGAGGCCACATCGAGTGTAGAGAAGATGGTGGCACCTCGGATTCGAGGTAGTTCTTGTTGTAATTGAGTCATAGGCCATCGTGACAACGGCACCTGTTGATTTAGTTTGCGATAATCGATCGTTGGTCTCCACGTACCATTAGGTTTGAGCACAGGCCAAATGGGTGCGGAGTAGGTGCTATTGCAATTTCTTATCACACCTTTCTTAAGCATTGATTCGATGATTTCCTGCACTGGTTCATGTGAGGCGATGGGAATTTTGTACTGCTTGACGAAGGTGGGAGGAGCCTTGGGGTGCGTGGGGATGCGGACTGTGTGGAGGTTGGTGAGACCACAGTCTAAAGAATCTTTGGCAAAGTGTTCTTTGAATTTATACAGGACTTGTCGTAGCTTTTGGCGGTCAGCATCGTCTTGAAGTGCATCAGCATCTTGTAGGATTTGCTGCACTTGAGATTCAAAACCTTGGTAAGGTTCAGCTGTTGTTTTGTCATCAGTGGGGTTGGTTGTAACAGGCGCAGCAGGTGCGTCAGTATCACTGACAGGCTGGTGTGAGACTGTGTGTACTGTGAGGTGCTGGTCCTCTGTTAGCTCTGTTCTGCACACATGGTGTTTGGCCACTGACATAACAGATGTGATGGCAATGAATTGGAAGGGCGCCGTGAACACGGTGCTGTCCAAATGTCCTTCCGGCATCAGTGCCGGTGGGATGGGCCCTATGACGGGTAATGTCAGTTCAAAGTCATGAAAGTTGTGGCTTACTAGCCATCCTAGGCGGTACGCCCTGGGGATGTTGATGTCAGCGGCGGTGCAATTATTGAACAGAATATGGACTATTCGAGATGACACTTCCGTGAGGGGTGTGGCTTCGAGCGTGAGTCCGAGTTTTACACATTCAGGCGAAGGTTGGAAGAAAGCCAGTGTGTGGTTTAGGGTTTGGCCCTGTCGCAGGTTGAGCCGCACAGCGACCCCTTTAGTGTAAGCAGGTACCACCGTTCCCTGTTCGTTGATGAGAGTGCAGACCTCTGGGATGGTCTGTCCTGACAGTAGGTTGTCATGAATGACGGGCGCAGGTAGCTGTGAAGTTAACGGAGCCCATACAACCTCATTAAACATGTCCACATGAGCCTTGAGGCGAATCAAGATGTCGGCTCCAATGTAGACGTCGTGGGCTGGGTTTTCCAGGATCAGGAAGTAATGGGTCAAGTGCCGGTGATTCCATGTCAAGTTCAAGGCACAGATCCCTTTGGCAGATGTCATTGAGGATGAATCTGGGTACAACGGGAAACGGGTGCGTTTGCAGGTGTAGGGCAGGTCTGGTGTTCTTTCAATGATGGCGTTGAATAGGGAGAGGCTGATTGCGGAGTTGTCTGCCCATATTGCCAGGGTAATGTCTGTTGTGGTTACTTCCTGTAACTGCAGGGGAGTGTTTACTTGGGGGCAGTATTTACCAGAGTCTTGCGTTGTTTTGAATGTGCAGAGTAGCGAACTTGAGCCTTGATCAGCTGTGGGGACTCTGTCCTCGTGTCTGGCTGATGGAACTTCCGTGAACCCTGTGGCTTGACAGTCTGGTTCGATGGAGTTGTGTGGCTGAAGGCGGTGAGGTTCGCGCACCTGCGCCCAAACTTGTAGGTGCTTGAGGTCTAATAATGGTTCAAAGCGGTCCAGCAGGTCCTTGCCTACGAGAAATTGATAAGTGTTCATAGGGGAAATGTAGACAGGATGGACTATGCTCATAGGACCGATTGTCAGGTGAATGGGAGCCACGTTCTTTAGCTGGATGTCATTCTGGCTGTATGACTGCACGTTCAGCTCACACGTGTGGAATTTAAGAGTTCTGTTTTGTCTTTGAGCTTCAAATTTAAGTTTTTCAAACAGCTGAACCGAAATAAGCGTTAGATCAGAGCCGGTGTCCACCAGTGCTTCGATCTGCATTTCCTTTTCCAAGGTAACTGTTAAGTACAGTTTTCGTGCCACTCCTCTTTCAATTAGGTTGCCCAGAAGTTGCGGTGTTGAATCTTGCGTATTGATTGACAAGCAGTGAGGGTAGGTATCGGGTGGCTCGTTATGGGTGCAGATCAACAAGACCGCACTGTCTGGTACATTATCATGAGGGCTGCTGCAATCCAGTTCAGGAAATGGCATTGTAGGCTGGCTGTAGGAAGTGAAGCTGTCGTTTGGTGATGTAACAGCAGGTTCAACAGTCTGGGGTCTGACAGCAGTGTTCTGTGGGGCTGTCAGCTGAATAGCGTGGGTGGAGCTGTCATTAGGTAATGTAACAGCAAGTTCAGTAGTGTGGGGTTTAACAACAGTGGCCGATGGGCTGTCAGTGCGGGGAGCATTGGTTTCAGGCCTGTGGGTTAGTCATGCAGTGTCTGGCTTATCTTTGTCTTCTTTGTGGGGTTTCTTTTGGAGAAAGTCTCTCAGGACGCTCAGAAGTTCTTCTGTATCGGACGTGGCTGCACTGTTTTTTTTGGATTTGGGCTCTGTCTTGAGCTTACCGGTGTCTTGTCGGGAGGTGTCCCGTGGCCGGTTCTCTGGGCTTGTGTTTCGGGGAGATCGGGGTCGGTTTCTCCTGGAGTGTCGGTCGGCATTCCAGCTGCCTTCCCCCCTTTGGTTGTGGGAGAAGTGCTGCCGGTTCCCGGATCTCCCGAAACGGTCATTTTGCGGTTTTGGGCGGGCTCCCCCCCGTCCACGCTGTCCTCTGCCAGCTTGGAACGGTCGTGGCTGTCTGTTGCCGGGTTCGTAATTGGTAGGCTGTGCACCTTCTAAGTTCAGTTCTGGAAAAGGTGCAGTGACAGGGCAAACTGTGGGGTATTTCCCAGGTTTTTCAGACATAGTCTTTTGTTTTACGTACGCTTTGTGAGCCAGGTCACGTAATTGCTGGGTTGACATGGTCCGTGGACAGACGAGAACGCCCAAATGCGCACTTTGGCTTGGATGGAGATTTCGCAGGAAGAGGGTTTTGAAATTAACATCATCTTCCATCCCCGCAATATTCTGAGGGCCAAAATATGCTTGTCGCAGGCGGTCATAATAAGCCTGGGGTGTCTCCAGTCTTGCTTGCTTGAGATCCATTGCCGCTATTACGCCTTGGCCGGATTCGGGGTCAGAGTATTCACGAATCAGGGCTTGTCGTAGTTGTGTGTAGTTCGCCTTGACCGATTCTGGCTGGCGGTCTAGGAAGCTTCGCACTGCACGGCCGGCTGTAATTCGAAGAAGATACAGCTTGTCCCATGTCGTGACGTTTGCAACAGTTTGTAAGTGAAAATCAATGTCTGTTAAATAAGAATGCACGTCGCTGCCCCCTGCTGGACTTGGATTGAACGCCGGGATGTTTCTTGCCAGCTTGTCCAGTTCTTTAGACACTGTGCGTTGACCGACTCGTCCCTCCGAGACGGGGCCAGCAGGTGGGATAGTGTCGTGACGTGGGCTTTCCTCTTCTTCTTTAGCTTTAACGACTTGGCGGTGAAGTGCAGGTTCGCTGGTGAGGGGAGACGAAGTGGCGTGTGTTCCCTCCCCCAGTCCACCTTGCAGTCCGTACGCATGTTTGAGTTCGCGGTGTACAATGTCCAGTTCATCCTTAAGATCCTGTCTCTGTTGGATGAGCTCATTAATTTCAGCTCGGGCTTTCTGCAAAAATGTCTCACAAGCCTTGACTCTTGCGTCTTTGTCTTTTAATTCTGTGAGGGCTCTTTCTAGCTGAGCCTCTCCACGTATTAGATCGTCATTGAGGGCTGCAGTGGTCTGTTTCTCCACCTCTACTGTCCTGTCCGTGTCCAGACGCAGGTCCTCCAGAGCCTGTTGTAGTCTTTCCACTTCCTGTTGTAGTTCTGGACGTGTGTCCTCCTCATCCTCCAGAAGTAGCTCCTCCAGACGCTGTTGTGCCTGTTCCTTTTGTTTGCAGGCCTCCTCCAGCTGAGTCTTTAGTCCAGCGGTGTCCTTTTCCAGCTTGGCCTTGTCCTCCTCCAGCTTGGCCTTGTCCTCCTCCAGCAGGCGTGCCTGGGACAACAGGTAGTGGGAGAGACTCCCGATGATGCGACTCCAGTCTTTTGAACTGTAGGCCTGCGTGGGGTCCTGGGACATGATCTGGTCCACTTTGTTGTCCAGTTCCTGTTGGGTCAGGAATTTTGGGTCCCCGAAGTCTTTGGATAGACAGCCTGTAGTCATGGCGGTCAGCCACCCTTCCAGGCTATTCCAGTGTTCCGCAGGACTGGATGCACGCGACATTTTGACTCACTGTAGGCGAGAGAAACACAACACACAAGGCACACAAGAAGGGCCAATGCAATCGAGTCGTGTAGCTAATAAACTATAGGACGGTGTGCCGTCTATAGAACTTTGGGCTAACTGACTTTAGACAGTTAGGCGGGTCCGCACAGGGCCCGAAAATAGAGACTGTTCAGTTGTCCCTCTGATTACTTAGCCTTTTGGGGTCTCGTTGGCACTCTGCAAAACAAATTGCAACAGAACATGCAAGGCACGAGTAGGCGAAAATTGAAAAGGAAGGAAGAAACAACTATTAATAAAAATATCAATGATTTGGTCTGGGCTGAAATTTGGACACTAATAGCACGAAGGATGTGCCTTGGGGAAAATAATTAAGATTATGTGGTCTATGAGAAAGACCAGGGTTTGTTTTTCTTTCTTTTGATTATCAAAGTTCAGTTTACCTGAAATGGACGGAGGTCAACCCAGCCGGCCCCCGCGGAGCGCAGTCAACCTTCTGGACGCCCCAAACACCTGCCCGCCGTGACCTTGGATTCTCCGTTACTCTGCTCACGGCCACGCCCACTCAAACAGAGTGACTGTAGGCACAAACCTAGTAGTCTCGGAGGTACCAGCCAACCGATTGCAATGTAAAAGTGGGTGCTACCCAGAACCCACCAGGGTAACCTGGAGTGGCAGTAGTTGCCGATGGTTTGGGCAGCGGTCCCAGCGATTAACTTTTGCGTCGGCGTGGAGGCTGGCACTCCGAGGCACCGGATTGCTGATGTCACTACTGCGTGCCGCCGCTCGTGGCAGAGGCAAGAGAAACTCAAGTATCACCGCTCGGTCAGTGTCTGCAACGTCAGTCGGCCGACTTGCCCACAGAGGTCCAACCAGGGCTTCCCACAGTCCACTGCAGGTGCTGAGAGTTTTGCCTATATGACACACAGAATGGAGTGAGCAGAGTAGCTCAAAGTGAGTTTAAGATTTCTGACTTACACCAAAGTGAGTTATGTGGAAAATAGGACAAAAATCACAGTAGGCCTGTGACAGGTAAATTAAAACCAGGATAATAAAAATAAAACGTTAAAGAGAGAAAGAAAATTAAACTAACCCAAAAGGGAAAACAAATAAAGGTGTGGACGGCTTTTGCCACCTAACGTTTGCAGTAGAAAGGAGTTTGGATAGAATGAGAGGTATTTGGGAAATGACCTAACCCGATGGGAGTTCAGCAGTAACCTCAATGCAGGTGGAAACCGGAAGAGAGGGGTGGTAGACTGCTGCAGTAGATTATTACGGCCTCAAGGGGGCGTCTCTCTGTGGTGCACCCTAATTGTTTGACACAATTTAAAATCTTAATTCAAAATTGGTTCAAGATCACATCCAGTTAGGCCTGAGGAAGAGTCACAAGTGAATTAGAATTGATTCCTTATAATAATTACAATAACTGAAGTTATTAAATTTAATAAATCTATAAATTTGTAGCAGGCCGATAGCTGACTTGAGAAGGGCTCGGCCACCAGAGGGCGGTGTCCTTCTCAGGGCTAAGATGACTGTAATGTGAAACTGGGAATAACCAAAATTAAATTAAGTTTAAATTTCACCTCAAATCTAAACGTCCTTGGAGATAAAAAGTGTTTGTTGTTTTAGAGAAATGGAAAGATTTCTAAAAACAACATAAAATAATCACTATAACATTGAATTTGTTATTAAATGATTATTGAATGGGAATAAAACCAAACAGAGTCATTAAGGCAGATTTAAGAATGGAAACACAGCAGAGTAGAGTTCGAAAAGAGGAGTGATAGTTGACCTGGAGGGCCGTGGCCACGAGGGGGCACTTTCCTCTTCCGGGTGAACTATCAATGCTTTTGGATCGAGACACTATAATTTCCGGTTCCCTTTCTGGGAGTTTAAAATTCGCAATAAAATGTCTCAGTCCAAAATAAAAAGGGTTGTTTTAACGAACTTAGCGCGCTGTAAATACAAATATGTATTTAAAACCACTTCCTAAATGCTTACGACCGCAACTCTTGAAGCATCAATCCAGGCGGACGGAGATGGCCGACGGGTCTTTTACCCGTAATTTTAACCACGTGGTGGCAGTGTTACGCTACCGCGGAACGCGAGTCACCGGGGCGGTGACTTGAGAACGTTTCTGAAATCACAATTTTCAAACGTGCGGGCCTTGTGCAAACACAGAAAACACACTGCACTTTTCTAAAAGGTCACGGCAGACCTTTGCACATATAAAACACACTGCAAATCGATTTAGTACGATCTTCTGGTCTTTACAGACGCTGAAACGGGGATTTCACTTCTGGTTAGCTAGGCCAGTGTTTATAACCCGTGTTTTATCGTTTTTCTAACGACATACAATCAAATATATATTTGTTTCTGACCAGAGTAGCCTATTTTGCTCTCGGGGTTTACAGAAATACCGGTAACAATGCCTGATGGACTCTTCGGTTCCAACACAGGTCTCAACAGAATTACATGTATGGTCGCAAGAAAAAGAGATTTTCTAATTCTGGACTCGCAACAACACTGTAAACTTACTGCAGTTTTCTCCACGACCAGACTTACTGGCGGTTTATGGCTTTTCGCCCTTTGATCAGTTTTCGAGTCGACTTAGTACTTATTCAATAACATTACAAGATTCAAGCGCGCACAAAATCGTTAAACTTTCAAAATCACACATGAATATAACTTGCACAATCTGTATCAAACTGAGTATGAGAGTGCCCGCGTTCCAACACCAATTATGTAACAACAATGACTTATGTTTAGGGAATTAATTAGCTCAAATTAGCATAAAGGGGAATATGCATATGTTGCTTACATGAATTAAATGATCCCAAATAGGGAGTAGGTCAACTTCAACGTATATCAACAATTACACGATTTCTTGTAGTAATTAATGATATAGGTAGGTAGAATTAGATTTCAATTTTGGGGAAAATTTTAGGTAGACGTTGAAGAATGTTCATTTACTGTACAAAATGCACGTCCAGCGTACAAATTGTACAATTTCTGAACAGAAATCTAGCGTCGTTAACACAGATAGATAACACTTTCCTGTGGCCACAAAGAAAGTAATTATCTTCGTGTTTTTAGACAATTTGAGATTCCTTTCAATAGTAAAATTGACCGTAGAGCTTAAGAGGTAAGATCTGCACTACTCAGGGACTCAGAATTGAAACAAAACAGGCAAACTTAATTCAAATGATCTAACAAAGTTTATTTAAACAAGCTAGCGGTTACAGGTACTATCTTAAATCACACAGGAGTAAATAAGCATAAACAAGAACAATATACGATCGCAATAAGGAATACAATAAAATGAGCGTACAAATCAAAAGTTAAAACAGAGAAAGAAAAAGGGAGAACATAAGAGAGAGAGAGAGAGATTGGAAAAAGAGACTAAGAGTGAATCTTAGGAATGGCTTCGTGTTTGTGTGTAAAGGTAAGAGTGTGGTAAGGAGAGGTGTGTGTGTGTGTGGGTGAGCACGCCTATGATAGCACGTGGTGTTTGCGTCTAGAAACACGTGGGTACGTGTTTGTGTGTGTGTGGGTGTAAAGAGTGTGTAAGTGTGAATGAAAGAATTTAGAGATAGGGAGAGACAGTTCATTCATTCACCACAAAACCCCAACAGCTTTAGTAATTGTTAGGTCACTTTAAACTGCCCTTCTTTCAAATTGCAAATTTAAAGGCTACGTTACTCTGAGTCGTAGATCGGCCTCTCGTGTCTGTGTGTGCGTCGAGGATCACGTGGTCGTAGCAGGTTGCCACAGCGTCTGGTTGCTATGGCGATTTGAGGCGAGCGAAACTTAGCAAGGTGATCTTAGCTTTAAGTTGGTTTCGTTGTTGGTTGACGAAGATTATCAACTAAAGTAGAGTAGGTTCAAGAAAATAAAACTTGGAAGAAAATGAAAAGAAAGCGAGCGAAGTTTTCCTTGAAGGAAAAAGGCGTGGTCTTCTTTCTCTCTCTGGCGGACTGCGCTGGAAAGATGGAAGCGCGGCATTTTGAAGGAGCTAAACTCACGCCCTCTCACGTATGTGAGCCAATGGTCTTTAATGACGTATCGGGCCACCTCCTTAGTTTTCGGAGGTCTATACGCCCCTTCCGACAAGGTATGGAAAGGATGATTTTGTTCCTAACATTAATAACACTCGGTATTAATAAAAGAACGCATCCGTTGATATTTCGTGTTAAAGATTCCGCACCGTTGGGATTTATGGAGCAGAATGATACCACGAGTGGTAACTCTATGACCTAGTCACTCGCAGATACATGATTTTTCACGATTATAGTCACATTAAATGGATTACAAATCAATAAAGCTGTATAGGCATAATATTTGGGATAAGGGATCATGCATACATCAAGAGAATACATTTTAAACATTTCACAAGACGATTTTGATTCTCACGTGGTAGAATCTAGGTGTTTTCTGTGTGTGTGTGTGCGGACAGTTTGAAAGTTCAACTCCTGGCGTGTTGACCTTTTGTCCTCGAGCACGGGTTGCGAGGCTCTGTGTGTGCGTTTTACTGGTTTTGATGAGATTATCAGTTAAACATCTGGTTTGAACAGAGTCTGGTTGTTGTCTTACGTGTTAACTGAGTGTCTAAATGTAAATGGATGTCCGTCAGGGGGTCCCTGGGGATTCTCTTGAAATTGCTTTTATTGCAGGGATGTTGGCAGAGCCATAAACCAAAAAAGAGTCTTTGTTTGTTCAGCAGTGAAGGAATCTCCGTTTCCAGATAGGGTATTCAATGATTTGCACCATTCGTGGCGTCGTTGTGTCTGAGTGTCCTAACAGGAAGAATCTTGGGACAATAGAGGTGTTTGTGGATTAGGATGCTAGTGATTTGATTAGGTCTCAAACCAAAAGGAGTTTGATCACAGGGTAATTTCAGTAATTTAAACATAAAGGGGAAGAGCTGGTGATCTGACCATAGTCTTTGCGTTACAGAGCTGAGCATCATGCAAATGCCGATGGTCTTTCCCGTCTGCCGTTACAAGTAGAGCACAGTGAGAAAAAGGATGCAGTAGAGCTGACTCCCATTCATTTTGGCGTCACTTTGACAGCGAATAACTTTACATCTGAGGCGTTTAAAGACTCCATTTGTCTGTTATTTATTTCTAAAGAAACACGAAAATGTATAAAAGGCTCCATTACCTTGTATCTTACGTTATGGCCCCGCAGAAGCAATTTTTGTAAAAATAGGCTAACGATTGCGCCATAACCACGCGACTCTCTGTCGCACAGTAGATAATTACCGTATGGACAGGAGGAGAAGCTCGCGGGAAATCGGGGGAACGTGGGGGCAAAATGACAAAGTAATTAATCAGAATACCTAGCAAAAGTTTCTCCTGCTCCTAGCTCATGGACACCTCCTACTCACGATCTCCGTCTCTGCAAGTTTCGGAAGGGAATGATTCAGATTTCTCTTGGCACAGCTACTAGAAGACAGGCGGGTTGCTCACATCACATCTACGTCGTCAAGCTCAGTTTGAGTCTGCACAGTACGCTCGACCCCCAGTGCTTCGTTCCAGTCCACTTTTAGACACGCACTTGCGAACTTCCCTAAGCACTTACCCTCGGGGGAATCCCCGCCGCCATTTTGAAGTGCGTTCCACTTCGTGAAGTGGACGAGGGAAGTTTAGATGGACAGACCCTCGTTCCCTCGATTTTGACCGAGGGAGTGAGTCTACTTCATATGTACACTTCAGGCACCAATATATGTCCCACAATGCAGTACGATTGTGACCTCACCACATCTCGTCTAATCACCACCACAACAAACAACTCTATGATATATTAATTAATTTTTTTTTTATTGAAAACAACCCAAACACCATATATACATCTGGATGCTGCATTAAACAAATTCTTAAAGGGATAGTTCACTTTGAAATTAATTTTTGATATGTTTTAGCTTACCTCAAGGGCATCCAAGATGTAGGTGTCTTTGTTTCCGCAGTAGTTTCAATTTTGATATTTTTAGGTCAAACCGTTCTTGTCTGTCAGTCATATAATGCAGGTCTATGGTCACTGTCTCAAAGAGCATGCACAAAGTCCAAATGAAAACAATTCCCCATCGTCCAAATGAAACAATTCCCCATCATAAGTACACATTGATGGCCTAAGACACGAAACGAGCGGTTTGTGTGAGAAAACGAACAGTATTTATATTGTTGTTATCTCTTGAAAACAGCACACGTCCAAATGATCTGACGGCGCGGGCGGGTATAGATATATACACTAGACGTCGCCTTGGCTACTGCAGTTCATTGGAACGAAACCGTAGCCAAGCGACATCTAGTGTATATATCTATACCTGCCCGCAGGCGGGTATAGATGTATACACTAGATGTCGCCTTCGCTACTGCAGTTCATTGGGATGAAACCGTAGCCAAGTTTTCTCACACAAACCGCTCGTTTCGTGTCTTAGGCCATCAATGTGTACTTATGATGGGGAATTGTTTCATTTGGACGATGGGGAATTGTTTTAATTTGGACTCTGTGCTTGTGTTTTGAGACAGTGACCATAGACCTGCATTATATGACTGACAGACAAGAATGGTTTGACCTAAAAATATCAAAATTGAAACTACTGCGGAAACAAAGACACCTACATCTTGGATGCCCTTGAGGTAAGCTAAAACATATCAAAAATTAATTTCAAAGTGAACTATCCCTTTAAAGGGAAAACAAATGTAAATAATAAATCAACTACGTAGCTGATTCCAAGTGATCAAGGGCTTAGGACATTCCAATTCAGCCCATTGCAGTTTCCGCCAATAGTGGGCACTCGCAATGACGTACATCCGAGTGAACTGTGACTGTGACGTATGCCATCAAAGTACCGCGAGAGCGATTCGAAAGTAGCCGGAGAACTCAGCCAGCGCAGCTTCTCAAGAGCGGCTGCACGAGGGCTGATGATGACACAGCTGTTCCACGATTGGCCGGATTCACCGCATGACAACGATCACGTGTGTTTCGTGTTTATTCGAACACCTTTAGTTCCTCTAAAGCTCACAAATCAGTTTTTAATAACAGTAAACACCCTTTTCATGTCGTTGCAATGTTATATTGTGTCATGTTTATCAAATTAAAACTGATTAAAAAACGTAGACTCCACTTCATTGATAGTAGCTTATGTTGAACTTTATTCTTGTTCAAACAGACGCTGTATGAAGCAGTACATAAAGTACTGAATGAAAATGTCTCTGAAACATCTGTGTATTATTTGGCAAATATTGCATTTATTTCATTTCAGCTGTGGTAAAGTATGCAAACACCACGTGAGCGGTCACTACGGGAACCAGAAAGTGTCCAGGCTTGTTCGACTTCATGCAGCTCTGCGCAGACCGATCGGCGGCTGACTTGAAGCAGTGCTTGCCGGTGTGGTGAATAATCCGGTCACTCGGTGTGATGAGTCCGGGCTTAGGACCCAAGCTATCTGATTGGTTCAAAGCACGTTTTATGGGTAATCGCTTTAGTGCCTGGTTACAAATCATACAAAATCATTTTATTATAGAAGACGTTTGTGCTACATTATAACAAGTCATTAATGTATTTAATGTATTTTAAATTATATGTTTCATATATTAGTATTTAACCGAAGCTATAGATTGTGAAATTAAACATTTCTCGTTGTTAGTGTGTTTTTTAGTTAGCTTAGATAATAGCATAGCATACAGCTAACGTTATCCGATGATCGTGCTATGAGCTTTACCTGAGCTTATACTGCACTGATACTGCCTTACCGTATTCACAGCAATTCGTAATGCAAATAATTGTCATTATTTTTTAGCGCAATAATCAGCGCAATATGTTGCAAGTACACTTTTATTTATTAAAAGAGCCATAAAATAATGTTTATTTTTGTATATTACAAGTTATCACGAGGAAAGACTTAGATCAGGCATACTACTGGGGTCCTAAGCCCAGACTCATCACACCGAGTGACCGGATTATTCCATAGACAGTATATAAACTGGACACAGCGACCCCATTGGATTCAACGGAGACAAGTGAAGTCAATTAGAAGCTTTCACTTCCTGGGGGTCGAGCGCACTGCGCAGACTCAAACTGAGCTTGACGACGTAGATGTGACATGAGTAACCCGTCTGTCTTCTAGTAGCTGTGCCAAGAGAAATCTGAATCATTCCCTTCCGAAACTTGCAGAGACGGAGAGTGTGAGTAGGAGGTGTCCATGAGCTAGGAGCAGGAGAAACTTTTAGTAGGTATTCTGATTAATTATTTTGTCATTTTGCCTCCACGTCCCCCCGACTGCCCGCGAGCTTCTCCTCCTGTCCATATGGTAATTTCCTACTGTGCGACAGAGAGTCGCGTGGTTATGACGCAATCGTTAGCCTATTTTCACAAAAATTGCTTCTACAGGGCCATAACGTAAGCTACAAGGTAATGGAGCCTTTTATACATTGTCGTGTTTCTTTAGAAATAAATAACAGACAAATGGGGTCTTTAAACGCCTCAGATGTAAAGTTATTCGCTGTCAAAGTGACGCCAAAATGAATGGGAGTCAATGGGATGCTAACAGCAGGTGGGGGTCCGCTAGCCAATGGCGGCGCCCGGGGAAGCTTCAAAATAATATGAAACACTGCCCCCCTGGATTATTCACCACACCGGTTAGAAATTTTGTCCGACTTAATACAGCGCAGACGCCACGTGACTGTGACGTATGCCATTAAAGTACCGCGAGAGCGATTCGAGAGTACCCGGAGAACTCAGCCAGCGCAGCTTCTCAAGAGCGACTGCACTGGGCTGCAGGAGGGCTGATGACGACACAGCTGTTCCACGATTGGCCGGATTCACCGCATGACAACGATCACGTGTGTTTCGTGTTTATTGGAACACCTTTAGTTCATCTAAAGCTCACAAATCAGTTTTTTATTACAGTAAACACTCTTTTCATGTAGTTGCGATGTTATATTGTGTCATGTTTATCAAATAAAAACTGATTAAAAAACGTAGACTCCCCTTCATTGATAGTTGCTTATGTTGAACTTTATTCTTGTTCAAACAGACGCTGTATGAAGCAGTACATAAAGTATTGAATGAAAATGTCTTTAAAACATCTGTGTATTATTTGGCAAATGTTGCATTTATTTCACTTCAGCTGTGGTAAAGTATGCGAACACCACGTGAGCGGTCACTACGGGAGCCAGAAAGTGTCCGACTTCACGTCTCCATTTGCAGCTCCTCCCCGCCTGCACGCGGCTACTCTCGCCGATCGGTTACATCCAGCCGCAGCCGATGTCGAACACACCTTCCGACTTCATGTCTCCGTTTGCAGCTCCTCCCCGCCTGCACGCGGCTACTCTCGCCGATCGGTTACATCCAGCCGCAGCCGATGTCGAACACACCTACTGCCTTGGTGCTAATTATTGATACCAAGATGTCTTTAAGAAGATGTCTTTAAGATGTAATGATTTAGAATGTATGTTAAACTGACATTTTGTAAACGTCTATTTGACATCTGACAGGAAACGTCCTATAGACGTATTGCAGATGAGCAAACACTCTTAAAAATACGTCTTCCAGATGTAAACATCACATCAAATAGACGTGTGCTATCTGGGATAGTATTCCTATAGGATTAATCCGATTACTATAATATTTTCTCCTAAAATACTACAAGATTCCTATAGTTGTTTTTCATAAGGGATGTCTCATTCACATTAGGCGTTATCAGCTGAAGGCTTGCTTGATAGATCGCAAACCTATGGAGTAGTTCGAGGTCTACACTCAATACAGACTGCAGTCTGTGAGTTAGGGACAACTGTCAGCCACAGTCCCTCGACAACTTCGTACTACTGATCACCGTTTTACAAAAGGATTAATAGTTTGGAGTGAAGCATACGTACAATTGGTAAGTGACAAGGTTTTATGGAGTTATAGTATGCAACATATACGAATTGGGAAGTTGATTGAGTTATCAGGCTAATGTTACCGCTACAGCTACCGCGATGTCTTACCTGGAGATTCAACCATCCATCCATCCATCCATCCATCCATCCATCCATCCATCCATCCATCTTCTACCGCTTATCCGGGACCGGGTCGCGGGGGCAGCAGTCTAAGCAGGGATGCCCAGACTTCCCTCTCCCTAGACACTTCCTCCAGCTCTTCCGGGGGGACACCGAGGCGTTCCCAGGCCAGCCGGGAGACATAGTCTCTCCAGCGTGTCCTAGGTCTTCCCCGGGGTCTCCTCCCGGTGGGACATGCCCGGAACACCTTCCCGGGAAGGCGTCCAGGAGGCATCCGGAAAAGATGCCCGAGCCACCTCAACTGACCCCTCTCGATGTGGAGGAGCAGCGGCTCTACTCTGAGCTCCTCCCGAGTGACCGAGCTTCTCACCCTATCTCTAAGGGATCGCTCAGCCACCCTACGGAGAAAGCTCATTTCGGCCGCTTGTATCCGGGATCTTGTCCTTTCGGTCATGACCCACAGCTCATGACCATAGGTGAGAGTAGGAACGTAGATTGACCGGTAAATCGAGAGCTTCGCCTTGCGGCTCAGCTCCTTCTTCACCACGACAGACCGGTACAGGGACCGCATAACTGCAGAAGCTGCACCGATCCGCCTGTCAATCTCCCGTTCCATCCTTCCCTCACTCGTGAACAAGACCCCAAGATACTTGAACTCCTCCACTTGAGGCAGGAGCTCTCCACCAACCTGAAGCGGGCAAACCACCCTTTTCCGACTGAGAACCATGGCCTCGGATTTGGAGGTGCTGATTCTCATCCCAGCCGCTTCACACTCGGCTGCAAACCGTCCCAGCGCATGCTGGAGGTCCTGGTTTGATGAGGCCAGCACGACAACATCATCCGCAAAGAGCAGAGATGAAATCGTGTGGTCCCCAAACCTGACCCCCTCCGGCCCCTGGCTGCGCCTAGAAATTCTGTCCATAAAAATTATGAACAGAACCGGCGACAAAGGGCAGCCCTGCCGGAGTCCAACATGCACCGGGAACAAGTCTGACTTACTGCCGGCAATGCGAACCAAGCTCCTGCTCCGGTCGTACAGGGACCGGATAGCCCTTAGCAAAGGGCCCCGAACCCCATACTCCCAGAGCACCCGCCACAAGATGCCGCGAGGGACACAGTCGAATGCCTTCTCCAAATCCACAAAGCACATGTGGATTGGTTGGGCAAACTCCCATGAACCCTCCAGCACCCAGTAGAGGGTATAGAGCTGGTCCAGTGTTCCACGACCGGGACGAAAACCACACTGTTCCTCCTGAATCCGAGGTTCTGCTATCGGCCGGATTCTCCTCTCCAGTACCCTGGCATAGACTTTCCCAGGGAGGCTGAGAAGTGTGATCCCCCTATAGTTGGAGCACACCCTCCGGTCCCCCTTCTTGAAAAGAGGGACCACCACCCCGGTCTGCCAGTCCAAAGGCACTGTCCCCGACCGCCACGCGATGCTGCAGAGGCGTGTCAGCCAAGACAGCCCCACAACATCCAGAGACTTGAGGTACTCAGGGCGGATCTCATCAGGAGTTTCTCAACTACCTCGGTGACTTCAGCTTGGGTGATGGATGAGTCCGCCTCCGAGCCCTCAGCCTCTGCTTCCTCACTAGAAGACGTGACGGCGGGATTGAGGAGATCCTCGAAGTATTCCTTCCACCGTCCGGTAATATCCCCAGTCGAGGTCAACAGCTGCCCACCGCTACTGTAAACAGCGTTGGTAGGGCACTGCTTCCCCCTCCTGAGGCGCCGGACGGTTTGCCAGAATCTCTTCGAGGCCGACCGATAGTCCTTCTCCATGGCCTCACCGAACTCCTCCCAGGCCCGAGTTTTTGCCTCCACAACCACCCGGGCTGCAGTCCGCTTGGCCCGTCGGTACCCATCAGCTGCCTCAGGAGTCCCACAAGCCAGCCAGGCCCGATAGGACTCCTTCTTCAGCTTGACGGCATCCCTTACTTCCGGTGTCCACCACCGGGTTCGGGGATTGCCGCCTCGACAGGCACCGGAGACCTTACGGCCACAGCTCCGAGTGGCCGCGTTGACAATGGAGGTGGAGAACATGGTCCACTCGGACTCAATATCTCCAGACTCCCTCGGGATCTGGTCGAAGCTCTGCCGGAGGTGGGAGTTGAAGATCTCTCTGACAGGAGATTCGGCCAAATGTTCCCAACAGACCCTCACAGTACGTTTGGGTCTGCCGAGTCTGTCCAGCTTCCTCCCCTGCCATCGGATCCAACTCACCACCAGGTGGTGATCAGTTGACAGCTCCGCCCCTCTCTTCACCCGAGTGTCCAAGACATACGGCCGGAGGTCAGATGAAACGACCACAAAGTCGATCATCGACCTCCGGCCTAGGGTGTCCTGGTGCCATGTGCACTGATGGACACCCTTATGCTTGAACATGGTGTTCGTTATGGACAAGCTGTAACTAGCACAGAAGTCCAATAACAGAACACCACTCGGGTTCAGATCAGGGGGGCCGTTCCTCCCAATCACGCCCCTCCAGGTGTCACTGTCGCTGCCCACGTGGGCGTTGAAGTCCCCCAGTAGAACGACGGAGTCCCCAGTCGGAGCACTTTCCAGCACCCCTCCCAGAGACTCCAAGAAGGCCGGGTACTCTGCACTGCCGTTCGGCCCGTAGGTGCAAACGACAGTGAGAGACCTATCCCCGACCCGAAGGCACAGGGAAGCGACCCTCTCGTTCACCGGGGTGAACTCCAACACATGGCGGCTGAGCTGGGGGGCTATAAGCAAGCCCACACCAGCCCGCCGCCTCTCACCATGGGCAACTCCAGAGTGGTGAAGAGTCCATCCTCTCTCGAGGAGTGTGGTTCCAGAGCCCAAGCCGTGCGTAGAGGTGATCCCAACTATCTCTAGTCGGAATCTCTGAACCTCACGCACAACCTCAGGCTCCTTCCCCGCCAGAGAGGTGACATTCCATGTCCCTAGAGCTAGATTCCGCGTCCAGGGATCAGGTTGTCTAGGCCCCCGCCTTCGACTGCCGCCCGATCCACTTAGCACCGGCGCCTTACGGTCCCTCCTGCAGGTGGTGGGTCCACGGGAGGGTGGCCCCACGTTGCTCCTTCGGGCTGAGCCCGGCCGGACCCCATGGGGGGAGGCCCGACCACCAGGCGCTCGCATACGAGCCCCAACCCCGGGCCTGGCTCCAGGGTGGGGCCCCGGCTGCGCCATACCGGGCGACGTCACGGTCCTCGTTTTATTTTTCATCATAAGGGTTTTTGAACCGCTCTTAGTCTGACCCGTCACCTAGGACCTGTTTGCCTTGGGAGACCCTACCAGGGGCATATAGCCCCAGACAACATAGCTCCTAGGGTCATTCGGGTACTCAAACCCCTCCACCACGGTACGGTGGCAGTTCAAGGAGGGGGAGATTCAACCAGATAACAAAATATGTCTGGAAACGACACCTCCGGCCATTTGGTTGGGTCATTGACCCAGTTTTTAATTAAATAAGGGCAATCATAACCTACTGCAGTTAATTTCGCAATGTACCGTTGCCGGTCGGCAGGCGTCAATGACTCACAATACCACATTTTTGTCATTCAAATACACACGATGTTCGCAGTGTTTTCCCCCACGCCGACTCCACCCTCGCCACGCCCCCAACTATGACTAGATGCCGACTGTGTATACTCTCCGCTCATCCTCACATGTATAAAATGTAGTAAAACATGGTTTTACCACAGTAATGTTGTAGTAGTAACTAAAAAAAAAAAACATTACAGAAGATCACTGTGAAATCTTTATATTTTATCATGCAGAATGTAATGATTTAATTCATTCCAAGGCTTCATTTATTTGATCCAAAATACAGCAAAAACAGTAATATTGTGAAATATTTTTACAATTTAAAATAACTGTTTTCTATTTGAATATATTTTAAAATGTAATTTATTTCTGTGATCAAAGCTGAATTATGATTGTTATTAATCGTGAATTAATCTAAAGCTTTTGAGACTATTATTTTGTGTTATTGAATTTGTCATGAAGATGTGACCATTTATTCCTTTTATGTAGGCTTACTAAATAATCTTGATATAAAAAAAGGGAGGGGGTGCCCTTTTTCAGTTTCAGCACATGCCCCTCAAAAGGTCTGTGCACGGCCTTGTTTTTATTGATTATGTAACGTTATCTGACAATAAGCAGACATAAAGTACAGAACATATAGAACTTCTACAGGAATGGAATTATCACTTTCACAAATCTTATGTGTTGGAGAAATGTTGAGTACACCAAAGTTTTATTGCAGAAATGTGAAGTATGGGTCCCCAGCATACAGAAACTGCCGGATGCTAATTTGCATAATTATGTTGAGCAATTTGTATGATTAGCATAATTAGCATTATTAGCTTAATCGTTCATTTTCACCAGATATTTTGCACTGTATGGTCAATTTCTACAATATGTGAGTGGTTTTAGAGGATGCTGATTTCATTTCTGGCATTTTCAGATTTCAAAGAGCAAATTTTATGGCATATTTTGATTTATTTAGGTAAATTATGATTACTTTCAGGCATAATTTTAGGTTATTTTTATGGTAAACAAAATAATTTTACATTTCACAATCATGAGTGCTCTTGTGAATGTTGATGCATTGTTTTCAGGGTGTAGTGAGGCTGAATCACATCCTGACACTTTTAAAAATTCAAAATTGCTTTTTGGATAAACGATGAATCTTTGTTAGGCTGAATGTTATGCATTTCTGGAGGAAAAATCAATGCGGGTATTTAACATAACTTGGATCCTGTATGGCATAGTGTATATTTGTACATAGTTCATTGATCACACATGGTGATGATCAATGAACTATGTACAAATATACACTATGCCATACAAGACAGGCCCTGCAAGTCGCTAGGGCAACGCCCGAATGGCAGAAGGGCTGCCCAGGTTGGTCCGCAAGTCGCAAGATCTAACGAGGACCCAGTTAAAACTCTGTAGGACGCAAGAGTTAAAACTGAGTCTGGGCAACCCGGGTCAGCCCGCCAGACGCAAGGCTAACCAAGAGGGCCTCACCTCCACACCACACAAAGCACACACTGGCTACCACCTTCAGGCAAACTGCTATGCCTCACAATTAATGAACAAACGGCAGCCTCATCATATTCACTGTTCGCCTGTTCTGTCATCATCTTCTCCAGACCCTTCATCCCTCTCTTTGTGTTCTTGGTGTTGTGTAAGTATGTTGCAGCATATACCATCATTGCCTTTGCAGGTCTATAATAGTTATTATGTTGATGAATGTTTAAAATATTTTTTTTTGGTTCAAATGTTTGAGGTCAGGGTAGATTTTTACTAAGCAAGGCTGCATTTTACCAAAATTTTAATTTTAAATAAATAAATAATTTGACAAAAAGTTTTGAATTTAGATAGTTTTTAATATATTATTAATTAAAGTGAGTTCAAAGTTTCTGTCGCAATATCAAGTTCTTCTAAGCTATCTGGGATGCTGAAATGATGGAACTGATCAGGAAGATTATTAATAAAGCAATCTTTAGTGGCAGAAGTGATAGGTCTAACATATTTGTAACAAGGAGTCGGCTTTGCAACCTTGGCTAAATGAAGTTTACACGAGACTAGATAATGATCTGAGATGTCATCGCTCTGCTGCAGAATTTCAACAGCATCAACATTGATTCCATGTGATAGTATTAGATCTAGAGTATGATTACGACAATGAGTAGGTCCTGACACGTGTTGTCTAACTCCAATAGAGTTAAGAATATCTTTAAATGCCAATCCCAATGCATCTTTTTCATTATCTACATGTATATTAAAATCACCAACAATTAGGATTTTATCTGCAGCCAGTACTAACTCTGATAGAAAGTCCGCAAATTCTTTGATAAAGTCTGTATGGTGCCCTGGTGGCTTGTATACATTAGCCAGCACAAATTCAAACGTGATTTATCATTTACACTCGATGTTGTTACATTAAGCACCAACACTTCAAAAGAATTATATTTGAAACTAGACTTCTTAGTAATTGTGAAAGTATTACTATAAATTACAGCAACACCTCCCCCTTTGCGTTTAAGACGAGGCTCATGTTTATAACTGTAATCTTGGGGGGTGGACTCATTTAAAGTAATGTAATTGTTTGGTTTTAGCCAGGTTTCTGTCAAACACAGCACATCTAGGTTATAGTCTGTAATCATATCATTAACAATAAGTGCTTTTGAAGTAAGGGATCGAATATTCAGCAATATTCGAATATTCAGCAAACCGAGCTTTATCATTTGCTCAATTGTATTATATCTGTGTTTTTTTTATTTGTTGAACATCAATAAAAATTTTACCCTTAGATGGGTTTGGGAGTTTTTTGTATTTCCTAATTCGGGGAACAGACACAGGGCCCTATCTTGCACCCAGCGCAATTGACTTTGTACACCGACGCATGTATCATTCCTATTTTGCACCCGCGCAAAGCACGCTTTTCCCTCCACAGAAGCACGTCGCTAAACTAGGGAATGAACTTGCGCTCCCTGGGCGGTTCAGCGCAAAAAAGGAGGCGTGTTCCGGCGCAAACGTTCCTTCATGCTATTTTGCAGGATTAGAAAACAATTGCGCCACTAACCAGGAAAAAATTGTTTAAAGTCAGTGGCGCGTTGCGCATGTTATTCATAAGCTATTTTAAGGGTGCATGCTTGGCCATAATCAATGTAGCGTGTGCGCAACGCGCACTTTGATTCTCTCATCTATACAGAAGCAGCAGTTTTCATTTTTGCAAATCATACATTATTACGATAGATAGATAGATAGATAGATAGATAGATAGATAGATAGATAGATAGACAATTTATTATAAAAGCATACATCTAGCTTACACATTTACCCAAATTATCATACGCCTTTTTAATCGAAGTTAATTTGGGTGGGTTTCTCCATCCCCAACGTCCCTGACGAGAGCGTTGGTCTCCTCGGCTGTGAACCGCTCCTGGCGCGCGCCTGGCAAATCCGCCGTTATGATAGGAATCCGCTTTAGAACAAGCGCGCCTGCTCTTAAAGGGAATGTGAGATGACGCTCTGATTGGTTTATTTCACGTTACGCCCAAACCACACCTATGAATAATGAAGCTCTTCAGACCAACCCATTTTAGATTTGCGCCTGGCGCAAGAGTCATTTATCCCGCCGGGAAAATAGCAACAGCGCCAAGACCCGCCCACAAAGTTACTTGCGCTTTGCGCTTTGACACTTGCGTTTCAGATCGTTAAAATAGGGCCCACAGTCTCTATATGATGATTTCTAGGTGAAAGAGCCTCTATGTGATGGGATTTATCTGACCTTGGTGACGTGAGACAGCTAGCAGACGGTCGGTTTAGCCAGTCTGTCTGCTTCCTGACCTGAGCCCCAGATTGTCATGTTTGAGCTCTAAGACTATGTGCCATATTACTAGAGAGAAGAGCAGCACCATCCCAGGAGGGATGAATACCATCTCTTTTCAACAAGTCAGACATGTCCCAAAACTTTTCCAATTGTCTATGAACTCTATATTATTTTGTGGACACCATTTAGACAGCCAGCCATTGAGTGATGACAATCTGCTAACTATCTCATCACTCCTGCGAACAGGAAGGGGGCCAGAGCAAATTACAGTACCTGACATCGTACTTGCGAGTTCACACACCTCTTTAACGTTAATTTTGGTGATCTCCGACTGGCGGAGTCGAACATCATTAGTGCCGACGTGAATAATAATTTTAGAAAATTTACGATTAGCATAAGCAGCACTTTTAAATTTGCTTTGATGTCAGGCGCTCTGGCTCCAGGCAAACATGTGACTATGGTGGCTGGTGGCTCTATTTTCACGTTCCGTGTAATAGATGTCCTTGTACACATCAAAGACAACATCTATACGCTGACTCTACCCCCTCTACCCTCATTTGCCACATCAGGTGGGGCTACAGTTACAATTGACAGACTGACAAACTCTTCTTATTCTGGACTGAACGGATTCTGACAGCAATTTTCCAAGAGATCAAAGATGGACAGGACAATCTGCCTCATCTCTTCTGAACCTGGGCGGCTGTAGTTCTGGATGATTCAGCTGAGAATCACCCCAACCGACCATCTCTCTCTCTCACCGCGAGCTGTCCAGTAGTTAATCTTTTAGATTGACATCGGAGCTGTTTATTTTGTGGTTAGAAAATGGCATAATATAATAGCAATGAAGGTTGTGACTAAGATAAACACTGATTTTGGAATAAAATGGGGTTTCTGGGCATACAGTGGGTACGGAAAGTATTCATACCCCCGGTAAATATGATCAAAAATGGCTGTAAAAAATAAATCTTTCATTCAAAAAATTTGATCTTTCATTAAAAAAAAATTAGCAAAAATCGAACCTTTCATTGAAGTAAAAGAATTCAAATTGGGGGGGGAAATCACATTATGAAATAAATGTTTTTCTCCAAAACACGTTGGCCATAATTATTCATACCCCTAGAATGTTTTATGAATAAAATATCTCTGAAGTATATTCCCATTAATATTTACCTTTTTTAGCACGCCAGGGGGACTAGGAACATGAAATTGTCCAGCTATGACTTCTTGTTTCACAGGATTTTAAATATGAGGAAACACAAAGGCCAAATTCCCTTAATCATCCATCACAATGTGTAAAACCAAATAATACAGTTCTGATTTGCAGCAAAAGATTGTTGAGCGTCACAAAATAGAGAGTGGCTGTAAGAAAATAGCTAAATAATTGAAAATCTCCATTTTGACCATCAGGGCAATAATTAAGAAGTTATAATCAAGTAAAAATGTTACAAATCTGCCAGGAAGAGGACGTGTGTCTATATTATCTTAATGCACAGTGAGGAGGATGGTTTGAGTGGCCAAAGACTCTCCAATGATCACAGATGGAGAATTGCAGAGATTAGTTGAGTCTTGGGGTCAGAAAGCCTATAAAAAAAATCAACCCCTACATCCCCACATGTTGTTTGGGAGGGTTTCAAGAAAAATGCTCCTCGCTCATCTAAAAACAAACTCCAGCATATTCAGTGGTCAGACACGACTGATACTTCAAACAACACAGGGTTCTGTGGTCAGATGAAACTAAAAAAAGAGCTTTTTGGCAGCAAACACGCTAGATGGGTTTGGTGCACACAAGGATAAAAAGTACCCCATGTGTACAATTTAATATACCACTGGATCTTTAATGTTGTGGGCATATTTTTCTGCTGGAGGTCCTGGACATCTTATTCAGATACATGGCATTGTGGATTCTATCAAATATCAACAGATAAAAAATCAAGATCTGGAGAGATTCTGTATGAAGGAATGGTCTCTGATCTCTTGTCGGGTGTTCTCCAAAATTATCAGGCATTATAGGAGAAGACTCAGAGCAGTTATCTTGGCAAAAGGAGGTTGCAAAAAGGTATTTACTAAAAGGGTATGAATAATTGTGGCCAACGTGTTTTGGAGAAAAACATTTATTTCATAATGTGATCCCCCCCCCCCCCCCAATTTGAATTCTTTTACTTCAATGAAAGGTTAGAATTTTGCCAATTTTTTGAACGAAAGATAAATTTTTTTTGAATGAAAGATTTATTTTTTACAGCCATTTTTGATCATATTTACCGGGGGTATGAATACTTTCCACTGTATGTGTTAATATCTACCTGAAATTCAACGTTTCTTATTTTCTTGTGTTACAAAGCTGTTACCTAATACATTCCACATGAACCTGAAAACAAAACTTATTGAAATATATTATACAAAAATTAAGAACAAATCGTATGTACATTTTATGACTTTCCAATGGTAGACAGTAGAGTCGACAATACATGTGTTATTTTTCTTTTCTTTTATATTTTTTACAACTCAAAACAACAAAATATCAGTGTGAATTCAAAGATATAGACTTTATTATGCCTGTTAATATTTACAAATATTTTAGTTTGCTTGGTATTAATATTAGATCACTGTTATTGTGGTATTGGACGTTTGTGTATTTTTCAAAAATAATTCTAATACATAAAAGTAGGAAAATTACCAATTCTAAAAAAAAGTATAAAAAGCTGGGACTGTGGAAAGGTTATCACATTAAAATGAACTTATATTAACCCCATAAACAATTTAGTACAGGTAAGGTTTTGCCCACCCAGATGGTACCAATATCTGGTCTGGCCCATGGACTACTTTTGGACAATCAGAGCACCAATATTATTCAAGAAAGACCGAGCAAAAGGACATTCCCAAAACAAATGATCAACAGTTTCAGAAGAGGCTTCACAAAAAGAGCAGGAAGTATCAATATCACTTCTAAATTTCTTTGAAAAGTATTTAACTGGATAAAATCTTTGAATCATTTTATAGGATATTTCTTTAACTTTATTTGTTAGAAAGAATTTCTGAGGAAGTGACCAAACATATGACCATTTAATATCATCAAAAAGGGTATTCCAATTAGAAATGGAGGAAGGAACTGAAGTAACAGGGTCCAAAAATAATGACATGATTTTATAGTTGGATTTATGCATTGAAAAACAAATAGAACCAACTAGGGGGATAAACAGAAGTCACTGTAGCACTATTATTGTTTCTAAACAGCATACAGATTTCCAAAGAGATGGCCTTGAAAACTATATTAAATTCTTTACTAGATCCTGGGAATTGGTATCCTGAAACAAAATTGGAATAATTAAATAAATTACATTCACTCTCAAAGTGAAGATTTCCTCTTATGTAGAATATTACAGTTGTTCCAAATTGAAAAATTGTGCGGCGAGAAATTATGCTTGTAAATAAGTCTCCAAGCCATAAGCATCTGCTGATGACAATTGGAAAGTTTGACAGGAAGTTTACTAACTGAATAATTGCACATTAAAAGAAAATGTATACCTCCTAATAAATACAGTGTTGCCAGACGTACGATAATTATCGTATTTGTACGATAATTTTGACCTCTGTACGATGTACGATCAATAATGACAAAAAATCCTATAATGTACGATAATTTCAGAACTGTGTGACACTTCAAATGATGGTGGTTCGTTGTAATCATAGGGCTTATACTCATTGATCTAGCTGTGGATTCTACGTCTACCGGGAGAATAACGTGAAGAGAGAGGGAGCGAAAGACCTTGCGTGTGTGTGCAAGTGTGCCTCATGAAGCGCATGTAAAGACCCAACCAGAGTGGCTCTGGACCCAACCAATCAATTGTAAGTGCGGGGGGACTATACTCCTAGTATATACTATACTCCTAGTATTATACTCCTAGTATATACTATATACTATACTATACACCCCCCCCCCCCCCCCCCACCCCCCACCCCATGACATGCGACGTCACGAGCGTTACGGAAGCCTTGCGGGCTCACACACATGAATCGTCATACTACTGGGTCTGGCTAAAGATCCTTGAGAACAGACAACTGGTGAGTCTGAGTTAAAGACGCATTCAAAATTATGCACAAACAAGTAATACCTTGAATAACAGTAGGGTAAAACTCACAGGCATCTAGCTCGCTTTCGATCCTCATTAAATCCTCTTTTGTTGAGGACACATGAGCGTACTAAAGCTAATGCTAAAAGAATTAGCACACACGTTGTAAACCAATATAAACTGTTAGCATGAGCTAATAGCTATTGTGTGCTAGAATATTCCGTTTAGCACGTTCACATCAATGGTTACAGTTCTGAAGCTAGTTAGTTTGTAAGTGTCTTACATTGGCTATTATTTATCATTTGAATCAAGTGTACAGAGTTGATAACTGAGGACGTTTAGTGAAAGGATTAAACATAGAAAATGAAATTCTAACTTGAATATATATCTTGCAACATTAGAATGATATCACAATCAACTAAACCTCCATTCTTGTCAAACTGATTTGCAAACAATTATCATACTTTCTGTCTATAATGTTGTATTCAGTAATTATAACACTTAACTTTGTCTCTTAGGTTTGCTTCACAAATTTATTTGGTGAGGTTCAAGCCTCAAGACAGAATGGCAGACACAAAGCGTCTTGCATTTTCCATTATCCAATTTCTCCATGATCAGCTGTCCTCTGGGGGACTGTCATCAGATGCTCAAGAAAGCTTAGAAGGTAAAACCTCAGTGCTAGAATCAACGCTGGACAGTGGTCACTGTTATGTTATTGGTTCATAATTAACATGTCCTAATTTGCCCGTTTATCTAGTTGCCATCCAGTGCCTGGAGACAGCATTTGGCATCTCTGTAGAGGACCAGAGTTTAGCAGTCAGTCAGTCTCTGCCAGAAGTATTTGCCTCAGCAACTAAACAGGTAAAAGCTGTTCTTGGATGCCATCTAAACCATGTTGTTTTGAAATGTTTATTTATAGTGCTGAATGCACTCTCATTAATTGTTATATATAGCAGACTGGTGCAACACAAGATAAGACCAGTTCATCCAGTGATTTACCTTCAGAGGAGCAGTTAGCAGAGGCAGAGCATCTTAAAACAGACGGTAAGAACATAACACCTTTACCATTTCAGGGTGCTTCATGTGGTCTTCTCACTCAAAGTGTGCATGTATGTTCCTTCAGGTAACAATCAGATGAAGGTAGAGAACTTCAGTGCAGCCATTGAGTTCTATTCTAAAGCCATCCAGCTTAATCCTCAAAATGCTGTCTACTATTGCAACAGGTACTTGCACAATTTCATTAAATATATATTTTTTTAATGCTGTAGTATTTTCATTATTTTACTGGGGTGTAACAATACACATCATGATTTGTTTGTTCATTACACAATACTGATCTCACAATACAGTACTCTCACAATACTTAATTTTTTTCATTATTATTATTGAAAATAATAATATTTCCCCTCCACCCCCCCCCCCCCCCCCCCCCCCCCCCCCCCCCGAAAGCCTTTTTTCCCTTGGTTGAACATTATTAAAGTTAGAGCTTATTTCGAGGTATCAGCCGAATGGCTTAATGCAGGCGCTAATGGCTCCACATTTGTATCTCGTAAATTACCCCACTAGCCCAGTGCTAACCCAGACACTGACATCACTTCACTGAGTTGAGAAAAGCATGTAAAAGTCCTGGCAGAAAGTGATGCATAAGGATGTAGTGTAACGATGAATTATACTTTTTTCCGAAGTGTTGACAACTTAGTGTGAACTAATAATTGTTAGAAACTGGTACTACCAACAAATATTAGGGGGGGGCATCGGTTTTACTTCTAAAACGTGATAAATGGTTTAGCAGGAAACAGAATTGTTAGAAACGTATGCTTGCATATTACTACATGCAGTACATTTAAAAAGTTTTAAATACTGGTTTTTTAATATTGTTTTTATTTTAATTACTACTAATAATAATAATAATAAAAAAACATGGAAATTCAAATGTGTGACCTGAGTTTACTGTATTTGCTGCTAAATTAATATTTGATAGTATTTATAACTTTTTTGATTGATTTTTTTTTATTTTTTTATTACTTTCTAGAGCTGCGGCTTATAGCAAACTGGGGAACTATGCTGGAGCTGTTCAAGACTGTGAACGTGCCATTGGAATTGATCCAAACTACAGTAAAGCATATGGACGGATGGGGTAATTTAAAAAAAAAATCCTGTTAAAATGTACAGCATAGTTTTTACACTTTTAGAGAAATTATTTAATGCCAATTGATTAAGTTTTTTGTTAAGGTCACATCTATGGAAATTAATTTCTTCGCACCTTAAAAGTTTTCAAAAAGAAATTAAGGTCAGAAAAAGTCTAAAATATTTGAAATGGTATAAGAAGAACAGTAATTATGATATGGTCTAATGTGATTATTAGGGCTGTAATCAACCAAAGAAAATCTTGGTCGACTGAAGTCCTGAAATTTTCGACTAAAAATCGACTAAAAATGACGTTAGGGAAAAAAAAACGTTAAATTAATTAGCTGCGCACTGTGCGCAGTACTTGGTAGCCTTGTTGTCTGCCTAAATGAATTATAAATAAACTAGTAGGCTATTTGCAGTATATTAAATAGTTTTTGACCTAATTATTTTGCACTGAAATGAGTCTGACACACGAGTCTGTCGGCTCTGCAGCGTTGCATCACGTGCATCTGTGCACAATATCATAGCCTATGATTTCCGAAAATAGTACTATGTTGTCAACTAGTGATATCATCACAAGAACTTTTGAGGAATATGCAACATAATTTAGACAGTTGTTTTTGTCATATGTATTATAATAACTGACAGACACTATCATTTCATTGCAGCTCGCACAGAGCGAGGCTGAACATAGGAGCTCAGCTTCGCGGCTGAGACACGAATAGACTATTAACTTAAAGCTTTTACTCTTAAACGCAAAAGGCACGTCCACTATAATAAAAAAAAAGAATGTTTTTTAAACAAACCAGATCAAGTAATAATATTCAGCAAACCTTCTAGTAGCCTACTTTCTTCAATCTGTCTCTCTTCTCCAGTGGGTTGGGCTAATCCAAAAGAAGTGAAAACAAGGGGGGTGTTCTGAAGACAGACTGTTACCTGTGTAACAGGGGTGCTCTGAAAACACCCCCATTAGTAATTAGTGCTTTCCACCTGATGAAATGAACGTGGCAAAACCATAGACTGTAAAAAAAAAAAATAGGTAAAAACTGATGAAATGAATGCGGCAAAACTAATGAAATGAACGCGGCAAAAAATCGTCCAATCAGAATTTTGGTCGAGCAAGAACGTATCGACCAAATAATCGACTGGGAGATTACAGCCCTAGTGATTATTAAACTTCAGAAGGTTATGGTTTAATTAAATGTGAACACTGCACATTTTCATATCAAAATTGAAAGTTATATATTTTTTTATGGAATATTGCAGTATTTATTATAAATTATTTATCCATGCACATCATTATTATTTTTTTTAAATTCATGTGCCCTTGTAATATTTAATCAAACTATTTTGATTAAATATTTTTAGAGTGCATGTTTTATCTCTTTGAATCAGCACCTGGAAGTAGAAAAGCATATTTCAAAATAAGAGTCCCAGTGTATTTCAGGCTAGTTTACAACTAAAACATCCTGCATTCTGCATAAAATATTTTTCTTGTTATAATTGGTATTTTGGTTACAAAACAAACTGTATCTGCATTTAATTCAGTGTGGCTTCTCTCTGGGCCACACCATCACAGGATGGAAAGACTAAAAACATTATTAAATACATTCTGTTATTAATTTTTAATACTCTTGGCGCAATAGTATGTCATCTGTCTTTCTATACATCATTATTGTATCAGTGAAATCTAATATCACTCAACCTCTAATTCGGATGTATTAATATACCAATTTTAATACATAAAGTATAAAACGTGTCTTGAGGGTATTTAAAACTTGCAGTTTGTGATTTAATTGTTTTGTTCTAAATGGTATTAATTTTATTTGTGCAGGTTTTAAAAAAGGTCTTAAAAAGCCTTAAATAAAAAAAAAAAACCCGGAAGATACCCTGATTTAAATTACTCCGATATTAAAGTGTAACTCTCGCCAAATTGCAACCTAGGGTCTTTTTGTTAATCTACCCGAGGCAAACTTTCGTTTAAAAGCATAATTAGAATGGAAACGCCACTTTTAAGTTTGACTGTATTTTCGTTTTCGGTCAAATTGCCTTTTGAATGGGAGTGCTATTTCACAAATCACTATTTTTAAAACACTAAGAAGGCTCGACACAACATGAAACTTTGCTCGAAGTATCACCAGGGGCTCTACACATGAACTCAAGCATTGAGAACATTGTCTGTGTATGCAGAGTTTACTAAAAATAAAGGTTTTGAACAACTGTTGTTGTTTCCAGTCGCCGGCATTTTGACAGTCAAAAATAGTCGATCTCCGAATGCGAATGAACTGACTCTGAATTTTAGTATTGTTTCTTATATGAGGATCCTTTTTCAAATACAATGTCAATATTGATTTTCACTAACGACAGAACAACAAATTATCTGTGAATTAATATGGAACTAAGCTTTAGGAGCTTTCCATCTTTACTCTCCTCCCTGTTACGTTGCATTCGGAGATCAACTATTTTTGACTGACAAAATGCCGGTGGACGGAAACACTAACTGATAAAGTGAGTCGTACAAAACCTTTAAAACCAAAATAAATTGTAAGAAAATACAATCTTAAAAGTGCCGTTTCCATTCTAATTATGCTTTTACACGAATGTTTTACTCGGTTAGATTAACAAAAATAGCCTAGGATGCAATTTGGCGAGAGTTACCCTTTAAGGGATGTTGATGTGGCATTTATTTTTCTTTTATGTTTTACCTAAAAACAAGGCTTGCTCTTGCAAGTTTGAACAAATACTCAGAGGCTGTGTGCTACTACAAGAAAGCACTGGAGCTGGACCCTGACAATGACACCTACAAAGTCAACCTGCAAATAGCAGAACAGAAGATGAAGGAAACGCAGTCCAGCCCAGTGAGTCCACAGAACCCCCCAGATAACAGGCAGTTTTTGTCACTTTGTGTAATATAGAGAATCTTAAGGTCATGTGTTTGTCTTTGATAGGCAGGGGGTTTGGGTGGAGTCGACCTGGCTGGTTTGCTGAGTAACCCTGGCTTCATGAACATGGCGAGTAGAAATATATCTAAAATGCTCATCATTAATGCTTACTTATGCTCATCACTAACTCACTGTCACTCTCTTTAGGCATCTAATTTAATGAACAACCCACAAGTACAACAATTGTGAGTAGACAACTTAAAGCACATCATTTATTATACATCTAAGTGTAACTACACACTGCAGCCATGTCATCTGCAGCTTTAAATGCTAGAGCTTTTTAAAGTTCAGGTGGATTCTGATTTGGGTTAGGTTTTTTTTTGTTTTTTTTTCAAATGTAGACAAAAAACTATTGCGAAATGACGGCGTTTCCATTATGTTATGCGACTAAAACTTCATTTTTTCCTCTTGCGACAAGTAAAATCATTCCAAAAAACATGGCAACGGACGTTGGTAGGTTTCTGTATTATATCCCAGCCACTGCACTAGCCATTATTATTAATCGAAGGAGATGTATGTGTGTTTTCCAAGCATTAATGGTAAGGAACGACCCTTATTATACTTGTGAGCGGCACATATGAGGTGTTTCTGGGTGTTTCTCCCTCATATCTGCTTCGAGGTCTTGATTGTGGCATTTATTTGAGGGTTAGAATCCATTATTTCTGTAATTCTTTTGTCTTATATGAATTTAATAAAGAACTCGGTCTTGTATTCTGTCCAAACATACCGTGTCATCTGACCTGTAAATGCGCAAAGACTGTTTCCATTGCAGTTTTGCAGAATATTTCTTTTTCGAATTGCCTGAAAAACCACCTCATGCGAGCATAAAACTTTTTTGCGATAAATGGGAGTTTTTGCGAAATTGACGTGTTTCCATTGGCCGTATTTTCAATTCACAATTTCAAATTGCGCAATTTGAAGGGTAATGGAAACGCGGCTAGTGATTTTATCATTCATTAGCTGGAAGAAATGTTCTGAAAGTGATTCCAATTATATTGTCTGTCATTATCTTAATAGTTGTGGTATGGGCTTCCCTATTCTCATACAATTAAAACTAGGGCTGGGCGATAAAACAATCTCAATATAATTTTCCTCAATAAAACAACAGCAATAGTTTGATATAATGTTTATGCAGCAAAAGCGGAATGAAATTAGGCCGGGCCATTTATCCGCTTAGATCAAAGTTCAAATGGCAACACAGCTTACTATAGTAGATGCATTTACTTCACGCGAATACTAAACAGCGCTGTGAGATTCATTGAGAAGCACTTGAATTCAGTGATGAACACAAATGTCTCTTGATTTAAACTAGTTTAAAGCCAGATGAAACAGTGCTGACAAACAGGAGAAACACTGCCTCATTTATCAATCTGATGTAGAATCATGATCGTACGTTGATAAATGTGGTGGCTGAAAACAATCGTCATTTAAATTTCACGGCCCTAAAAATTCATGTTTTAGAAGCCTTAGGATTTACGACATTGAGAAACGTAACCGGCCAAGAAGAGGAATTAATCTCATCTTACTCCAAAAACACCTGTAATTGCAAACATTTACATTAATTGATATGTATATTAAATACCGGTAGATAAAACGAAACATTTACAAACATACACATTATAGCCTAGGTTATTTTAGTTCCCCTCACTCCACAACAAATCCTTTAAATTAAACAGTACCAAACAGAACAAGAATGAGAAATAAGTTGCTATAAAATTATATATTAAACTATAAAATAAAACACAAATTAGGCTATAGCGGCATTCATTATAAACAACATTACAAACGTCAAGCCAAAATTAATTTATTTAAAGTGAAACTGAAATGGCAATGGGCTCACCTCTCTCATTCATTTCCATATTTGCCGTGTAACATTTGGTTGCTAAACTAGTATTCATTATGTAAACAAGGCTTTGTACTTCTGGTGTTCGAATATCCACATAAAATGGCGTCCTTCACATGCGCAAAAATGTGTTTGGTTGGGCGCTGGGGACGCTGATTTTACAGCGGACCATTTAATTTGAGCAGTGTAACTTTTATGTTTGATTTACTGCATTTAAGTTTGATGATGAATGGATGAAATGTCAAGTTAGCAACGCTAGACTAGACCCGATGCGTGTGTGCACATGATGCGCCTGCACGATCAGTTGGATTAAATAAAATAAAGATATGAACAGAATGTCACAAAAACGAGCATAGCTTGTACTACCTGTTGCAGTTTTTTTTCTTTTGTTAATCTGTTGATTATTTAATGAAATATATATTTTTTATTTTATATACTCAATTTCTGTTTTAATCGGCTCACAAAAGCGCATATAAAGATAAAGCCATGAAAAAAAAAATCGTTTTGTAAATGAGGGCCACTGTATGCAACGATAGTCGGAAGGCTTTTTAGTCTACAAATCGCCATCATTTACCATGGATTTACTGTAGTAACACTAGCTGCACCATGGTATTGTGGCAGAAATGTGGGATATTCATATCGAATTGTATTATATTGTTAATGTAGACATGTATTAAATCCATTAGAGTAATGGAATATAATTACAGTATTTTGTGATTAAGCTTTGTCAAGTCACATTTATTTATATAGCGCTTTTTACAATACAGATTGTTTCAAAGCAGCTTTACAGAGATAACAGGAAAATAATGAAAAAAGTTTGTTTCCAGAATAAAATGGCGTCACAGTCCAGCTTAAGTAAGTTCAGTGATGTTTCATTTTTGTTTTAAAAAAAGTTATTAATTTAGTTCACACACATATATATATATATATATATATATATATATATATATATATATATATATATATATAGAGATATATATAGAGATATATATAGAGATATATATATATATATATATACATATATATATATATATATATATATATATATATATATATATATATATATATACATATATATATATATATATATATAGCCGCTCTGGAGTAAACCGTGATGTCATCGTCCAGCTCAGTTCAGTTCTTGTATAATAGTGTCAATGCAGGCAGATCAATATTATTGTTGAATATTAAATTAAATGTTAAATTTAATGTCCCCAACTAAGCAAGCCAAGCCAATGGCAACAAAGGTGGAAAAAGGCGACAGTGGCAAGGAACCAAAACTCCATCAGGAGGCAGAATGGAGATAAAAACCTTGGGAGAGCCAGTTCTCCACTGGCCAATGAACGAACAGTGTATGATTATGATTCAGGCAGCATTATAGGTCAGAAGTCAGACTGATTTGGAACAATCAGAATATTATCCAGTTCCATCTGGTTGAAGACACAATCTTTGCTGACACTTCAGGGATGCGTTGTGGTCGTGTTTAGGTGCAGGTCTTCCATCTGATCTGGATACGGCCCGGATCCGGCTGACTGCATCATGCGCTGTGGTCGTGTCTAGGCGCAGGTCCACCATCTGATCTGGATATGACCTGGATCCAGCTGATTACAGTAAACCTCGGAATAAGCAGAAAGACTAACATTAGCATAGATGCCATTCTTCGTATGATGTAACGAGTACATCGGGTGTTATAGGAAGTGTTCATGGTTCCGGCTGACCTAATTTATGCAGCCTAATAATCATTTAACTGATTTGAATAATAGGAATGTATGCCGCAAATTCTATGTGTATGCCAGGTTAAAGAGATGTTTTTAGTCTAGATTTAAACTGACTGAGTGAGTCTGCTTCCCGGACAATGTTAGGGAGACTGTTGTGTTCCAGAGTTTTGGTGCTAAATAGGAAAAGGATCTACCGCCAGCAGTCGATTTTGATATTCTAGGTAGTATCAGCTGGCCAGAGTTTTGAGATTGCAATAGACGTGAAGGACTATAATGCGTTAAGAGCTCGCTTAAGTACTGGGGAGCTAAACCATTTAGTACTTTGTAAGTAATCAGCAATATTTTAAAATGTATATGATGTTTAATAGCATATGTGCATTTATACTAAATTTATTTAGGCTACTGTTTTTAATACAGATACCATAGAAACCATATAGTTATATTTTACCATGATATTGAGGTTATTTATTTTAAGAAAAAATGACTGGGAAAGTGTAAAGAATTTAAAAACGTCATGTGTTTGTCATGTTCTGTCTAAAGAGTAGTTTAAAACCACAATTGACGGTCTAGTTTCTACAACTTTCACTTAGGAGCTAAAATTTGCCTTAAAACTGGACAGAAATAAGGATTTTGCATGTACCGTGATAATAATTGATATCGGCTGATTATGAAAAATGTTATTGTGATAATTCTTTTGGTCATATCGCCCAGCTCAAATGGACTACTTGCAGTGAGCTTTGTGATATACTTCTGTTTTGAAATAGCACATCTTACTTCTTTCTGGTTATGTATATTTTCAATGTACTGTAGTCATCGAGTTGACTAAACGCCACCTAAAATGAGTGTCCGCAAGAAGATTTAAAAATTTGGACATTTTCATAAAGAAGAGATATTTTGATGATTACTGTGTACAGAATTTTCCAAACTCAACGGAATATGAAGTTTTAATCCAACCAAGCTGATCTGAGAAAGCAGTGGTTGTTAAACGCATGCGATTGTTTCACCACAGGGTGTCAGTGCTCATCTAAACTATTGACCGCGATGCTGAAATGTGAGACCTGATGAATAAGATCAGAACGAACATTTATGTATTTGAATTAAAAATTTTAATCACTATTCTGTAATTTTTCATTGTCAAATATTTTACTGTATGTAATTTACATGTTTATGCCCAAAATCCTTAATTAATAATATTCAAAGTAGTTGACTGTCATTCTCCTCTATGCTGTGTGCGTTACTGTTTAAGATAAATTTAATATTTAACATTGTTACATTTATTTAAGGCACGTACTGCTCATTCAGCCATTCAACTATTTTAAAAGAATGGAACAAAAGTACCAGCGCACACAAGCAATCCTTTTTATTAGTCAAATTGCTGCAGGTTAGTGGGATATACATTTATTTATGATTCAGAATGCACAGTTGGAAAGTGTATATATATTTATATAAACATTTCAGCAGGCTCAAGATAATTCATGTTAACGCAGAAAACATGATTCAGATCTTTTCAAAAACTTTTTTCAGATATTAATAAAGTGTGTATATGTCAAGCAATTTAACAAGCTTTTCTTTTTAAAAATGGCCTTTTTCTTCTTTATAATGTCTGGACAGTTGTACCAACCTAACATTGACATTAATTTGTGTCATTTGCAGCAATTTATCAGCTGTTTCTTTGCCTGTGTAGGATGTCCGGTATGATGTCTGGGGCTTACAGTCCTATGGGTGGTGCCACCTCGCCAGGAGCAGCAGCAGCTGCAACAGCAACAGCAACAACAACAACAGCAACAGCAACAACTGGTGGTGACCTCTCCAGCCTCATACAGGCGTAAGTTTTAACACCACTATCTTGCTATTTTCATAGTAGAGCTGCACGATTAATCGTTAAAAGATTGCAATCTCAATTCAAACACTTGTGCAATCTTATTCCTGAATGACAGCGATTTGGCTGTCTATCGATCAAAGGGAACATTCAAATCTGTGTTTGCTCTGGACAAATTACAATGATCACAGAAATGCTGGGAAAAGTTTATAGTTTGGATAAAAACACTGATGTCTAAAATAGCGATCAAAATCACCTTTTGAAAGAAACTTGAGGCTTCAAATAAAGATTATTTCAATACATGTTTACACCAGTAGGTGATGACAAGTGATTTAAAAAACTTATAAAACTATAAAAACTTTTATATAAACTATAAAATTATTAATTTGATATATATATATATATATATATTTATATATATATATATATATATATATATACACATACAATGTGCAAAAGTCTTAGGCATGTTAATACCCCCCCAGTTATTTATATCTTTTGCTGTAGTGTATCAGTAGGAAATATCAGTTTACATTTCCGACCATTCTTTTTGCCATTAATTGTAATAATACAGTGAGATTTGTGTCTGCACAAGGAGTCTGACAACAGCCGGTATGATCTGATCTCACCATCATCGAGTCCGTCTGTGATTACATGAAGAAACAGAAAAAACTGAGACAGACTAAATCCAGAAGAACTGCGGGAACGTCTCCAAGATGCTTGAAGAAACCTTCCTGCAAAGCTACCTGAAAAACTATGCGCAAGTTTACCTGGACAAAAGCCGTTTTAAACGCAAAGGGTCGTTACACCATATATTGATTTGAATTAGTTAATAGAAGTTGAATTATAAATAAATTCAATTTGTGATTTTATTTTTGAAAGCATTCTAACTTTACAGCATTTTAACACAAGTGCCAGTACTTTTCACAATAATGTAGCTTTGCAGGAAGGTTTCTTCAAGCATCTTGGAGACGTTCCCGCAGTTCTTCTGGATTTAGTTTGTCTCAGTTTTTTCTGTTTCTTCATGTAATCACAGATGGACTCGATGATGGTGGGATCAGACCATCCTGGCTGGGATATTAACATGCCTAAGGCTTTTGCACAGTACTGTGTGTGTATATATATTCAACTCAGTGTTTTATATATTTATATTTATATTCAAATTAATAATTTTTAAATGGACTGTAGCAATTAGCGTTTTGTCAGAACCTCTAGTAAATTACATGTTATTGTTTCGTTTCCTATTCAGAATTGTGATTTCTATTTAAAAAAGTAAATAAAATCGTAATTCTCAATTTATCCAGAATCGTGCAGCTCTATTTCATATTTTACCGTTATACTTCCTAACTAAAAGTTCACGGTTATATTCAGTGGGGCTGACCTGGAGATTTTCTGTCATGTGATAGTGGTCAGCAATTTGCACAGCAAATGCAGCAGCAGAACCCTGAGCTTATCGAGCAGCTGAGGAGTCAAATGCGCAGTCGACCTCCCAGTAGTGCAGGCAATGATGAACCCTGACACACTCCATGGTACCACACATCACTTAATATTCAAACAACAGCTTATTATATACAGTATATCTGTTCAGAACTTAACATCACTTCTTTTATTTTGCGCAGAATTCAACTCATGACCTGGTGGACCTGTGGAAGATAGGCTACTTCTTTTATTTTTTAAGATATACCTTGTTCCTACAACTCCAGGGACAAGACCAAGTTTATTCATCTATAAATACTGCATGTGTTCCCACTGCCCCACATTGCCCTATCTGTTGGGAGCGGTCATCAGTGCACAATGTGCTCATCATATTTGGGCACTGGACTCAAAGAAATGTCTGATCAAATGAAATATCACACTGGGTTAACACTGTATTCCCAAGTAATAATCCTTTTTGTGATTGTAATGAATTGCTGCAACATGGACATTATGCAGTTTTGCTGTGTTAACACCTCAGTGATTCATCTGTCCTATGACAAGTCTCTGTCTGAACTGAAAGGGGTTGGCAAGGAACATGTGTAATTTCAACATGGACAATTAAATGTCAGATTTAAAATAAGACTTGTTTTTGCAGCTGAAGCTTTGTTTCACAACTGCTTGTCATTTTTTGCAACCAATGAGATTTGTTAAAATCACCTTTACTTAACATATACATGACTAATTTGTTCTGGTCTGTTTTGAATTAAAGAAAAAATAATGTTTTTGTCCATTTTGGAGAACTTAGTTATGTGTGATGGTGTATTTAGAAGAACTTGCCATTTGTAAGATCACGGTCTCAAAAACCTAGCGAGCTGCTTATAGACATCATTTTGTGCCATTGTAGAAACGTTTATAATATTCAAGCAGTCTTTGCACCCTTAGCGGTAGCAAAATGTTTACAATTCCCATTTAAAACGGGGGGCGTTTTAAACGCGCTTATATTCCCTTGCAACGCGTACTACTAGCTAGGCAGTTCAAATAGGTTTTGAGACGCAACCTCTGAACAGGCGCTTCAGAGTTCAGCAGCAGGAAGTGTCGGAACAAAAACTGGTAAAAACGGTTCGTTTCATGCATACGTGAAGAATTATTTGCTTGCTTTTCACTGTTCGATGAAGGCGATTTAAATCTAGTAATACAGAATAAATAAATGTATGTGCGTGCAGTGTTTAACTTGCACTAAGCATTTGAACTTTAAACGACCCCAGTTTACTAATATAAATTCGTAAAACAAAAGGCTGGCACATCTTAATGTAATGTGGTATTTTGTCGTTAACATGTTTGCTCAATACAGGCACCACATAAAGGGCTTGCTTTTCTACTTCGATAGCTAGTAAGTTAGCTCGTCAGAGTTAGCATGCTAATGTGTATGTCGACATCGTCAGTCACCTTATAAACAATAGCAATGGTTGTCAGGTGTAAATTAATCTACTATACATGCCTGATAACTTGTCGCACTAATACTGTTTTGAAATTTCTTAAATTATGTTTCCCATTGATTAATATATTTGTGAAACTATGGACTGACGTTTGTAAATTTTCTTTTAGGGATGTTGTCCATAACCTGACCTCAGGGTGCCTAGAAAGAAGAGTGGATTTGGGTTCTTCGGTGTTTATTTTAGGTACATAGCTTGCTGTAGTGGGATCGCAGTCCACCTCCTTAGCATGGAGTTAGCTGTAGCTAAAATCCTCTGCCTGCTTGGGGTGTTTGCCCTCATGTTGGGGGGCATCCTTATTCCTGTGAGGGTGATGCAGATGGACTATGATAAAGTCACGAGGTACAGAAGAGTAGTTGCTTTAAGCAACTCTTTTGGAGGAGGTGTTTTTCTGGCCACCTGCTTCAATGCCCTTCTACCAGCAGTTAGAGAAAAGGTATGTTATCGAGCGTGATTTTAGTTCTTAAAGTAACAGTCAACTCTGTTGACTGTTAATAAAATAAACAAATAAAATGAATCACCCTCAGGTTGTTTTCAAAAACGTTTTAGTTTTTTTTTTTTTTTTTCAGTGGAATACAAAAGGAAGCATTTTCAAGAATTCATATAAATTCACAATTTATGGGGCTTCAAGTTTAAAAGGATGCAGAAGTGCCATAAAAGCAGTTTATATGCCAATATGTGTGAGAACTTATTACACTTCTATGGTGCCTTTGCAAAAAGCTTGTAAGCTTCAGTCCCCATTAATTGTAAATGAGCAGATACATTTTAACAATTTTCCTTTTATGTTCCACAGAATAGATTAAATCATGATGTTGAAACAACATGAGGGTGAGTAAATGATGACAGAATTGTGTGTTTTTTGTGTGTGTGTTTTTTTTGGGTAAACTATCTCTTCAAGACCCTTAAGAATTGTATTTATCTGTTATGTTACCAAAGTTAGTTGTAAAAACAGAATTGTCATCACTGGGATATTAGGAATCAAATTACTGTTTGTGCATGTTACCTTGCTTTTTTTCTTTTAGGTAGAGGACATTTTAAAAGAGAAAGAGGTAAAGTCCACCAGTCAGTACCCGCTGGCAGAGACCATGATGATGCTTGGATTTCTCCTCACAGTATTTGTGGAACAGACTGTGCTTACTTTCCGCAAGGAGAAGCCCTCGTTTATCGACCTGGAGACATTTAATGCTGGTGGCTCGGAAGTGGGGAGCGACTCAGAGTATGATGCTCCATTCATTGCTCCCGCTCAGGTTGCAGCCAGAACCCAGCAGCACCATTCCCATCACCATGGACACTTAAATCCTTCTGAGCTGAAACGTGCTGGGCCGTTGAGATTAGCTAGCCTGGTGCTAGCACTGTCCGCTCACTCTATCTTTGAGGGTCTTGCTTTGGGTCTTCAGGAAGATGGGGCTAAGCTTGGAAGCCTCTTCATTGGTGTGGCCATGCACGAGACGCTAGCATCTGTGGCACTGGGGGTTAGTGTAGCCAAGGCAGGAGTCCCCTTACGAGATGCCTGTAAACTGGGCATAACAGTAAGCCTAATGATTCCTCTGGGCATTGGGATTGGCATGGGTATTGAGACGGTCCAGCACTTAGCAGAAAGTATTATATCTGTTGTGCTCCAGGGCCTGGCAGCCGGCACATTCCTCTTCATTACGTTCTTTGAGATCCTCTCACAAGAGCTGGCGGATAAACACGACAGGCTACTGAAGGTGCTGTTTCTTACACTGGGCTATGTTGTACTAGCAGGGCTTGTCTTTATCAAATGGTAAAAAAAAAAAAAAAAAAATCTAAAACATATTTTGGAAAAACTGCTTTAGAGCCTCTTTATTATCATTTAAAAAAATTATATTATTTTATGAGATTAAAATGCCTTTTGATGGATTTGTGCACGTTGATTCTGAATGACTACTGTATAATCTTCTGTTTGAAATTTATGTCAAGAGAGAATACCCAATGATGCAACTCCTGTCTTTTTTTTTTACCCATCCTTTAAGTAAATATCATAGTGTATGTTTTGTTCATTTAATATTTACCAATATTACAATGACTGCATGAATATTACTGTTTTGATTTGTTGAAGGATTTTCTTTCAGATACTATTAGCTGAATGAAAATGTAATGGGATGTTCACAATGACTGCGAAGAGACTGGAATCCAGTAAATGTTTTAGCAAGAACTTTGTGTTGAATTTGGTCAGATTTGTTTACAACAAATCCTGTATAGCTGACTGCACATAATACAGTCAAATTGCCAAAAGTCTGAGTCACTTGTCAGAACAGCTTTTCTGGGGGAAAACACTCACAATCAAGGCAGAGACGTTTGGTTTTGGTTGTGAGCTGACTGCAGGGGCTGTAGACATTTTGATGGTGTTTTGAAGTACACTGTTAACAATTTTCTTGTATTTTTACAGTACAGTACTGGCAGCACGGTTGTCAGCAAGTTACTATTTTTTGATTTACAGTAATTGTACTGTTCAATTTACAGTACACACGAACAGTACTGTAAACTACAAACCAATACTGTACTGTATTTTTACTGTATTTTTGTCTTTTTTTCTGCTTCTGCTATAATTAATTATATGGTATTGTACTGTAATATCTATATTGATACATTATTGCTAAATATTATAACTTTCTAATTACTAATAATGATAATATTATATTTATATAATATGTAGTTATTACAGTATATAAATCGTATAGGTAACAATATTATAATGCAACTTAAGAATAACTGCAAATCAAAAGACAATCCAAACAATGTTCTTGTCAAAAATGTTTATTCATCAATTACACACTATTAAAATTATTTCATTTAAGAACATTGCATGTCCAGTGCACCAACAGTTTACAGGTACAAACAGCTTTTAAAGGGATAGTTAAAGAAGATATTTTAAAGAATTTAGGTAATTAAACAGTTGACAATAGCTATTGACTTCCATAGTAGAAAAAAAATAAATACTATGGAAGTCAATGGCTACCATCAACTGTTTGATTACCAACATTCTTCAAAATATTTTCTTTTGTGTTCAGCAGAAGAAAGAAACTCGTACAGGTTTGGAACAACATGAGGGTGAGTAAGTGATGACAAATTTCATTTTTGGGTGAACTTCAGGATTGGGTTAGACAAAAGAAACTAAACAAGAACAAGTGTCCCACTAACAGTTTAGTTTGAAGTTTTCCACTCAAACTCCATCAAGGGCCGAATAAAGCTATTTACATGAGGGTTGATGGTCGTCACCTTCCTCTGCACCACCCTCTTGGTCCTCTGGCTGACTCCCTGTCTGGCAGTACACTTTACTCTCTGACTGGCATTGCCGCCTTCTCATTCTGACCAGGAACCTGTTAGCAATATCATACCAGTCAATAAATATGCTTAAAAAAAGAATAATGCACTCAACTTTGTCCTCAAATTTCTCCCATCCTGCAACTTTTAGTTCTTCTGTTGCACACCTGATTTAATAAAAATACAAAAGCGAAATGCAGAAGAAATTCACTTTCCTCTGAGCAAGCTCAGTACATGCAGCAGACTCCTGGTACTCAATGTTAAAAATGTAGTAGCTTGCAAAGAGCACTGCAAAGGCAAGTATAAAATTGTCACTGTTGTCCAGTGCTAATAGAATTTTCCCCACAATGGACAGCATACAACTGGAATAGCTGTAGTCAAAGTCTGCGTGATTAGTGACTCCAGTATGAGCTTGAGACACGGACAACTTTACGTGTGACATGAACAAGACTTTATTAAATAGACCATTATGAAAATGGAAATTGGGTATTGATATTGTCCAAAGAGCCTAAGGAAATTTAAAATACATTTTTTGAACCATCTTTATTTTGTACTGTATATCTTTATTTTACTTTCACATTTTATGTCCTTTTAAAGTATATGAATCTTTATGGATATTTAGTTTTAAGTCATATATGAGTTCTCAATAGCCTTTTCAATGTTCAAGTATGTCTGGTCAGTTTCCACAAGTCAAGCAACAAATATACATATGTTGCAAATCTGAGATACTACATTAAGAACATGCAGAAAAAGGTCTGTAGCCTTTCGCTTTCTGTGCTCTTTTACAATTATCAATGATATTTAGTATTTCAGTGTTGCAAACTCTCCTTTTTGAAATGCATACAGAATTGTATCTATTATTATTTTTTGATAAAAGAAAATAATTCTCCTAGTTGTGTATTTATTTTTAAATCAAACTCATTTTTGATTCTCTTATTTACTGCCTGAGTAGTTGCTTTGTTATTGCCTAGTTGAAAGTGTTCTTAGATCACTGTGTAATCAGTCAGTTCTTTCTTAAGTGTTACAATGCCACAATCTGACATCTGACCTATCAGACCTATTAGCACTGAGGGTGCGTCTCAATCTGCTCCCTAATTAAGTAGTCAGGGCACTCATCAGGGAGTTGGCCATTTTAAGGAATGTCTCAATAGCAAAATCCTTCCAGTGCACTGAAACGTTCTCTGCCTAAAAGGTCCCACAATGCACCATGAAAACCAGGGAGCACTGATGCTTGCTATGTTCCCTTAACAGAAGTTCTGAAGCGGGAAACATAAATCACGTGAGCCAACTCACTAAATGACAGATTGATGTTTTTTAAAATACAAACCATTATATTTCAGCATAAACATACATCGCTAGATGAACATCTAGCTAACATTTATAATTTATTTACAGCTGAAATGTTGCACGTATATGTAACAAGCAAAGAAGCCTATTTATCACAATGTACATATAACAACATTTAAAAAAATGTCAGAAAGATATCAGTTCTGCTGTTCATAAATACCAGTAATGATGTTGTACAATTAGAACGTTGTCATGTCACCGGAAGAGTCATCAGTGTCCCAATTTGTAGTGTGCCAGGGTCCTTACCTGTGCCGAATTCGTATACACGATATACTGATTCACGACTGAATCAGGAGCTGAATAGGGAGCTGATTGAGCGTCACACCCTGACACTGATTGATTACACCCGATTCTGATATGAAACTGCCTTTAGTCACAATAGGATTATGGTTGGATTGGATACTGTTTGTATCCATGGTCTCATAAGTGACACTGAAGACAAATTTTAAAATATTTTACAGGTTGTTTTTTTGTTTTTTTCAATTGCTAACAAGCATCGGGCAATCTGTGTGCAGTTTGTATGTTCTCCCCATGTTGGCTTTGGTTTACTCTGGGTTTCCCCACAATCCAAAGACACTGTAATGCTCTAAGTCAGTGGTGTGGGGCGCGGGAGATCAGCAAAAAAAAAAAAAAACATCCGTTGCAACAGTGTTCAAGTGCGTGAATAGCGGTTAGCTCTCTGCCTTAATAAAGCGGCATTGAACAACAATTACACTGAATCGTTCGTCGACTTGTCACCATTGGAACAAGCCCGCCAGATTTTTTTAAAGGTTTAAAGGGGGCGCAAAAAAAAAAAATTGAGAACCACTGCTCTAAGTAATTCATTTTATTGAGTACTGTTAACTTAAATTATTACAGTTCATTAAATTTAATATTTAAGTCTAAATATTAGTCAAGTCAAGACATCTTCATTTATATAGCACTTTTAACAATGTAGATTGTTCCAAAGCGGCTTTACATTGATAATAGGAAATTAAAGTAACAAGCAACTCAAGAATAAAGTAATTGTCCAGCTAAAGTTAGTTTTGATTGATTCACTTCAGTCGCAACGATCATTAGTTATTAACTGCGCAGCGCATCTGTGTTGTACGTCACACATAGGCTCACTATTGGCCGACACTGGTCATGTGTTGATGATGCGTGTGACGTGCAACACAGACGCGCTGCGCTAAAACACTACGTGAAATAACTCGAGGCCCAGAGAGAAGGAAATGAATAGTGGAATAAAGTCGTTATTTTTTTTTTTTTTTTGCACACAAAAAGTATTCTCGTCGCTTTATAAACTTAAGATTGAGCCACTGTAGTCACTTGGACTATATTAATGATGTCTTTAATGCATTTTCAGAGCCAGCAAGTTATAATGTCTTAGAAGCCTATGGAGGAGTGATCCAGCTCTCAGATTTAATCAAAAATATCTTAATTTGTGTTCCGAAGATGAACGAAGGTCTTACAGGGTTGGAACAACATGAGGGTGAGTAATTACTGACAGAATTTTCACTTTTGGGTGAACTAACCCTTTAAGTTCTTTCTGCGCAAACTTAAAAAAATGCGAACCAGTGAGAATGCTGATGGCGTGCACATGTACATTACGAGTTCAGTCTATAGGTATGCGTGTTTGAATATATGTGCGCAGGCGTGTAGTCCTTCCCTACAAATCAACCCTCAACATACTACTTGTCTGGCCTTAAAATTTATAATACAGAATTTTTATTGCTTCCGCGTAGCCACGCGAACCGGAATTATCCCGACAACGCTTTATCTGTAGAAAGGGTAAAGGGAGGCCTTCACAGGGGAGATAAATTAGATAAATTTATCACAAAATGCGAATCCCAATGCATCTTTTTTGTTATCTACATGTATATTAAAATCACCAACAATTATGACTTTATCTGCAACCAGCACTAACTCTGACAGAATGTCAGCAAATTCTTTGATAAAGTCTGTATGGTGCCCTGGTGGCCTGTATACAGTAGCCAGCACAAATCTCAAATGTGATTGATCATTTACACTATATATTGCTATATTAAGCACCAACACTTCAAAATAATTATATTTGAAACTAGACTTCTTAGTAATTCTAAAAAAATATTTCTATAAATTACAGCAACACCTCCCCTGTAAGAGCCATTTCAGTGTTTATGTCCAGGTTTGGCCAGTAGGTGGTACTATGGTCATGGCATAGCTAAATGGGGCTCATCTACTTAGGAGGGTAGGTGTAATCAGACACAGGTATTGCCAGAGGGGAAATGGCCAACTAGTTGTTGACCGCCACGGATGCGGTGGGTGTATGTTTGATAATGTAACAGTGTCGATGAAGATGGAATATTGTTCCGTTATGGATAACGAAGACCTTGTGTAACAGTAAATCATATCTCTCAAGACAGAGAGGAAATCATGAACTTGAACTCCTGTTACATTATTTCTGAATCAAACAAAGCGGCCACGGCAAGCAGCCTGCTTCAAACCTCTGCGTAGCCCTCAGCTGCTTTAAGCTTAGGCTTAGCGGTTATACAAGTCAAAAACCAGGCTTTATGAAGCTGGAAGATCGTCGCGTGTGGATTTAGTTTACCGTTGAAGCCATGCGGAGTGGCCGCTGGAAACCGAACATCTAAAAGCTGCTCATTGTGTATTTGCCCGGCTGTGTTACACACCGGAACCCGGCGAGAGAAAGCAGCATCGGTGAGAGGACGCAGCGGTGCTGACCCAATCAGCTAAATGGAACAGTAAAGCAAATGGTTTTGGTGTGTTAAAAGAGAAAGAAAAACGTTTTGTAACATTAACTGCAAAGGCATTTGAACAAAAGCTGGAAAGGCTGCAAAATGATAGGAATGCTAAATTAAATAGAGCTTCTAAGCTAAGGGGACTTATCAAAGAGCTTATGCAAATAAGTGATAAAGAAGGTGTACAATGTGCTCTGAGTGCTCTTGTTGATTTGTGTGATGATGCAAAATGTGTTCATAATTCCTTGCTGGTCATATTACCTGAGGGTGAAAAGGAAAAACATGGTATTTGGTTCAAAGCAAAAATGATTTGTAATGATAAATTTCGGTCTGAGGTGAACCGCTGGTTATATGTTATTCCCTCAATGAAAGGTAAAAAAGATGATGAATGTGGTGATGATATCCGGCCAGAGGACAGTGTCTCAAATGTCCCTAGCAAGCAATCAAGCAGGAGGAGTTCTCGCAGTGGAAAATCCACTAACTCTGCAAGAATAATGTAAAGGGCAGAAAGAGCTGCACTGCTTGCTCAGCCTGCATCTTTAAAGGAAATGCATGCATTGGAAGAACAGGAGCAACAACTAAAAAGGAGAAGAGAGCAACTTGAGCTGGAAGCTATGCTAGCTGCCTCCAATGCTAAGTTGGAAGTGCTGGTCTCTGCCTCTGACATTGTTAATACCACATCTAATGGAATGAGTTCTTACATGAATAAAAGCAAAAGAATGGAAACTGTTAACGAGCTCAATCCTATGGCAAAGGAATACAGGCCTGTAAACCACCACAAAGCACAGCAGGGCCAGGATTGGTCACTACCAACAGGCAATCCACAACTTACAGCTATGCTAACTCAGCAGGCTAGTCAACAAGGCCAGGCTGGGCTAAACCAGAGGATGGGTTCTCAAATGGACGATCACCATATTGTACCACCTCAACCTTTGAGACCCCACCCGTTCAATGCTCAGCCAGTAGAGGAACAGCAACTGGGGAACATCCGTTCCATAATGGAAAGGCAAAACGAAATAACTACAGCACTGGTCCAACAGCAACGCTTCATGTTATTGCCTGCAAGAGAGATTCCCTTATTTGATGGGTATCCTCTTCAGTATATTTCATTTAAGCGAGCGTTTGAGCAGGCAGTGGAGGATAAGGTCAGTCAAGGTGATTGTTTATATTACCTGGAACAATTCACAAGAGGACAGCCAAGGGAACTGGTACGAAGCTGCCAGCATATGACACCTGATCTAGGTTATGTTAAAGCAAAGCAGCTGCTTAAACGACACTTCGGCAATGAGTATAAAGTTGCCTCTGCATATATGGAAAAGGTTTTGGCGTGGCCGCCTATAAGAGCAGAAGATATCAATGCACTGCAGGCCTACTCACTTTTTCTGCGCTCATGCTGTAATGTCATGGAGAACATACAATATATGCAGGAGTTGGACATGACAAGCAACATGAGAGCAGTCATGTCTAAACTCCCATTCAAGCTGAGGAAGCAATGGAGGTTAGTGGCACATAACATAATGGATACAGCTGAACGCAGAGTTCTGTTTAAAGATTTGGTGGCATTCATTGAGAAACATGTCCGTATTCTGTCAGACTCTTTGTTTGGCGATATTCGGGACCCAGCACCAGGAACAGTTGGCGCTAAGGTCGACAGGCTGAAGTCGCAGCCAGGCAACAGATTTAAAGGAAACAGCTTTGCCACCACCATTGCCCCTGTACACTCAACTAGGAACTTTGGAGAGAGAAAGGCAGTCTTGCCAGAAAATGGTTCTACTATTAGGTCAATTTATGTGTGTTGTTCGCAAAGTCACTCTTTAGAGGAATGTCAACAGTTCAAATGGAAGAAGCACCAGGACAAAATAATCTTTCTAAAGGAGAAAGAGCTTTGCTTTGGCTGTTTATGTGCTGGGCACATGAGTCGCAATTGTAGAAAGCGTGCGACTTGTAGGATTTGCGGACAAAAGAGACAAAGCAATGCAGACACAGAGCGACCTAAGGAGCCTGTGAGACCTAACACCACAGCATCTAAAGAAGCCTGTGGTCGTGTAGGGGTCGGAAGTGATCGCTGCCTTCTTTCCATCTTGCCAGTCCAAGTCAAATCCATCAAAGGGGGCAGAGTAATACAAACATATGCATTTCTGGAGCCCGGCAGTTCAGCCACTTTCTGTTCGGAACATCTCATGCAAAGGCTTGGTCTGTCTGGTAAACAAACCCACTTTCTGATACAAACCATGGGACAGGAAAGGGTTGTGCCAGCAAAATTATTGTTTGACTTGGAGGTGTCTAGTGTGGAGAGAAATGTCTTCTATAAGCTACCAGAAGTCCTCACACAGAAGAAAATGGCTGTAAGTTCAGACAGTATTGTCTCTGAAGGAGAGTTGGCAAAATGGTCATATCTGGCAAAAGTACAGATTCCCAGTTTAGAGGCTAATGTTGACCTATTGATTGGAAGCAATGCTCCCAAGATATTGGAAACTTGGGAGGTCATAAATAGCCAAGGGGGAGGACCATATGCAATTAAGACAGTATTGGGCTGGGTCCTTAATGGCCCTTTTCAGGCTATTGACAGCAGCTTGGAAACAATGAAAGCAGCTTGCTCGGGCTGAAAAGGAGGTTCCTTAATAGCATACAGTTTTATGAGGAATACAAAATGAACCTCAACTGGGCTATGCAGAGCAAGTTCCAGAACAGTAGTTGGATCACAGCAGTGGTAGGGTGTGGTTGTCACGGTTCATGAATGCATTGCTTTCTTTTTGTCTCGTGCGTTTGTTATTGTGTATGTGTGTGTGTGTGTCATGTGTATCTGTGGGTGTGGCCGGAGCAATCATGCTCATTCATCAATCTGCAATCATCATCGGCGCCAGCTGCGACTTATCATTACATCCTTAAATACTCACCGTTTTCTCCTCTCCATTGTCAGATCGTTTGTTGAAGTCTCGTGCTGTTTGGTGTCCTGATCCTGTGTTCCTGTTCCCCGTTCTGTGCTCGTGTGGTGTCTGTTCCTGGAATCCTGTTCGCTGTTCTGTTCTTCGTTCACGTCTGGATTCACCATCACCATCACTGCACTTCAGCACCAGCCTAGACTCACCCGTGTTTGACCATCGAAGTCCCTGCACCACCCGCCTGTGCCTGTTACCTTGTTTGTGTCTTCCTTTATATAAATAAAGAGTTTATTGCACCTGCTTTTGCTTCCCCGTTCTCGCATCATGACAGAACGATCTGACCGTACCATGGAAGCAGCAGGTGGAGCCCAGATGTCCATGGAGACGTTCGTCAACAACAGTCTTCAACGCATGGACGCCCAGAAGGAGGGGCTTAACAACACTGGCCGTGCTGTTCAGGCTCTGGTGTCTGAGCTCACCCAGCAAATTCAACAACTGCGAGCTCCCACTGCGCCGCCCACGCCGTTCGTTCCCCCCACACCATCGGCTCCTCTCTCCCAGTCGGAACCTCGTCTACCTGTGCCTGAGATGTATGCCGGAGAACCCAGTTTCTGTCGAGCATTTCTGACGCGGTGCTCCGTGCACTTTGCGTTGCAACCAAGAACCTTCAACACGGAGCAATCCAAAGTCGCATTCATCCTCTCCCTGCTGACTCGGAGAGCGGCACTTTGGGGAACGGCGGTGTGGGAAAACCAAGACCCATTCTGCGAGTCGTTCCAGGCACTTTACGCCGCTATGAAGCTAGTCTTTGACCGTGCGGTCGCCGGAAGGGAGGCGGCGAGGATGCTCGTCGAACTTCGCTAGGGAGAGAGGTCAGTTTCTGATTATTTGATCAAGTTCCGGACCCTCGCGGCAGAGTGCCAATGGAACGACGAGGCGCAGTGGGATATGTTCCTGCATGGGCTGGCTGACCGCATCCAAAGGGAGATCTACGCCCTGGACCTGCATACCACCTTGAATGAACTGATCGAGTTAGCACTACAAGTTGATGCACGACTGTCAAGAGTCGAGCGACGCGTCCTTTCCAGCCGAGCTCTCGGAGGAGCGGAGAGTCTGCGGTCCAGCGGCACGGATGCGGTCAGCCCTACCTACGATCCCGAGCCCATGCAGGTAGGGCGAGCTCGGCTTTCCCGGGAGGAGAAGGAGAGGCGGAGGTCCCAAGACCTTTGCCTTTACTGCGGCGGAGCTGGACATTTCCTGAACACGTGTCCGGTAAAAGGCCATGCCCGATAGTAACAGTGAGGCTACTATCGGGTGGGATCTCCGCCGAGAAGACCTCATCGACATCTACCCTCCTCCCGGTAAGACTAAGATGGTCAACACACCAACACGACTGTCGAGCACTACTGGACTCCGGGGCGGAAGGTAATTTTATGGACTGCACTTTCACACACAACCTTCAGATTCCCCTTCAGCCACTCACACATGACATTTCAGTTCACGCACTTAATGGTCAAGAGCTTCCCATGATTTCACTGTCTACTTGACCCATTACCCTCATCACACACAACACAACCCTAGAGTGGACTGGCTCCGGAGGTCCATTACGGAGTGGAGCACTAAATGTCATGAGTCCTGTCTTGTGTCTGCCTGTCTGTCTGTTCCTATGTCTGTGTTACAGGAGGAAGCAGTGGATTTGTCTAACGTGCCCGCGGAGTACCACGACCTGAAGGAGGTGTTCAGTAAGTCTCGAGCTGCTTCTCTGCCTCCGCATCGTCCCTACGACTGTGCCATTGATTTATTGCCAGGTAAATCTCCGCCTAAGGGCAAGTTATATTCGCTTTCTGCTCCAGAAAGGGAGGCCATGAAGAAATATATTTCTGATTCTCTAGCAACGAAGTTCATTCGCCCTTCCTCTTCTCCAGCGGGGGCGGGGTTCTTTTTTGTAGGGAAGAAGGACGGATCTCTGCGACCTTGTATTGATTACCGGGGGTTGAACAGCATCACGGTAAAGTTGATGTCTTCAGCCTTTGAGAAGTTGCAGGGAGCGTCACTCTTCACGAAATTGGACTTGCGTAATGCTTATCATTTGGTCCGCATCAGGGAGGGGGATGAATGGAAGACTGCTTTTAACACCCCCAGGGGTCATTTTGAATACTTGGTCATGCCCTTCGGTTTGTCCAACTCCCCAGCAGTCTTTCAGGCCCTCGTCAATGACGTGCTGCGAGATATGGTCGATCAGTTCATATATGTCTACCTGGATGACATATTGATTTTTTCTTCTTCTCTCCAGGAACATGTGCAGCACGTCCGACGAGTGCTTCAGAGGTTGCTAGAGAATGGGCTTTTTGTCAAGGCGGAGAAATGCGAGTTCCACGCACAGTCGGTTCCATTTCTTGGGTACATCATTTTGTCCGAGGGAATACGTATGGACCCTGAGAAGGTTAAGGCTGTGGTGGAGTGGCCAATCCCAGATTCCCGCAAGGCCCTGCAGAGGTTTCTGGGATTCGCCAACTTCTACCGACGTTTTATTTGTAACTTCAGCCAACTAGCCGCACCTCTGACTGCCTTGACCTCCCCCAGAACTACGTTCAGGTGGTCAGACGCGGCTGAGGCCGCGTTTGCCAAACTGAAAGACCGCTTTGTTTCGGCCCCTATTCTGATAGCCCCTGATTCCTCACGTCAGTTCGTGGTGGAGGTCGATGCGTCAGAGGTGGGGGTAGGTGCAGTGTTGTCCCAACGTTCTTCCATGGACGAGAAGATGCATCCCTGCGCGTTTTTATCCCATCGCTTGTCCCCAGCCGAACGTAACTATGACATTGGTAACAGAGAGTTACTGGCAGTCAAGTTAGCATTGGAAGAATGGCGTCACTGGTTAGAAGGGTCGGGGGTACCTTTTATCGTCTGGACCGATCACAAGAATTTGGAGTATATCAGGTCCGCTAAAAGATTGAACTCCAGGCAGGCTCGGTGGGCACTTTTTTTCGGTCGTTTTGATTTTACTCTCTCGTACCGCCCAGGTTCCAAAAACATCAAACCCGATTCTTTATCGCGCATTTTTGATCGTTCCGAACACCTGGTTACTCCCGAGTGCATTTATCCGAGACCCTATTTGTCTCCACAGTCACATGGGAGGTCGAATCGAAGGTCAAGAAGGCCTTAGAAGGGGTAACGCCCCCGGTCGGTTGCCCACCGAACAGTTTATTTGTGCCAGAGGGATTACGGTCAGACGTTATTCAGTGGGGGCATTGTTCCAACGTAGCTTGTCACCCAGGAGTGACCCGTACTAGTTTTCTGGTTAAGCAACGATTCTGGTGGCCACTTATGGCCCGGGACATTCACAGTTTTGTTTTGGCTTGCTCGGTTTGTGCCATTGGCAAGTCTTCCAATCGACCCCCAGATGGGTTACTCCAACCGCTGCCTGTCCCTTCGAGACCCTGGTCCCATATCGCACTAGATTTTATTACCGCCCTCCTGCCCTCCCAGGGCAACACGGTAGTTTTAACCGTGGTGGACCGGTTCTCGAAGGTGGCTCATTTTATTCCCTTGCCCAAATTACCCTCAGCCAAGGGCAGATCACGTCTTTCGTTTACATGGCCTCCCGATTGACGTGGTCTCCGACAGAGGACCCCAATTTGTGTCCAAATTTTGGCAAGAGTTTTGTAAATTACTGGGCGCGACTGTCAGTCTATCCTCAGGGTTTCATCCCCAGAGCAATGGCCAGACCAAGAGAGCCAACCAAGATCTGGAAAGAATGTTGCGGTGTTTGGTCTCCAGGAATCCTTCTTCTTGGAGTCAGCAACTGTCTATGGTGGAGTACGCCCACAATACGTTACCAGTGTCATCCACGGGCCTGTCTCCGTTTGAGTGTAGCTTAGGTTTCCAGCCACCAATCTTTCCCAGTCTGGAGTCCGAAGTCGCGGTCCCCTCTGCACACGCCTTTGTCCAGAGGTGTCACCGCACCTGGACTAGAGCCCGTGAGACTCTACTCCAGGTGGGGGCGCACACCAAGGCTAAAGCCGATCGCCACCGGTCGAAGCCTCAAGTATGCGTCGCTCGCTTGAAGTCTCGTGCTATTTGGTGTCCTGATCCTGTGTTCCTGTTCCCCGTTCTGTGCCCCGTCGACTGTGGTAAGATAAGATAAGATAAGATAAGCCTTTATTGACTCCAATTAGAGAAATTCGTCTTGGGCATTCGAGAGAACAATGGCGACACATTACATATAACACACACCCAACACACAGTTAACCTACACAAAACATGCTCATAATTATCCCATACAAAACTTCATTTAACATCCAACAACCACACACAGTACCCCCCATAACTTTCCTCACATTCACAGAAACAGAAGAAACCCACATCACATCACAGTCTGATTTAGTAGTATTTGTCACACATACATCACTGCAGCTGATACACGCACACACACACACACCTTATCTATTATTATTCATTAATTTAATTGAAAGCGGCACAAATGAGAATTTATACCTGTTAAGCTTGCAGTTTGGTAACCTGTACCTTCTGCCTGAAGGCATCAGCTCATACTCACTAAACAGGACATGCTTTGGTGCTTTCATGCTTTCATGCTGTGGTGCGACTTTCAAGGGAACATATTTGAACCAGCAGCTCCTGCAAGGCCCCAATTTGACCAGTACACTGCTTGGTGTCCTGCTCAGGTTTAGGATGGAACCTGTAGCAGTTATGGGCGACATACAAGCAATGTTCCATCAGGTCAGAGTTGCAAAGGAGGATAGAGACTTCCTGCGCTTTGTATGGTGGCCAGAGGGAGATCTCACCAAGGAAGTAGCTGAGTTTCGTATGACTGTCCATCTGTTCGGTGCTGTGTCCTCCCCGAGTTGTGCTAGCTTCGCTCTGAGAAAAACAGCAGATGAAATGGATTAGTAACAGTCGCACCACACTGCAAACTTCCTCTTGAGAGAGCTCTTGGCTTGCAATGGTGTGTTGAGAGTGATTCGTTCAAGTTCAAGATGGAGATCTAGCAGAAGCCAGTCACCAGTCGTGGAATGTTGTCAGTGGCTAGTTCTGTGTACGATCCTCTAGGTTTTGGCATGCCTGTGGTATTGTCTGCTAAAATCCTGCTGCAAGAACTTTGCAGAAGAAAATATGGATGGGATGAGACTGTGCCACAAGACATTTTGCAACAGTGGCTCAGGTGGTTGGAGGACTTGTATATGCTGTCTGAATTTAAGGCGAGACACTACAGGTGAATAGGGTAAAATTTTAAATTAGCAGATATCACCATGAAACTTTCACAGTTGATTACCTACATTAAGATGAGAAAAAAAATGTATTACAAGTTTTCTGTAATTTAATGTTTAAATATGCAAATTAGGCAATATCTAATCAAATATGCACTAATTTGCATATATTTTAAAAAACGAAATCTGAGTATTGGATAAAGTCAGGTTAAAAATTATTTTTTCAATGTGTTCACATATTAGATGGGAAAAAATTACAGAGGGATTTATGGATATCTACTTTTGTTATCCTGTAAATCAGAAAATACTGTCAACAGCCTTAAAAAAATTATTTTCGCCATGTTTTTTGGAATAAAATGTTATATAAATCAGGCTAGGAATTATATATTTACAAATCCCTCTGTAAATGTCTTCATAATTTAACTAGGTACAAGACTGGAAAGTTTGGTGTATATAGGTGCTACTGAAGTGGAGATTTCGGACTTGGAGTATGAGAGAACAGTCATTTTGAGAAAACAGGCTTTAAAGATTTTTCATCAGCCAATGAGATTGCGCATTCAGCCCTTTTACTTTCACGATTGGTTGCTTATAAAAAGGAAATGACCATATTTGGATCCGACAGGATTGTACACAAGAGAGAGAGCTTCCTAACGGTGCTTGTGTAACAAATACTTCTGCAAGAATTAATGCAGGAAAGAGGGCTTAGTATTGCAACAACCATCTGACAGTCGCTGGTTCACTAAGGAGCTCGTTGTGAATGAAACAAGAAATAAACCACCAATGACCGAAATTAGAATGCATAAAAAAAAATATATATGCAAATTTTAACTAACGCACAACACATAAAACAATACAACAGACACCAACCAACAACAACCAATGACAACAATGGCCACACTCCTTGGCCTCTTATTAAGAAAAGGAAAAAACAAGGGGAGGGGAAAAAAAAAGAAAAGAAAAAAAGGAAAAGTCCTTTTGTGCACTCTTTGTTCAGAGAGCAAAATTCAGTTCATATGATCCTTTATCTGGTCCATGTTCAGAACTCATGATTCAGTTCGATTTATACGGTTCTTGTCCAAAAATGTATGATACAGTCAGTGGTTCAAAATAACCAAAAAATGTCTTTATGTTGGGATCCAGCTCTGGCATCCAATGGCAAGGAAAACAAAAAGGAAAAGTCCTACCAGTATCGGCTCGCCACCTCTTGCAGAGGAATCAGTAGGGGTAATAAAAAACCTGACCTAAACAAGGTCGAAGGAAAAAAACACACCATAAACAGAAATATCAAAAAATATCAAAAATAATAAAGTTCAGTTACTAGTAACATTTTAGGAATAAATCCCATCAATACTTAATACATTTCATTTCACAGTAAATAATTTAAATCCTAATTAAAACACTTTCTCAGTTTCTTAGGTTTTTTTTTCAGTTGCGCAACATAAATTCATCACCGGTTCACAAAAAAAGCGGCTCTGGTTAGCACTAACATTAGCGCAGTACCAATTCTCTATATATGTAAATGGCTTTACTTAGCACTGACGTTAGCACATGTTAGCGCTCAAACAACCTCACATTTCTAAAGAACGGAAAAGAATTTCCGTACACCAATCAATGTGAGAGCAGTTTGAGCATCACACTAGACGCAGATAATAATAAAATTCAAGTTTGAGTTTTCAAACTCTTAAAATCAAGGCTCAAACAGCGGTCCTCCTCGGGAGAATTAACATTGAAACTATAGGACATTGTGAAACCGAAAGTAGCGATTCCAACAAACAAACTCACTTAAACACAAATGATGCCACTCACACTAAAGGATGCAAACGGTAATAAGTGTTAGAAACTCACCGTCGAGTCTGAGAAGTTTCCGTTTAATTTCCACAAAGTTATTATTAGTTTTCTGTGGGTCTTGTAATCACTCGAAAAGCACAATCCACAGCTGGGAGCATCGGAGGTGAAACAGGAAGTGCCGTAAAGGCGCTATGACTTTATTAGAGCGCCACTAATGGCAGGGCGAATCACTACACAGTGGGACAGGGAAAAGGGGAAGGCACTGGGAAAACCAGACAGGAAAAGGCCTGGCTACACTTGTGATGACAGGCTGCTGGCAGAGATCGCGGAGCAGCATGTTGATTTAGAACGCAAACTTTTGTTGAATTTATGAGAAATCTACAGACGCAAACAGACAAAGTGTAATAAAATAAAGACCTAAATGTGTATTTCGGACTTTTTTTCAACACAAGTCTGAAAGAAAACATGTTATTGAAGACAAATATCCAAAAATCTCAAAATTGACCAGTAAAAAAAAAAAAGATGTTTTTGCCTGCCGTGTCTCGCCTTAAGGTCGATCGGTGCATTAAGCCCAAGGGCTTTGGACAACCAAGACATGCTCAGCTTCATCACTTTGCAGATGCTAGTGAAACAGGATATGGAGCAGTCACATATCTCCGGATGCTGAATGATGGAAATGATATTCATGTTGCATTCCTGATGGGCAGAGCTAGAGTTACACCTTTAAAGACCGTTACTATTCCTCACCTGGAGCTGACTGCTGCTGTGCTTGCAGTTCGTGTTGATCTGATGCTGAAGGCTGAGCTGAGATTCCAGTTGCAGCAGTCCATTTTTTTGACCGACAGCACTTCTGTGTTGAAGTATATAAAAAACGAGGATAAACGTTTCCATACATTTGTGGGGAACAGGGTTTCGACTATAAGAGGGGCCACTGAAACTTCACAATGGCGATACATCAGCTCCAAGGAAAATCCAGTGGATGAGGCATCCAGAGGAGTGAGGGTTGGAGACTTCATTCATGGCAGGAGGTGGATTGAGGGTCCAAGTTTTTTGTGTAAACCAGAAGCCAACTGGACAACAAATGTGGTAGAAACTATCATAGAACCAGATGATCAGGAGGTCAAGAAGGAAGTCACAGTGAATGTTGTGTCTGTGGAGGGCTCACATGTTGCCACAAGCCGATTACTGACCTACTTCTCAAGTTGGAGTAAGCTTAAGGTGGCAGTAGCCTGGTTATTTAAATGGAAAACCATTCTGTTGGAAAATAGCCGTAGGAGGAGGGAGGAGAAAGCTGCTGTTACTAGCAAGCAGAGCACAGACAATAAAGTGCTACAGAGGAGACAAGGGTTCAAGGACAAGCCTGGAGGGCAAATTTTGTCCATTGATGACCTTTTGGGAGCGGAGCTGGCTATTATTAGATATTGTCAGCAACAGAGATTTGGAGAGGAAATTGCCGTGTTGTTTGCTCATTTGTATTATATATGTTTTTTATTTGTTGAACATCTATTAAATTTTTACCCTTAGATGGGTTTGGAAGTTTTTTGTATGTCCTAATTCGGGGAACAGACACCGTCTCTATATGATGATATCTAGGTGAAAGAGGCTCTATGTGATGTGATTTATCTGACCTTGGTGACATGAGACAGCTAGCAGACGGTCGGTTTAGCCAGTCTGTCTGCTTCCTGACCTGAGCCCCAGATTGTCATGTTTGAGCTCTAAGACTATGTGTCATATTACTAGAGAGAAGAGCAGCACCATCCCAGGAGGGATGAATATCATCTCTTTTCAACAGGTCAGGTCTGCCCCAAAAACTTTTCCAATAGTCTATGAATTCTATATTATTTTAAGGACACCACTTAGACAACCAGCCATTGAGTGAGGACAGTCTACTAAGTATCTCATCACTCCTACGAACAGGAAGGGGGCCAGAGCAAATTACAGTGCCTGACATGGTACTTGCGAGTTCACACACCTCTTTAACATTAATTTTAGTGAACTCCGACTGGCAGAGTCGAACATTATTAGTGCCGACGTGAATAATAATCTCAGAAAGTGTACGATTAGCATTAGCCAGCACTTTTAAATTTGCTTTGATGAATGAATGAATGAATGAATGGCTCTACTACAGCCGGAACCGAACAATGTAAAGAGTTCACTAAGCTAGTCGCATCCAAAGCAGTATCTAAAGCCCTTGCACTCTTATGCTGCGTTCACACCAAACGCGAATAGAGCGTTTGGCGCGACTGATTTCAATGTTAAGCCAATGTAAAGACGCGTTTACGAGCGTCTGGAGGTCCTGCGGCGCGTCTATTCGTGCCTCGTTAACCAATCAGGAGCCTGCTTTGCTGCTGTCACGTGGTGAAGTGATGGGATAAACTCCCGCCTGGAGTCACTCATTCAAAATGGAGTATAGCAATATAGCAGAATATAATATTCAATGTAGCAGTTAACTGAGTATCACTAGAAAGTGAGTATATAATAGTGAGTATCACTAGAAAGAGCACCAACTATGTCAATATTTAATACACTGTATTTAAAATTTCATATACATTTTCTAACCGAAGACAGATGGACAGGTGCTCTGCAGCTGGGATAGAGCACCTGTAGTGGGTGATCCTCGCTCCAATGCGGTAACTCTCTCGATGAATGCTCGATCAACATCGAGCATCGATTGGCATGATGGCCGCCAGGGTGCAGCCACAGTGTTTGGCAGGTCCTGTGTGTCTGCCACAAAATTATATCAAAAACCCTTGGATTTTGCCATGCTTGTCTGGTCTTCTCATGTCCTTCTACCTCCTCTTGAGTTTAACGTGTCCAAGGAAAATGGATAACTTAACTCTTTACCCAGCAAGAGGAGCCAACATCTTCTGTATGCAAGAATCCTGGATTGTGGACATGCTAGGCCGCCCACAGGTAAACTTGATCAAACAGCATCTAGATCATTCCCTGGGGTTGTGAATCTTTTGATACTGGCTGGTGATGTTGAGCAAAACCCTGGACCTGTTTTAAGTCCTGTGCTACAGCTACAGCTTTTCCCTGGGCTAACACCACCTTTGCTACCTGGGCTACAGCAGCTCCCTGGACTAATACCACCTCTGCTACCTGGGCTACAGCAGCTTCCTGGGCTAATTCCACCTCTGCTACCTGGGCTACAGCAGCTCTCTGGGCTAATACCCCCACTGCTACCTGGGTTACAGCAGCTCCCTGGGCTAATACCACCACTGCTACCTGGGCTACAGCAGCTCCCTGGGTTAATACCACCTCTGCTACCTGGGCTACAGCAGCTTCCTGGGCTAATTCCACCTCTGCTACCTGGGCTACAGCAGCTCCCTGGGCTAATACAACCACTGCTACCTGGGTTACAGCAGCTCCCTGGACTAATACCACCATTGCTATCTGGGCTACAGCAGCTCCCTGGGTTAATTCTACCACTGCTACCAGGGCTACAGCAGCTCCCTGGGCTAACACCACCACTGCAGGACCCTACTACAACTAAGCCCAGTATGTCACCACAACCCATCACACCCATGCGTACACAGAGGAACCCTGTATTTAAAAAACATCGATCGTGTAAGTTATTTCAGACTCTTAATCAAGCCAGGAGTATATGGGATCCACAGTGTAAAAACAAAGGGCTCTTAGGTGGCCATCTGAACATACGCAGTATGGCCCCTAAGAGGGAACAATTGGAGCATCTTCTCATTAACTCAAATGTAGATTTCTTGGGACTTTCAGAAACTTGGCTTAAACCCTCTTCCCCACAAGCAGTGGTATCATTACAAGGCTACAATATCTTTAGAATGGATAGGCATCAAGGAAAGGGGGGAGGGGTGTTACTGTATATGAAGGACTCTTTAAAATGTAAAATAATTTAAAATTTAAAATAATTTGGCCTAATGAAATCCCAATTGAATGTGTTGGAGTTAAAGTGTCACTCTCAGCAGAAATGTCATTTACTGTTTTATGTCTTTATCGCCCACCTTCAGCAAAAGTAGATTTTTATGATCAATTTAAGGCACTTCTGAGTTGTTGTGACTTTAATAATGAGGTTAGTCTAATGGGAGACTTAAATGTAAATTGGGACAACAAAAGTGACAGAAAGAAACTGAAAAAAAATTACAGATAATTTTGGACTAACACAAATGATCAGTGATCCCTCTAGAATAACAAATCGCTCTAAAACTCTAATAGACCTGGTGTTCTCTAACAAACTAGATAGAATGATAAAAACATACAATTTCTTGACTGGCTTGTCTGACCACAATGCCATATTTTTCTCTAGAAAGCTGACTAAAAAACGACTGAGAAGTGTCAGTAAAGGCACTAATATAAAACAAACATTTATTCCAAAGAGCCAAGAACAACGTTTAACTGCAGCTCTAAATAATCTTGATTGGTCTAGCATACTATCTTGTGATGACACTAATAAATGTTGTGATCTACTATACTCCTCTATTAAAGGGGTTCTGTCTCAGTTTCAGAAAGCGGGTCATTTAAAGAAACGAGTTTATTCCTTGCCTTGGATCAATAGTGAGTGTAAACAGCTTATGACACTCAGAGACAAATTACTTAAAAAATCATTACAATTTGGATTAACTACTGATCGATTAAATTTTGTATCCGCAAAGAATAAAGTCACCCAAACTTTGAGAATGGCAAAAGCTAATTTTTTCATGACTGTAATTAATGGTGCCAAAGGAAATTGTAAGCTAATTTGGGAAAATATTAACAAACTCCTTGGTAAAAGTAAGCACAATGCTGATAAAGACCTTGAACTCAAATTTGCCAATGAATTGGAATCAGAGCCTCTCAGCCTAGCAACTAAATTAAATGATTATTTCCAAAGTACCATTGATGAGATTGCACAACTGTTTTCTAATTCTTGTGACTCTCAACAAAATATTGGCAACACCGACCCCCATATGGATGCCTCAACTCAAAATTCAAAGTTTAATATTCAATTAATTACAGAAAATGAAGTAGAAAACATAATCTCTAAATTGAAAAGTTCTAAAGCAAGGGATGTGTTTGGATTTGATACCAATCTTCTGAAGCATTATAAATCTTGTATCTTGGTGCCTGTGACCCATCTTATTAATTTATCAATCACGCAGGCAGTCGTCCCTTTGAGTTGGAAGGTGGTAAATGTCATACCAATATATAAATCGGGTGATAAATTAGACCCTGCTAATTATTGACCTATTAGAATACTCCCTATCTTCTCAAAGATAGCAGAAAAGTGGGTCGCTAACTCTATTATTGCACATCTTAATGATTCCAATCCAGGTTTGCACCCTATGCAATTCGGATTTCGATCTCTTCACTCAACTGAAACGGCTGTCTGTGTTTTTGTTGAGAAGGTGAAGTCTTATTTAGACAAAAACAGTTATGTTGCGGCTGTTTTTGTTGACTTTAAGCGTGCGTTTGATACTGTGAATCACCTTAAGCTCTTGTCTAGACTGTTAACATTTAACTTTAGCAATCAAACCGTTAAATGGATACAGTCTTATCTATTAGATAGAAAACAATGCATGCAAATAAAGAATAGTAAGTCACCCTATCTTCACTATACGCAAGGTGTCCCTCAGGGATCAATTTTAGGTCCCCTGCTATTTTCACTTTATGTAAATAACTTGCCCAATGTGTGCAAAAATGTGGACACGATTATGTATGCAGACGATACGGTAATTTTTACACAAGCCAAAAGTGCTGATGATGCAGCCCATAAGCTTTCATTAGCCTTAAGGCGAGACACTACAGGTGAATAGGGTAAAATTTTAAAATAATAGATATCACCATGAAACTTCCTCAGTTGATTACTTCCACAAGTATATAAAAAAAATGTATTACAAGTTTTAGAAATTTGTATGTTTAATTATGCAAATTAGGCATTATCTCATTAAATATGCACGATTTTGCATATATTTTCGGTAGATAGATCTGAACATATGATAAAGCCAGGTGCAAAATTATTTTTTCATTTTGTTTACACACAAGATGAAAATAAAAACTCAGAGGGATTTCAGGATATATGCTTTCATTACCTAGGGAATCAAAATATACTGTCCATAGCCATAAAAAATAGATTTTAGCCATATTTTTTTTATTAAAATATCACATAAATCAGGCCAGGAATGATTTATTAACAAATCCCTCTGAAAATATCTTCACAATACTGCTAAGTGTATAACTGGAAAGTTTGGTGTACATAGGTGCTACACAGGCTGAGATGTTTATACTGGAGAATGACAAAAAACTCATTTTGAGAAAACGGCAGTTAAAGATTTAAATAGCTCTAAATGAGAAACCGGCGTTAGCTTTAAATCCCCCTTTGGACATTCACGACTGGTTACTGATGGAAAGGAAATGGCCATATTTGGGTTACATAGCGTTGTGCAGGAGACTCAGAGCTTCACAAAGATACCGGTCATGACAGACTTCAGTAAACAGACGGAGGCTCACGGAGCTCGGCGTGTCGCGATGTAATGCTAACTTCCTGGTAAATTCGGGAGAAACTTAAAGCCGCAAGTAAACAAAATGTAATAAAATAAACATCTTAATGTATATTTTCAACGTTTTCTTTATAGCAGCTTGAAAGAACACATATTGAAGGAGTAAACTAGCCCAAAATCTCAAAACTGACCACTGCATGAAAATCGATGTTTTTGCCTGCCGTGTCTCGCCTTAAATGACAAAAATGGCTGAATGATTCATGCCTGTGCCTTAAAGCTCCAGTATGTGATTTTTTTTTACCACAAGAGGGCGCAGTTTCCAACAATAACAAAGGCGAAGCTTGATGACGCTATGAAGGAGGTGACGATGGGAGATGTCGTTTTTAATGCGTTTTCACCATCTAGCGATGTATCTAAATGAAATTAATGAATCATGATCACGGATGAGGTAATTTATTCGTTTTTGTATTACCTGTATGTCTGATCGTATTATTTTATGTCATCATAATTAATGAACTGCAAGGAACGTGAAATGTTATGCTATATTATCCCGTTACAACTTACAGCTATTTGTCAAATGATTTGTTGGGTTAATGTTGTGCAGTTTTACGTTTTTATGGTTAATGCCGTGTTGTTTAACGTGTTCAAACCAATATCTAAAAGTAAATTTGAACGAACATTTGCAAGTAATGACTAAATATATTTTTTTAACAACACATATCCGATTGTATTTAATTGTACTGCCATAATCTCGGTCACCACACGTGATAAAAAGCCTTACCGAAGTACAAAGAGCAATATAACTTTGTTTATAAGTGCTATTATTGACAGTTGCATGTCTTACCTGTCTATCAATACACTCGCGAGAGTAGAGTCTCTGTCAAGTCCAAGATAGTCGCGCAGCTCTCTCCATCTCGAAAACGCCTGGCCGATATTTATCCAGGTTTTATTCCTTCGTTTGTCACACAGTCTGCGTGTATCAGAATATGGACGCTTTCGTTTTGTTGGCACTTCAATACTCGCCAAAGAGTAATCGTGATCCATAACAGCAATAACCATCTATAACCACCACTTCCGCATTTGACCATGTGATATTCCGGTGTGGTGGGTCATATTTTTTAATTTATTTATTTTTCTTCTTTGTCAGACGTCGTTATTGTTTATTGTGATAAGAAAAAAAACTCAATAAAGTTGTTGTAAAAAAAATAAAAAATAAAACGGTGTGGTGGAATATCCGATCACATGGTCCACACCAGAAAACAAGGATAGAGCGGACATTGCGTCACTGAGAGGCGACGTTTCTTTTCCGGGACGGCCAGTTATTTAAAATCGGAATTTCTCTGAAATAAAAAATCTTTGGAGACTTTTGAAATATTGTAAGTACACAACTGGAGGAAATATATCACACTGTTCAAGTTATTTTCAGAAATTTTATTACAAAATTCCTACATATTGGAGCTTTAATGTTAAAAAGACTGTCGCTTGGGTGGACAAGAATTAATTAATGTTGAGGAATTTAAGTATTTGGGAGTGCTAATAGACTCGAAATTATCCTTTAAAAAAATGTTAAAAAATGTCATATCACCATTGTCAAATTTTAGATAAATATAAGTTTTTAAATTTAGCTCATTTCAAATTATTTAAATCAGCCTGTCTAATCTACAAGGTTATACATGGTCTGGCGCCTCCACCATTGAGTGATTTTATTAAACAAAAGTCTAGCAGTGTTGCCGGGTCTCGAGTGACTAGAGCCATTATGAGAGGTGATTGTGAATTGGCATTTAGGCGGACCGCCTTTTCACAGAACGTCCTGTCATATCAGGGAGTGAGCTTCTGGAATAGTATTCCACTGTCAGTGAGGGAAAGCACAAGTCTTCCTACCTTTAGGAGTCATTTAAAAGTGTGGCTGAGGGACACACAAACATGTGATCATGTTTAGCTAATCATTATATATCAGACGTAAAACAGAGTTAGTGCATTACAAAAAGGGATACAATTATCAGTGTAATATGGGTTGTGCAATAAGAGTCAGTATAACATGTGTTGTGCAATAGGGGTCAGTGTAATGCGGGTCAGTGCAATATAGAATGGTGTAATATGGGTCAGTGCAATATCAGGTCAGTCAAGGCATGTGCAAAATTGTGGTTTGTGCAATACAGTCGATGCTTTTCTGTTTTCTATATGTCCTTTGTTTTCCACTCTTGTTGTTATTGTTTGTTCTAACATGATGTGATCACTGTTCTTGTCCTTGTCTCTCTGTATATAGTCTGTATATAGTGTATCTGTATGTATTTATTAACTTGTGTGTAACATCAACCTGCCAGGGGGTCTGCAGATGGAAATTAGCCTAAGGCTATAATCTGACATATTTACATTTGTGAAAATGTATTGTCCCTTTTGTTTTTCAAATAAATAAATAAATAAAATGTAAAAAAACAAACAAAAAACATCAGCCATCTTGCCTCAGACGCGCGTCAGTTTCGCTTCAAACTTTTGCTTTTTACGCACGTCAATTTCGCTCTGGACGTGCGAATGGATTCAAAATGCAAACAGGATCTGTACACCCATAACACCTGATGTACTCGTTACATCATAAGAAGAATGGCATCTATTCTGATATTAGTCTCTCTGTTTATCCCGAGGTTTACTGTAGAAAGCCAGATCCGGGCAATATCCAGTTCAGATGAAGAACCTGCACCTATAGACACGACCACAACGCAGCCCTGAAGTGTCAGAGAATGTGTCAACTAGACTATCCCTTGCGAAGGCCTCATCGACAGCCAGTGGCACATATCCTCAACAAACCGTCTCCATATAGGTGTGAATCCAATCTTCAACCAGATGGAACTAGATTAAATATTTTGAATGTTCCGATCTCAATCTGACTTCTGACCTGTCATGTTGCCTGAATCATAATCATATACTGTTCGTTTGTTGACCAGAGGAGAAATGATCCTGGTTTCTCCCAAGGTTTTTTTTTTCTCGATTCTGCCACCTGATGAAGTTTGGTTCCTTGCCACTGTCGTCTCTGGCTTGCTCAGTTGGCGACACTTATTATTCTTAATATTTTTGATCTGCCTGCATTGACAACATTGTATGAGAACTGAACTGAGCTGGACACAATGACATCACTGTTTTCTCCAGATAACTAATGATTTTTACAACGGAAATTAATCAACGCTGAACTTACTTAAAGGGGTCATGAACTGCATTGTTTCATTATTTCATGAAGTTTCCTGGGGTGCACTTGAAATGTTAGTATGATTTTTACTTTAAAAAAATTGTCATAATTTAGAAATAAAAGGTATTTTCCTACCCTGATTTTAGCCCTCTGATTTGAAAGCTCAGTTTGAAGAGGCGTGTCTGCTGAGAGACTTCAGTGTCAACGCCCACTGCTGTGATTGGCTAAGAGCTTTGCACATGAAATAGCTAGAATTACATGTGGAACTCTCTCGAAAACTTTTAGGACGTTTTTACTATTACTGCTCTCCATGTTTACAACTCGTGAAAAGTGATAATTATAGCAATGCAATTAGATCTATGCCATTGTTAAGATTGTGGCATGAAAGGTTAAAGTGATGAGCATAGCCGATCACAGACATGGATGCAGCGATCTCGTAATTGCAACTCGATTTCTGTACACTAACGAATGCTTTCATCATAAATGACAGTGCAAACACAATGTAAATAAGAGATTTGTTGATTATTACGGGAGTTTTGGCACGAGTCCAGAACTCAATCAGTGATAAACACTAGGGTTGCCACCTTTGATTTGTGAAAAACCGGATTTGTTGATTGATTTGTTTTTGCATGATTTTCCAGTGCTGTTTTTCCTTTATATTTAACTAAAATTTTTAACTGTAAAAAAAAATTATCTTGCAAATAAGTGTATTGTGATTGTCAAAACATTTTAGTAACTAAACTGAATTGTATTAGGTTTAGTGACAACATGTTACAATGTTTATATGGTGCAATTTCTGGTAAGATTTTTTTCTGGTGGTTTTTTATTATTGCTTGAAACAAATTTCAGGATTTCAATTCAGTTCAATTCTTGTGATTTGATTTAATTGACTGATTCGGATAAATATTAGGTACACAAGATAGGCATTAATTTTTCTCAAGAAAAAAATCTCACCTAATGCTGTAAACATACAGAGAGCCTTATCAGCTGGTAGTATTATTTAAGGTTAAAATAACTTTATTTAACAAATTAAATATAATGCGTTTTTTTTATTATAATAACAACTTTATTTAATGATAAGTAAATATAATAAATATGTTATATAGTAGCCTACACATGTTTAGCAAAATACTCTCCATAGCTCTTTTTTTCTAGCTAACTAACGTGCTATAGCCTATTATGGTCATCAAATGGCTTTCCTGAGGTAATGTTATGTGACAATTGTTCTCCAGCTGTTTTATTGACCCTTTCCGCGGTTGAAAAACACTGATTGATCGATATTATGTATGATGAATATACATTTCGGTAAGTTGTACGTTTTCTTTTAACATTGTTCATTCGTGTTTATTTACTATTAGCTAGAGATGATCAGTTCACGTGCCGCTAGGGATCTTTCACGTCACATTTACAAACGCCAAAACGGTGTTTATTGTTTGAATTTCGTAATAAAATGAACAGAATCTGAGAGCTGAGATTTTAACCTGCTCTGTCTAGTCTGTCGGTCTCCGTGTCCTCTTTGCTTCGCGATTTTTCTGTGCGTGAGAAGGGTTAATTGCGCGTGGCAGCTCTGCAGTAACAGTAACAGTAGAAGGAAACGGTTTGAAACCAGGAAATTCTACTTTAGAAGTACATTTTAACAAAAAACCGGGACAATTCGTGTCCCGGGAAAGAATATAAATTTTCCGGGACTGTCGCTCAAAAAAGAGAACAATCCCTGGAAAACCGGGACGGGTGGCAACCCTAAAACACACACTGTTTGATTGACAGCTACAGCTATTGTAAACGGAGCGTTCTTTGATCACTTCTATATATAATTCAATCAGTTTAAATAACAGATTATTTACACCCTACAAGAGAAACAATCGTTTAGTCACTGGTTTGATTTACTGACAGGACAAAGAACATCTGACTGTAGCTACATGAATCATTACATCAGAAATCACTAGTCACAGATCAGGCATTAGAATGAACAGGGTTACTTACATGTTGTGGCAATACTGTTGAGTCCACATCATTAAAAGCCTGCAAAGCCTGTGCCGAGTTTGCGGACTGATTTACCAAAGAATCCAGTGAAATGTACCAAATACAAATAAATAATGTTCAACTGAGACATTCACATTGTTGAAAATAAACAACCACATTCCCAGCATTAGGATCCTTTGGAAGGTAATGTTATTTTTAATCCAGTGAGTGTGAGTAATGAAAAAGCAATAAAAGGAGATGTTTTTTTACTTTGCACAGTTGTTGGTCTGGAGTAACTACAATGGCGACGAGTGATTAACTGGCAATACAACTTGAACAACCCATAAACACGGTGAAAAGACGAACTTGCAGAAGGCATCGAAGTTGCTCTGACTGGCACCCAGTGAAAGGCTTGAATTGCAGCACACCATACATAAACTCCACCTGTGAGTAAAATGAGAGAGAAAAGATTAAAATACAGTGGACACAAGTCACGCAACACAGCAGTGAACTATGAATACAAATTAACTTAATTTGCAAATGCTCGTACATGTAAACGAACCAAACGCCGTTCACTAACGCGTGTTACTGTCCACTGACAAAGTATGGCTACAGCTGCTGACCTGCCCTACTTTCAAAGATTTGACATTGACACAGACCAAAGATCCCTCACACTGAAATGAAAAAAATGGCTATTAAGATTTGAAAAAAATTTGACAGCCGCTGATATATATATAAAAAAAAAAAAAAAAAAAAACAGAAAAAGAGCAATGTGACTATACTATGCAGGTGAACAATTGCAGGACATTTTTGAGAAAAATTCCAGAAAAGGGTGATGGTGATGATTATGATAAAGCAGTACAAGTTCACGACTACGGAGAAGAGCACTAAGAGACAGCAGTTTGACATTGAGACAACTGTTGGATCTAGCCAGAGCATTTGAAACATCAGAAAGGCAAGCAACTGGCATCGAAAAGAACACACAAGTCAGTGACATCGAATGTGTTGCAGCGATACCACAGACAAATTTCTTTAAAAAGACTACACGTGAAAGCCAACAACAGAAAACAGGACAAAGAAAACAAGAGTCAACATGCAGAAACTGTGGTGGCTCTTTTCCACATCCTGGTGGACAATCAACATGTCCAGCTAGAGGCCTGTCATGCAAATTCTGCGGCAAACCGAATTATTTTGCACGTTATTGTTTCAACAAACTACGCATAGAACAAGACCACAGAAAATACACAAAACCACAACAAAAACATAATATAGGTGAGAGCAATTCAAATAAATGACAACAGCCCACCAAGAGACCTGGAGTCAGCTGCAACCTCAAGTACAGATGATGAAGCATGTCATGCAAGCACCTTCGATCATCAAACAACCAGTGACAAAAGTGTGAATATCCCAGCAACCTCTGGACATACTAATCGACACTGGAGCCACAGTCAACCTTCTTGACAAAAACGCCCATGACAGAATAAAAATGTTGACAAAACTGGAACCAACAAACAAGAAAATATTACCGTATGGCAAGCAACACCCTCTTCCACTTCTGGGAAAACTAAATACTGATGTTTCAGCTCACGGAAGAACTAGTGAAGTAGCATTCTATGTGGTTCAAGGAGATCACGGCTCTCTGCTCAGTCACAAAACAGCTTCAGAACGTGGACTCATTCACATTGTCTACTCTGCAGACATAGTTCAGCCTGTCCTCTCTGTCAGTGATCAGCTCATGCTAACATACCCAAACATTACGAAGGGCATTGGAAAGTTGAACAACATTCAAGTTAAGCTACACATCAATGACACTGTCAAACCTGTCATCCAGCCACGTTGTGGTATCCCTTTCCACATCCGTAAAAAAGTGGAGAAGGAACTGCAGTTCCTTGAAGATCAAGGCATCATGGAAAAAGTGGAAGGTCCAACACCATGGGTCTCACCCATCGTACCAATGCCCAAGCCCAAAAACCCAGAGAAGATACGCATTTGCGCTTGCTAAACCAAGCTGTACTCAGAGAGAGACACATTTCACCAATGGTAGATGACATCATCCACGATCTCAATGGAGCAGTGATGTTCTCTAAACTGGACCTCAACTCAGGTTATCACCAGCTTGAACTAGCACCTGAGTCCAGATACATCACAACATTTTCAGCCCATGTTGGACTGAGAAGATATACAAGGCTCATATTCGGTATATCATCGGCAGCTGAAGTCTTTCAAAATACCATCCAACAGGTCCAGCAGGGAATGCCTGGAGTCAAAAATTTCAGTGATGACATTCTGGTGTATGGCACCACTGCAGATGCCCACAACAGATCGCTTGAAGCAGTGTTTCAACGATTGCATGAAAACAACTTAACTATCAACAAGGACAATTGTGAATTTCACAAAACATCCCTGGAGTTTTTTGGATATGTATTCTCCAATCATGGCATCGCACCTGACCCTAAGAAAACCGAGGCAATCACCTGTATGTCACCCCTACAAACTCAGAGTGAGGTAAGAAGCCTCCTAGGAATGGCCAATTACAGTGCAAGGTTAATTCCTGACTACTCCTCACCAACACAACCCCTGAGGGAACTCACAAAGAAGGACTCCAAATTGCTTTGGAATAAAGAGCAATCAGACGCACTGACAACCCTCAAAGAAAGACTAGTCAATGCCCCTGTGATGAGCTACTTCTTATCTTGAAAGAGAAACCAATGTCATTGTTGATGCCAGTCCTAATGGCCTTGGCGCCATCTTGGCACAGAGAGAGAAAACCACTAACCGCAAGCAGAGCCTTAACCTCAGTTGAACAGAGATACTCGCAGACAGAAATAGAGGCTCTTGCTATCATCGGGAGCTGTGAACACTTCCATCTGTATCTGTATATGGTGCTGAATTCAGCATAATCACAGACCACAAACCTTTAGAGCTAATCTTCAACAACCCTAAATCAAAACCACCAGCACGAATTGAGAGATGGGCTCTCAGACTCCAACCTTACAAGTACAAGGTAATTTACAAAGCAGGGAAGACAAATCTGGCTGAATATATGTCCCGCCAACCACTGCAACTCCACAAGTCCTCCATCACGCATGACATTGACACAGAAATGCACGTCAGCTTTATCGCCACTAATGCAGTCCCCAAAGCCATGACACTGGAGGAAGTAAAAACTGCAACAGCAAAGGATTGCCTTCTTCAGCACATTATCGACATTGTCCATGCTGGTATGACCATTTCACCACAGAGCGTGATCTGTTAAAAATCATTCTACAATGTCAGAGAAGAACTTACTGTCCTGGATGACAGTAAAAACTGTCAAAACAAAACAGCTGCTGAGAGAAAAGGTCTGGTTCCCTGGAATAGACAAACAGGCAGAACAACTAATATCAGCCTGCATTCCCTGTCAAGCATCAACTGCGTACAACAAACATCAACAGCTCCAGAAGTCAAAGTTACCTCAAGGTCCATGGCAGAATGTCTCTGTTGACTTTTGTGGCCTATTTCCCTCTGGCGACTATCTCCTAGTTGTTTTGGACGAATATTCCAGATTCCCCTTTGTGGAGATAACACCATCAACATCCGCACATACAGTCATTCCATTGTTGGACAAAATATTCTCCACAGCAGGCATTCCTAAAATAATGAAGTCTGACAACGGGCCCCGTTCTCCAGTCAAAACCTTGCGAACTTCACAACTCACCAGGGTATTCACCATTGGAATATCACCCCCTACTGGCCTCAAGCCAATGGTGAGGTCGAGAGATTCATGAGAACCCTCAAGAAAGCAACATCAACTGCCACTGTTGAAGGAAAATCATGGAAACAAGACACAAAAATTTCTGAGAAATTATAGAGCAACACCTCATCAAACTACTGGGACATCCCTGGCTGAACTACTGTTTAGCAGACCCATCAACATTAAACTTCAGGCTTTACGCAGTCCAGTGAATAATGACACACTCCGGCAGACAGATAGCTCCAAAAAGGAAAAGATGAAACAATATTCTGATAACAGGAAGTGACTTGCTTTGGGAGGGGGGTCCACCTGAGAGTGGCACTTCCTTCGCTTCATTTACACCTCAAACTCGACGTCAACGCAGAAAGGGTCACAATAAGAAGTGTGTAAATAAGAATGCTACTGATGAACTGTCTGGTTTACTAAAACATATGACCATCTAAAAATATTGTTTTGAATAAAGAGTTTGCTGTCCATCTCTGCCTCTCTCAAGTCACACGAGAGAGCAGTGACAAGGGTCATTGTCCACAAATACAAAGGAACTATTGTATCTTCGGAGAACAAGCCACTGACTGGACAGAGTCATGCTTGTACAGGAATAGCAGGACTACACTTGCTGGGATCAGCAGTTGTACATGTGATATTGAAATAAGCAGTCATGTGCCTTACAGTAAATATGATGAAGACATCTGAATTCGGACTATAAAAGAAGAGACCTGGACAGGACTCACTCACTCTTCCTTGCAATCTCCAATCCGGAACGCCAGCAGTTTTTGGATGCAAGAAGCTTTAAGCCTAGCTAATGTAGCGTTTATACGCCCATGTATAAATATCATTAATTATTATTCATAACGGATTATGATCAATAATTAATATTTTAATTATTTTCAGAATTTACTGTAGCAGAATCAATAGTATGATCATTTTATCAGTTTATCCAATGAACAGAAAGCATAAACAATTACTAACTCTAGGAAATATAATATCTTCCTGGCCAAGAAAGAATTAATCCCCAGCTAACAATAAATTAAGAAATAATCACGGGTAAAAGCATAGGTAATTTAGATCTAAGTTCAAGACAATAAATTCGAAAGCATACACAAGTAATCTCTTTTCAAATACAAACAATACTTTATTGATTATATACTAACACATAAAGCTAATTATCTAAAATATCTAACACAAACCCACGCACACGCATACGCACACATTCATACAAGTTACAGAAAGAAAGAAAGAAATAAAGAAAGAAATAAAGAAAGAATGAGTTTGGAAAGAATGAGTTTAAGGGTAAGAGGAAGAAAATTCCGAATTTCTAGATGCACTCAAGACATGACCTGGACGAACCATCAATCATTAATTTAACCCTTCTATCGTTTCTTAGACAGGTTATTATATTTATATCAATGCACCAGTTCAGTTTTAGTCTGGAGGTACTTGCGTCTTTGCTTTTGGGGGTTCCCTTGGGTTTCCCGTTCATTGGCTGTGGTCTCCTCGTGCCTGGATAGATGTCTGTGGCGTGGATGTCAGATGGTTGAAAAGTCTTTGAAGTTGAAAGCGGTGCGTTGCAGCCGTGAATCGTGGACCGAAACTTTGCAGCAAAACTTAACTTAAAACCGAGACTTTCAATCGGAAAAGAAGAATAACACTAAGAAAGAAAGAAAATGAGATACGGAAAGGAGCTAGATGACTGGAAATGAATCTAACCCATCTGATCTAAGAAAACCGAGGCAATCACCTGTATGTCACCCCTACAAACTCAGAGTGAGGTAAGAAGCCTCCTAGGAATGGCCAATTACAGTGCAAGGTTAATTCCTGACTACTCCTCACCAACACAACCCCTGAGGGAACTCACAAAGAAGGACTCCAAATTGCTTTGGAATAAAGAGCAATCAGACGCACTGACAACCCTCAAAGAAAGACTAGTCAATGCCCCTGTGATGAGCTACTTCTATCTTGAAAGAGAAACCAATGTCATTGTTGATGCCAGTCCTAATGGCCTTGGCGCCATCTTGGCACAGAGAGAGAAAAACACTAACCGCAAGCAGAGCCTTAACCTCAGTTGAACAGAGATACTCGCAGACAGAAAGAGAGGCTCTTGCTATCATCGGGAGCTGTGAACACTTCCATCTGTATCTGTATATGGTGCTGAATTCAGCATAATCACAGACCACAAACCTTTAGAGCTAATCTTCAACAACCCTAAATCAAAACCACCAGCACAAATTGAGAGATGGGCTCTCAGACTCCAACCTTACAAGTACAAGGTAATTTACAAAGCAGGGAAGACAAATCTGGCTGACTATATGTCTCTCCAACCACTGCAACTCCACAAGTCCTCCATCACGCATGACATTGACACAGAAATGCACGTCAGCTTTATCGCCACTAATGCAGTCCCCAAAGCCATGACACTGGAGGAAGTAAAGACTGCAACAGCAAAGGATTGCCTTCTTCAGCACATTATCGACATTGTCCATGCTGGTCAATGGCACAGACTGTATGACCATTTCACCACAGAGCGTGATCTGTTAAAAATCATTCTACAATGTCAGAGAAGAACTTACTGTCCTGGATGACAGTAAAAACTGTCAAAACAAAACAGCTGCTGAGAGAAAAGGTCTGGTTCCCTGGAATAGACAAACAGGCAGAACAACTAATATCAGCCTGCATTCCCTGTCAAGCATCAACTGCGTACAACAAACATCAACAGCTCCAGAAGTCAAAGTTACCTCAAGGTCCATGGCAGAATGTCTCTGTTGACTTTTGCGGCCTATTTCCCTCTGGCGACTATCTCCTAGTTGTTTTGGACGAATATTCCAGATTCCCCTTTGTGGAGATAACACCATCAACATCCGCACATACAGTCATTCCATTGTTGGACAAAATATTCTCCACAGCAGGCATTCCTAAAATAATGAAGTCTGACAACGGGCCCCGTTCTCCAGTCAAAACCTTGCGAACTTCACAACTCACCAGGGTATTCACCATTGGAATATCACCCCCTACTGGCCTCAAGCCAATGGTGAGGTCGAGAGATTCATGAGAACCCTCAAGAAAGCAACATCAACTGCCACTGTTGAAGGAAAATCATGGAAACAAGACACAAAAATTTCTGAGAAATTATAGAGCAACACCTCATCAAACTACTGGGACATCCCTGGCTGAACTACTGTTTAGCAGACCCATCAACATTAAACTTCAGGCTTTACGCAGTCCAGTGAATAATGACACACTCCGGCAGACAGATAGCTCCAAAAAGGAAAAGATGAAACAATATTCTGATAACAGGAAGTGACTTGCTTTGGGAGGGGGGTCCACCTGAGAGAGGCACTTCCTTCGCTTCATTTACACCTCAAACTCGACGTCAACGCAGAAAGGGTCACAATAAGAAGTGTGTAAATAAGAATGCTACTGATGAACTGTCTGGTTTACTAAAACATATGACCATCTAAAAATATTGTTTTGAATAAAGAGTTTGCTGTCCATCTCTGCCTCTCTCAAGTCACATGAGAGAGCAGTGACAAGGGTCATTGTCCACAAATACAAAGGAACTATTGTATCTTCGGAGAACAAGCCACTGACTGGACAGAGTCATGCTTGTACAGGAATAGCAGGACTACACTTGCTGGGATCAGCAGTTGTACATGTGATATTGAAATAAGCAGTCATGTGCCTTACAGTAAATATGATGAAGACATCTGAATTCGGACTATAAAAGAAGAGACCTGGACAGGACTCACTCACTCTTCCTTGCAATCTCCAATCCGGAACGCCAGCAGTTTTCGGATGCAAGAAGCTTTAAGCCTAGCTAATGTAGCGTTTATACGCCCATGTATAAATATCATTAATTATTATTCATAACGGATTATGATCAATAATTAATATTTTAATTCTTTTCAGAATTTACTGTAGCAGAATCAATAGTATGATCATTTTATCAGTTTATCCAATGAACAGAAAGCATAAACAATTATTAACTCTAGGAAATATAATATCTTCCTGGCCAAGAAAGAATTAATCCCCAGCTAACAATAAATTAAGAAATAATCACGGGTAAAAGCATAGGTAATTTAGATCTAAGTTCAAGACAATAAATTCGAAAGCATACACAAGTAATCTCTTTTCAAATACAAACAATACTTTATTGATTATATACTAACACATAAAGCTAATTATCTAAAATATCTAACACAAACCCACGCACACGCATACGCACACATTCATACAAGTTACAGAAAGAAAGAAAGAAAGAAAGAAATAAAGAAAGAATGAGTTTGGAAAGAATGAGTTTAAGGGTAAGAGGAAGAAAATTCCGAATTTCTAGATGCACTCAAGACATGACCTGGACGAACCATCAATCATTAATTTAACCCTTCTATCGTTTCTTAGACAGGTTATTATATTTATATCAATGCACCAGTTCAGTTTTAGTCTGGAGGTACTTGCGTCTTTGCTTTTGGGGGTTCCCTTGGGTTTCCCGTTCGTTGGCTGTGGTCTCCTCGTGCCTGGATAGATGTCTGTGGCGTGGATGTCAGATGGTTGAAAAGTCTTTGAAGTTGAAAGCGGTGCGTTGCAGCCGTGAATCGTGGACCGAAACTTTGCAGCAAAACTTAACTTAAAACCGAGACTTTCAATCGGAAAAGAAGAATAACACTAAGAAAGAAAGAAAATGAGATACGGAAAGGAGCTAGATGACTGGAAATGAATCTAACCCATCTGATCTTAATTTGGGTTGATCTGGTCGTCTGTTACATGGTTAGGCTATAACCATCGTCTGCTCTTCTTCATCTTGGTTCTGCTCAAGTTCTGCTCACTTCTCTGCCCAACTTCTGCCCAACTTCTAACGCTCTGAGCTGGGTTTTTAAAGGGTTTTCTTTTTAAAACAAAAAAGGTTTTGTTACTCCTACAAATATGGAGTCCTGACTGCTGCTTTGTTTGCAAAGTCATAAATCATGTCTTCCCTGGGGGATCTCTAATTTAAAGACCAGATGCAACAGTTTAGGCATGATTTCTAATTATCAGAATATGAAACATTTTACACAGATTTAATTCCAGCCATCTTGCTAGTTGTGTTCGTAAGATAGCATTGATATGAAACAGTACACACTTTCATTCACACACCTAATAATTATAACAATTACATGAATTATATGGGATCGAAGCATATTAAAACACACACAGGTGAAACAACACACGTAAAACGACATAGAATTCTGTAATTGCGTGATGTCTGATCATAAGTCCATTGAAAATTGTTCTTGAATGATTTTATGTATTTTGATATGTAAAGTTTCTTGGTGTTTAAAGTTTATGGGGCTCACGGCATTCCAATCTGAGGTCATGGATAGTTACTGTTGAAAAGAGGTTTTGTTCATCTCTCATGGGACCAAGATGGGGTCCGTTAGTTAGGTCATTAGAAAGGGTCTTTTGCCGACTCTCTGGCGCCGGGATGGGTGACTTATGGCTCTGGGTTTGGTGATTTGACCCTGGAATGTGAGGACTCTGTGTGGGACCTTGGTCTCTGTCTTTCTCTTAACCAGTCAGTATTCAAAGCTAGCATTAACCAGTATACAAAGGTAGCATTGATCAGTTATTTTGTTGGTGCTGGGGGCTCTTTTAATTAGCCAGACCGGTGATGATCATGAGATGTTCTGAACAAATCTTTTCTCCTCATTAATCGAGAAGCAGCGAGTTTGAATTAATATTCTGGAAGAAGATTAGTTTGTGGTTGGTTCCTTCTCATTGTCGCTACACTAATATTTCTCTGTTAGTTTAGTACTCATATTATAATCTGTAACAAGTATTCCTTTCATTTTGATTCTTTTAACCCTCTGGGGTCTAAGGTGTTTTTGGGGTCCTTGAGATGTTCTGACATGCCCTGACATTTTTGCTTTTTACAGTTACTTATAAACATATTAATGGCAAAGGTGTAAATTCACTCTATATAGCACAAACAGGGCTACCATCATATGTGAGCACCATGCATGTACATGTTTGTATTTTTGAGAGAATAATGTTTATGCTTTGTTATTGAAAAATCTAAAAACTAAAGTTTCTGAAATAAGGCCATAAAACACATTCTAAATATGTGTCAATAAGACTTTTGACTAATGGATGTCGTTGCCTAGAGTTTTTTCTTCAAAATGATGTGAAAATTATCCTGCCTAATCATTCACATAACACAATGTATTGATTTAAATTTTGCAAAACACTTTCTGTCTGGAAAGGCAATATGCGGAGTGGGCGTCAACGATCATGCATATTTAGTGGTTCGCACCTGGAGACAATGGGGCCAGCATACTTAATGAGCCATTCATTCAGGTGTGTCACAAGAAAGAATGCAAGAGCAACAGTTGGAAGCATCTCAATTTTTTTTTATTTTTCCACAAATTGTGCTTGCAAATTGGCCTATAATATCAAAAGGAAAACATGTCTAGTAATTGTGCAGTTAATTCTCATACTGTATTTTCAGTTTTGGAATATTTATCCTCTCCCCAAATTTGTCACTAATAAAACACAATAAAAAATTATTTTAAAGAAAAGGCTTATATTTACCTTTTATAAGTTTGTTTACATCTACCTTATTAGATACCGTTTTTTTTTTTATTAAAAAGGTTACAATTACAACAACAATTCAAGTGTAATCTTTCTTTGTAAAAACTAAAGTATACATTTTATCATACATATTTCAAAGTTAAGGATTCATTACTCGAATATAGCCTAGGCAACATTGGAATAAACACTATAACATATTATTTGATTATTTTTGACAAAACATACTATATTTAACATATGAGCAAAAATTGGCAAACAAAAGCTTATTTGAGGTGGCAGATATTTTACAGTAAAAATGTATAATCTATCCAAAACTAATCAATGAAATGTTGTCTTTCATATGTCTGTAACATAGTAACTTTTGTTTTTATTATAAGAAATATAAATGTCAATTTGCAGTTTAATACGTTGCTTATACAAATACATTTTATTTCAACATATTTTACTCGATTTTTACTCAGTAGCCTATAGCAATACAGTTTGCTAAAAGCGAAACATTCACAGACAGAAACGATTCAAATTTAAACCGTCTTTTGCCAGTTGTGGTGAACAGCGCGCATCTCTGCCGTTCATTCATTCATTCATGCACAGATACGCGCCGCACTTGAGAATGAAAAAAAAAACTTACTACATTATTCCATAGCCTCGGATCTGTTGCTCCTCGTACTTCTGAGCCTTGCATAGTTCACAATCATTCTTCACATACAGTGGACCTGCAAAGTCTATGCCAGTTATTCAAATGGGGAGGGGGTCTCTGTTATTCTGTCTCGTGGTAATGGAGCAGTGTCCTTTACACCTTTTAACACACTTTAAAATAATTGTACTTTAGTATATTTTCTAAAAATATATTTTAGAAAAATATACTTGAAGTGAAAATTCAGTTTAGTTTTTAAAAATGTATTTATTTGCACTTTATAAAAAATATATTTTAGGTATATTTTAACTGTGTGCTGGAAATGATCATTGTAACAATGCATTGAGAGTATACTTTCAAAATACATTATAGTATACAATAGTATTTTGTACAAAGTATAGCTAAGTATTATTTGTCTATTAATTTGCATTTGTTATTGAAGATAAAGTGTGCAATTTGTTGTATGGTCGGCGCCGATAGCTTCGTGGGCAAGTGCGCCGACATGTAGTGCCATTGTGCTTCGGGAGACCTGAGATGTCTACATTACAATTTAGATTGATCTGTTATCAGAGGTGACGGAGTCAAAGTTATGTATTTCAGAAATGTACATATAAAAATTATTTACTTGCTTTATTCCTTGCTTGTGGTTACTTAGTGTAATATTAACACCTTTAATGATTGTCAAGTTAATAGTATTTGTCCTATTTTCCGTAACCCTGCCGATATATGATGATTACTCAGCGTTTTCTCAGAGACACGGACAATTTGCGATCCTCATTATATGCACTTCATGTGACATCTAGTGGTTCACGAGTTCACATCTACATATAATTAGTACAATAAGTTTATGCGTATTTGGCGTGCTGTCCGGGGGGAGGGCTCTGAGCTCGGAGTTAGGCCCGAACCCAGAGTACTCCCCCCAGTTGGTAAGTGTAGATGAAACTGGGGGTGAGGAGATGGGGTGGAGGGGGGATGCTGACAAACTTTCAATGAACAGAGATAGGTCTGCTGTGAATTTATACTCTGTCATTGAGTTGATTACTGATTAATCTCCAGCTGTGCATAATTTGGTTAATTATCTGAACCTGCTCCTCCCAAACTTTGTTAATAAAACATCATTTAATTTCGGTAGTGCAGTCCAAACCCTGAGTATTGTATTGGATGTAGAATGACATGTATTATTATTATTATTATGTATGAATACTGTAATTACTTATTGTAATGTTACTCATTTGTTTATTTCAGACCACACATATACACACTCAGAAAAGTTCTGGTTTGTCAGGTCACCATGGCAGCTCAACTTCATATCGCCCGTTTTTGTACGGAGTTGTTTTTTCAAGCATGTGAAGAGCCTCTTCTTCAGGGCTGTCTGTCTGCTGCATGGTAATGCCAAGGGACTGTAACGACTGAGACAAATCAGACACAATTATTTGGTATATGTACAAAAGAATCTTTAAACTTCACTCTGGGATCTGTGGTCCCATCGTCCCAGTTTTTAGATATCTTTACTGTACTATTTATTTTTTTGCCAACTTTTTACTTCTACTCCTTACATTTAAATGTAATTATCTGTACTTTCTACTCCTTACATTTTAAAAACAAGCTCGTTACTCTAGTTTCAGATTTTTTTTTTTTGTTGTTGTTAAATTTTTTTGTAGACTGATTTCGAGTGTCATTGGATGAGGCAAAGAAACCCATAACATTCATAGATATCATATGTGTGTGAGCTGTCCATCTTTTCTGCGCATGGCACGAAACGAAGTGCACGTTCAAACCAAGCGGCAACCTCCCCTTCTCTCTCTTGAAACCAACACGGAAGTGAGTTAAACTGCAATTCATTAACTGGCCGCTTGGGCTGGCTGCAGAAGTGAGTCAAATCTGTATCTCCCCCATGTTAAAATTACCAACTTTACAGCAGAAAAAAACATGTTTACAGCCTGGATCTCTCTATACAGCTAATTTTGCCCTTCATAACAACTGTGAGGGGGGTGCATTTTTTTATAACTCATCCGTTTAGTTGATTAATATTTAAATTTCTGCATTTAAGGGTGTGGCCACTGGCCACTTGAGTGACAGGTGGGTTGTCGCTGATGTCAATGCTAGCCGTTTGTCTGCTGTTACTAGCCGTCACTTCACCTCAGCAAATGTTGCTGCTGAACTTGCTTTCTCTGCAGTGTTTGTGCTTTTTTTTCGGGATTATTTCATACAATTTAATACACCCATTACTTGGGTACAAAGCCCACGGCTTTGGATTCCGTCGTTGTCGTCGAGTATCGTTCGAGAGAACAACCAGCGCTGTATTTCAGTTGTTTTCCTCTGTGAACATGCACTAATGGATGTCTGACAATTTCGTTGCTTTTTGGAGTTTTCAAATTTAAAAACGTCAATAAAGGCTTGTTCGTTCTGCTCTCACGGAACAGATGGATTATAATATGCTTATGTACCGTCAGATGAAATCATGCAGGCGTCGGCGCTTTCTCCGTCCATGCAATAAATGCACATCCATGAATGAGCGCGGATTTTCTAGCACATTTACTTGAACTTCATAGTCAATATATCTATGGTTTAACCCATTTGAGAGGCGGCCAAAATCAGAATTTAAAATGGACTGAAAAGCTCTCTACGAACTTGACGAGCGATGCCGCGCTGACGGACCATAGACTATAAAAAAGTGACTGACATGTATGCACATAAATCACTGTCACACACACTCTCAGAGTAATATTAAGTTACTGCATAATACATTTTCAACTAGCAGAATAGTACAGAATCACGAAACACAGTCTCACTTGCAGCCATGTCTTTTAACTATTATAATATTTCGAAGGGCAAAAACAGGAACTTTTAATTGGCTTTACATCATCAAGTGTCACTTTAGCGCGAGGCACCGTGCAATCGCAGACTTGGTACTGTCAGTAGCATAACCTTATAGCATTACCCAGAGCCGTTAACAGCCTGAGCTAACTCGATCACGTCAAGCTATTTGGGCGTGATTTCTCAGCCTCTTTGCCCATCCATCCATCCATCTTCTCCCGCTTATCCGGAGCCGGGTCGTGGGGGCAGCAGTCTAAGCAGAGATGCCCAGACTTCCCTCTCCCTAGACACTTCTTCCAGCTCTTCCGGGGACACACCGAGGCGTTCCCAGGCCAGCCGGGAGACATAGTCTCTCCAGCGTGTCCTAGGTCTTCCCCGGGGTCTCCTCCCAGTGGGACGCACCTGGAACACCTTCCCGGGAAGGCGTCCAGGAGGCATCCGGAACAGATGCCCGAGACACCTCAGCTGACCCCTCTCGATGTGGAGGAGCAGCGGCTCTACTCTGAGCTCCTCCCGAGTGACCGAGCTTCTCACCCTATCTCTAAGGGATCGCCCAGCCACCCTGCGGAGAAAGCTCATTTCGGCCGCCTGTATCCGTATCCGGGATCTTGTCCTTTCGGTCATGACCCAAAGCTCATGACCATAGGTGAGAGTAGGAACGTAGATTGACCGGTAAATCGAGAGTTTCGCCTTGCGGCTCAGCTCTTTCCTCACCACGACAGACCGGTACATCGACCGCATTACTGCAGAAGCTGCACCGATCCATCTGTCAATCTCCCGTTCCATCCTTCCCTCACTCGTGAACAAAACCCCAAGATACTTAAACTCCTCCACTTGAGGCAGGAACTCTCCACCAACCTGAAGTGGGCAAGCCACCCTTTTCCGACTGAGGACCATGGCCTCGGATTTGGAGGTGCTGATTCTCATCCCAGCCGCTTCACACTCGGCTGCAAACCGTCCCAGTGCATGCTGAAGGTCATGGTTTGATGAAGCCAACACGACAACATCATCTGAAAAGAGCAGAGACGAAATCATGTTGTCACCAAACCGGACACCCTCCGGCCCCTGGCTGCGCCTAGAAATTCTGTCCATAAAAATTATGAACAGAACCGGCGACAAAGGGCAGCCCTGCCGGAGTCCAACATGCACCGGGAACAAGTCTGACTTGCTGCCCGCAATGCGAACCAAGCTCCTGCTTCGGTCGTACAGGGACCGGACAGCCCTTAGTAAAGGACCCCGGACCTCATACTTCCGGAGCACCCTCCACAGGCCGCCGCGAGGGACACAGTCGAATGCCTTCTCCAAATCCACAAAACACATGTGGACTGGTTGGGCAAACTCCCATGAACCCTCCAGCACCCTGTAGAGGGTATAGAGCTGGTCCAGTGTTCCACGGCCTGGACGAAAACCACACTGTTCCTCCTGAATCCGAGGTTCTACTATCGGCCGTATTCTCCTCTCCAGTACCCTGGCATAGACCTTCCCAGGGAGGCTGAGAAGTGTGATCCCCCTATAGTTGGAACACACCCTCCGGTCCCCCTTCTTAAAAAGAGGGACCACCACCCCGGTCTGCCATCCTAGAGGCACTGTCCCCGACCGCCACGCGATGCTGCAGAGGCGTGTCAGCCAAGACAGCCCCACAACATCCAGAAACTTGAGGTACTCAGGGCGGATCTCATCCACCCCCGGTGCCTTGCCACCGAGGAGTTTCTTGACTACCTCGGTGACTTCAGCTTGGGTGATGGACGAGTCCACCTCTGAGCCCTTAGCCTCTGCTTCCTCAATGGAAGACGTGACGGTGGGATTGAGGAGATCCTCGAAGTATTCCTTCCACCATCCAACGACATCCCCAGTTGAGGTCAACAGCTCCCCACTTCTACTGTAAACAGCATTGGTAGGGCACTGCTTCCCTCTCCTGAGGCGCCGGACGGTTTGCCAGAATCTCTTCGAGGCCAGCCGATAGTCCTTCTCCATGGCCTCACCGAACTCCTCCCAGGCCCGAGTTTTTGCCTCCACAACCACCCGGGCTGCAGTTCGCTTGGCCTGCCGGTACCCGTCAGCTGCCTTAGGAGTCCCACAAGCCAACCAGGCCCGATAGGACTCCTTCTTCAGCTTGACGTCATCCCTTACTTCCGGTGTCCACCACCGGGTTCGGGGATTGCCGCCTCGACAGGCACCGGAGACCTTACGGCCACAGCTCCGAGCGGCCGCTTCGACAATAGAGGTGGAGAACATGGTCCACTCGGACTCAATATCTCCAGCCTCCCTCGGGATCCGGTCGAAGCTCCGCCGGAGGTGGGAGTTGAAGATCTCTCTGACAGGAGACTCGGCCAAACGTTCCCAGCAGACCCTCACAGTATGCTTGGGTCTGCCGAGTTTGTCCAGCTTCCTCCCCCGCCATCGGATCCAACTCACCACCAGGTGGTGATCAGTTGACAGCTCCGCCCCTCTCTTTACCCGAGTGTCGAAGACATACGGCCGCAGGTCAGATGAAACGACCACAAAGTCGATCATCGACCTACGGCCTAGGGTGTCCTGGTGCCACGTGCACTGATGGACACCCTTATGCTTGAACATGGTGTTCGTTATGGACAAACTGTAACTTGGAGTTGGAAATGCAGTTAAAGATGGCGGAAATGACGTAGCTACACACACGTACACGCTGAGCTATGCTCCCACAACTTATGTTGCATTAATTACTTAAATCAAACTATGCTTTAACTTGAACTTCATTCACAACGGAAGAAACTTTACCATCCTGCTAAATCATGCCTCCAAAAGTTGGGAAGAGCAGAGTTGACCAGGGAGTTACAAGTCCTGACGACGGAGGAGAAGTGTTGACATTGGCGTCCATAACCACCTTATTAGAGGAGAACCGAAAATCCCTCACAGCTGACTTCAATGCCACTATGGTGAAACTTGAAAAAAAGCTTGATCGTATTCTAACTACGGTGACGGATCACGTTGTGAAGATCGGAGAGCTCGAATTGAATGCTAACCTGCAGGATTAACGCCTGCTAGCTCTGGAAACTACATGTACCAAGCTAACTGAGAGCAACGCTAAACTTGTTGCTAAAGTTATTGATCTAGAAACTCGTAGTCGGCGCAAGAACATCAGAGTGCTTGGTCTCCCGGAATCGATCGAGGGGTACAATCCCACTACTTTCTTTTCGAAGATGCTGGCTGAGATCTTCGGCGACAAGATTCTTGACTCTCCGCCGGAATGCGACAGAGCTCATCGGACCCTCGCTAGGAAACCACAGCCGGGTCAGCGTCCAAGACCGGTTATCATCCGCCTTCACAATTTCCAGGTAAAGGATAAAATAATTCGCGAAGCACGGTTAATGAGAGGAAAGTTGAAGTACCGGGATAACCTGATCTCCATATATGAGGACTACGCTCCGGAGGTTGTGGAACAACGACAACAATATCGAGAGGTAATGACTGAGCTATATAAACTAGAACTTAAACCAGCCCTGCTGTTCCCTGCCAGGCTCACCATTAAACTGAAAGAGGGAGGCAGGAAAGGATTTACATCAGTCGCGTAAGCAAAAGATTATATAGCATCTTTTCGTCAAACTAACGCTATTCACTAATCATTGTGTACGATTGTATCTGACTGCTCCGGGGAGTGTGTGTGTACGCATATCCTCGTAATACAGTCGTATGTTTCACCAGACTGTTAAGCAAAGTATTTGATGACTACGGGCTTGATTTTGATTTTGACGTTCTAAGACTTTACTACTGAGACATGTTTTCCAGAGGTGACTCACTCTTCCCCTATCATGTGTTCTAGTATTTTATTTATGCATTTCAAAAAGGGGAGAGCAATTTTGTTTTCTTCTGAAGTATAGCGTTTAAAGTTACATTTTTGAGATTATTACATTACTGTTGGCCCTAATTTATTTTTCTTATAAGCTCTCAACATAATGTTGTGGGTAGAGAGCTAATTAAATAGGGAGCTAGCTTAGTTTACTCTAGCAGTAGATCAATGTTATCTGTGAAAACATGTACGTGTATGTATGTATGGGTTTTGTGTGTATATGTTACTTTTATTTTTATATGATCCCAGCAAATTCTTTGGCCAACCAACTTAAATACGATACTATCTTTTCACATGGCCTTTGATGAATTGAATTATGATGGAGAGGATGTAAAACATTGTATTGATATAGATAATAATCTAAATTGCAGATATTACAATGAACAATTAAAACGTTTAAATAATACAAACAGTTGCTCATTTCTGCACCTTAACATTAGAAGCTTGGGTAAACACCATGACGAATTTGCTACTTTACTGTCTAACTCTGACTGTAGCTTTGATGTTATTGGTTGCAGTGAAACCTGGCTTAATGATAGGACCTTTACTGATATTCTTAACCTAGATGGATATAAGCTCATTATTAAAAATAGGCTTGGGCGTACTGGTGGTGGTGTTTGTTTATATGTTCACTCCAGATATCATATTAATGTTTGTGATGATATTGTCTTAGATGACAATCATTCTGATTCACTTTTTGTTGAGATAATTCTCACTAATGCAAAAAAAATTATAGTAGGAGTGATTTATCGCCCTCCTGACTCTGACCTTGACGCTTTCGAGGGTAAACTGGAGGACATTTTATTCTCCATAAACAAGAAAAACAAAGATTGTGTCATACTTGGGGACTTCAATATTGATGTCTCCAAAGATGAAGTTGTAAAAAGAGACTTTGTTAATACCTTGCATTCATTTTCTTTTTTTTGTACCATAAATCAATTTACCAGAGTAACGTCCTCCACTAGGACAGTTATTGACAATATCATCACAAATATTCGAAATACTAAACTAGAATCTGGAGTTGTGTTATCTGACATTACTGACCATTTTCTGATTGTATTGTTTTTAGATTTTGCAAACAAGAATGAATTACCATGGCGAAAAATACAAATTAAAGTAAATGAGAGAACTCTGAAACTACTGAATGGAAACTTACAGGCTAAAACATGGAAAGCAGTCTATGACTGCAACAATCCTGATACTGCTTATGATAACTTGATAAATGAAATTACAAATTCTATTTGTTGTACTATCCCTGAAAAGAACGCCGGACACCGCACAACTGGTCTCAACCCCTGGCTCACAAAGGGTATCTTAAAATCTATCACCCATAAAAATAAGCTTTATAAACGTTTCTTAAAATGCCCAAGTGCTATGAACAAGGATATATATACTACTTACAGGAATAAACTTACTAATATAATAAGGAAAAGTAAAAGTAACCACTATACATGCCTCATAAAAGCATCACAGGGTGACTCTAAGAGGTCTTGGAAAGTGCTGAATGAAGTTCTTAACAAGAGCAAAAACAACGTTGTGCTTCCAAATGCTGTGGGCATACACTCTAACTTGGGTAATAAATATATGGATGACATTGATTTAGCAAATAATTTTAATAATTACTTTAACTCTATTGGGGAAAAACTCTCTAATAAAATAGTTCAACCTCAGGGTATCACTTTTGACCATTACTTGCGGGGATCTTATGCAAATTCTTTTTTTATGAAACCAACTAATTGCGATGAAGTCTATAAAATAATTACAAATTTACAAAGCTTGTACACTGCTGGTGAGGATGAAATTTGTAGTAAAATTCTGAAAGCCATAGCACTTAATATCATGGAGCCATTGACTTATTGTATTAATCTCTCTCTGCTCTCTGGAATTGTACCAAAAAGGACGAAAATTGCCAGAATTATACCAGTGTTTAAATCTGGGGATAAAAATGATATGTGCAATTATCGTCCGATATCAATCTTGCCCACAATCTCCAAGGTTTTAGAGAGAGTAGTGTACAATAGGCTATATGGCTACCTTGAAAAATTTAATATTATTGCTTCTTCTCAATATGGTTTTAGGAAAGAAAGAACCACATGCATGGCGGTATTCGATCTGATTGATAAGATTAATGATGCCATTGATAAAGGTGACAGCGGTATTGGTATTTTTTTAGATTTATCTAAGGCGTTTGATACTATTGATTTTGACATCCTATTCAATAAATTATACCATTATGGAGTTAGAGGATTAGGCCTTAGTTGGTTCACAAGTTATTTATTTGGTAGACAGCAGTATGTAAGTATTAATGAACAAATTTCAATAAGTAAACCCATTAAATGTGGAGTCCCTCAGGGATCCATTTTGGGCCCTCTTCTTTTTTTAATTTATATAAATGATTTTGAAAATTCCACAATGGCATTACACAAAGTTTTATTTGCTGACGACACAAACTTATTTATGTCACATAAGAATGCAGATGAAATGGAAGAAACAATAAATAGAGAGCTAAGAAATGTTGCTATCTGGTTTCGGTGTAATAAATTATCTCTTAACATAAATAAGACAAACTACATTGTGTTTCATTCCAAAAAAAATCAATTGGCAAATAAGCATGTCTGTCTTAAAATAAATGAACAAATTATTGAAAGAGTAAACACCACTAAATTTCTTGGAGTCTTTATTGATGAATGTCTACTATTTAAATATCATATTGATCAGTTAATAAAAAAATTATCAAAATTCGTTGGATTATTTTTTAAAGTAAGAAATTTTATTCCACAGTCAGCACTTGTTATCTTATATAAAACCTTGTTTGAGTCTCATTTAAATTATTGTAATGTCATATGGTGTAATACTTTTACTAGCTACCTGAATAAAATACAGTCTTTACAGAAAAAAATTATACGGGTAAACTCCAACACATGGCGGCTGAGCTGGGGGGCAATAAGCAAACCCACACCAGCACGCCGCCTTTCACCATGGGCAACTCCAGAGTGGTGAAGAGTCCATCCTCTCTCGAGGAGTGTGGTTCCAGAGCCCAAGCCGTGCGTAGAGGTGTCCCGACTATCTCTAGTCGGAACCTCTCAACCTCACGCACAATCTCAGGCTCCTTCCCCGCCAGCGAGGTGACATTCCACGTCCCTAGAGCTAGCTTCCGTGTCCAGGGATCGGGTTGTCGAGGCCCCCGCCTTCGACTGCTGCCCAATCCTCTCAGCACCGGCCCCTTACGGTCCCTCCTGCAGGTGGTGAGCCCATGAGAAGGCGGCCCCACGTCGCTCCTTCGGGCTGAGCCCGGCCGGACCCCGTGGGGGAAGGCCTGGCCACCAGGCGCTCGCATACGAGCCCCAACCCCGAGCCTGGCTCCAGGGTGGGGCCCCGGCTGCGCCATACCGGGCGACGTCACGGTCCTTGATTTATTTTTTCTCATAAGGGTTTTTTGAACCGCTCTTAGTCTGACCCGTTGCCTAGGACCTGTTTGCCTTGAGAGACCCTACCAGGGGCATATAGCCCCGGACAACATAGCTCCTAGGGTCATTCGGGTACTCAAACCCCTCCACCACGTTAAGGTGGCAGTTCAAGGAGGCTCAAGGAGCCTCTTTGCCCATTTTCTGTTATCCGGGAGTGACGCAAGGCCAAGATGGCGACGGCCGGCTCCGCCCACTTTAGGCTTCAAAAATGCTCTTCAGAAACCTACGGGTGACGTCACAGACACTACGTCCATATTTTTTTACAGTCTATGGTTCAACTGCGGCAAATGTGTCAGAAAGAGATTCAGTTGGCAAGAGCATGATGTCTGTCGAAATGTCCGAAGCGTCTGAAAGCACAGGCGAGAACGTTGGTAGTAGTTCTAGTGATGGCGACCAGCAAAACCTTCCACATCCCTGGCCTTACCTCAAAGAATTGTTTGAAATCGTTGGGAGCAAAAACGACTCGTGGAGAATGCACTGCAAACTTTGTGAACCAAAGAACCATGTACTTTTGGCTTTCAAGAACTCGCCTTCCAATTTGAAGAAACATGTAGAGGTAAGCTGTTTTCTTTGTTATTATTATATTAATTCATTTTAGAGTAGGCCTAGGCTAATATTGGTTGATTTACAATGTTTGCTTTGGCTGCTTTGGCTTGGCTAGCATGCCGAGACATGCTTTGGGGCTAGCAGTTGCCTACTGAAGAGTCCCAAGTTAGCAGTTAGCCTGTATTAGTTCGGTCATGTTTGAAAATATGCTGGCGTGTGTTGCTGCAAAGTGCTGCGGGAAACCCTGTAATACTAAGCTATTAATATTCAGTATGTATTAGGGGTGGAACGGTACATGTATTCGTATTGAACCTAAACGGTACAGGCGTCACGGTTCGGTGCATGAATATACACGGAGAATACACGGTATAAAAATAAATAAAACTCGCGATTAATTAATCTAATGCGGACCTACTGTTAGATACGTGATGTCTGAACTGAGGTATGAACCGAACTGTAACTTCTGTGTACCGTTCCTCCCCTAGTATGTATCAGTGGTACCCACAAGAAATGTGTTAGGTAGGTTAGGTGCTATTCATATCAGCCCTTTGTCACATTTGTTTTGAGCGGCCCTGTTGGTTTCAGTGCGGTTTAAATTCAATGCTTTGAGGTCATGCCTATTCTTTCCATTTCCACACCCAACTTAATGCATTACAATTACATTTTTTACAATTTAGTCAAGATGAGAAGTGTGAGGTAAGTGTGGCCGTCCTAATTGGAAAGCACAGGGAGAAATCTAGCCAGATATACAAAAAAGTATATCAGGTTGATAATGTGTGTTTTTGTAAATGATTCAATGATGCATATTTTTCCACAGAGAAAACACCCTAATCATCTGGAGAGATACAAAACTTTCACTTCAAACGCCCTAAGAAGAAAGCCAGAAGGAGCACCAGATGAAAGCCACCCATCCAAGCAAGCTAAGTTATGGGAAACCAGAAGAGTGTCCCAGGCCAGTTTGGATAAATCAGTCCTCCATTTTATCATACAAGGCCTTCACCCACCTAATGTAGTTGAGCAGCAGGGTTTCATAGATCTAGTACATCTTCTCCAGCCCAATATTAAAGTGATTTCACGCAACACTGTTGTGAACAAAGTAGAGAAGGCTTCCCTGGAAATGAAAAACAATATGAAAACCGCTCTAAGTGAACTTCAGTTCATTGCCACTACAACTGACTGCTGGACAGCTTACAGGTGTGGATTCATAGGTGTCACAGCACATTGGATAGACCCCCAGACTATGGCGAGATGTTGCGCTGCCCTAGCCTGCAGACAGCTTAAAGGTTCACATACTTTTGCTGTCCTTGCCAGTGCTCTGAACGATATCCACAGTGAATTTAATATCCATGAAAATAACAATTTAGCAGCAGAGAGTGGTAAAGGAGATGATGATGGTGGTGATGATGAATATGATGATGAAGAGCAGGATAGCACTAAGAGCATGGAGTTTGTTGAAGCTGGAGCCATACTGGATGAGGACGACTGCCTGGAATATCAGCTTCCGAAACACCATCGCTGCGCCTGCCACCTTCTCAGCTTGGTGTCAACAACTGATGTTGAGGAGGCAAATATTAACACGGTTTACAAAAGGGTCTCATGCTCAACATTCTCAAAGTGCTGGAGTCTGTGGAATAAAAGTGCCAGATCCACCACAGCAGCAGAGATCATTGAGGAGACTTGCAAACTCCAGCTCTCGAGGCCAAAATGCAACAAGATGGAACTCCCTTTTCTTAGCAGTGAAAAGGATTGTGAGAATTGCCTGAGAACATGGAGAACGGGCCATTGCAGCTGTCTGCAGTGCACTGAAGATACCCATGTATGTACCTGCCCTTTTTTATTTTTTAAAAGTTGAACTATATCTGATTGCCACCATTTATTTATTTCTATATATGAAAAACTGTAAAACACAAATGTTATTTATTTGTAACACAAGTGCAACTTCCTAAAAGTAGTCTCTAATGATTGTTTTTTTTTTTAATAATTAGGCCCTTCCAATTGAAGCTGTTCCATGAAATAAATGTGATGTTTTGTGTTTTTTTATTTATTTGTTGTTTGAACAGGTTTACTCCTGTCGAGCTTGCCTTTCTGTCCGAATATGCAAAGACTATGAGCCCAGTTGCAAAGGCTCTTGACGTACTTCAGGGAGAGACCAATGTACAAATGGGATGGTTGGTCCCTACAATAACCCTACTCAAGACTAAGCTCCAGCACCTTCACATTTCTTCCATGTACTGTAGGCCATTGATTGATGCACTTTTAGCAGGACTTGAAAAACGATTTGGACAAATGCTTAAAGATCCGGAGCTGATAGCCACGGCTATTCTAGTCCCCAAATTCAAGACGTGCTGGACAAGTGATGAACAAATCATAAAACTTGGTAAGTGTTGTACTGTTTGCTTTATGCTATTAACAGAGGAAAGTTCTGCATTTGAAGTATCTCTAACATACCAAGCAATCCAAATAGCAATCTGTGTCCTTATGTAAGCCATATGAAGTTGATCAAAATCATTGTGCCATCTTTCAGTGCTGTAATTTCATTGTTGTAATCCAATTCCATGGTTCAATTTGGTCCTAATTTTGTTTTTCTATTTCAAAGGCCTAGACTATATCAAAAGTTACTTAAAAGACCAAACTGCGGAGAATCAAGGTGAGAGCTCCCATTCATCAGAGAAGGAGGACTTCTTTTCTGCAATCAAACAGACCAGTTCCCAAGAAAATGCTAAACAGCTGGAGACTTACCTTGGATGCCCAGGTGATACAGTAGAGATACTTAAGTCTTTCCCGGCAGTATGCAACCTGTCATTGAGGCTTAACACAGCACTGCCAGACTCAGCAGCCTGCGAGAGACTGTTTAGTTCAGCAGGACTGATCTTCAGACCAAAGAGGGCACGTATTGATTCTAAGAACTTTGAAAACCAGCTTCTTTTGAAGCTAAACAGAAGGTTCTGGTGATTGTATAGGGTATGTCAATGTATTCTTTCTGTCATACACAAACACAGGAATACTGATGTACACACACACACACACACTCTCTCTCTCTCTCTCTCTCTCTCTCTCTGTGTGCGCATGCGTTGAGTGAGTGAGGTGCGTGGATGGAGAGTGCGTGACGGCGTTGTGAGGTACGAGTGTTTGGAAACTCTTTTTCTGCCTTTTTCTACCCTTTTCTATCTTTAGTAATTGTTTTTAGAATTTTATATTGAGGTTTAGGTAATATTGGTGAGGGAGGTGGTTGTTTTTGGGGGAGTTTTTACTCCCAGTCGGTGTGCTGGGAGAATGGCAGCTCCAGGTGCGGAGACCTTGGAGTTTCTAACAAGGCGTCATGGTGTGAAAATTGATGTTACTGCAAGTATAGAGGAGTGTAGTTTAGCGGTGAGTGCAGTAGTTGGTCATGAGAATGTTTTGTCGGCGTCGCGAATGAACAACGCGATTGTTTTGTTTGTTAAGACGATCGATTTGGCGAACTTGTTAGTGGAGAGTGGGGTAGAGATTGGTGGTATTTTTACCTCAGTGTTGCCTCTTTCTACGCCGTCTAAGAGAGTAACTTTATCTAATGTGCCGCCGTTTATTAGGAATGAAGTTTTAGTTGGAATGCTCGCTAGGTATGGAAAACTGGTCTCTTCAATTAAAATGATCCCAATTGGAAGCAAGTCATCTTTGTTGAAGCATGTGGTGTCTTTCAGACGTTATGTTTACATTGTATTGAAAGATAACGTTGAGGAACTTGATCTGACTCTAAATTTTCGGCATGAAGAATTCAATTATGTAATATATGCCACTACTAATACAATGAGGTGCTTTGGTTGTGGTGAAAATGGACACCTGATCCGTGCTTGTCCAAAAAGAGAGGATAACACAAATAAAAATGCACCAACTGTTGCTTCAGAAAATGTAACTGAAGTGCAGGGTGAAATAGCCACAGTTGTTGAGGAGGTGCCGGGTCCAAGTAGAGTGTCGGTTGCTCCAACAATGGTGGAGAGTGTCTCTGAGACTATAGAAAAAGAAGTTGTTGAAGAAGTCAGTGTAGCTGTAGCTGAGGAAGAGGAGGTCATAAGTTCTCAGAGGAGAGAACAAGCAGAATGTGTTTCAGATGATGATAGTAACAGTGGAGACGAGGCTAGGGTAAACCCAGAGGATGGGGGTTCTGTGTTGGAAGATGAAGAATGGTTTTTTAAAATCCCCCAAAAAAGGAAGTTGTTGGAATGCCCTGCTGATAAAAAAGCAAAAAGAACAGATGGTATTCACATGAGTCAGACTGACACTGAGAGCGAAAGCGACATGTCAGAATGTAGTGTCAATGTTAGTCTTCCCCAAAGTGGCTTCTCTAGCCGTACATATACTGTTGGAGATATTAAGTCCTTTTTGAAAACGACGAAAAATGTGAAAAAGGTCAAACTAGAGGAGTATTTTCCTGACATAGTACAGTTTATTGAGAAGGTAAAGGTTTTTAGAAGTGAAAGTTGTTTCACCAATCAAGAGGTTTACCGTCTTAAGAAAATTCTTACGAAATTAAGTAGTCAGTCAGGTGGGCCCAGTGAATCCAGCCAGAATGGATAAATTGATGCATCTTTTATGGCTTTATTATTTCTTTTGCTCTCTTTTTTTATCCTTTATGGGGGAAATAAATCTTGCTTCTTTGAATGTTAACGGAGCAAGGGATTTTAAGAAGAGAGCTCAAGTATTTGATTTAATGAAACATAAGAGAATTGATGTGTTGTTCATACAAGAGACCCATAGTGATGTATCAAATGCTGTAGAATGGGTTAAAGAATTTGACGGATTAGTGATTTTAAGCCATTATACTACATTGAGTGGCGGAGTTGCTGTGTTATTTTCTAAAAACTTTACTCCACATTCCTATAATGTAGAGGAAACAATTAAAGGAAAGTTGCTGAAGATCAAGGCTGAATTTGAAAATAGTTCTTTTGTTTTTGTCTGTGTATATGCTCCAACTATGGCATTGGAAAGAATGACTTTTTTGAACACTTTGGATGGTGTTTTAAATGATTGTAACAATGATGATTTGTTAATGTTGGGAGGGGATTTTAATTGCACTGAAAATGTCATAGACCGGAATCATGTTGAACCACATATGCAGTCAAGAAAGAGGCTAATTCAAATGAAAAAGTCTCATAACTTAATTGATATATGGAGAAATTTCCATGGTACACAGAGACAGTACACTTGGGCTCACGCTCATGATAATCAGCTATCGCTGGCAAGGCTTGATAGATTCTATGGTTTTAAGCATCAATTAAGTATGTTTAGAGAATGTTCAATTAGTCCGGTTTGTCTTTCTGATCACAGCTTGATAAAATGTGTTGTAGCAAAAAGTTTTGTGAAATCAAAAAGTGCTTTTTGGCATTTTAACAACAATTTATTATGTGACACTTTTTTTAGAGAAGTTTTTAAAGAGTTTTGGACAAATGCTAAATCTATGAAAGCTTATTTCGTAACTTTGCAGCAGTGGTGGGATTTTGTGAAGATACAAATCAAACAATTGTGTCAACAATATACTCACAACGCCACAAAAGATATAAATAGCTCAATGAATGTGTTAGAAGAAGAGCTGTTGAAGCTACAGGAGCTTGCAGAGTCCACAAAAGATGCCACATATATAGAGCACATTAAAAAGAAAAAGAATTTGTTAGCCGATATGCTAGGTTGTACAACAAAAGGTGCCATCATTAGATCACGTTTCCAAAGTGCAGAATTAATGGATGCTCCTTCAAAATTCTTTTTCAGTTTAGAAAAAAAGAATGGTCAGAAAAAGTTTATTCATGCCTTGCGATCAGAAAAAGGGTTTTTATTGACAAATCCCTCCGATATTAGAAAAAGAGCTGTACATTTTTATGAAGATTTGTACAAAAGTGAAATTTCAGAAGAACAAGATGGTAATTTGGATTTTTTTGAAAATTTACCACAGATAACTAAAAATGCAAATGAGGAAATTAGTAAAACTTTGAGTTTAGTTGAGCTTGAAAATGCCCTTAAAAAAATGGCAAATGGAAAGGCACCAGGTATTGATGGCATTACAACTGAATTTTATAAATCTTTTTGGGTAGAAATAGGTCCAGAATTGGTAACAGTTTTTAATGAGAGTTTGGTAAATGGACAACTGCCACAAAGCTGCCGGAGGGCAATTATTACTTTATTGCCGAAAAAAGGAGATTTAAATGACATCATAAATTGGAGACCAGTAAGTTTATTATGTAATGACTATAAAATATTGTCCAAAGCTTTAGCAGTCAGATTGGGTGAAGTCATTGGATCTATTGTTCATCCAGATCAGTCATATTGCGTCCCAGGAAGAAGAATCTTTGATAATGTTTCTTTTATTAGAGACATTGTAGACTGTGGAAACATCTTTGACGTAGATTTTGGTATGATATCCATCGATCAAGAGAAGGCTTTCGACAGAGTCGAGCATATTTATTTATGGAACGTTTTAAAAGCCTTTGGTTTTAGTTCAGAGTTTATTGCAATGATTAAAATGATGTATTGTGGCGTTGAGAGTATATTAAAGATTAATGGTGACTTATGCTCTCCGTTTAGGGTGCACAGGGGTGTCAGACAAGGCTGTGCGCTGTCAGGCATGTTATACACCTTAGCCATAGAACCCCTGTTAAATAAACTAAGAACTGATGTGTGTGGATTGTGCATGCCAAATTGTGTTAATGTTTTTAAGTTATCAGCGTACGCTGATGATGTTGTTGTCATAATCAGTGAACCCAATGATGTCAATGTGATGTTGAAGGTTTTGGATGATTTTAAGACTCTTTCTTCTGCAAAGGTTAACTGGAAAAAAAGTGAAGCCATATTAGTTGGAAAATGGCCAAAAGGTGAACCAAGAGTTCCTGATGGTCTAAAATGGACAAGAGATGGTTTCAAATATCTAGGAGTCTTTTTAGGAAATGAAAATGTTGTAAAAAAGAATTTTGAAGGCACTGTTGAAAAGGTCAAAGGGCGACTGGATAAGTGGAGGTTTTTACTCCCTAAAATTTCCTATAAAGGAAGAATCTTGATCATCAACAATCTGGTTGCCTCTGCACTTCTGCACCGCCTGGCCTGTATAGATCCCCCAGTGGATGTGTTGATGAAAATCCAGTCAATGTTAATAGATTTTTTCTGGGACCGAATGCACTGGGTACCAAAAAGTGTTCTGTATTTATCAAAAGACGAAGGAGGACTTGGTTTGATACACTTGCAGAGCCGAACGGCTGCATTTCGTCTGCAATATGTTCAGAGACTTTTACAGTGCTCTTCAGAGTCGAGTTGGATGGGAGCTGCCTGTGCAATCCTTCGGAATATTGAAGGGCTTGGACTGGACAAAACTTTGTTCTGGTTGGACTCTCAAAGATTAAAACTATCTAATTCTCCAGTTTTTTATCGCAATTTATTTAAAGTCTGGTCTCTATTCAAGAAAAATAGGGAAAGCAATGTTGCTTCTCTGTTTTGGTTACTTCAAGAACCATTGGTCTGTGGCTCACGTTTGGACTTATCACGTGAGATTTCGTTCCTCATACCAGAAAGGACTTTGTGTGATGCCAAGTTGACAGTAGTTGATCATTTACATCAAATAGCGGGATCTGCTTTTAAGAATGTGACCGCGATTGCTGAGCATTTGGGACTCAAATCCTGCCGTATAGTAGCAAAAGCTCTTGAAAAATGGAGATCGGCTCTTACTGAGGAAGAGACAGAACTGTTGGATCAATACTCAAAGGGGTTGATATTTCCTGATTATAGAGACCCTTTTCCGAATTTGGGTATATCTCCCATTTTGGGAGAACACAACAGTATGTTTTTGGATTGTAAAGAAGTAATGATGGTGGGTTCACATGTTGCACTTGGGAAAGAACTGTACAAGGTTTGTGTAAAAGCTTTTAATAAGAAATTTTTAGACAACAAGTGTGATACACCTTGGTGAAATATACTCAGTCTTGCTGTCAATGAAAAACCAGAATGGAGAGCCTTGTATAAGTCACCATTAGTCAAAAAAACTGGGGATTTACAGTGGAGAGTGTTACACGGGGCTATTGCAGTGAATGCTTTTGTCTCCTTGATCAATTCTGAAGTGACTGAGGGTTGCCCTTTTTGTTTGGAGAAAGAAACCATTTTTCATGCGTTTATGCACTGTATGAGGTTAAAACCCTTATTTGATGTTTTGAGAGATATTTTTGCTTCTTTTGATGTGGTTTTCTCAATGAAAGTGTTTATTTGTGGGTTTAAATATGTGAAGAAAAATCGTCATCTGTGTCAATTGTTAAACTTCTTGTTGGGTCAGGCAAAAATGGCGATTTATGCCACAAGAAAAGAAAAAATTGAGCAAAATGTTTGCAACAGTTTGGCAGCAGTTTTTGTAAAATTAGTCAAATCTAGGATTTTGATTGATTATCATTATTATAGATTAATGCATGATCTTTTATCTTTTGAGGTAATATGGTGTTTAAATAAGATCCTTTGTGAAATTGTTGAAGAAGAGTTGTTGTTTTCTTTCTTTTAAGTCTTTTGTTTTTAATATTAATGGTGTTGTTTGGTAATTTGTAATAGTTTTTTGTGATGTAAATTGTAATAAAGGGTTTTGAAAATCTAAATCTCTCTCTCTCTCTCTCTCTCTCTCTCTTTCTTTCTTTCTTTCTTTCTTTCTTTCTTTCTTTCTCTCTTTCTTTCATTCTTTCTCTCTTTTTCTTTCTCTCCCTCTCTTTCTCTCTCTCTCTCTTTTCTCTCTCCCTCCCTCTCTCTTTCTCTCTCTCTCTCTCTCTCTCTCTCTCTCTCTCTGGACTGACATGCACTTTTGTTCTTGCACAAAGTCCCAAGTCAAGCACTTCAGGCTTCAGAGACTGTTTTGATATGTACCTAGGGTACGCTTTAGTAAGTTACTCCCAAGTTTTTGATGGGACTCAGTAAATAATGCACAACAAAGACGTATACCACTGCCACAAATACACTCACTGCACAAAATGTACATTCTTGCACTCTCTTATTCTACTAGTGCCATGTGCAAAACTTTACACAATATTGAAAAAATTGAAAGATACACTTTTCTCAGGATAAATGAATAATCAAAGAGTTTGTTGGAACTGATTAATTGATTGTAATATTAATTTAGCTTACCTCAAAGTTAATCCAATTAACTGACCCAAATATTAATAATTAATCATAACTGGTAATTATTGATTATTATTAATATTTCCCCTTTGAGCTAATTTGTTACAGATGGTGGAGAATCGTAGGTATCGTATTAAACATTGTATGCAAGCAGACAGTAATCAATCATATGTGTCCCATAAGTTTTTATTAACCCCCTGAGGTCGACGGTATCGCCGGCGATACCAGCTCGCTTTTTTTTTATCAGTGTAAAAGAAACTCATGAATACTCTGTTGACTTTGATTTTCCATAGGAGTTCCATACATCAATCGATTCTGTTAAATGTGTATTATTTTTATGTATACTCACAATAAAAACATAGTGTTGTGCTTTTCGTCAAATAAAGAAAAATAAACACGAAGCGAGTTCTGCCTTCTCTCTGTCCGTGTAGTCCATTCTGAAACGCGTCCGAAAATGAACCATAACTCAGTGAATACTTCTCACACATACAAGTGATATATGTCTTTATGAAGCTTGAAATCTCTTCTTTTAAATGAAGTAATTTATATAAAAAACAAATATTCTCATCTTGTGAAATCTGTATTAAAAGAGAGCGATTCCAGTCGACCTAATTAGAGCTAATTCAAATGTAATGTGACTCCGCCCACGGAGAGCGCACGCTATTCAAACGCAAATGGCTGAGGTAATCCGCGCAATCCTGTAAACGCCCCCATCAGCTCGAGAAAACCAAAACACAAGTTTATTCAGAACATTACTTGCTTACACCGTCTTGCAGCGCTGTGAGGAATAATGAGGAATACGAGGAATACGAGCTGAGGAATACTAGTAAGTTTTTCCTTCTCGGGTTTCTGTTTATTGACGAATGAACGGCATGCGCTCTGTTTTTTCTCCATTATGGACGCGCAGTAAAGACGCCCTTCAGATGATTCTGGACAGCGAGGAAGAATTCACCTTTTCCTCAGAGGAAGATTGTAATTCAGACGAAGAACGGCAGCATTTTCAAGAGCGAATTGATCCCGCAGAGGATACAAGTTCAGAGTAAGTTGTTTACTGTTATATAATTCCTTTTCTGATAATATAGAACTTTATAATATATTTAATTTCTGAATTTTCAGACTATATTTTCCCTAGTTTTGGCTAGCTTTTGACAACTTACAGGAACGATTGCCTTACAATATCCCTAACATCCGTGGAACTTATATGCTCAAGTGTAAACTTTTTTTTAAATGTGATATTGCTCTTTAAACATATTTGTATATTAAATATATTTCACTCAGTTTTGATTAGCTTATGACACTGATTCATGCTAAAATACTGCATTATGCATAATGTAGATTGTTTGCGAATATCTGCTTATAGGTTATATGTGGTTTAGTGCAACTATAGTATTTCAGCCTCCGGTAAAATATGTGATACTGTCTAAATACATTATATTTTTATATAAATGTTCTGGTTTTGGTTGGCCTATGACAGTATTTATCATGCTGCAGATGTTTTTGAATACAGACTGTGTAATGTTTTAGTGATGTGTCGTTCGCGAACGATCCGTTTATTGCGTGCTTCAATAAATGCGTGCGGTCTATATGGCCCATCAATGGTCCATAACCATCAATTGCTCATCAGTTTACTTTGAATAATGTATGCTAACAGTTTTATTTTAATTTTATTTTTTGTAGGAATGTGTCTGCTTCAAGCTCTCCTTCTCCAGCACCCCGCAGAGGGGCACGCAGGTGTCGGTCAGTTCTCAGTGCGATCGAGAATCATACTGAGTAAGTACATATACGTAATATTTTACAGATGAAATGTAGCCTAATTGTGTTTACATCATAATAATATAAAAGTAGCCTATACCTATTCTTGTGTGAAATGACAAAAACCGTTGTCTTTTTTTTATCCATGGCCATTAGTGATTGATAATGATAATACAAGTTCTTTTATTGTGTTATCAGCATGCTCATGTGTTTTTTTTTTTGTTTTTTTTTTTTACAGATGTGACAATGAACATGTACAAAGCACCTGTCCCGAAGAGAGCCAAGTCTAACCAGCAGGCAAGCAACAGGCAGTCCACTCTGGCATGGAAAACAGAGACTGATGTTGACATGGTTCCGCAGACTGTGAGCTGGCATCAGATGACAGGGATGCTGCCACAGTTGGTCGCCGCAATTGTGTGCATTGCACAGCAGTGCGCGGTAAAAGACAATTAACACCATGGAAATGCCAGGCATGCAATGTTCACTTATGTCTTCAGTTAAACAGGAACTGTTTTCAGGAGTGGCATAAAGATGTGTGACTGTGTTCAGATGTGTGTGCTCTGCTGACCACCTTCCACTAACCATCAGCCTTCAGAAATCATTCTGATATGATGACTATTTTTTAAAATCAATGTTGGAAACTGTTGTGCTGCTTAATATATATTTTTTATAACCTGTGATAGTTTTTTCAGGATTCTTTATTTTGCTCATTTGATTTACTTGTAGCCCGCATATAAACGGGGCACAGGAATTTACTGTGAGATACCTGCCTTTACTTTTGTTTATCGCTCACAATTGCTCACATTTGATTTGCTTAGAGCAAATTTAGAACATTTAGTTCCTCCACATAGAGGAATTACAATAAAACAGATTGAAAAACAAAACCTTTGAATCTCCTCTTCTTTGTTCAGGCACTTGATGGCCCATTAGTCACTGGAAGAGTGTATGTCACACCCCTGGTCTGAATCTCATTAATATTGATGGCCCATTAATATTGATGGGCCACCCCTCCCATGCATAAACCTCTTCTGACAAAAAAACTGTTTTAGAAAGTTCAAATCAATGTACTGTTTTATGAGAACGATAAGGCTGGATAATTTTCACATAATTTTGAAGCCAGAACTCAAAGCTACACAATTCATTGGTCAAAAGTCTTATTTACACATATTTAGTATGTGTTTTGTGGTCTTATTTCTGCAACTTTCATTTTTATTTTTTCCAATAACCACGCATAAACATTATTCTCTTAAAAATTCAAACATATACATGCATGTTGATCAGATATTTTGGTAGCCCTGTTTGTGCTATATAGAGTGAATTTACACCTTTGCCATTAATATGTTTATAAATAACTGAAAAAAGCACAAATGTCAGAGCATGTCAGAACACCTCCAGGGCCCAGAAAACAGCTCAGACTCCAGAGGGTTAATATGGTATACATGCACGTACAAGTTTCTGATAAAATCAGCAAAACTATAGCTTGAATATGCCTTTCTACGAACGGCAGAAAGTTTCTCAATGCTATAATGCATGTTTAAATCGTACGATAAGAAACTCCTGATATTAGCGAAGCAATCCTAATTTCAGTTCTAAATCGAGCGTAAGCCTTCTCTGACGAAGAAATCTCAGATTAGCCGCATGTATAAATGGTAAAAGAACTAATTAATCTGATCATTGGGCGAAGAAATCCCCATTTTCAGCATTTTTGAAGGTAATTGAGCGATGCTCCTCAGTCACCGATTAAGGCCTTATTATTCGTTACGTCATTGTATACACTTAACACATTGAACCGCTCATATGAAACAATCACGTCGAATTAGTGGTATAAATGCTAGCCTAGCTAACTAGTAATTTGCCATTGTCTGTAAAGGGACTGTGCTGTTTTGATTTGTGAAAGAGTTGCATCACTTGCATGCAACTTCATGTGTTTAAACTGGAGTTCTCAATGCAAACCTTCATCATAACCCGAACGCTGCTCCGTTCGATTTGTGTTGTTGGTTGGCATGGGTCTCTTAGCAACACATGACATCGGGAAGTGCGAGCACGCACTTCTGATAATCTGATAACAGCACAAAACCTCACAGACCCTTGTGTAAAGCTTGCTTCCTAGCAATCCTACACGCATACAAGTTAAAGCCCTTTACCTCGACGGATAGCTTTTAGCGCCGGCTAAAACTTAGACATGTGTGAATGTAAAGTGTAACCTTCAAACCAAAGACTATAGACTTTGGACCTTGGCCCTTCAAAAAAAATTGAACACGAGTAACGAGAGCCATAGCTCCTCGAGGCTTTGAATCAAAGGAGTCAATTGCGTCACAAAAGATTTTTTGTTTTGAAGTGACCTCGGTGACCCCTGCTGGTCAGAACAGTGTAAGTGTAGAGAAAACGTCTCGGAGTAGGGAACGGAGACGTTACGTCAGATGACGACGAATGGGGTTTCGCTTAGAAAGCCTGTCATCTTCGAGTATATAAAACGAGCCAATGGCAATGAAATGCCATGGGTCTGCGGAATTTGCATAGCGTATCTCCGCCCCACCCTGGGGGTATATAAGGAAGTGCGCTGGCAACATGCAGATATGTCTTCGCTGAGGAGCCGAGACTGAACTCAGGCGTTCCAGCGGTACAGCGGAAGTGGCAGGGAGACGTAACGTCTCCGTTCCCTACTCAGGGAACGAGGGTTACATACGTAACCGAGACGTTCCCTTTCGTAGTCACTCCGAGTTACGTCGGATGACGACGAATGGGGTTCCCAGTGTAATCACGCCACCTCTCGACTGTCTTCCAGTGCCCTGCGTAAGTCTGAGCTCCGTGTCGTGAGACTAGCACGGACGAAGGAGTCCTACTTAACACAGGGATACCAAGGTACACTGGGAAGCATATCTCAGTGGAAATATGCAATTATGCCCAGCCCGAAGGGGGGGACTTGAAATACACATATGACCCCGGGGGGCTGCCACCCCATATCACTGGGGTGTCCAGCCGCAGGTGGAATATTTCAACCCCAGGGGTGGCAAGGTGGCTTGCCAAGGGAAAGACACATGCTCAGAGAGGCTTACAGTGGAATACACATGTGGGGGTCACCCAGAGGGGGAACCATGCACATGGAAGCACCTAGCCAAGTGCAAAAGCTGCCAGTGGCATAACTCTGGCGTTGACGTCGTCAGTGCTGGAGGAGACTCAGGGCTTATTAGGCTCACCTAATATCCGTGGAGAGGAGTGGCAAGCAAGCAATCTCGCAAATGTGTTAGGTGTCGCCCAGCCTGCAGCTCTGTAGATGTCTGTAAGCGAGGCGCCATGCGCTAGAGCCCAAGAGGATGCCACACTCCGAGTGGAGTGGGCCATCACACCAAGGGGGCATGGTCGACCTTGCTGCTGGTATGCCAAAGCAATGGCGTCCACTATCCAGTGAGACAACCTTTGCTTGGAGAGAGCCTTTCCCTTCAGCTTCCCACCATAACAGACAAAGAGCTGGTCTGAGGTCCTGAAACACTGCGTTCTGTCTACGTAAGCACGGAGGGCGCGTACTGGACAGAGCAGTGCCAAGGCTGGGTCTGCCTCCTCCAAGGGCAGCGCTTGCAGGTTCACCACCTGATCTCGAAAGGGAGTGGTGGGAACCTCGGGCACATATCCAGGCCGGGGTCTCAGGATCACGTGAGAGTTAGCCGGTCCGAATTCCAGGCACGCTTCGTCACCCGAAAATGCCTGCAGGTCCCCTACCCTCTTGATGGAGGCCAATGCAACCAGGAGCGCTGTCTTCATTGACAGGAACTTAAGCTCCACTGATTGCAGAGGCTCAAAGGGAGCACTCTGCAGGGCAGTTAAAACCACTGAGAGGTCCCAAGAGGGAACGAGAGGAGGGCGAGGAGGATTCAGTCTCCTCGCTCCTCTCAGGAACCTGATGATCAGGTCGTACTTTCCCAGAGACTTACCATCAACTGCGTCGTGATGTGCGGCAATGGCGGCAACATACACTTTCAGGGTGGAGGGAGACAGCCTTCGCTCCAAGCCTTCTTGCAGGAAGAAAAGCACGACACTGATCGGGCATTTCGTGGGTTCTTGATGTTTAGAAGAACACCAGTTGACGAAGAGGTTCCACTTCAACGCATAGACATGTCTCGTGGACAATGCTCTAGCGGAAGTGATGGTAGCTGGTGGTAGGGTACTCAAACCTGCCTCGTCCCGTCCAGGAGCCACACGTGGAGGTTCCAAAGATTGGGACGAGGGTGCCATAGGGTGCCCCGTCCCTGAGAAAGAAGGTCTTTCCTCAGAGGAATTGGCCAGGGAGGTGCTGTCGCGAGGAGTATAAGTTCTGGAAATCAGGTGCGGTTGGGCCAATACGGGGGAACTAAAATCACCTGCTCCTCGTCCTCCCTGATCTTACGCAAAGTCTGCGCAAGAAGGCTCACTGGGGGAAACGCATACTTGCGGAGGCCCCGCGGCTAGCTGTGCGCCAGTGCATTCGTGCCGAGCGTGCCCTCAGTCAGGGAAAAAAACAGGTCGCAATGGGACGAGTCGTGGGAGGCAAACAGATCTACCTGTGTGTCCCCGAACTGATCCCAAATCAGCTGAACCGTCTGGAGATGGAGTCTCCATTCTCCAGCGAGAGGCCGAAGCCGAGACAGCTCGTCGGCCGTCTGGTTCAGGTCTCCCGGGATATAAATGACTCGAAGCGACCTCAGATGCTTCTGACTCCATATGAGGAGGTGGCGGGCGAGTTGTGACATACAGCGGGAGCGCAGACCACCTTGACAGTTGATGTACGCTACAGTCGCGGTATTGTTTGACCGGACTAGTACGTGTTGACCCCTGAGCAACGCACGAAAGCGGTGCAGGGCAAGACGTACAGCCAACAACTCGAGGCAATTGACATGCCAAAGGCGCTGGGGTCCTGTCCAGGATCCCGCGGCAGCATGTCCATTGCACATGGCTCCCCAGCCTGTGGTGGAGGCATCTGTTGACACAACAACATGCCTGGACACTAGTTCCAAGGGCACTCCGGCCCGAAGAAAACTGAGGTTCAACCACGGGGTGAAGGTCTGACGGCAGGTCGGAGTCACTGGAACTCGGAGCGTGCCGTAATGCCATGCCCACCTCGGGACTCGATCGCGAAGCCAAAGCTGAAGTGGTCTCATATGAAGCAACCCGAGCGGCATGACTGCAGCTGCGGATGCCATATGCCCCAGGAGCCTCTGAAAAAGTTTCAGTGGAACCGCACTCTTGCCCTCGAATTGACGAAGGCAAGTCAGCAGTGACTGCGTGCGCTCGCTCGTAAGCTGCGTGCACATGGCGACCGAGTTGATCTCCATACCGAGAAAAGAGATCCTCTGCACGGGGCAGAGTTTGCTCTTCTCCCAGTTGACCCGAAGGCCCAGACGAGCTAGGTGCCGGAGCACTAGGTCCCTGTGTTCGCAAACCTGATCTCGAGAGTGAGCTAGGATCAGCCAGTCGTCGAGATAATTCAGGATGCGAACCCCGTGTTCTCGTAGAGGAACAAGGGCTGCCTCGACGACCTTCGTGAAGACGCGAGGGGACAGGGCTAGCCCGAAGGGGAGAACCACATACTGGTATGCCTGCCCCTCGAAAGCAAACTGAAGAAACGGTCTGTGTCGAGGAAGAATGGAGACATGGAAGTAGGCGTTCTTCAGGTCGATCGCTGCAAACCAATCCTGCGGCCGTACGCATTTGAAAATGCGTTTGGCCGTGAGCATTTTGAACAGCATCCTGTGAAGGGAGCGGTTCAGAACGCGCAAGTCCAGGATTGGTCGTAACCCACCGGATTTCTTCGGTACAATGAAGTAGGGGCTGTAGAAGCTGGACTTCACTTCATCCTCCGGTCTCGATTGCACCCTTCGCCAGTAGGGTGGCGACCTCCGCTCTCATGACAGGGGCATTGCCACCGACCATAGTGAAGCAGACTCCCCTGAAGCGGGGAGGAGACAGCGCAAACTGAATCGCGTAGCCGAGCCTGATGGTTCTTGCGACCCAGCAGAACAGTCTGGGGAGCTTTAGCTAGGCTCCCAGAAACTGCGCCAGCGGGGTCATTCGAACCACAGATGTACCGTCGGTGGTGCAGCGAGGCGGAATGACCGGCCCAGGCAAGGGTGGCATAGCAGGGGCGTGCTCTGGCAGGGGTCTGGCAACAGAGGGGGATGAGAGGAGCGTGGCCTGTGGGCGGCGCGTGCTGTCATCCACAGCCTCTTGGGGCTCAGAGAAAGAGCATCAGTTCCTTTTGAACGAGATTCTCCCCCAGCCCTCCACCGGGGGAAGGAGTGGTCCTGCTACCAGCTCCTCAAAGAACTGAGCCCTAGCTCAAAGCTGCCCGTCTCAGGAGTGCTGCTTAGCCAGGTATTAGCCGGCTAAGGGGCAGAGACAGGCGGTGCCAGCCTCCAGCGACCTCCTCGTGCTCGGGCTGTTGAAGGCTCGAGGGGAGGAGCCGCATGGAGGCGGCGTCGGCGGGAAGCAGACTAAGGAGACCACACGGACGGATGACCGTCAGTGCAGAAGCCTCAGTCCTCTTCTGGAGTGATCGAAGACTGTTGGGCGCAGTCCTCAACCACACCGTCGACCAAGCTGACCGTCTCAAGAGTGCTGCTTAGGCTGGCGTGGCAGTCTAAGGGGTGGAGACGGGCAGCACCGCCCTCCTGCGACTTCCTCCTGCCCAGGGCCGGTGAAGGCCAGAGTGGAGGAGCCGCATGGAGGTGGCCTTTGGCGGGAAGCAGACTAAGGAGACCACACGGATGGATGACCATCAGTGCAGACGAACCTGAGTCTGCTTCTGGTGGCCGAAGCCACCCCGCCAAAGAGCCCAGCCTGGGACATGGGGGAGCTGAGGAAATGAATTGTCAGACCCCCTCACATCAACCTGGCTAAGCCCGTGTCTGGACCACTCTAGTGGACACCACCTGGCCCAGGATCACGCAGGTACCGATGTCGCCCGAGAGCGAGATCAGTAGTGTGCGCTGCGGAACGACCAGGCCGGGCATGGGAGGCATAGCGTCCCAGCAAGGGGGCGTGGTTGAGTTTCCGCGTTCTGTCAGTGTGGGCCAGGGAAGGACTAGCGTTCCACTGCGGCTGCTTCTGACAGAACTCCTGAGTCAGCACTGCCTCGAAGGTGAAGGCGACACACAGGACTGCATGCCTGTGTCACAATAGTGACAGAGAACATGCAGACCAAGATCGCCTCACGTTCAAGGGCAGCGAAGGCGGAGGACGCGTCCTGATGCACATCCAGGAAAGCGCTCAGGGGGAGGGCGGCGCCACTCCAACCGATGCTTTCAGCTGCCCGGGAAAGCATGGCCATCAGCTCTGGATCTGACTCGACTAACGCCGACACTCCTGAGGGAGGCAACGTATTCAAATCCTCATTTCCAGAGGAATCAAGCCTGCCTTGTGATGCTGTGAGTGACATGACACCATCTGCTGGAGCCCCGAATGAAACACTGGGTCCCCGAGAGGAACCAGGCACACATGGAAGCCCCACGGTTTGCGATGTGGAGGGGGGCGTGTTTTTTTTTTTTTTTTTTTGTATTGTACCACACTGTAACCCTCAGATCACCCTGGCCACCAGCCAAAGTATTCCGTATTTTAGGAAGAGATAGATTGGGGTGTGGCAGAGGGGACTCTACCCACACTGAGATCATTGAGTCTCGATCTATAACATCGCGATGGTCATGTTCCCGCAATGAAAACATGACTCATCCACGAGCGCTGCCGAGCGTGATTAAGCCCAACACGCGAAACAGTGCTCGTAACCATTAGGCAGATGAATCACGCGCCCACATCCAGTAAATACACGGGCGAACCATCTTGAAAAAGGTTTTCCTCTCTTTTAGAGAGGAAAAAGCTCAGCAGAGTGCTGAAGCGCCCAGGGAGAAACACACTCACTGTCGGCAGATCACTGCACAAAACAGCAGCAGGCAATGCGATCTCGCTGGAACGCGCCATCACACAAACACACTGAAGAGCCGCTCGTCTCGTAGAATGAAGATGATTCAGAATGGCTTGTAGGAGTGAAGAGAACTCTTGGCTCCGAAGCGAAAACATATCTGCATGTTGCCAGCGTACTTCCTTATATACCCACGACGTGGGGCGGACTTACGCTATGCAAATTCCGCAGACCCATGGCATTCATTGCCATTGGATCGTTTTGTATACTCGGCTCATTTTGTATACTTGAAGGTGAGAGGCTTTCTAAGCGAAACCCCATTCGTTGTCATCCGACGAAACTCGGAGTGACCACGAAAGGGAACTGAGTTTTTGCACGATTTCATGGAGGAGATGCAATGGATTGATGGACACAGGCTATGATGGGAAGAGTATTATCCTCAAAAACATCATATGTGATGCTCCAGCATGAGCTCTCGTCAAAGGAATAGCTCAGTTTAATGGTCGCTATGGCTGTGACTTTTGTGAAGTGAAAGGAGTTCACGAGAGCAAAATGCTTTTCTTGTATAAAAGAAATCTCAGAACAAATAAGTCATTCAGACAGAAGAAAAATCCTGATAATCACAAGACAGATAGCATTCTTTTGAATCTAGACATTGATATGATCAAGCAGTTCCCGATAGATCCTATGCATTGTGTAGATCTAGGAGTGACTAAGCAATTGTTGGTGCTCTGGAAAGAAGGACCTTTGCCTCATTGGTTATCAGCTGGACAGCTCAGCATCATTAGTAATTTTCATCAAGCTATCCAACAGAACATACCTGCTGATTTCAATAGAAAACCTAGGGGGTTGGACGAATTGAAGCACTGGAAAGCAACTGAATTCCGAACATTTCTGCTTTATACTGGACCAGTGATTTTGAAATATGTTCTTGATAAGGAGAAGTATATTCACTTCCTTTCTCTTAGTATTGGAATGTGCATCTTGTACAGTGAAAACCTGATGGAGCATTGTGGTTATGCAGATGAGTTGTTAACATATTTTGTTGAAAAAGGTAGCAGCCTGTATTCCAGGGGTTTCATCTCATATAATGTGAATTGCTTGCTACACCTAATTGATGTTGCAAATTACAATGCATCATTAGACTATTGTTCAGCGTACAAGTTTGAAAACAATATGAGTTGAATCCAGAGGTTTGTCCGGGGTACAGGTGATCCCCTGATTCAAATAGCTAACAGACTGGCTGAGAGGCAAACAAGATCAAATTCTAAGATATCAAATGTTAACTCTGGTACCCCAAAGACAAAAGAATGCTACAGAATGACCAATCAGAGGTACTGCATTATATGTGAAGTTCAAGAAAATCTAGTTTTTTGTGTTTCTTTTTTCTTTTTTTTTTCAGAACGGAACCTTTGTACACTACGCCATGTGACTCCAGAATCATTGGCATATGCAAAGGATTTCTGAATCACACAGAAATGTTACATGCTGGCATGGCTCAACTGAGACATACAGCAATCATGATACCATGCTTGGTCAGGCGGTCTTCCTTCACCTCTGCCCGCACCTCGTCCTGCACCAACTGATGCTTCTCCCTCCCTCTTACTTTGTCATAGAGTGGCTTAGGAAAACTGCCCAGGCCTGCACGTCAGAATGATTTCTGAAGGATCATGTGACACTGAAGACTGGAGTAATGATGCTGAAAATTCAGCTTTGATCACATGAATAAATTACAGTTTAAAATATATTAAAATAGAAAACAGTCATTTTAATTTGTCATAATATTTAACAATATTACTGTTTTTTTTTTTTATTATTATTATTGTTTTTTATCAAATAAATGCAGCCTTGGTGAGCAGAAGATACTTCTTTTAAAAACATTAAAAAATCTTACTGACCCCAAACTTTTGAACGGTAGTATATATATATATATATATATATATATATATATATATATATATATATATATATATATATATATACAGGGCCTGAAATTAACACCCGACCACACGCCAAATGCGGGTGAATTCTGCAATTGGCGGGTAACACTGTCAATCTACCTGCCACATTGGCAGGTAGCTAATGAGAATCGACCCTTCGCGGGGAGTTTGATTGACGGCGATCTGGCCAATCATAATCCGCCGAATCCGGCTTTTTTTGTCCGACAAAGCAGTCAGGAGAGTTCAACGTTGGATGATTTGAACTTGAAAAAACGGAGTGTAGAGTAGACCTAGGCTACTGACATCTTTCCGCAGTTAAAACGTCTCGGGTTACGACTGTAACCCTTGTTCCCCGAGAAGGGAACGAGACACTGCGTCGTCGTCGTGACGACACTATGGGAACGCCCCCAGCGTAACGCATCTGAAGTATGAATGAAATCTGTCCAATCCTGATTGGTGCTGCGTCATGACGTAGTAGATGACGGCATACCCGGAAGCTACAAAGGGACGCCGGCTCAAACACACGTTAGCTACTTTGCGATGAAGCAAGCGCTCTTAACGTGATAGGTGTGGCGGCGAGACGCAGTGTCTCGTTCCCTTCTCGGGGAACAAGGGTTACAGTCGTAACCCGAGACGTTCCCCTTCGAGGGAACTCGCACTGCGTCGTCGTCGTGACGACACTATGGGAACGCAATGCCCACTATGCCACACCGTAAGCACGCCACCCTAGTGTGAAGCTGGAAGACCAGGCACACTTAGGACGCGAGCACTCTGGCGCCAGGCGTCACAGGGAGTTGCAGACTATAAAATCTTATGAAGGTGTGCGGAGTGGCCCACCCAGCCGCTTCGCAAATATCTTGAAGCGAGGCTCCAGAAAGGAGGGCTACCGAGGAGGCCATGCTCCTGGTAGAATGAGCCCTCACAGCTATAGGTGAAGGCAGATTGCGCACCTGATAAGCCGTGGCTATAGCCTGAACAATCCAATTACTGATTGTCTGCTTGGATGCAGGCAGCCCTTTCTTGGGTGAACCAAAGCACACCAACAACTGGTCTGACTTCCTCCACTGAGAAGACCTCTCAAGGTACACTCTCAGGGCTCTGACTGGGCAGAGCAGGTGAAGTCTCCCCTCTTCCGCCGTCCCGTGAGGTGGAGGATGGAAGGCCTGAAGAACCACTGACCGTGCCACACTAGATGGCACCTTGGGCACATAGCCCGGTCTAGGATGTAAGATGGCCTTAACTCCGCCAGGGGCAAACTCCAGGCAAGTTGGCGATATCGCCAAGGCCTGGAGATCCCCCACCCTCCTCAGAGAGGTGATAGCAAGGAGAAAGGCCACCTTAAGGGTCAGGTTCTTTGCCTCAGCCGACTCCAGTGGCTCGAAGGGGGCCTCAGCCAACCCTTCAAGTACCACCGCCAGGTCCCAGGTTGGGACTCTGGAGCGAGCCGCAGGCCTCATCCTCCGAGCCCCACGGAGGAAACGTACAACCAGATGGTGCTTCCCCAAAGGCCCATCACCTACAGGCGAGTGGAAAGCCGCAATGGCAGCCACATACACCTTTAGTGTGGACGGGGTTAGACCGGCGGAGAAACGATCTTGGAGGAACTCCAGCACTGAAGCCACTGGGCAGTTAACTGGGTTCACCTCACGCTCTCTACACCAAGTGGAAAACACATTCCACTTCAGGCTGTACAGTTTCCTGGTAGAAGGAGCCCTGGAGCTGAGTAGGGTCTCGACAACATCTGCTGACAGGCCAGCCTCTAGGTACCGAGCCCCCTCAGGGGCCAGACCCAGAGGTTCCACAGCTCTGGCCGGGGGTGAAATATTGTGCCCCCTGCCTGAGACAGCAGATCCCTCCTCAGAGGGACCTGCCACGGGAGGCCGTCTAGCAGAGCTATAATGTCCGAGAACCAAACTCGGGTCGGCCAGCGGGGTGCTACTAAAAGTAGACTGATCCCCTCTCGGCGAACCCGCTCCAAGACTCCCGGGAGCAGAGCGATCGGGGGAAATGCATACAGACGCAGCCTCGGCCACGTCTGCATCATGGCATCCAACCCCAGCGGAGCTGGATGCCTGAGAGAAAACCACAGTGGGCAGTGGGACGTCTCTCGAGACGCGAACAGATCCACTTCCACTGGGCCGAATCTCACGCACATGGCTTCCACCACCTCTGGGTGGAGCCGCCACTCCCCGGGCCTCAGCCCCTGCCTCGACAGGACGTCTGCTCCCTGATTTTGGTCCCCGGGGACATACATCGCTCTGAGAGACGACAGTTTCCCCTGGGACCACAGGAGGATCTGGTGTGCCAGTCTGCATAGAGGGCGCGACCTCAGACCCCCCTGGTGATTCAGATACGCGACAACGGAAGTGTTGTCCGAGCGTATCAGGACATGGTGGCCGCAGAGGTCTGGGAAAAAGCTCCTCAGAGCTCTGTAGACCGCCAGCATTTCCAGGCAATTGATGTGCCAGGAAGAGTGCCGGGTCTCCCACAGACCTCTCGCAAAGCGGCCGTCCATGACCGCGCCCCAACCAGTGAGGGAGGCATCTGTTGAAACGGTTTTCCGGCAACATGACGCTCCCAGCACTGGTCCCTGGGACAGGAACCAAGGTTTCCTCCATATGACGAGAGAACGAAGGCATCTGCGCGTTACTCTGATCATACGGAACGGATTTCCCCTCGGGGAAAACCCCTTGGCTCTCAACCACCACTGTAGGGGTCTCATGTGCAGCAGGCCAGAAGGTATGACGCTGGACGCTGCTGCCATGTGCCCCAGCAGTATTTGAAACTGCTTCACAGTGAGGTTGTGGCCTAGCTTCACTCTGGAGACCACCGCCTGTATGGAACCCACCCGAGCAGGAGACATTTGTGCCCGCATCGTCGTGGAGTCCCATACCACTCCCAGGAAGGTAGTCCTCTGGGAGGGCGTCAACACGCTTTTCTTCGTGTTGAGTCTCAGCCCCAAGCACCTGATATGAGCGAGAACGACATCTCGATGTCGGACTGCCATATCGTACGACTTGGCTAATATTAGCCAGTCGTCGATGTAATTGAGTACACGAATGCCCTGGAGTCTCAGCGGAGCCAGCGCTGCATCCATGCACTTGGTGAAGGTGCGAGGGGAAAGAGCTAGGCCAAAGGGAAGAACCCGATATTGGTACGCTTCGCCCCCGAAAGCGAACCTCAGGAACTTCCTGTGACATGGAAGGATGGAGATATGGAAGTATGCGTCCTTCAGATCTATCGTGACGAACCAGTCCTCGAACTGGATCTGACTCACGATGGCTGGAATTGTGAGCATCTTGAACCTGAATCTCCTCAGAGAACGATTCAAGTGCCTGAGATCTATTATTGGACGCAACCCCCCATCCTTCTTGGGAACTATGAAGTACCGGCTGTAGAACCCGGACTCCCTGTGTGGCAGAGGAACACGTTCTATGGCCTCTTTTACCAACAGGGATTGAACTTCTTGTTCCATAACCCGAACCTGCTCTGGGCCGACCACAGTCCAGACCACCCCGTTGAACTTCGGGGGAGGGGAGCTGAACTGCAGTCTGTAACCCAGCTCTACAGTACGCAGGGCCCACGCAGATATATTCGGAAGGCATGACCATGCGCCGAGATAATCTACTAAGGGAACCAGCCTCTCGAGGCTGGCCTCGGGTGTCAACCGAGCCTCGTTCCCGACCCCCTGAAGCGGCTGACCGGCAGGGAGCAGTCGAGAATGATTTTCGGTGTGCGTACGCGTTCGCTGCCCAGCTGCAGGTCTTATTTGAGGCGGCTGGAGCGGCGTGCGTGCGCGGGAAATCAGTGTGGCCCGAAGCGTACTGGACGGCGGGAACACAGCACTGATTTCCCGAGAGCTCCGGGAGGGAGGCGACCTCGATCGCTCCATCCCGGGGGGGACAGCTCTCAGCGGTCCGGCCGCAATTAGGACCGCTTAGAGGAAGCCTTCTTCGCCTGAAGGACGGTCCTCAGATCGACCTTAGGCTCCGAAGGCTTACCTCGAGAGCGCCGCCTCCTTTGCCAGGCTCCCTCGGGAGGGGCGCGGGTGGCGACACTCTCCTTTTGCTCCTGACGGTGCGAGGAGCTGGTAGACGGCCGAGGCTGCCCTTTAGAGGCAGCCTTCCTCGAGGAGCTGGAGCGACGGGGGAGATATTGCTGGAAGGCCGCAGACTGCTTCCTCACCTCCTGGAACCTCCCGACGATGGTCTCAACCGCACCGCCGAAAAGTCCAGAAGGCGAGATCGGGGAGTCTAAGAGAAAATGTTTCTCCTTCTCTTTCATCCCCGATAAATTCAGCCACAAATGTCTCTCCACACACACCAAACCAGCCATGGAGCGGCCGATGGCACGGGCCGTCTCCTTGGTGATGCGGAGAGACAAATCGGTGGCCTTCCTAAGCTCCAGTATGTCCTCTGGAGAGGGACCCTGGCCCTCATCCAGCTCCTTAAGGAGGTCGGCCTGGTAGGCCTGCAGCACCGCCATAGTGTGCAGACAGCTACCAGCCCGCCCGGCCGCCATATAAGCCCTGCCCACCAGCGCTGATGTATCGCGGCACGGCTTAGTGGGCAGTACCGGGGCCTTAAGGGACGATGCGGCCTCGGGAGAGAGGTAGCTCGCCCTAGCGTGCTGCACACCCAGACAATGTACACAGAGCTGATGTGTGTCCGTGCCCGATAAATAGCGCGGACACGGATGCACACATCGTCTGAACTGCTCGCTAGACATGCTTGTGGTAACTTGATATGACAAACAACAGTAAATAGGACAAACAATTCACAAAGAGCGCTTAGCTGAAGAGCAAAAAGCTAACGTGTGTTTGAGCCGGCGTCCCTTTGTAGCTTCCGGGTATGCCGTCATCTACTACGTCATGACGCAGCACCAATCAGGATTGGACAGATTTCATTCATACTTCAGATGCGTTACGCTGGGGGCGTTCCCATAGTGTCGTCACGACGACGACGCAGTGCGAGTTCCCTCGAAGGGGAACTACATTCCTTCTTATGTTCATTCATGTTTATTTGATGCTATAATAAATTAACTATAAGGAAGAGATGATCAGTTCACGAGCAGCTTTAACTGAGGCACCACAGCGATCTGTCAAGACACATTACAGAGCCACAAAACGGTATTGTCTAAATTTCTTTAAAAATGACTAAATTTTAACATTGAGACTTTGTTTCAGTAAGGGTAAAATCTGTCTTGTCTGTCAGCGTGTTGTCTGTCTCTGCTGCGCGATGTGTTTTTCATTGCGTGAGATCATGGTTTGGCGTGAGCGCGCGCGGTGTAGCTTGTCGGACATAGCAACAGTAACTAAAGGGGCCGGGTCTTCGCGTTTTTTTTTTTTTTTTGCAACTGTTGTTCTTTGACATTTAAACGAAGTCAGACATTTCGTTGGATTTTAGCTAAAAATGTGGCGGCACATTACTGGAGCATCTGTGAAAGCAGCGCAGTTTGAGTGTTTCGGAACGTATATGTGATCGGAGAGAAAGATGAGGCCCTTCTCTGAATACGTTTGAATGTGTGAGTAAAGTATTAAACCGTTGGTGAGATGAGATGAGATAATGCAACGCTGACATAGGCTACAGTACAATGACAGTTGCACAGATGTTGGGGGTTGGGACCGGTGAGAAAATGTCCGGTAGCCTACCCTGTAACTTTACCAGTAATACCAATATTAATTTAGTTCTGCTTAACGGTCCCTGAATGCTGTAACTAACAGCTGCCCAGCGATCAACACAGCCGCGTGTGATTCGTTTACATACGAGCTGCACTAGGTCTATATCTGTATTCTAAGGCCACATTTACACATAGCCGGGTATTTAGAGAAACAAATATTTCCCCCCCTCCGTTTTCAAAAATAACATTGTGCACACAACATCGTTTTCAAAAAAGTTGTCGTTTACATCAACCCGCATAAATTCGCCTTCGAGCGCCATCATAACCTATGGGCAGCGGAGGGAGGGAGCGTAGGGAGAAGGATAAAGCCATGCAAGCCAATCAGAATCCTCAAAATCGACAACAACAAATAGCACGAGCGACTTCCAGTTCCTTTCAAAACAACAGACGTTGGGAGGCAATGTACCGGCGTCTTGGAAGGAAAAGCTGCTGTAAAAATGCTGATTTTCGTGTACTCCTTCGCCTCTGCTCCTCGATATAGTTCAGCAGTTGTGTTTTGCAAATGCAAACAGGCCAAAAGCGTTAGCACAAAAGTATTTTTTTTTTCTTTTTTTTCACAAAAGTAAAAATGAGTACCACCTTAACAGCATCCATGATCAAACAGTAGCCAAACAAACTATAAACATAGGGCGCTCACATGCATTTTCTGGCGCATAATGTGACGTTTGAGAACCTAAAACCCCGTTTCTCCCAGTTGACACGGCAACACATAACCGGCGTTTTCAGAAATCTCCACTTTGGCCGGAGTTTTTAGAAATAATCGTTTTCAGGGATAAAAACGGCGTTTTCGTGTAAATGACAGGCCAAAACGCAGGGAAATATCTGCGTTTTCCCATCGTGTAAACGGGGCCTAAGAGTTAATACTTGTATGGATCTCGTTAATAACTTGACAGCACTTAAATGTGTATTCTTACAAGTCAAAGAACAAATGTTTGTGCAGTTCCTTTTTTTCACCTTTTATGAGGCCAAAAAAAAAAAAAAAAAAAAAACTGGCTGGCTGGCTGGTAAAAAGTCACTGTGGCGGGTGGATTTTTAAATCTACCCGCCACAGTGGCTGGTGGTCAAAAAAGTTAACTTCAGGCCCTGTATATATATATATATATACACACATATATACACAGTCAAACCAAAATTTATTCAGATACCTTGCTATCCTCACTTTATAAAATTAACTATAGTGTCCTGCACCACTAGTAAAAACATATCAACAATTATATCTGGTGTCTGAATATGTACGAGGCTCCTGTCTGCCTCGTTTGCTGCTGTTGCTGCTGCTGTTGCGTTGGTTTGCGTCCAAACGCTTTGTATATCTTTCTGTTTTGAATCATTATTTACTATCATTCCTTGTTGTTTATACTGTTAAATATAGCTTACTCAACATCACACATTAACCCAACATCGCTAGTTTCAATCTAAATCGTTATTGCTAGCACAACACGCTAGTATTTTGCTAGCCTGTTAGCGTGCCATTCGTGCACTCTTTATTTATTTTTATTTTTTTTTCGCTCGCGCCTTTTACAAGTTTATCAAACAACTTAGGTGAGTAGGATCAGTCAACAAACACGGTGAGTCATGTCATCTTCTCCTCTTATTGTCACTTGCACTTCATGTAACATGTATAGCATAGCCTTCTCTGTCAGCACAGGATTTACATGTGATAAATGCAGGGAGATAGTCAGGCTAGCAGAGAAGATTTCAGAACTAGAGACACGCATCCAAACTTTAATCGAGGTTAATTGTAAGAGTGCAAGGGCCTTAGATACTACTTTGGATGCGACTAGCTTAGTGAACTCTGTACATTGTTCGGTTCCGGCCTGTGGGCAATTGGGTGACGGTGAGGCGCTGTAGTCGCGGGACAAAACACCGCTCTTCCGTTCCGATTACCATAACAAACAGGTTATCCCCTATCAGTGAAACACCCACTGTGAATCCTGTTGAATGTGCCCTAGTTATTGCCGATTCTATTGCACGGAAAGTTGTCACCTGATGCAGTTTTGGTTCCTTGCCACTGTTGCCTTGGCTTTTGGCTTGCTTAGTTGGGGACATTTAATATTCAACAATATTATTGATCTGCCTTACTTAAGGTGGACGATGACGCTATTTTCTTCTAGAAACAAACTTTGTTGTATTATTTTCATGGTTTCACTGTGAAGCTGCTTTGTTTGTTTTTTCATTGTAAAAAGCGCTATATAAATAAAGGTGACTTGACTTGAATAATTTTTTGGTGTGTGTGTGTGTGTGTGTGTGTGTGTGTGTTTCTTTTCACAGAGACATTGGAACAAGTCACTCCGAGCAGACATCCAAGCACTTTCAATTTGGCTGTCTCACCTGGGATGCTGATCAGTTAAAATAACAAACAAACACCATGCATTCATGTATTGATGTAAAGCCACTTCGCTTCTGTTTTTTTCTTTCAGATTTTTATGATTGCCAACAACATAACTTGGATTCTGAAGAAATTCCTCAGGTGAACACCAGATCCCCAATATCTGTCCTGTCATCTGGTATGATGTGCATTCATTAAGAATAATTATATTGATTATTAAAAAAAAAGTGCAATTTATCTGACTTCATGTATGGCATTTCATTTTTAGTAGCTGAGAAGGAACCAAAATCCAAAATCACCATGGAGAAATTGTTTGGTATGTGAAATGTTAATTAGTCATTATTACATTCTACAGAAAAATTATCTGATTAATCTATTAATCTGATTATTAAAAAATGTCAGATCTGAATACTAAGATGCTCCAACATGTTGGAAGAGGGGCAAACTGTCATCATGAAAGACCTGGCAAAAATGAAGGCTGTTCTCATAAAGCGGCCAGATGAAGATGACCATGAGGAACTTTTTAAACAACAATGTTCCAGTTCTGAAACATTTGAAGCCTTCTGTCAGAAGCTTGAAGAGGACAAAAATTATAGAGCACTTTATGTTAGTAAGGCTACACAAATATTCAGTGCATTTGGAAAAACAGTTTAATTGATTATTTTAGTGTGCAGGTGATAACAATGTGATTACAAATTTTAAGCCTAGCATCTTTTAATTACAATAATATTCTGTATGTTTTTGTCAGGTCAACTATCTCGTCCATACCCATGGTAGCTCCAATGTAGGAGAGTTAGTAAGACAGAGTATGAAAAGCATCGTGACAGACAGTGTTGTCTGTCTTAACAACCGCACAGGAAAAGATGGGAAAAAGGTGATGCCACCAGTGCTCCTGAAATGTTTGACAAGTAAAGCCGCCTTTCCACTGCACACGACAAACGACAGCCGTCGGACCGGAAGTCATTCATTTCCAATGGAGAGTCGTACGGGAGCTGCGGGGAGTTCCGATCATATGCGTATGCGGAAAATTCGGATCCGATTTGAGCTTTGGATCCGTTGAAATTTCGGAACTTCTGCGAATAGACCATATGCGACCAGCTGACTGGATGTGATGTATTCCAATTTAGTCCAATCAAATCAGTGTGTGCAAATTGAGAATTATTAATACTTATTAAAAAAACTTGATCCGAAGCACTTAATACTTTTAAAAAATGCATGGTTAATCATAAAGAAGTAAAAAAAAAGATTAATTTAATATATATATATATATATATATATATATATATATATATATATATATATATATATATATATATAAATATATACACTGCTCAAAAAAATTAAAGGAACACTTTGAAAACACATCAGATCTCAATGGGGAAAAATATCATGCTGGATATCTATACTAATATGGACTGGGTAATGTGTTATGAACGAAAGGATGCCACATCGTTTGATGGAAATGAAAATAATCAACCTACAGAGGATTGAATTCAAAGACACCCCGGAAATCTAAGTGAAAAAATGATGCAGCAGGCTTGTCAGTTTTGCTGAAATTTCATTGCAGCAACTCAAAATGGTTCTCAGTAGTTTGTATGGCCCCCACGTGCTTGTATGCATGCCTGACAACGTCGGGACATGCTCCTACTGAGACGACGGATGGTGTCCTGGGGTATTTCCTCCCAGATCTGGACCAGCGCATCACTGAGCTCCTGGACAGTCTGAGGTGCAACCAGGTGATGTCAGATGGACCGAAACACAATGTCCCAGAGGTGTTCTATTGGATGTAGGTCAGGTGAGCGTGGTGGCCCTTCAATGGTATCATTCCTTCATCCTCCAGGAACTGCCTGCATGCTCTCGCCACATGAGGCCGGGCATTGTTGTGCACCAGGAGGAACCCAGGACCCACTGCACCAGCATAGGGTCGGACAATGGATCCAAGGATTTCATCCCAATACCTAATGGCAGTCAGGGTGCCATTGTCTAGCCTGCAGAGGTCTGTGCGTCCCTCCATGGATATGCCTCCCCAGATCCTCACTGACCCACCACCAAACCGATCATGCTGAACGATGTTACAGGCAGCATAACATTCTCCAAGGCTTCTCCAGACCCTTTCCTGTCTGTCACGTGCTCAGGGTGAACCTGCTCTCATTTGTGAAAACCACAGGGCACCAGTGGCGGACCTGCCAATTCTGGTGTTCAATGGGAAATGCCAATCGAGCTCCCTGGTGCTGGGCAGTGAGCACAGGGCCCACTAGAAGACATCGGGCCCTCAGGCCACCCTCATGAAGTCTGTTTCTGATTGTTTGGTCAGAGACATTCACACCAGTGGCCTGCTGGAGGTCATTTTGTAGGGTTCTGGCAGTGCTCATCATGTTCCTCCTCGCACAAAGGAGCAGATACCGGTCCTGCTGATGGGTTAAGGACCTTCTACGGCCCTGTCCAGCTCTCCTAGAGTAGCTGTCTGTCTTCCTGGAATCTCCTCCATGCTCTTGAGACTGTGCTGGGAGACACAGCAAACCTTCTGGCAATGGCACGTATTGAGGAGCCATCCTGAAGGAGCTGGACTGCCTGCACAACCTCTGTAGGGTCCAGGTATCGCCTCATGCTACCAGTAGTGACACTGACCCTAGCCAAATGCAAAACTGGTGAAAAACAGTCTGAAAAGATGAGTAGGGAAAAAAATGTCAGTGGCCTCCACCTGTAAAACCATTCCTGTTTTGGGGGTTGTCTCACTGTTTGCCCATCTAGTGCACCTGCTGTTAATTTCATTAACACTAAAGCAGTTGAAACTGATTACCAACCCCATCTGTTACTTAACTGACCAGATCAATATCCCAGGAGTTTAACTGACTTGATGCTATTCTCTGATTAAAAAGTGTTCCCTTTATTTTTTTGAGCAGTGTAAAATGTAATGTCAAGACCAGTTGTTGTTAGCAACTGATTGCAATGACATATTGCTCTCTATGTTTCAGGATGTGTGAAGTCTTTCCTAGGGGACAACGAAATTTAAGTTAAAAAGCGAAAAGAAGTCGTCAAAACAACACCAGAAGCAGAATGTATCTGACAAATAGAACTATTTGTCAAATTGCAACACCAGACTGAAAAGAAATCAAAATAAACAAGGAAACTGAATTGTTGAAAAACTTTATTTCTGAAACTACTTTTGCTGTGACCACAGTATGAGCACACAGTGAGTGCGCTGTGACCACAGTATGACCACAGTATCAGCACATAGTGAGTGCGCTGTGACCACAGTATGAGCACACACATACTGTGTGCTGTGACCACAGTATGAGCACAGTATGTCTCTTGCTGTGACCTCAGATTGACCATAGTATGAGCACAATGTGAGTGCGCTGTGAGGTTACACTTTTAGCTCGATGTGACCTCACATTGTGACTACAGTTTGAGTATCCTGGAAGCTCACTGTATGAGTACACAGTGAGTGCGCTGTGACCTCACATTATGACCATAGTATGAGCACACAGTGAGTGCGCTGTAAGGTTACTGTTGTGTTGTTAACCAGTTCTTCATTGTTATCTGTTGTCGTAATACTGTTGTAAAGTCATGCTTGTGCGCATGCTCCTGAGTGTGCCGGATTCTGTGACTGTTAAGAAAGTAAACAAGGAAAGTTGCGTTCTGTCAAAGCACTGTGTGTGTGTGTCTTTTCTTGGACATAACATTTGGCGACGAGGATGGCTTTATCTTTGCCTCCATCTGAGCCATTTCTTCCCCACGCTGGTGAACTTGTCGTGCCGTGGGAGCGCTGGTATGTGTCATTTCAGACGTACCTGGTTACTCTGACGCTGTTGCGCGATTAAAGGGACATTTTCAAAAGACTCATAGCGTGCTGCTAAAATGCTTAAACTTCAGACAAAGATGCCAACGATCGGGTGAGTCAGCCAGCCAGTTTATCGCTGATTTAAGAAGTCTCACTGAGCCGTGCAAATTCGGTGATCTCCGTGATGAATTAATTAGAGACCAACTTATTGAAAAAACAAGCAGTGCACGAGTCAGAGAGAGACTGTTAACTCTCTGGGGATCAAAAACGCGCCCACGCGTTTTGCTCGGTTTTTTTTTTAGCAATGTAAAATAAACACTAAATGCTCTGTTAATTTTGATCTTTCATTTTCGTGTAATACATCAATCGATCCTGTTCAGTTTCTATTTTTTTTCTGTATATTCACAATAAAAATAAAGTGTTTTGCTTTTTGCCAAATAAAGAAAAATTAACATGATGCGATTTCTGCACTCTCTCTGTCAGTAAACTCCAATTTGAAACGCGTTCGAAAATGATCTATAACTCCGCGAAAATTCAGTCAAACAGGCAAACAAACCCACGGGCATAAAGCTTGAGATTGCATCTTTTAAATGAAGTAATTTATATAAAAAACAAATATTCTCAGCTTGTGAAATCTGTATTAAAAGAGAACGATTCCAGTCGAGCTCATTACGAGCTCATTCAAAAGTAATGTGACCACTCCCTGGATAGCGTGTGCTATTCAAACGCAAATTCTGAGAACCATTTCAGACCTGTGAAACGCCCAAATCAGCTGTAAACAAAGCGAGAGTGAGGCATAATATAGCCTACCTTATGGAGAAAAGTTTCCTCAGAACAGTGCTGATATGAGGAGCAATAGATCCCGCTGAGGAGTGAGGTAGGCTGTTATCTTTTCTCAAGTGTTAATGTGGAATAACGTTATGGAATAACGTTGGTGTAGGCCTATGTAAACCGCAAAAAGATGAATCGCGTTTCTATAATATTTCTGTGAGATGAATGAAGGGTACATATTTGTAAAGACTGTTTAGCCTAAATATGAATCGCGTGCCTGTGTGTGAAAGAATAAAGTGCTTTGCTATAGCCTACTGAGATGAGTAAAAATCGACTGAAATATGTTGAAATAAAATGTATTTGTATAAGCAACGTATTAAACTGCAAATTAACATTTATATGCCCTAATATTTCATAAAAACAACGTTACAGTCAGGCGAAGTATGAAAGACAACATTTTGTTGACTAGATTTGGGTACAGTTTTTACTGATTTAGATGTTCCAATGTTGGCTATATTCAAACTAATGAATACATATGATAAAATGTAGGCCTATAATCTTTTTTTTTTGTTTTACAAAGAAAGAGTACACTTGAAATATTGGTGAAATTGTAATTATTGTTGTAATTGTAACCTTTTTAATAAAATAGCAAAACATATTTACAAGATAGATGTAAGCGAAATCTTAAATGGTCAATATAATCTTCTTCTAAATATATCTTTTGTCCTTGCATTGTGGCTCAGTCAGTGTCACACCTGAATGAATGGCTCATTACACATAATGGGTGGGACATTGTATTCTCAGGTGTAAACCACTCCTCCTTCACGCCCCCCTCGCATATTGGCTTTCCAAGCAAAACCTGTTTTACACCATTTAAATCAATGTATTTTTTTTGTGAACGATAAAGCAAGACTATTTTCACATAATTTTGAAGCCAGAACTCGTAGCAACAACACCCATTAGTCAAAAGTCTTGTGGACACATATTTAATATGTGTTTTGTGGTCTTATTTCAGCAACTTTCATTTGTATTTTTTCCAATAACCACGCATAAACATTATTCTCTTAAAAATACAAACATCTACATACACGTTGCTTGCATATTATGGTAGCCCTGTTTGTGCTATATAGAGTGAATTTACACCTTTGCAATTAACATGTTTATAAATAACTGAAAAAAGCACAAATGTCAAGGCATGTCAGAACATCTCAAGGGCCCCAAAAACACCTTGGTCCCCAGAGGGTTAATGGAGGATGACGAACTTACACTGGATAAGGCTCTCACTCTAGCACTCCAAATTGAAGAAGCTACTCAGTGTGCAGCTAAAATAGCAGAGAATAATGCAGCTAAAACTAATGTTACCACTGTACTCACAAATGCAGTCACTGATGAGGGGCTCCAGCCTGCAGGTGCAATCATCCAGCAAACGCAGCCTCAATCAAGCCAACAAAGACGGAGGTATGGCAACTGTGGCTCCATTCGTCATGCCAACAGGTCACCAGACTGCCCAGCTATCGGCCAAAAGTGTAGGCATTGCGGTAAGCTCAACCATTTTGCAAGGTGGTGCAGATCAAAGTCCAGCTCAGGCTCACTTCCCACATCTCAGCCCTCACCAGCAGTAATTCACACAGTTGGCCCTCACTCAGTCACTTTCTCAACATGTGGTGTACAGCTGAAAGACTGTTGCATTCCACTGCTTCTTGACACAGGAGATAAAGTGTCATTGCTTAATATGGCCACCTACAAGAATTTTTTTCTCTGAAGTGGAGTTACAACCATCACCTCTGAAACTCTGTGGTTATGGTCAAGCCAGCATTGTTGTGACTGGATTAATTAAGCTGCCGGTACAATACGGAAAGAAACATCTGGTAGAGTTCCCGTTCTACGTCACACAGCACGGTGCTAATATTCTGGGTCTGGACCTGTTCATTAGTCTTGGGTTTTCTCTACATGACAACAGTGGAGTGACTATCCTTCAGGTGGACTCGCCATGGCACACACAGTTTCCCAATCTATTCAGTGGTTTAGGCTGCCTTTCTGCTTTCGCCCACAAACCCTTGCTTAACCCGGATGTACCATCCGTCATCCAGCCACTATGAAGAGTGCCTCTCGCCATGCGTGACCAGGTCACCACTGAACTGCAGGGGATGCTAACAGCAGACCTCATTGAGCCCATCGATGCCTCCCCTTGGGTTTCAAATCTTGTGATTGTGAAGAAACGGTCAGGGGGCATACGTCTCTGCATTGACCTTTGGGGCCCTAATAAGGCAGTGGTGCCGGACAGATACCCGCTGCCGACAATTAAGGAACTCACAACAATTTTCCATGGCTCCTCAGTGTTCACAAAGCTGGACCTTAAGCAAGGTTACATGCAGATACCCCTGCACAAAGACAGTAGAAATCTGACTGCATTCGTGACTCACATGGGGGTGTTCCGTTTCAAGAGAATTCCTTTTGGCCTTAGTTCAGCACCTAGCTGCTTTCAGAAAATCATGGCCACTGTCCTAGCAGGGCTCCCGGGTACGGCTGTGTACTTAGATGATATTGTTGTACATGGAAAGGATGAGGCCGCTCACAATGAATGCCTGAGACAGGTGTTCACAGCTCTGTCTAGACACAATCTGACGCTGAAAACAGAAAAATGTGTGTTCGCAGCCCCAGCAATAGACTTTGTTGGCCTTCGGGTGTCCAGCTCGGGTATTACACCGCTGCAGTCCAATGTAGAGGCCATTCTCAACCTTCCTGTGCCAGCCTCAGCTGGAAAGCTTGCATCCTTTCTGGGCATGACTGCTTACTATCTCAGATTCTTACCTCAGTATTCGGCAATCACTGCACCCCTGCGACAGCTGCTCAAACAAGACACCCCCTGGGCATGGACAGCAGAGTGCGAACGTGTGCTGTTCAACAGCTCAAGCACCTCCTCACGTCACCACCAACACTAGCTCATTTTGATCTCTCCAGTCCTTCGCTGGTGACATGTGATGCATCAGCGGTGGCAGTCGGAGCAGTCCTGTCACAGATGCATGGCGGAATTGAAAGGCCTATTGCTTTTGCTTCGCGGGCTCCGAGTATGGCGGAGCAGAAGTACTCAGTGGGAGAGAGAGAGGCACTGGCGTGCATTTGGGCATGTGAACGCTGGCACATGTACTTATATGGACGATTCTTTACTCTCAGAACAGACCACCAGGCCCTTACTGCCCTCATGTCCTCTACGGGAACTGGCCACAAGCCACTCAGGCTCCACCGATGGGCTGACAGTTTGAATCAGTACAATTACCAGCTGCAGTTCACCCCTGGAAAAGACAACGTGGTTGCAGATTTACTGTCACGTTCAGCTGTGGAGTCAACCACCACAGCCAGGCAGCCGGAGGCAGACATTGAGAGTGACCTTGTGCAGTTAGTGTATGAGCCCTTACAGACCTCAGTGTCTCTTGAGGAACTTTAGCGGGAGTCTGCAGCAGACCCACTCTTCATTACTCTCAGCACCTACATTCGGTCAGGATGGCCAGCTCAGGTGAGCTCTGACCTGATCCCCTACTCACGAGTTAAGACAGAACTGACATGTTGGGGTGAGTCATGCATTGCAAGGGGGCACCGGGCAGTCATTTCTCCGCCCCTTAGGGAGCGGGTTCTGTCAATGGCGCACGAGGGTCATGTGGGGATAGTTAAACTGAAACAGAGATGTAGAGACTTGGTCTGGTGGCCAGGGATTGATAGAGAGCTAGAAGCTCTTGTACGTGACTGTACACCTTGTCTGCTTAGTGGCAAAACAGGAACTCCATCCCCGCCACCCTTGCAGCCTGTCGACTGGCCCGTGAAGCCATGGGAGCATCTACAGATGGACATCTGTGGGGAGCTCGTCTCTGTTCCTCACCATCAGCGGTTCCTAGTCGTGGTCTATAACCTCCACAATGGTCGATTTCCTGGAGCAGCTCTTTTCCCATTGGGGCATTCCGCGGGCTATTACCACAGACAATGGGCCACAGTTTACTTCCAGTGAGTTTTCATCCTACCTGTCGGCCAAGGGAATAGACCACATGCGTACTGCCAAGTACCATCCCCAAGCTAATGGTGGGGTGGAAAGGTTTAACCAAAGTCTGAAGAATGGCATACGCGCACACCTTGCCCAAGGTTTTGCATTTAAAGCTTCTCTCTCCCAGACACTCTTGCATTATCGCGCCACTCAGCATGCCACTACGGGAGTTTCCCCTGCCAAGCATGAGAATTAGAATTACCTTTGACCAGGCTCCGCCCACCTCATCAGCTCCCAGGGAACTCTTCGGACCGGGCACGGGTTCATCAACGTCAGCGCAACATGAGAGCCAGATATGACCGCAAGCATCGTGCCAGGCCTACCAAGATACGAGCACAGGATTGGGTAAGAGCCAGAAGGCCACACCATAGCAATAAACTGGGCTCTTTTCTTTTAGGGCCAGTCACTTTTGAGCTTGCTAATGGGTCACGCTGGCATGCAAGTTGTCTTCGAAGAGTGCCAACGCCTTCCGCTAGGGATGAAAGCCGAAACTGTTCTGTAGTCATGGACTACATTCTGCCCCCACTGAATCTGAATCCTGAGGAAGTCATCAGGCAGGAAGTGGGAACTGATCACGGTCAAAGCTCTCAATCTGCTGATGCCCCTGTGTCAACTCGTCCTGTGAGGGTGAGGGCACGTCCTGCGCACTTCCAGGACTTTGAAGCTACATTTCATACTTAAGCTTGGTGGGAGGGGGGAAAATGTTGTGTTGTTAACCAGTTCTTCATTGTTTTCTGTTGTCGTAATACTGTTGAAAAGTCATGCTTGTGCGCATGCTCCTGAGTGTGCCGGATTCTGTGATTGTTAAGAAAGTAAACAAGGAAAGTTGCGTTCTGTCAAAGCACTGTGTGTGTGTGTCTTTTCCTGGACATAACAGTTACACTTTTAGCTTGATGTAACTTCACACTGTGACCACATTATGAGTATCCTGGGAGCTCATGGTGAGATCACTGTGAGATCAATTTGTTGACTGGGAAGCTATGGATCTGTAATTCACATTCATCGTAAAGTTGCATCAGAGCACTGACATCATGGGATTTCTTTACTGATTCAGCAACTTGGTCATATTCACATTAATGAGCAGATCCTTTCTTACGAACCGGTTCTGAAGCAGATCGATTGCGTGATCGTAATATTGCCGTCTGTCATCATCAGTCCAGCTATTGCCTTTAAAGCAGCATCGGTTAGATATGCCTTTAAGTAATTAAACTTCTCTGTTTTGCTCAGTGTGTCGTTTCTGTGAATAGCGGTTTCAAACTGATTCCAAAAGTCTTGCCACAAGCTAATTTCACTGCTGAACTTGGTTAACTTAATTGTTTGTCCGCACTGCAATGGCACTGTGTCACACGGCCTGCTGCTGGTGTTTTCCCGGTTTCTCTGTATCACGCGCTGCACAGGAGCCTTTGTGCTGACGATTTGCTCTCCATACTCCTCAGCATCAACAACTTCATTCTCCAAATCATCAATTTCTGTACACTCCTCTATTTCGCGATCTAACTCCAGCAGTGTTTCATCTTTTGCAGATAACAGGGCTAACAGTTCACATATTCTGTCAACGATCGGATCTTCTTTGCCAACCTCTGTTTCTATGTCTTGCAAAAGGCGTACAGCTCTCCGTTTTCTGAGTAGTCTTTCAAGTCACTGTAAGAATTGAGAAATTAGGAAATGCCGAGCAGTCTGGTTGGGGAGCACCCAGACCCTGAGAGGACAAAGGACCTCTCTGGAAATTACCATTTGAACTCACCATTTGAGAGGCAAAGTCTCACCTCAGAACACATCTCTCCCCCTCTTCCTCACTCCCCCTCTCACATGCTGAGATATTTTTCATGTTTGGTATCATTTAAAATGTCACAGTGTGACTGGTACAAATGTCTCATTTCCAAATAAGTAAAACAAAAGGTAATAAGGTTTTTGAGAGTTTATGGATAACTAGCACACAAGGAGGGGTTGACCTCTAGACAAATGGTCTCCCTACACCCAAAGGTCCATCCATCCATCCATTTTCTTCCGCTTATCCGGGGCCAGGTCGCGGGGGCAGCAGTCTAAGCAGGGATGCCCAGACTTCCCTCTCCCTAGACACTTCCTCCAGCTCTTCCGGGGGGACACCAAGGCATTCCCAGGCCAGCCTAGGTCTTCCCCGGGGTCTCCTCCCGGTGGGATATGCCCGGAACACCTTCCCGGGAAGGCGTCCAGGAGGCATCCGGAACAGATGCCCGAGCCACCTCAGCTGACCCCTCTCGATGTGGAGGAGCAGCGGCTCTACTTTGAGCTCCTCCCGAGTGACCGAGCTTCTCACCCTATCTCTAAGGGTTCGCCCAGCCACCCTGCGGAGAAAGCTCATTTAGGCCGCCTTTATCCAGGATCTTGTCCTTTCAGTCATGACCCACAACTCATGACCATAGGTGAGAGTAGGAACGTAGATTGACCGGTAAATCGAGAGCTTCTTCACCACGACAGACCGGTACAGCGACCACATTACTGCAGAAGCTGCACCGATCCGTCTGTCAATCTCCCGTTCCATCCTTCCCTCACTCGTGAACAAGACCCCAAGATACTTGAACTCCTCCACTTGAGGCAGGAACTCTCCACCAACCTGAAGCGGGCAAACCACCCTTTTCCGACTGAGAACCATGGCCTCGGATTTGGAGGTGCTGATTCTCATCCCAGCCGCTTCACACCCGGCTGAAAACCATCCCAGTGCATGCTGAAGGTCCTGGTATGATGGGGCCAGCACGACAACATCATCTGCAAAGAGCAGAGATGAAATCGTGTGGTCCCCAAACCTGACACCCTCCGGCCCCTGGCTGCGCCTTGAAATTCTGTCCATAAAAATTATGAACAGAACCGGCGACAAAGGGCAGCCCTGCCGGAGTCCAACATGCACCGGGAACAAGTCTGACTTACTGCCGGCAATGCGAACCAAGCTCCTGCTCCGGTCGTACAGGGGCCGGATAGCCCTTAGCAAAGGGCCCAGAACCCCATACTCCCAGAGCACCCTCCACAAGATGCCACGAGGGACACAGTCGAATGCCTTCTCCAAATCCACAAAGCACATGTGGATTGGTTGGGCAAACTCCCATGAACCCTCCAGCACCCTGGAGAGGGTATAGAGCTGGTCCAGTGTTCCACGACTGGGTCAAAAACCACACTGTTCCTCATGAATCCGAGGCTCTACTATCGGCCGTATTCTCCTCTCCAGTACCCTGGCATAGACTTTCCCGGGGAGGCTGAGAAATGTGATCCCCCTATAGTTGGAGCACACCCTCCGGTCCCCCTTCTTAAAAAGAGGGACCACCACCCCGGTCTGCCAGTCCAAAGGTACTGTCCCCGACCGCCACGCGATGCTGCAGAGGCGTGTCAGCCAAGACAGCCCCACAACACACAGAGACTTGAGGTACTCAGGGCGGAGTTTCTTGACTACCTCGGTGACTTCAGCCCGGTTGATCGACGAGTCCACCTCTCCAAGCCCTCAGCCTCTGCTTCCTCAATGGAAGACGTGACGGCGGGATTGAGGAGATCCTCGAAGTATTCCTTCCACCATCCGATGACATCCCCAGTCGAGGTCAACAGCCGCCCACCTCCACTGTAAACAGCGTTGGTAGGGCACTGCTTCCCTCTCCTGAGGCGCCGGACGGTTTGCCAGAATCTCTTCGAGGCCGACCGGTAGTCCTTCTCCATGGCCTCACCGAACTCCTCCCAAGCCCGATTTTTTGCCCCCACAACCACCCGGGCTGCAGTCCGCTTGGCCTGTCGGTACCCGTCAGCTGCCTCAGGAATCCCACAAACCAGCCAGGCCCGATAGGACTCCTTCTTCAGCTTTCGGTGTCCACCACCGGGTTCGGGGATTGCCGCCTCGACAGGCACCGGAGACCATACGGTCATAGCTCCGAGTGGCCGCGTTGACAATGGAGGTGGAGAACATGGTCCACTCGGACTCAATATCTCCAGACTCCCTCGGGATCTGGTCGAAGCTCTGCCGGAGGTGGAAGTTGAAGATCTCTCTGACGGGATTCAGCCAAACGTTCCCAACAGACCCTCACAGTACGTTTGGGTCTGCCGAGTCTGTTCAGCTTCCTCCCCCGCCATCGGATCCAACTTACCACCAGGTGGTGATCAGTTGACAGCTCCGCCCCTCTCTTCACTCGAGTGTCCAAGACATACGGCCGGAGGTCAGATGAAACAACCACAAAGTCGATCATCGACCTCCGGCTAGGGTGTCCTGGTGCCATGTGCACTGATGGACACCCTTATGCTTGAACATGGTGTTCGTTATGGACAAGCTGTAACTAGCACAGAAGTCCAATAACAGAACACCACTCAGGTTCAGATCAGGGGGGCCGTTCCTCCCAATCACGCCCCTCCAGGTGTCACTGTCGCCGCCCACGTGGGCATTGAAGTCCCCCCTCCTTGAACTGCCACCTTACCGTGGTGGAGGGGTTTGAGTACCCGAACGACCCTAGGAGCTATGTTGTCTGGGGCTTTATAGCTGTAACCTCTGGTGTACACAACTAGTGGTGTAACCTCTGAATGCAAATTTCCATTGTTAAAAGATATTTCCAAGTGAAAGAGGTCCTGGCTATTTAATGAAATGCAGCAGGGAATTTGGGGCCTTTTCTGTATTTCAGATTGGTCCGTGAGGCTGAGAGAGAGATCTCTTAGCGTCACGTATTTCTTAATGTTGGGTATGCATCTCTTTTCTTTATTCCAGAGAATTTGATGTTTTGTATTGATTATCTTTGAATTGATTATGAAATTGGCATGATAGATTTACCTGACATATTAAATTGTTACATTTGATTATTCTAACTGTCTTTGACATTATTTTCATTAAAGAGTTAAAAGGGATAGTCAAACATTCGCTCACAATTAATGATCCAAAGATATCTTAAAACCTTTTCATTTATGGAGTCAGATGAAATAACGAGAGAATACATATTCAAATGTATTATATTTAATCAAAAAATACTTTGCTTCGAGAAAAGGACAGTAACACGTTAAGACCTTCCGCGCTGGTTGGATGCCGGCTTTGGGCCGATTGAGCGCGAGCTTACAAAGTCACTCCGCCATTTCGGATGTTGCCTGCCAGTTATCCCGGGTTTCGGCACCAAAGAATTGTTGTGTCTTTTCTTCCTTAACAAGCAGTAATGACCACTGACAACTTGAATTAAAATAAAACAAACTGTTTACTGAAGTTTATGAACAGGATTACAGATAGATATAGCGCACGCACAATCTCATTTCTCTTCTCTCTTTTTTCTTTCTGCACGCCCACTTTGCATTATGGGTAGACTTTTCTTTAAGCTGAACAACCTTAAAAATGCCAATTTAAACTGTTTCTGTTATTTTTAAATATAATTAATTAAACATTTATATTCTAATTAATTCACAACAATCCCTTTTCTTTAAAACGTTAAAAGACTAAAATCAGAGGTTTATTATTTTATATAACTGCTTTTGTCAGAACCTGTATTTTAACTGTAAAGTTGTATAAATAATGGTTTTCAGAATCATAATGAGCTTTGTTGCAAAGTATGTGTCACAGTTGAGCTGTATATAAGGATAAGATGACGAAGATGAATGGTATTAACAGTATTTAATAGTATTCACAGGGTACATCCAGATGTACATCCAGACAGGCAAGCAAATGTAACCAAAAGTAAACGAGACCACACAAAGGTGAACTGAAAACACAGGACTTAAATACACAGACAAACGAGGTGATTAATGATACACAGCTGACAGTGAGGAAAAATGAATCAGTAACTATGGTGATAGACTAGTTGTGGGCAGTGGCGGTTCTACATTGAATTACACCCTGGGCGAGACCCCCTTCGAGCGCTCTCCAAATCCCCCCCCCCCCCCCTTTTTTTAATTATTTTTATTTAACCTCACATGTTTTGCTTGTTTTAAGCAAAAAAAAATTTTTTATTTATTTCCCCAGAAAACAAGACTTAATATCTTATGTCATTTTACTACTTAAGTAATATAACGTTATACTTCTTTATTTAAGAAATGTTTGATATTTGGACTGGAAACAAGACAAAAATACTAAGTAAGAAAAGCATTTTTTTGCAGTGTAATAACTGAACTTGTAACAGTTTTGTTGCAAAGCACAATATTATGGTGAAATTAGATCTCGTGTTTGAGTTAAAACCGAATTATTGTTAAGCATAGCAAGAATCCTAGCAAAAAGGCTAACAAATAAGAGTTATACCCACCAATTAATATTTCCCCTTCATTCATGACATGGATACCGTAAATCATACAGAGAATCATACAGAGAAAATCATAGTTGCATACCTTTATCTTTCGCTCATGTCTAAATTGGGCACCTGATGGCTTTGACCTTTCTTGTCCATCTCTTATTTGGCACTCGACATCGACAATCAACAGATTTCCCCTGATCCCCCCCATACCAACTGTCACTCACGACGAGTCACGACCAGAAGTCAAGACTAAACCAATTCACCTTGGTGGTGGTGACCAAGTAATCGTTTTGCATTACCTATTTTTATTAGCCATTCAGACAATTCAGAAAAACAAAAATGTGCAGGAAATAGAGGCCTGTATTTATAATATTCTGAATGAAATGTTCGTTATTTGTAAGAAAGTCGAGGTGTGACTGACTTAGTTAACTATGGATCCCCCGTTCCCCCTCCCCCCTGCCCGTTCCATTTGGGAGAGACCCAGAGGTGAACTGTCATCCGCGCCCGCGCCCCCGTGCCCCCTCCCCTTTCCCCTTCTCAAACAAACGAGACAACAGCTTCTGTGCACGTCATCTTCTCAGCAAGCAGGGGCGCCTGCAGCTGCAGGGGGTGCAAATTTGCCAATTCTCCACACAGTGAAATGATAGATAATAGAAAACCGCTTCGCGGCGCAGAATTTTTTTTTTCTGCTCGTGCCGGCGGCGCCGCCCCCCAAAAAATGCCGTCCCGGGCGAACAGAAAACAAAGTCCAAACAGAGACATGACACAACACCTCACGCCGGTAAATGAATGAATGAATGAAGGAGGCTCTAAAGGAGGATGAGTCCGGTAGAGGGATGGAACAGAGGGCAGTCCATGGCTAAGTGATGGCGATGTCTAAGACAGGTGAAGTGATAGTGATGTCTGAGCCAGGCGGAGCCAATGGTCCGGCAGTCCGGTGGAGACAAAAGCTTGTTGGTCGCTATTGGAGTTGAGGGAGGAAGGAGTGTAACTGTGGTGTAGCCCCAGGTGTAGCTGTGCCACTGAGAGGAGGCTGAGGAGAAACTGAGGGGCAGATAGGAGACAGCGAGGGCTGGATAGCAGCCATGACTGAGGGCTGGAAAAGGGATTGAAGATGAACAGAGGGACTGAGTAGGAGCTACGCTCTTGCTTACTGCTCCGCGCTTTGCTCTATCGCTTTTACATTTTATCTCCTATTTTTTTTATATTTTATTTCCTTTATTTTATTTCCTTTTATCACCTAATTTTAACTTCAGCAAATCAGCACAGTGCTCAGACGACAAAGTTTGGATTACTACAAAAACTGAGAATTCTTTTACCCGACCAGCTTACATTCCCGGGAAAGGAAAACACAACTGCCTCAAGGATAAGAGAAAATGCCTCTTCTGGAATCTTCTTGCTGCACCAACTGCCACAGACTTTTACAAAGGATTGCAGTTCTTGAAACAAAGTTACTTACGGGACCACCAAACCAGACAGAGCACACAACAGAGCTTCGTCATGGACACCCTCAGCATACCGGTGAGTCCCATGAAACTAGTGCTCCTCGACAGGTAGAGAAACAAGCCGATCGACTTACTAATTGATGGCACAAACAGGGAGCGAGACCCAAAGGCACTCGAGACATCAGATTGTCACGAGCATCACATATTGCCGCAGTAGCATCCTCTACCCCAGATACAGCTCTGACAAGGATTGCAAACACTGGTCTCCTACCACCGCCTATACATCTTGAGAACAGATTTGAAGTGCTAATGAATGTAAAGGAGGAATCCCCAAATGTGATGAATGTGATCGAACACAGACTGAATGGGCCAGTAGCTAACACTGATGCTAACTGGCGCTCAAGGTCGAGCAGACAGCGGCACTCAGCTCAGAGCGCAGCCGAGCCCAGGACTCTGATAGTGGGTGACTCCAGAATCAGAAACATTAGCAGCAGGGATACAACTACATGCTGCCTTCCACAAGCAACAACTTCTGATATAAACAGGGAATTTCAGAACATTCTGATGAAACATAAGGCTGCAAATCGACTCATCATTCATGTGGGGAAGAATGATATTCATAAAGAGCAGTCAGAACTCCTTAAGAAGGATTTCAATGAACTTTTTGAAACACTTAAAAGACTGAAAGTTCAAACATTCATCAGTGGACCACTCCCAGCAAGAGGAACAAACAGGTTTTCACGGTTGCTTGGGCTTAATACATGGCTGCAAAAAACCTGCAATATAAAAGGAGTAAACTTCATTGACAATTTCAATCTTTTCTGGAGTCAGAGACAACTTTTTCATCGGGATGGCCATCACCCAAACAAACTTGGTTCAAGAGTGTTAAAGGACAATATCTACTTCTCCCTCAATCATCCTTCTGCAGTGTGTGCCAATCCACTCAATCTGAACGGCACACACACACCTGGGCACAGTATTAATGACCACAGGACTTCACTTCAGCAGCAAAATGGACATGATAACACCACTCCGCCACAACAACCTCTGCTCACGGACACAATCTCAGCTGAGCTCTGCCAACAGAGCTCACCACAGACAGACATATCAGAACTGCTTGAAGATTCAGCACTCAAGGACGACTTCCTGGAAAACAGCCAGGGAAGCCAGGACAGCATATCACAGCCTCCGATAACACCAGACCAACAGGCCCTTTCACCAGACACTTTCTCCCTCTCCCCAGCATCAGCATCGCCACTTCTGTGCTTCTCACAGAAAATGGAAGAACTAGTGCATGCTGGAACCAGACTATCCCACTCTTTTGCTGCGAGCCCCCAGATACCAACCAAAAAAAGACAGGCACCATTACCACCCAAGCCTGCGGGCCCAGCTCGCCCTCCCCCTCCTCCTGTGAGAGCTCTTCGGCCTCTGCCACAACGCCAGGGCCCACACCCTCCTCCATCTGCTCGAGGTGAACCAAAAACAACTGATACCAGCTCTCAGTGATATGTGTCGGGTCCCCGTTTTGATAACAGTAACTTTCTCAAATGTTTACAGAACAAACGGGAACCCAGTGTGCCTGTATCTTCCTCTATTACTGTTCTATTATAGAAAGTCTAAGGCCTTCAATAGCCGTACAGCAAACCTAACTAATCTGGTGCCTCTTACACGTCAAACTAATATTGCTGTGGGGAAAAGTAAGACTGTTAAGTTAGCACTCCTTAACATCCGCTCACTTAAAAATAAATCACTTCTAGTCAACGACTTAATAACCACAAACAATCTGGATTTTATGCTTCTGAATGAAACCTGGCTAGAAGACAGCTGCAGTGCAACAATCCTCAATGAAGCAGCCCCTCCTAACTTTACTTTTATGAGTGTCTGCAGAGCTGTTAAGAGAGGTGGGGGTCTAGCTGCTCTTTTTAAAGATATCTATCAATGTAAGCAAATATCATTTGGGAATTACTTGTCTTTTGAATATCTGGGTATTGTGTTAAAAGGTGCTCCACGCATTTTACTTATCATTATTTAGAGGCCTCCAAAATACTCTCCAGCCTTTGCTGAGGACTTTACAGAACTGTTATCAACAATTACCTCAGAGTTTGACTGTTTTGCCATTGCTGGAGATTTAAACATCCACATAGATAATGCAGAAACCAATATGGCAAAAGAAATCAATACTGTTTTAAAAACTTTTGATCTGACTCAGCATGTACATGGACCCACACACAATCGTGGACACACTCTAGATTTACTCATCAGTAAGGGTCTAAACATTTCATCAATTGTTATTAAGGATGTAGCACTGTCTGATCATTTCTGTATTTTCTTTGATATATTGATCTCTCCTGCCACTGAAGCTAGATATGTGTCTGTCAAGAAGAGATGCTTAAATGAGAACACTAGTGTACTATTTATGAAGGCTATATCCTTAACACCAAGCATATCTGCAGACTCTGTTGATTTTCTCCTTGATTCCTTTAACTCAAAAGTTAAAACTGTAATTGATGATATTGCTCCTGTTAAAGTCAGGAAGAAGAGTGGCAGACTAAAAGCACCTTGGAGAAACTCAACAGCAGTGCAAAATATGAAAAGACAATGCAGAAAAGTAGAGTGCATGTGGCGGAAGACAAAACTTGTAGTCCATTATAACATCTACAAAGACTGCATCCATGCTTTTAATATGGAACTAGGCAAAGCTAGACAGACTTTCTTCTCAAATATTATAAACAGTAATTTAAACAACACACGCACTCTTTTTGCTACTGTAGAGAGACTGACAAACCCCCCAAGCCAGATTCCCAGTGAAATGCTCTCAGACAACAAGTGCAGTGAGTTTGCCTCTTTCTTCTCTGAGAAAATCAATAATATCAGAAAGGTGATCAGCACATCCTTGAGTTGCCCTGGGGTTAGACAGACCATCAAACCACCTGAGAAAGTAGTTACTATGTCTGACTTCAAAGAAATTGATGGCAAAATTTTGGAAGAAACCGTACAGCACCTTAAAACATCAACCTGCGCTCTTGACACACTTCCCACATCATTTTTCAAAAGTGTGTTAAACAGTTTAGAAGCAGATCTTCTAGAAGTGGTAAATGCCTCACTTCTCTCTGGGAGTTTTCCAAACTCCCTGAAAACTGCAGTTGTCAAGCCCCTCCTAAAAAAGAACAATCTGGATAAGACCATATTAAGCAACTATAGGCCGATCTCAAATCTTCCTTTCATAGGCAAGATCATTGAAAAAGTTGTCTTCAATCAGCTGAACAAATTCTTATGCTCGAATGGATACTTTGACAATTTTCAATCTGGTTTCCGACCGCACCACAGCACAGAGACAGCGCTCATAAAGATAATAAACGATATTCGCTTAAATACTGATTCAGGCAAATTATCAGTGCTGGTACTACTCGACCTCAGTGCTGCATTTGACACTGTCAATCATAACATACTTCTTGACAGGCTGGAAAACTGGGTGGGGCTTTCTGGGATAGTCCTAAAATGGTTCAGGTCATACTTAGATGGGAGAGGTTATTATGTGAGTATAGGAGATCATAAGTCTGAGTGGACATCCATGACATGCGGAGTCCCTCAAGGTTCAATTCTTGCGCCACTCCTGTTCAACCTGTATATGCTCCCAATGAGCCAAATAATGAGAAAGAACCAAATTGCTTACCACAGCTATGCAGACGACACACAGATCTACTTAGCCCTATCGCCTAACGATTACAGCCCCATTGACTCCCTGTGCCAATGCATCGATGAAGTCAACAGTTGGATGTGTCAAAACTTTCTTCAGTTAAACAAAGACAAAACTGAAGTCATTGCATTTGGAAACAAAGATGAAGTTCTCAAGGTGAACGCATACCTTCACTCTAGGGGTCAAACAACTAAACATCAAGTCAGGAATCTTGGTGTGACACTAGAGTCAGACCTTAGTTTCAGTAGTCATGTCAAAGCAATAACTAAATCAGCATACTATCATCTAAAAAATATTGCAAGAATTAGATGCTTTGTTTCCAGACAAGACTTAGAGAAACTTGTTCATGCTTTCATCACCAGCAGGGTGGATTACTGTAATGGACTCCTCACTGGCCTTCCCAAAAAAACCATAAGACAGTTGCAGCTCATACAGAACGCTGCCGCCAGGATTCTGAGCAGAACCAGAAAATATGAACATATCACACCAGTCCTCAGGTCTTTACACTGGCTCCCAGTTAAATTTAGGATTGATTTTAAAGTATTATTACTGGTATATAAATCATTTAATGGCCTAGGACCTCAATACATTGCAGATATGCTCACAGAATATAAACCCAACAGATCACTCAGATCATTAGGATCATATCAGCTAGAAATACCAAGGTTTCACTCTAAGCATGGCGAGTCCGCTTTTAGCTATTATGCCAGCCGCAGCTGGAACCAGCTTCCAGAGGAGATCAGACGTGCTCCTACAGTAGTCACATTCAAATCCAGACTAAAAACACATCTGTTTAACTATGCATTTAATGAATGAGCACTGTTCCAATATTCGTCCGACTGTTTGTACTGTACTGTATTTTATTTTTTTCCTAAACTGTTTTAATTATTCTTATTTCTTTTTATTATTTTAATTTCTTCTATGTAAAGCACTTTGAATTGCCACTGTGTATGAAATGTGCTATATAAATAAACTTGCCTTGCCTTGCCTTGCCTTACTGATTAGATTTAATATAGTTTCCTTTGAAGGGGTTTTGTTAGTCTTTGATCTTCCTACTGAGAGTTGAACTGTGTGAATGTTTACCTAGTCTTAGTTCTCGTGACCATGTGTTGTTTATTCAATTTGGGGGGGTACCATTATCTCAGTTGGGGGTAATTGCCTCTATTGTCTTTAGATGATTAGATTTAGTGGGGCAATTCCATGCAAAACGATCACATCCATAACGCCATCTAATTACCATGGCATTGTGTTGGTGTTATGGATGTGACAGTTTTGCGCGGAATTGCCCAGTGGTCATCTCTAAGGCAGTGTTTAAGGTCAAGATTTTTAAGGACTGTCAGCACCTCTAAGGACTGCCCACTGAATGCCTATAAGATACCATGTAAAGTTACGTTAGTCAGTCTGTTGGAAGAACTGCAGCAACGCACAACGAAGTTCTCAAAAAAGAATAACTTCTGTTTGAACGCCATCCCAACGTCTCCTGGTCTTCGATTCTGAGTTTCCTACAATTTGGTGCCGTGACCCAGATGGAGAAAAAGTAAACTCAACAAAGAATGAACTTTTCCAGACTAAATCTTGAAACTTCAAGCTCAAAGATCTGAATCTTGAAACTTCAAGCACAAAGAATCTCAAAGACTGAACTTTTCCAGACGGAATCTTTCTCTAAAAACAAAAGATTTGGTGAGTTTCACTCCATTCAAAGAACCGTTGCAAACCAGTACAAATTTGTTTTTCCTCTGCGCCGTTCAGAGAAGAAGTTAACAAACAGCTGTAGAGTTTTGTTAACTAAGTTATCCTCTAAAAGTTTGCTTTTAGAGATGAAAGATATCCTCTGCCAGGCAGGGAAGATTAGCATTACATGTTAATATTGTTTTATCCTCTTGCTAGAGAAGGTTTATCCTCTGTAAAGTTAGTGAAGATTTATCCTCTGCTTTATCAGGGACGGTTAGCATCATGTGCTAATATTTTGTATCCTTTGCTTTAGGCAGAGAAGGATTAGCTTTACTTGCTAGTTATTTCTGTTTATCCTCTGTTCTTGTCGGCAGGGAAGTTAAGTGTGAAGTGTTGGTAAATTGGAAAGTTTACAAGTGTACCCTCTGTTGAACAGATACGTTTTTAGGGTTTGTTTGTGTGGTAACAAAGAAACTCACAAAATGGTTAGAAGGAATGCTAGGCTGATTCCAACAACTGAGAAAGCTGGACTAGCTACACCTTTATGGACAGACAGTGAATTCAAGTCTTTGTTAGGAGAACGCATGGACTCCATAGTGACTGAGTCAGTCAGATTGAATTTGACAAAGAAATTTGGTATTCACCCAGAAAAAGTATGGTCTATTGAAGATTGCAAGAAGGTGTTGGGTGCATGTATCAGGAAGAAAAACATAAAAGGCATGATCTGCTGCCACAGAGAATTTAGCTTATCCATTGTACAAGAACAAGCTTGTTGTGTTGATAAGTTAAAAGAACAGAACAAACAATTGCACACTCAAGTGTCCTGTCTCACAGACAAGGTGGGCCATAACAAAGCCTCAACCAAATGTGACTCAGAAGACCAACAGTCAGATGAAAGCTATCCTGATTTACAGTCTTTTTATAGAATAGAGGACAATGTCAATGTAAATGCAGTTGAAGTGTGTGGAGCAAGACAAAAGGCTCAGAATAGGGGGAAAGGGGTTGATCCAGTTCCATCTGCAACCCCCATACAAGCAGTCAAAACATCTTTAGGTCCTAAAGATATAGAGAGATTTGCTGAAAGTTTGCCATCAGTGCAAATACATTTTTCTGAGTTTAGGAGAGAGTTGTCCAAAAAGATGCGGCTTCATGATATGTCTCTAGCTGAAGTCACCCAGCTAATATCACAGATATTGACTGAGTCAGAATTCAATGATTTTGAAAGTGCTGTAAACAATTCTGAGTTTCAAAATGCCAGAAAAGATTAATTGAGAGAGGGAGTTCTGAGAGTGTTAAAGAACATTGTTGGACCAAAAAGTGGACTGGTCAAAGATAAATAGTTGTGTACAGAAGAAGGGTGAAACTGTTAGTGAGTACACGGAAAGTTTTTGCCAGACCACTGCAGCACACAGCGGGATTGCTGACACTTCAGAGAAGGTGTTAGATGATAATGGTCCCCTAGTTCGGGCATGGTTTGATGGTCTTTTGTCAGAACATAGAAATGCATTGCCTTACTTAGAATTAACATGGTCCAATAGAACCCTGCAAAACAACTTGGACAGTTTAGCTACTTGGGAAAGAGACTCGGACTGATAAGTGCAAGACTGATGTCAAGGCAAGAGTAAAAATTGCAGCAGCATCCTTTAAGGTCAACACAGAGAATCAACAGAAACGCAAATGTCCTAAGAGAGAGGGCAGCTGTAATTACTGTGGTAAACCTGGGCATTGGATGAAAGAGTGTAGGAAAAACAAAAAGAACTTTAGAGAAGTTAACAATGTTACTCAGCTTCTGCTCAGCCTGCTTGCTACTCTGAAGCAACCCCTCCCCTCATCATTAAACTCGTGGGGCAACTTGATAAGGTGTTAACTATTTGGGCTGTGAGTGCTTAACCCCCAGAGGTCGGCGGTATCGCCGGCGATACCAGCTCGCTTTTTTTTAGCAGTGTAAAAGAAACTCAAAAATACTCGGTTGACTTTGATTTTCCATTGGAGTTTCATACATCAATCGATTCTGTTAAATGTGTATTATTTTTGTGTATACTCACAATAAAAACAAAGTGTTGTGCTTTTTGCCAAATAAAGAAAAATAAACACGAAGCGAGTTCTGCCTTCTCTCTGTCCGTGTAGTCCATTCTGAAACGCGTCCGAAAATGAACCATAACTCAGTGAATACTCAGTCAAACAGGCATTCAGACATACAGGCATGAAGCTTGAATTCTCATCTTTTAAACGAAGTAATTTTTATAAAAAACAAATATTCACAGTTTATGTAATATGTATGCAAAGAGAGAGATGTCAGTCGTTCTCATCTCAGCTAATTAAGTTTTAATGTGCTCCGCCCACGGAGAGCACGCGCTATTCAAACGCAAATGTGAGCCGATCCAAACAAACCTGTAAAACGCCCATCAGCTGGATAACACACACCGCGAGTTCACTTTCAGACTTATGTACTTTACGATGCTGTGAGGAATAATACTGTCTTGATAATAATCCTGCAAAAATTTACCTCAGAAGTTCTGGAAGTATCATTTCGAGGAGCAAACGGATCCCGCTGAGGAATTAGGTCAGTTCTGTTTGCTTTGTTCTAATCGGAATGAATGAACGCAAAGATGCGTGCTGTTGTGGAGCTACTACAGCTGGCAAAAATACTGTTTTAATATGAATCGCGTTACTATGAATGAATGAACGCAAAGATGCGTGCTGTTGTGGAGCTACTACAGCTGGCAAAAATACTGTTTTAATATGAATCGCGTTACTATGAATGAATGAACGCAAAGATGCGTGCTGTTGTGGAGTTACTACAGCTGGCAAAAATACTGTTTTAATATGAATCGCGAATACAAAGAAAGATTACACTGGAAATATTGTTACAATTATAAATGTTGTTGTAATTGTATAACCTTAAAAAAAAAAATTATATATATATATATAAGGATAGATGTAAACAAAATCTTAAAAGGTCATTATAAGCCTTATCTTTAAATAATTTTATTATGCTTTATTAGTGACACATTTGGGAAGAGAATATATTCCAAATCTGAAAATACAGTATGAGAACAATTAACTGCACAATTACTAGAAATGTTTACCTTGGATATTGTACAATTTGCAAGCAAAATTTGTGGAAAAAACAACAAACCAGTTATATATTGTCCTTGCATTCTTGTGGCTCATTCACACACCTGAATGAAAGGCTCATTACCTATGCAGCCTCATTATGCGGCCCCATTGACTCCATAGGTGTGAATCACGCCCACCCGCATATGGCCTTTCCAAACAAAAAGTGTTTTACAAGATTTAAATCAATGTATTGTGTTATGGGAATGATTAGGCAGGACGATTTTCACATAATTTTGAAGAAAAAATACTAGGCAACGACATCCATTAGTCAAAAGTCTTATTTACATATATTTAGAATGTGTTTTATGGCCTTATTTCAGAAACTTTATTTTTTTGTTTTTTAAAAAACCATGCATAAACATTATTCTATCAAAAATACAAACATGTACATGCAAGTTGTTCACATATTATGGTAGCCCTGTTTGTGCTAAATAGAGTGAATTTACACCTTTGCCATTAATATGTTTATAAGCAACTGAAAAAAGCACAAATGTCAGGGCATGTCAGAACATCTCAAGGACCCCAAAAACCCCTCAGACTCCAGAGGGTTAATTTCCCCAGAAACAACAACAAAGATGAAAGACTGATTTTTATTTAATAGAACAAAAGGAAAGTGACTGTCTCAGCCTTCCTTTGGGGGACCCTGGTTAAGTAGACTCACAGCCTTAAATGTTATAATGCAGAATATTCCAGTCAGACACCCATCCTCTATTATGATGTCTACTATGACTGATGTTTCACTGGAGAATGGAAATGTGCCAATTTTCTCACACACAGTGTACAGTGTGCACACCACCTACAGGGACAGAATAGGACACACAGACCAGTGAGGAGCCCATGGAAGAACTGATGTGCAACAGGCCTCGGGGGTCAACCATGTGGTGAAGATTTCCTCATAGGTTTCCCCCTCCCAGTAGTTTATCCCCACCTCACTGGTCCATAGGTGTCGAATCAATTAAGATTAGGTTAAGAAAAAAAAAACACACTATACGATCACAATGTTTACTGTAATATAGTTATATGTAAAAACTATATGGTCACCAGAAGTTTACTTTGATAAGAGTTAGACGTAAAACCACTATACGATCAACAGACTTATGGAAGAATGAAGTCTATGCATGAATACTGCTGGTCTGCCGTTTCTTTTTTTTATTGTGTTACAGGTATGTGTGTATGCCATGATGTCTTCACAAGCGGCATCCTGGTGTAAAGCATCACCTCAGATTTCCATGAACAAGCCTCATGAGGGACGAGTCATCAGAGCGACTCTACGTGGGAAATGGACTCTACAGGAAACAGACTTCACAGCTATTCAGACGCCATGGACTTTCCAGACTTCCACTCTTATGCTACATGGTTTTCTGTGTAATCATGTAGTTTTATACGACATTTTATACCCTGCGTCGTATGTGTCAACAGTTATGGTTTTGAGAAGAACTATGACACTCATGTAAATCAAGGACACGACACAGAATAAGTTATATGTGCCTGTAACTTTTTCAAGTTACATGACTGGAAGATGGGCTTATGCTAACAAACATAAGCTACAGAATGGACTTATGAAGGTTTAAATTTGTATATTATGTGAGAGTTATTAGAACTCTCAAAGAGGGGACTGAAGGATTACAAATTTAAAAATATGTTTTAGTTCTGCTGATCCAACTTCCTTACATAACATCACATAAAAAACTAAGGTGAACTATACTGTATTGGGCATTCAAGGTGAACATGAGGGCATCCATTTACTGATTAGATTTAATATAGTTTCCTTTGAAGGGGTTTTGTTAGTCTTTGATCTTCCTACTGAGAGTTGAACTGTGTGAATGTTTACCTAGTCTTAGTTATCGTGACCATGTGTTGTTTATACAATTTGGGGGGTACCATTATCTCAGTTGGGAGTAATTGCCTCTATTGTCTTTAGATGATTAGATTTAGTGGTCATCTCTAAGGCAGTGTTTAAGGTCAAGACTTTTAAGGACTGTCAGCACCTCTAAGGACTGCCCACTGAATGCCTATAAGATACCATGTAAAGTTACATTAGTCAGATTGTTGGATGACTGCAGCAACGCTCAGCGAAGTCCTCAGTAAAGAATAACTTATGCTTGAACGATATCCCAACATCTCCTGGTCTTGCTTCGATGAAGGAATAAAGTTTCCAACAGCAGGATGTGATCTCAGAGACTGGAGGGACACAAGGAACTGGGGACCAGGAACAGGAACAAGGAGAGGAACGAATGAGGTAAGTAGGTAAGAGATAAACCAACAGGAGGTAGTCTGAGTTCTAGACGAGACTAGACCCAGTGTATGTGTGTGTGTGTGAGGTAATTTAATGCCATCTCTCATGGCACTGCAGACTCTGCTCTGAAGGGAGGGTAGGATCTAATGCTTTCAAATCTATAGCTTGCTATTGCTAGCCTGTACAAAACTGCAAAACTATTTTCAAATCAACATTTAGCATAAATACCACTATTTACATTTTATAATTGGCTGTTGTGTTATCTGTTTGTTTGTTTGTTTGTTTGTTTGTTTTTTGCTGTTGTGTTTTATGATTTGTTACATTTATTTGCACTTCAGTGCAGGGATGTGCAGAGAGGTCCTCAGGGGCAGGGGCATATATATATATATTATATATATATATATATATATATATATATATATATATATATATATATATATATATATATATATATATATATGCTTTGCATCACAGAAATAAATGATATTAAAAAGTATATTAAAATAGAAAACCATTATTTTATATTATCATTTTTTTTTCTGTATTTTTTATCGAATAAATGCAGGCTTGATGCTCATAAGGGACTTCTTAAAAAAAAAAAAGTTATGTGTGTGCAAATTTTTTGAGCAGTAGTAGTACTGTACTATTACTATTGCTGCAAAATGATCAAAAATGTTAAAATAATAAAGTGGCCATTTTGTGTGTTGTTGTCAGCCTATACTTCACATAATAGGCCTGGGCTTCATTTAACAAACTATGATAGTTTCATCAAATTGGTAAACATTGTATATAGACTAAATACAAGTGACTTTACTACTATACTTACCATTAATGCTACTTTTGGTGCTGGTTTTGTGCAGTGCTTTGTAGTCAATTAACATCCATTAGTTCAATGACGCAGATTCAGATCGCTTCAAAAATGTAAATTCTTCTGTCCATGTAATTTTCAAACGATTTATGAATGAGCGGAAAATTACCGCTCCACTGCACATTGTCCAATAAAATTTGAACCTGTTGTGCCAGATGACGATTGGTCAGTGTATTATACATGACAAACAGGCTTCAGTGAATTATGTAATATTATAAAATACGTGATATGTGAATTTTTAATTGAATCGACACACTACCTTTTATTATTGAAAAAAAAAAAGTTTAAAATTGTTTGGTTTGGAGCCATATAATCACTGAAAGAATCACATTTGGCTCGAGAGCATCGGTTCCCGAGCAGACTGTGGAATACCTACGTTTACACTAGTGCATTTTCATTTTAAAATGCATAACCTTTGCTACGGTTATGCCTGCCGTCCACACACACTGCTCCAGAGTTTTAAGACCCTCAAAAACGGAGACTGACCCCGTCAGTCAAGACCGAAGTAAGACACACACAACTTGACGCAAGTGACGCAATGCAACCCATAGCAACACATTATAGCAACGACACCTCAGACTGACAGAAACGTAAAAATAAACGTGAATTTAGGTTACTTTAGTTTTGTACATGTTGTCATGTTAAATATAATCAAATGCATTTTGTTTTATCGACCACAATATTATCATTGATATTTGTTTGAAAAGGGCACTTTTGATTAATTTTGAAATAGGGCAGGGGCTCGAGCACCCAAAGCCCCAACCACTGTATTAGGCACACAAATATTAATAAAGCATTATAAGTCTCTGTGTTCAACGAACCGGTTAATTCAAAAAGACACTCGCAAGTTGATGGTGTAACCTGCAGAAAAGGTCACTGAACAAATCATTGAATTAATTTGAATAAACTTTTTAGTGAAAGGATTCAAAGATTCAAGTCACATTTGTGAGAATATGTGTTTTTGTAAATGTTGAGATTTTTCTGAGAAAAAAAGACTAGGAGCTGAGATCCAGCTCTATCAATAAATCACAGCGTTGATGGCCATTGGTCAGGTCTGTCGAGTTATACCTTGAAAATCCTGTTAAACCACAACAAGACAGACTATATCAAGAGTAGCCTAGGCTACTGAACTTCAAGACTTCGGAACTTCTATGTCAGTCTATTCTCCAGGGAAAAACTCATTTATTTTCGTAAAGGACACTGTCATCTGTAACGAGATCAGGTGAAGGCACGTGCTGACTTTCCCTGTGGCTTTAGAGAGAGAGATCATTTACCTCGCCTCATTATGGATTAGGTTTGCGAACAACACAATGCACTACTTTCTGATCTCTCTTCTACTACAGTATAAATAAACACAAAGTGTGGGTTATTTGACATCACTTCATGACAAAAATCTAAATGGCACAGAGCCACTGTCAACAGGGAAGTGTTAGATTTTATTACTACATCCTAATCCTCTTAGCCTCCTAATTCCTCCCAACCGTGGTCTTGAGATGTTGGATGGATGCATGATGGCTTAATCCCTCGTTAGAAAAGGTTACCTCTGCTTTTCCCTCCTGCGTTACACACAGCGTCTCACCATGGAGGAGCTACTGATACCCGCAGATGTCGAGGAGGCACCGCCCGAGCCTGCAACCTTCTTCTCTCCGGCGGGACCTGCTAAAACCCCGCTGGAGAGAATAAAGGACTGCATGGCCACCATTTTCTCAGTCAGTGTCAGGAAGTATGTGAAGGACTACATCAGGCGAAACGGGTTGCTGACGCTCTCGGTACTAGCTGTAATCACAGGATGCGTCCTGGGCTTCATGCTGAGGGGCCTGGCCCTCTCCACACAGGTAGGCTTATTAAACTAGGATTTTAGAGAAATGAATGACTGTGGACATGTCACTGAAAATGCACACAAGGGTAGAATTATACAAAAGAATGGCAGTTGTTGTAAAGTTGTTAGTGATGCAAGATATCCTAGGTACACGTCAAACATCCTTCCAACATTCATTTTTCTATATTTTATTATCTTTTGATCAGATTTATGAAATGGTGAAAACATTCTGTTTTGTTTTAATTGGTCTCTCCATCCTTAATTATTAAGTTATTTATTCTTGCTTTAATGTCATGTTTTTAGAAAATGGCTTTAAGGTTTATGATTTAGAATGTATGTAGAACTTACAGTATGTTTGACAAGTATGCTTGTCAGATGATGGGCTCATCTTGGAAACATATGTTTCCATATTGGTTTGTTACAGAACAAAACATATATGTTTGTCTGTAGCTAATGAAATGGTGTCAAATATATACACATTTTTTATCTTCATATATTGTATTATTTTTTGTCAACATGGGCTAAATGGGTTTTAACTGATTTTTTCCCTGAGTTTACCTGAGTTTTTAAAATAAATCGATAGGACGCAAAATCTAGGTGACGTGTCCACAAACGACACAATTAGATCTCTGTCCATTTTCATTCAGTTTTTGCTTATTTTCATTCAGTTTTTGCTTATTTAAATTATTATAACTCCACAGATAAAATTATTTGAACAACATTGTCGGTTTTTGATTCTTGTTGTGATGGATGGAGGCATGTAGGTTTCAAGGTTAGGAATTACTAGGCTACTTAAGAACATCTGTGCTTAGTGATCTAATCCCAGACAGAGAGACAACAACATACTCATACTTACAATAAGAAGTATTATATTGTGGCAATTAACTCGCCCCATAAAAGCAACCTCAAATCAGACAGCAGGTTAAGGAGAGGTATACATACATACATATATATTGCTTTCAATATTGATCATAAGAAATGTATCTTGAGCAACAAATCAGGATCAAGTGACAATGAAGACTGGAATAGTGGCTGTTAAAAGTCCAGCTGTGCCATCACAGGGACAAATTACATTTTAAAATATATAAAAATAGAAAACAGTTCTTTTAAATTGTAAACACTGTTTTTGCTGTATTTTTGAACAAATAAAATGCAGCCTTCTTTTAAAAACAGTGGGGAATTTTTTTGTTGAATTTGCAGTGTTTCACAGATGCTTGTATATATATATAGTCAAACCAAAATGTATTCAGACACCTTCAACATTTCTCACATTATCACAGTTTATTCACTATAGTTTAGAAAATGGTAATAAAATATGACAAGAACAAGAGTTATTAAATCAGTTTATATTTCACTGGTTTTAGCCATCCTTCTCTTAGACTGTCTCACAAATGAATTAGGTTGAATAGTTGTCAGCTGTTAAATTTAAGTACACAATTAGATAATACCAATTTAGGTCAACCAATTACCAAGCAATGCTTAATTTTGTTCAGTCTGTGGTGTAAAAAAGGTCGCATTAGCAAATAAAGAATAAACACTTAAGCAAAACATGGTCAGGTCAAAGTGTCTGAATCATTTTTGGTCCCAAATTTTTATAAATTTTACTGGTAGTCCACTGTATTATGAAGAATTTTTGGGTATAATATGTCACAGTTTACTTTATCTTGCTATCATCACTTACATAAATGAACTATAGTATATAGTTTTATCTATCTATCTATCTATCTATATATATATATATATATATATATATATATATATATATATATATATAATACACCCACACATTACTGATTAAAAGTCTGAATATCATCTTTCTCTGTTTTCGTAATCAGGCAAAAATCTATTTCTCCTTCCCTGGTGAGCTGCTCATGCGGATACTGAAAATGTTGATTCTTCCCCTAATCACCTCCAGGTGGAGTTTGATTTATTCACATCTGCATATTACATTTTAAAGCTATCAGACAAAATTCTTAATCTCACACATTAAGAATGTGTGAACATATCCTCATATCAGCTTTTACTCTCTGTAGTTTAATGTCTGGACTGTCATCAATGGAGTCAAAGGCCTGCTGCAGGATGGGGGTGCTAACGGTCACCTACTACCTTTGGACCACATTCATCGCTGTAGTGGTTGGCATTGTACTTGTTCTAATTATCAAACCTGGCTATGGGACAGATGTGGAGAGCAACAGACTGGGAGGTGGACAGGTCATAACATCTGCAGATGCACTGCTGGATCTGGTCAGGTACAGTCAGAATGGACTATGACAAATTTTGTCAGGTAGCAAACATTTTTGTTGGTCTTGGACCAACGTTCCTATCAGCCAAGCAGATTTTAGGAGTAGGCTTAGATATCAAGCTTAGCACCAGTTGACTCTCAGCGGATCCACGTCTACCTATAGGAATACGACGCCTATCACTATATACATATAAGCTCCTTCAGTATTATCAGCAGCTATCGCGTCTCTCAGTAGCTTATTACCCTCATCCATCCCCAGCTCCTCCTCTCGTCAGTCAGGATTTGGCATTCTGATTACCCCTGAATCAGACTAAAATTCTCAAATTATGTTGTACATTAAAATTAATTAATGATATATGCAATACATTCATGTTGGTTCTGTTCTGTTTACCCTAAGGGGGAAAATTGCTGCTCTCCTGCTCTTATCCATGCTATAGGCTGCATGGATGTGCAGGGAGTTCTTGCCCAGAACAGAACCATACCACCAATCCTAACTGTATGCTAATTGTCAATCGTATTTGACGATAGTGGTCCTGACAGAAATGGGGTTAGAAGCTTGGACAAACTTTTCAATCTATTTCCATCTGATTTTAGGGGTAATTAATGGTTAATGTTTGGACTTATTGGTGGGTTTGATAGTGTTCTTCTGTTTCAGAAATGGAAAATACCTTAAAGGGATATCACCCAAACATATAGTTTCAAATCTGTGTTGTTTATTTTTTCTCCTATGTGACACAGAAAGAGAAAGATTTCCCATGCAATTACAAACAATGGAAATTGGAGCACCCAGACTTCAAAAATTACACAAAGACACCATAAAAATATCATAAAAGGAGTTCATATGAGTTGTGTGTTGAGTCTAAATGTTTTGTTGTGTTGAAATTCATAGTCTTTTCTTCACAAAATCTATTGTATGGCTTCAGAAGAAAATATTATAATATACATATAAAATCACTGTGCTATTTATATAACACACAAATCACATGTACCATTGTTATGGTGTTTTTACACAGAAAAAAAAAGTCACACAGGTTTGGAATGGCATGAGATTAAATCTTGCCAGTATTTTCATTTTGGGGTGAACTATCCCTTTAATATTAGCTTTTTAATTGCTAAAATGATAAGCTTTTGGGGTAAACTGCTCCTCATTTTGATGAGTCACTGCTATTTTCATTCATTGGAAAGAATTGTCCATGTCTGGGGAGTCTAGGCCATCCCATACAGTGCAATCCTATTAAAGCAGCGGGGTGATTAGGATATTTTTAGTAATCTGTACAAAGTAAGAGGAGGACCCTCCCATCCCCCACCCCTTCTGCCCATGGACACAGTGAGCTGCTGTTAGTCTTGGCTGCCACACTTAATTATAGCTGGTGCTTAAATCTGCAGTGTGTATGACATATCATAGGGGATTAATGTCCTAAATATTCATAATGTGAATGAATTAATGAATTGGCATCATATTTTGTATCCTCAGGAATATGATACCCTCCAATCTCATTGAAGCCACATTCCAGCAGGTGAGTAAACACTTTACCACATTAAATGCCACTTATTTGACAAGTGAGCTTAAAAATATACTGTGTGTGTACTGCGAACATGAACAATACCAAAGTCTCTTTCAAGAAAAGCCAGTTCCCTTTCAGTCTGTCACAATCGGCATACGTAGACGTACTGACGTATTGGGATCGCGTCAGAGAGCCCCAATCATCTTCGAGTGTAAACAGAATGAGCCAATGCACATTGGTGAGCAAGATTTGCATCTCACGCTCCGCCCTGCAGCGCGGGTATAAATAGGAAGCGGATGCAAGCGCCAGTTGTCTTTCGCTTCGGAGCCGAACAAATCATTTGTATGCATTCTCTGAGAGTGGTGAATACAGTCAACGAGTGTGTTGAGTGTTCTTTGTGAAGAAGCCTCTCCAGCAGTGTTGGTGTTACGGCATGTGCAGCGGTGGTCGCGAGCTCACAGCTCTCAACTGCTGTTTTCACAGCATTGGCTGGTTCGAGGGCGTCTTCTACGAGGTCACTGTTTTAATATCAGTTGAGTGAGTGCTTCACTGTGCGGGCTGCACTGAGAGAGTTAATTCCTGAAAGAGCAAACACAGGTGTGACTCCGTCTTTTTCAAGATGTCATATTACCGTGTGTTTCTGGATGTGGTCATTCCCTGGCGCAAGCTGACCGTCACGAACACTGCATCACGTGTCTGGGCATTCAGCAGTTTGCAGTCGAGACTCCTATACCTCAAACGAGGTGGGGTCTCCTTACCTATGCCTCGATCTAGTTCCTCTTTTGGCCAACCCAAAAAGAGGGCTACTTCGACGAATAGCCAGAGTGACTTGAGGATCACAGTGAGGGCTTCCCCGCCCGGTACCCAATCCCTTCCCCGCCCGGTACCCAGTCCCTCACTCCTCTCAAACACCACAAGCCGTGGAGTCTCCGGTTGATCGCGCTGACTCCTCTCAAGACTGGCCAGTCATTTTATTCGGAGCTCCCCTGCCGACCAGATGTCGATTGCAGCATCGGAGGGCGGGCTTGAATCTGGAGATGAAGGTTGCCTCCTTCTGGAAGAGCAACATTGCCTGAGCCTGATCCAGAATTGATGGCTATGCTTTCCCGGGCCGCAGAGAGAGTTGGGCTCGAGTGGAACCCTCCATCATGTCCCGAACCCTTGAGGCTGGACGATTGGTATTTTGGGGCGGGCCGTGCTGGTTCTCAGCGCGCCGTACCAGTGTCAGTGTCTCTGCTAGTGTCATGCCAGTGTCTCTGCTGACACTTCAGGGATGCATTGTGGTCATGTTGAAGTGCAGGTCTACCATCTGATCTGGATACGGCCCGGATCCAGCTGACTACATCATGCCTTGTGGTCGTGTCTAGGTGCAGGTCCACCATCTGATCTGGATGTGGCCCGGATCTGGCTGACTACAGTAAACCTCGGAATAAATAGAAATACTAACAATAATAATAATAACAATAATAATAATAATTCATTACATTTATATAGTGCTTTTCTGGGCACTCAAAGTGCTTTACATAGAAAGGTTCTCCTCAACCACCACCTGGATGATGCAACGGCAGCCATATTGCGCCACAACGCCCACCACACACCAGCTTATTGGTGGAGAGGAGACAGAGTTATGAAGCCAATGAGTATACAGTATAGGGATGATTAGGAGGCTATGGTGGATAGAGGCCACTGGGCAAATTTGGCCAGGATACAGGGGTTACACCCCAACTCTTTCACTAGGAGTTTTGCTTCTTCCTTGGCGCTAGCACTGGGTGCCTCGCTGACAGATATTTGTAGAGCTGCGGGGCTGGGTGACATCTAACACGTTCGCTAGGTTTTATAGCCTTCATGTCTAGCCGGTATCCTCCCGTGTACTTGCATCCCATAGCCAGTAAACACCGGAGACCCTGCTCAAAGTGTCGGCTTGCTGCGCCATTGCCCTCCTATGGACCGGATATGTGCGCCATTTCTGCTCCAGGTGAGTTCCCTGTCTAGGCGAACCCTGTTGTGGTCCTCCACACCCTCCGGCAGTCGGACGTGGCGGAGCGTAGCAGTGACATATGAAATGTCACTGAGGTGGCTCTGGCCTACATAGCCACCTTAGTGACATTTAAAGGGACACTTCACCCATTTGCATTAAGCTTTGTATTGTTAGAAACCCAGTCATATATTATAATAAACGTGGATTTTTCATTCATTTTTCCCTGAGATGGGAGAAATAAGGATTTAAGTGTTTTACTTCCTGCTTATTATGACGTAAAAATCATCATTTTGCGTCATAATAAGCAGGAAGTCACATTTCATTGAAAAGTGTAGAGACTACAAACACTAGCTCCTCATTATTCCAGGGGGCGGGACCCGCTCACGCTACAGGCCTATTACAGATCAGTGGGTGGGACTTCACTTTCTGAAACTAAAAGCAATATCCTCCATCTTGTTTGGAAGCTAACAGGCACTGTGGAGACAGATGTTAAGATATGACAATAGTGGAGGATAACGTTACTCAATATGATGTAGAAGAAGAGGATTTCGGAAGTCTGATGCTTGAATCAGGTGTTTGTGGCTACCTTTACAAGCCGCATAGCGAAGAGCAGCCGAGGCAGAAGACCTGCCTGTCGCGGACGAGGAGCCCGGACTGGCTCGAGCTGGGGGCGGACTGGTGGCGCCGGTGATCTCACTATGCAACTACGAACACAGAGATAGAGTCCGTCTGCGGCAAAGAATTTAAACGATGACAATTTCTCCTGGACGAAATCTCTGAATCAGACGAGGACACGGACGTTTGTGTTGTGAACCATCCTAGTTTCGCACCGCATCTGACTGAACATCCCGGTAACGTTACCATGCAATAATTCACCACTTCGAAAGAAATACAAATGAGGAGTAATTCACTAATGAGTTCGCCAACTAACTAACGTTAGACATTTTGTGTGAAATGAATTTCAAGCTCCGGTGGTAGCTAGCCTTATAGACGGATGAGTGATTCATATGCTGTTCTGGATTAGTGGGAGTGGCTTGCGCAGCTGTGCAATGTGGTGCATTGTGGGAGTTGTTGTCTTTCATACAAATGCGTCCTGAAGTTACTTTCTTTCTTTCCTCGGTCAAGAAGGCACCAAATTCAAAATTTATTTTACATTTCGACTACATATATGACCCACTTTCAATAAAGATCAATGTTCCCATGGGTGAAATGCTCCTTTAATATGTTGTACTGGCCGGAACAGCCTGTAACAGAACAGAATATATAACTTTCACGTGATACCTCCCTATGGACAGGATGTGGCTTCTGCAGCTCTCCCCTCGAAAGGGCATGCTTTCCTAGTGTTATCTAATAGTCTGACTGAATGGGTAATGCGGAACAGCAGTAAGACTTCCTCTGCATTAGCCCTGTCCCATCTTCTGCCCCAAGGTGCGAGGGGATCAGGAGGCTTATGCTGGGCGCTGGAAGGGAGCAGCAATAGGTGGCGTTTTACGAGATCCCAATACGTCAGTATGTCTATGTACGTCGAACGTCCCGACTGAAAGGGAACGTCTCGTTACGTATGTAACCCTCTTTCCCTGAAGTTGGACCACCACTGACGCCAGGCTCCTGCTCAGCTCCTCAGTGGAAAAACAACTGGTGCTTGCATCCGCTTCCTATTTATACCTGTGCTGCGGGCCGGAGCGCGAGATTCAAATCTCACAAGCCAATGTGCATTTGCTCGTTCTGTTTATACTCAAAGACGATTGGGGCTCTCTGACGTGATCCCAATACGTCGGTACATTTACGTACGTCTCCGCTCCGTCCTTCAGGGAACAAGGGTTACAAACGTAACCGAGATGTTCACTTGGTGGCCATATTTGCAATGTCTCCAAACAGCTATTTTGTGCATAAAAGACCTACTACATGAACATGAACTGTTCCATAAATGTTATTTCTTATTTTTAAATAGCACTTTTAAGTGTGCATTCAAGGTTTTTCCAGCCAATGCGCCTGTGCAGTCCTAAGTGCCTAGTCCTAACCAGAGATTCAGCTGCAGCAATGCGATTACTTTACAAACTGATGACTGGCTTTTTTATTTAGGCGGGACATTTTCTACCAAATTGCGTACCACTTTCTCTCATTCAACCAAATTGCGTACCATCATTCATAGCAATATGAGTGAACTGTTTTGGTATATACACTCACCTAAAGGATTATTAGGAACACCATACTAATACTGTGTTTGACCCCCTTTCACCTTCAGAACTGCCTTAATTCTACGTGGCATTGATTCAACAAGGTGCTGAAAGCATTCTTTAGAAATGTTGGCCCATATTGATAGGATAGCATCTTGCAGTTGATGGAGATTTGTGGGATGCACATCCAGGGCACGAAGCTCCCGTTCCACCACATCCCAAAGATGCTCTATTGGGTTGAGATCTGGTGACTGTAGGGGCCATTTTAGTACAGTGAACTCATTGTCATGTTCAAGAAACCAATTTGAAATGATTCGAGCTTTGTGACATGGTGCATTATCTTGCTGGAAGTAGCCATCAGAGGATGGGTACATGGTGGTCATAAAGGGATGGACATGGTCAGAAACAATGCTCAGGTAGGCCGTGGCATTTAAACGATGACCAGTTGGCACTAAGGGGCCTAAAGTGTGCCAAGAAAACATCCCCCACACCATTACACCACCACCACCAGCCTGCACAGTGGTAACAAGGCATGATGGATCCATGTTCTCATTCTGTTTACGCCAAATTCTGACTCTACCATCTGAATGTCTCAACAGAAATCGAGACTCATCAGACCAGGCAACAATTTTCCAGTCTTCAGCTGTCCAATTTTGGTGAGCTTGTGCAAATTGTAGCCTCTTTTTCCTATTTGTAGTGGAGATGAGTGGTACCCGGTGGGGTCTTCTGCTGTTGTAGCCCATCCGCCTCAAGGTTGTGCGTGTTGTGGCTTCACAAATGCTTTGCTGCATACCTCGGTTGTAACGAGTGCTTATCTCAGTCAAAGTCGCTCTTCTATCAGCTTGAATCAGTCGGCCCATTCTCCTCTGACCTCTAGCATCAACAAGGCATTTTTGCCCACAGGACTGCCGCATACTGGATGTTTTTCCCTTTTCACACCATTCTTTGTAAACCCTAGAAATGGTTGTGCGTGAAAATCCCAGTAACTGAGCAGATTGTGAAATACTCAGACCGGCCCGTCTGGCACCAACAACCATGCCATGCTCAAAATTGCTTAAATCACCTTTCCTTCCCATTCTGACATTCAGTTTGGAGTTCAGGAGATTGTCTTGACTAGGACCACACCCCTAAATGCATTGAAGCAACTGCCATGTGATTGGTTAATTAGATAATTGCATTAATGAGAAATTGAACAGGTGTTCCTAATAATCCTTTAGGTGAGTGTATACAGCCTTTGACCTCAAATCATGTGGCTTATTGTTTTGTTTTTTTCACTTGAGCCAGTATGCAATTGCCTAGCAACTCCCTAGCAACCGTATTGCAAGGTGTTAAAAAAATGAATATTTACAAAATCATAGAATATTTACATGTGGCTAAATTATACATCACCAAGAATATTTACAAAATTGTTATACCAATGATTGTACAATGAACATCACTCACATTTTCTTATGAAAATGTAAAACCTATTTTTGTTGTTTCAGTATAAAACAGACCTTATTCCCATCTTAAAAACACCAGTGAACACTGGACGCCCAAATTTTGTTTACTTGATGCCAGATGACGACAATCCAAAGGGTCGAACGGTGCTGTTGGAACTTACGCCAGCTCCAGACATCCAGTATAAGACCCGTCCAGGCAGCAGTCAGCAGATGAATGTACTTGGCATTGTTATTTTCTCAGCCACAATGGGTAAAACATCTGCCTTCACCTAATAAAGTATCTTCATTTAGTAAAATCATGATTAAAAGCATAAATATAACAAAGGGCTTTTCATTTAGGTCTCTTACTTGGTAAAATGGGCGAACGGGGAGCTCCTCTGGTGAACGTTTGCCAGTGCATCAATGAATGTGTGATGAAGATCATTAATACTGCTGTATGGTAAGAAAGAAAGCAGAGGTTTCTTAAAGGTTCACTAAGCCAATTCCATACAAAACTGTTGTTAAAGGGGTCATGAACTGAGAAATCAAATTTTCCTTGAGCTTTTGACATATAAGATGTCATCATACTATGAGAATATCCTTTAAGTTTCAGAACTGAAAACTTCCTTGTTAGTCCATAAACAGCTTTTATTGTGACCAAGCCCAGCGAATGACTCTTTGTGGAATGTGCTTTTTATAGATAGGTAAAAGACCGTCCCAACAAAAGAAAATGAACGCCTACTATATAGTTGCAACGTTGGCTCCGCCCACTGGCATGTTAGTGAGATGAAGAGTAGAGAAGGGTGACTAAAAATAACATTACCTTCCAAAAGATTCTAAAGCTAGGAATGTAGTTATTTGTTTTTAACAATGTGAATGTCTCTGTTGAGCATTATTTGTATTCTGTACATTTTACTGTGGATTCTTTGGTAAATCAGTCGCAATTTCGGCACAGGCTTTGCAAAAAGACTTTTACGATATAGACTCGACAGTAATACCACAACATTCAAGTAACCATGTTAATTCTAATGCCTGATCTGTGACCAGTGATTTTTTATATTTAATGATTTGTGTACAGTCAGATGGTCTTGTCTATGTGTCAGTAAATCAAACCAGTGGTGACTAAATCAACTTCACATTGTTTCTCTTAGTAGGATGAAAATAATCTATTATGTAAACTGTTATTAAATTATATATTGAAAGTGATCAAAGTATGCTCCCTCTACAATCGCTGGAGCTGTCAATCAAACAGCAAGTTTATCAGTGACTGAATTCTGGACTTTTGCCAAAACTCCCGGTATAGTCAACGAATCTCTTATTTACATTGTATTTGCACTGTTAGTTATGATGAAAGCATTCGTTAGTGTGCAGAAATCGAGTTGCAATGACGAGATCACTGCATTTTTTTTTCACTTCAGTTTTTGGGGCAGACCTGACCTGTTGAAAAGAGATGGTATTCATCCCTCCTGGGATGGTGCTGCTCTTCTCTCTAGTAATATGGCACATAGTCTTAGAGCTCAAACATGAACTGGGGCTCAGGTCAGGAAGCAGACAAACTGGCTAAACCGACCGTCTGCTAGCTGTCTCACGTCACCGAGGTCAGATAAATCCCATCACATAGAGCCTCTTTCACCTAGATATCATCATATAGAGACTGTGTCTGTTGCCCGAATTAGGAAATACAAAAAACTTCCAAATCCATCTAAGGGTAAAAATATAATTGATGTTCAACAAATAAAAAAACAGATATAATACAAATGAGCAAATGATAAAGCTTGGGTTGCTGAATATTCGATCCCTTACTTCAAAAGCACTTATTGTTAATGATATGTTTACAGACTATAATCTAGATGTGCTGTGTTTGACAGAAACCTGGCTAAAACCAAACGATTACATTACTTTAAATAAGTCCACCTCCCAATGAGGTTTGTGTTTATAACCGTAATATTGGGGGGTGGACTTATTTAAAGTAATGTAATCGTTTGGTTTTAGCCAGGTTTCTGTCAAACACAGCACATCTAGATTATAGTCTGTAAACATATCATTAACAATAAGTTGCTGTAATTTATAGTAATATTTTCAGAATTACTAAGAAGTCTAGTTTCAAATAAAATTATTTTGAAGTGTTGGTGCTTAATATAACAATATATAGTGTGAATGATAAACCACGTATTAGATTTGTACTGGCTACTATATACAGGCCACCAGGGCACCATACAGACTTTATCAAAGAATGTGCTGACTTTCTATCAGAGTTAGTACTGGCTGCAGATAAAGTCGTAATTGTTGGTGATTTTAACATTAAGTTTCCTAATGTTGTTTTGGAGTCTCCTACAATAGGTTTACATGCATTAAAGGTCAATAAACTGTTTAATTTTCTCATAATATACATTTGCACATCACCAGATTTTCAATGATTCTCAAACAACTCGTCAAATGAATCAGTCTCTCTAAATCCCTCCTTTCCACGAGCTACTCTGCTCTGATTGGTCAGACAGCTCAGTCTGTTGTGATTGGTTTACCGTGTACAAAAACAAAAACTCCCATTGCCATAACAATGTCAGCTCTGCATGTCCTGGTCCTGAGGCTCCCTAAACTAAACACAGTAACGAACAATGACGTCGATTTTACCATATCAATGCGAGCGCGAGTCCTATGATGAAACATTCATTGGAAAAACTAGTTATTGAACCCGAACCTCCATCGCAAGGACAACTCGAGCAGGACGTTTCTCAGTGATACACTAACGTAACTCAGTTTGAGGTACATGAGATGTTGCAACTGTAATTCCTCAGCATCAGCATTAACAAGTGCATGTCAATCAACCGATTATTTTACTTGTACTAATTTATTTACCGAGTATTTTTCTAATATATTGCGGTGAACACATGGAAACTGTATCAATAACAGTCCATGTAAGTTATGCAATACATTAGCCAAGCTCTAGCGTGAATGATTGATGTAACATAAACATTGGTAAAACAAATCTTGCTCCATGCTTAATCTTTACTCAAACTAGTGAGAACAACAGACAACCTGCATTAATAGACACAGTTTTAGGTAATAGTGGCCCACAGCTGATTAGCAGAAGTATTTCAGTTAGACAGTAATAATGTGAGTTAGTGAGTTAGCCAGTTAGCAGGAGACCTACACAATATAAAACTCCAAACTATGTATTTTGAACACCATATTTCAAGAGTAAGCGGTTTGCGAATCCTGCATTGAACTCCAAGATTTCGGAAGAAGTCGTCAGTAAAACAAAGGGAACACAGCAAAAGTTTAGGATTATACTGCTGTGATATCGTGGATAAAGATGAACTTTAACCACTGATTCTTCACATGCTCGTCCTTGGTGTGAAAAAAGTGGAAAAAAAAAACGGTGTCACGGTGTCCTCAGTGAAAAAAAAAACTGACTTTACCTTCACATTGTAGAGCACAGCATTTTCTCGACATGATGCTATCCAGTATCCACAGGAATCAGCTGCTGGTTTGAGGTTCAAGTTTTCCCTGGTGTCTGTGCGCGCAATAAGTGGGCGGGCAATATGCTAATGTTGCGTCTTGACGTCACAACGAAACGGCTTATGACTCGTTTGAAAAACAATTAATTTCATTGACTCAGAGTCGACTCTTACTTTTGAAAGACAAGAAAGACTTTATATACGGTGCACTTTCAGTTCTCTTTCATAGGTTCACTCAACGCTGCGTAGGCTAAGACGCAGTGGGAACGCCCTCTGGGTGAGCCGATTGTCTGAAGCCCGCCTCGATACTCTTACGTCGTCATATTATTTTGGTGCGCATGCCATCTGCTCCTCAGATTTCTCTGCCTTCATGAAGCGGCCATTCTAGCCCTTCGTTCTTGGTTTTTCTGGCCCACATATTCGGATTTTAGCATCAGCATTCTTCATCTGCACTTCAGTGACTGCGAATAGTGGAACTCAGTTCTCCTTGCGGTGAAGTGCCATGGAGTTTCGTCGTTGCCTGGCGCCATGCGCTCACTTTATTGCGAGTGAAGACCCTAACAGTAAGTGTGTTAAATGTTTGGGTTTTTCGCATGCGGATGTTCTAGGTTTGTCAAAATGTAAATTTTGTGACAATCTACTCCTCAAAAGTTTGTGGTTTTTGAGAAGGAGTCATCAGCCCCCCCTCGTCGCACTCCCGAGACCTCGCGGGGATCCGGGAGCTGGGGTTCGGATGTAGAGCTCGAGGGTATGGAGTATGAGCAGACGGGACTCGCCCTTTCTCTCCCAAGCACGCGCGCGGCGTTGAGTTTTCTCATGATCATTTATGCCCTAGCCCGGAAGCACGCGAGACGGTTTCTTTCGGGCTGGAGGATGTGATTTACACTGCAGCGTCCGACTCTGAGGATTTCGGGCCTGTTTTAGCCTAGCGGCCAGGAAGCGCAGCCTACTGTGGCCTACACGGAGCTTATTGATGTGCTTTTGCGCTACAGACAAGCTCGCTATTGACTGGCCCGACGAGCCCCACGAGTCACAGTCATCTAACAAAAGATTTTTAAGTGGCCCTAATTCTAGGCCGGAGCGGAGAAAGCTGCCCTTTTTCAGTGATCTGCATAATGAGATCTCCAGATCCTGGAAGCAGCCTTTTTCCGCACGTTTGACTAATGCAGCAGCCGCTGACTTCACCAACCTCGTTGGTTCTGTGGAGCAGGGCTATTCCGCCATCCCAGCGGTCGAGGACACGCTGTCAGAAAAAGGAGAGCTTTCTCCGATTTTTGAGGTTGGGACAGACCACGTAAGCATTTCTGCCCACCTCTCACTTGCTCTCCTTTTCCAACTCTGCCACTTTCGCCGCCCAGCGCGTTTCGAAGTGCAGTTTCTGTTCAACTTCGTTCAAACCTTCCGGCACGGGAGGAAGGAAACGCATTAAGCTTTCTCCCCTCGCCCCTGACGTGTTTGATACCTGCCGCTCGCATCCTCGGAGACACGTTCAGTTTTCTTCAGGAGCAGGCAGACCCTGCGGTACCGATCCAGGCAGTGGTACCTCCCACTGCGTGTCAGGACGCCAGGTGCTCTCCTTCACGGTCGACGACGCCGCCCCACAAGATTCAGCTCCACACCCTCACACAGGTATGTCCTCTGCATTGCAATACTCCGCTTCTTCTATCACATTTCTTTCAATAATGGAGGCGTCTGCGAGGGGTATCGCCTTGGATCCTCCGCACAGTCCGGCTCGGCTACACGCTTCAGTTCTGTCGCACCCCCCCTTGCTTCAAAGGGGTTTTTCCGACTGTAGTCGACAGCGCCTCAGAGGCTTCTGTACTACAGCAGGAAATTTCGTCCCTTCTCCTCAAGGGAGCGATAGAAGAGGTTCCTTCAAAGGAAGTCGAGCAAGGCTTCTTCAGCCGTTACTTCCTGGTCCCGAAGAAGGGCGGCGGTCTGCGACCTATACTAGACCTCCACCGGCTGAATTTCTCCCTTTACAAAGGGAAATTCAAGATGTTGACGCTGAAAGCTATCATATCTCAAATTCGTGCGGGGGACTGGTTCGTGACAGTAGACCTGAAGGATGCATAGTTCCATATTCAGGTTGTACGGCCACACAGGAGGTTCCTCAGATTCGCCTTTGGAGAAAAGGCTTACCAGTACAGGGTCCTTCCCTTTGGTCTCGCTCTAGCACCGAGGATGTTCACAAAGTGTGTGGATGCTGCTCTTGCCCCGTTGCGGCTCCAGGGCATTTGTATACTCAACTGTCTGGGCAATTGACTCCTTTTAGCTCACTCCAGGGAATTGGTGACCCACACAGGGATATTGTCCTTCGTCACATTCAGTATCTCGGCTTGAGGTTAAACACTGAGAAGAGTGTTCTCACCCCAGCTCAATGCACAGTTTTCTTAGGGTTTCGCCTGGATTCCGTTCTGATGCAGGCCCGTTTGGCTCCTGCTTGGATTTCCAGTCTTGTGACATGTTTGGCCCACTTCAGGCTCGGCCATCGTGTTTCTGTGGGCACTTGCCACAGGCTTCTGGGTCTCATGGCCACAGCCTCCCCTGTGCTACACCTAGGGTTGCTCCACATGAGACCTTTTCTGTGGTGGATGAAGCTCTCAGGGGCACGGTCGACAGGACTGGCTCTTCGCCTGTTGAAGGTGTCGCGCAGTTGCTCCCGTGCCCTTTCAGTCTGGCGGGACCCCCTCTTCCTTCAGAAAGGGGTCAGCATGGGCGCTGTTTTCTGTTGCTAAATGATTACGACGGATGCCTCTCTGACCGTCTGGGGCACGGTTTTCGAGGGCAGGCCAGCATGCGGGGTCTGGACTGGGGAGACTCTCTCTTGGCACATAAACAGCTTGGAGGTGAGAGCTGTTTCCCTGGCCCTTCTACACTTTCTCCCTTTTCTCGAAGGGCACCATGTCATTGTCAGAACAGACAATATGGCGGTAGTGTCCCATGTAAACCGGCAGGGGGGCTCATGGTTGAGCACCCTATACAGACATGCGCGCCACCTCCTCCTGTGGGCTGAGGACAAGTTCCTTTCACTGAGGGCAGTCCATGTCCCCGGGATCTTGAACCTCGCAGCAGACTTTCTGTCGAGGCAGAAGCTCAGGTCGGGGGAGTGGATGCTGAACCGTCAAACAGTAGCCCTTGATTTGGGAAGTGCTCGGAAAAGCGGAAGTGGACCTCTTTGAATCTCAGGAGTCGTCCCAATGCCCACTTTGGTTCTCCCTGAGCCCCCCAGCAGCATTGGGAATAGATGCATTCGCCCAGCCATGGCCGATGCAGAAACTTTATGCATTCCCGCCCGTCAAATTGATCCAGGCTGTTTTGTCCAGGGTGAGGGAAAGCAGATCCCGTCTCCTACTTGTAGCCCCATTCTGGCCGTCCCAGCCGTGGTTCTCAGAGCTGGTTCCTCTTCTGGAATCCCCTCCCTGGGAGATTCCAGTCAGGGAGGATCTACTATCCCAGCTTCAGGGCAGGATATGGCACCCTCGCCCCGACATTTGGAAGCTAATCAGAGGCCGCTAGCTTAGAGCTTTGGTCTTCCCACTGATGTCCAGGAGACCATTGCGAGTGCGAGAGCCCTTTCCACGAGAAGGCTGTATTCCTGCAAGTGGAGGGTTTTTGAGTCATGGTGTTCAACACACGCTGTAGATCCAGTCAGCTGCCCAGTGGGTTCAGTGCTTGAGTTCCTACAGGAGAAGTTTGCTTCTGGAGCGGCCACTACCACTCTGAGAGTATACGTTGCTGCTATTGCAGCCCATAGAGAGTTGGATGAGACCCCCCTGGGTAAACTAAGGCTAGTCTCAACATTTATGCGCGGGGATAGGCGCCTGAAACCAGCATGCTCCCCTGGAATTCCCTCTTGGGACCTGTCACTCCCTTTGAACCCTTGGAGTCAGCTCCGGAGCGGATTCTGACTCTCAAGGTTACTCTTTTTTTAGCTTTGACTTCTTTGAAGCGGGTTGGGGATTTGCAAGCTCTTTCTGTCAGCAAGACATGTATGGACTTCGCTCCTGGTCTGGTCAAGGTGACTTTAAGACCAAGGCCAGGATATGTGCCCAAAGTATTGTCCACATCATTTCGTTCTCAGATTGTCAACCTTCACTCTTTCCATCCTCCTCCTTTTGTTTCTGAGGAGGACGGGAAGCTTCATTTGCTCTGCCCTGTCTGAGCATTGAAGTTCTATGTAGATCGCTCTAGCAGTTGGAGAAAATCTAGCCAGCTCTTGGTATGTTTTGGTGCTGGCCGCCACGGGCTTGCCACATCGAAGCAGAGAATTTTCCACTGGGTTACAGAGGCTATTTCACTGGCATATGAGGTGCGCGGTCTGCCTTCACCTCTTAGCATCATGGCACATTCCACCAGAAGTGTGGCTTCCTCTCAAGCACTTTTTAGAGGGGCCCTCCTGGAAGACATTTGTGTGGCGGCAGGTTGGTCCTCTCCGCACACTTTTGTCAGATTCTATAGTTTGGATCTCGACATCTGAATAGGGAACGAGACACTGCGTTCGCTGCCAAGCTCCTCACGCTGCCGACAAGCTTCCTTTTTCGGCAGAGAATTCTGAGGAGCAGATGGCACGCGCGCCAATGTAATATGGCGACGTAAGAGTGTCGAGGTGGCGCCCGCGCCATCAGCCAATGAATTGCCGTGATTCTATATGGGCTTCAGACAATCAGCACACCCAGAGGGCATTCCCACTGCGTCTTAAGCTACACAGCGTCTTGTTCCCTATTCATAGAACATAGGTTACGCCATTAACCCGAGACGATTTAAAACTTTGCAGGATGTTTTCATTCACTTAGAGCTGTTACACACTACATGGAAGGTCATTTTCAAAAATCCATAATAGGGGCCCTTTAATATACATGTAGATAATGAAAAAGATGCATTGGGATTGGCATTTAAAGACATTCTGAACTCTATTGGAGTTAGACAACACGTGACAGGACCTACTCGTCGTAATCATACTTTAGATCTAAAATTGTCACATGGAATCAATGTTGATGCCGTTGAAATTCTGCAGCAGAGTGATGACATCTCAGATCATTATCTAGTCTCATGTAAACTTAATTTAGCCAAGACTGCAAAGCCGACTCCATGTTACAAATATGTTACACCTATCACTTCTGCCACTAAAGTTTGCTTTATTAATAATCTTCCTGATCATTTTCATCATCTCAGCATCCCAGATAGCTTAGAAGAACTCGATATTGCGACAGAAACTTTTAACTCTCTTTTCCAGCACTTTAGACACAGTTGCTCCGTTGCGCTTAAAGAAAATAGATTAAAGAAAATAGTCCAATGCCGTGGTACAACGAGCACACTCAAGACCCTCGGATTGTCAATTAAAAAAAAAATTCTGTGTTATAAATTTTTAAGGCCAAACAAGTAGTTTATTGAGGGTTGATTTGTAAATAAGGACTACACGCCTGCGCACATATATATTCAAACGCGCCTACCTTTGGACTGAACACGTAATGTGCATGTGCGCGACATCTGTGTTTTCGCGGGTTTGTGTTTTTGAGGTTTGCGCAGAGATAACGGATAATCGTTTGCACCTTCGAACCTATTTCAGGGAGTGCGTTCTCGAGACACCAGGCACTATTTTGTGCGGATGGGCGGCCGGAGCGCGTTAAGGGTTTTCCTGTTAGAACGGTGTTGTGTTAGCAGCCACTAAGTTAATAACTAATGATCTTCACAACGGAAGTGAATCAATCAATCAAAACTAACTTTAGCTGGACGATAACTTTATCCTAGAGCTGTTGTAAAGCCTAAACAATCTGTTACGGTAATTTTATATTATCACTGTAAAGAAGCTTTGAAACAATCCACATTGTTAAATTCGCTATATAAATGAAGGTGACTTGACTTGGCATTCATGCCCTCAACATGTCTGTGATCGGCTACAATGCTCATCACTTTATCCTTTCATACCACTATTTAAATATAATACCATAGATCTAAATATTCTTCTATAATCAACACTTCTCACGATTAGTTAACCTTGAGAGCTGTAAAAGTAAAAATGTGCCAAAAGTTTTCGAGAGGGTTCCACATGTAATACTTGGCCATTTCATATGAAAAGCTGTTAGCGAATCACAGCAGTAGGCGTTTACACTGCCTTAAAACAGAGCGTTCAAATAATAGGGCTAAAATCAGGGTAGGAATAATGCCTTTTATTTCAAAATTATAAAAAATAATTTATATAAAGATTATACTAACATTATATGTGCACCCCAGGAAACATTATAAAACAATAAAACAATGCAATTCATGACCCCTTTAAAAAAAAAAAAAAAAAAAATGAGGGCTGAGATACCATAAGCTGAGAATCTGAGATGAAGTTTCCAGCATGCAGCAGGAACGTGCATAACGACTGCCAGCATGAAGGTGTGTTAAAGTGATGCTGTCATTAAGCACATGCAGGGATTATGGTTTACCTGAACTTAAGAGCTGTCACACACTCCTCCATGCTTCTGGGGTAGTGTAGGGCTAACAATGCCATCAGCACATGCATAGCTGGGAAATGTCAACAAAATTGACCCTATTTCTTTCCTTAATACATATACATTTTAATGTGAACGAATCGGTGCATATAATTTTTGAAAGATCAAAAAACCAAAATCATCAGTAAATTAAAAAAATAAAAGATTTTGAATTTTTGAATTTTAATTGAATATCCTGTTTTCCTTAAAATATCACATTACAGAAGTAAAAGGTTTGCAAATGGTATTTTCATAGTCATCAACATGATGGGCATTTAAAAATTCACATTCTTGAGAATCATTCGACTAATTCCTACCAGACTGTTTAACTTCTCTGCATTTTTCAACAGGTATTTTCCTTTTGGTATCATCTTCCTCGTGGCTGGCAAAATCCTGGACATGAGCGATCCCTCCACACTTGGGAAGAAACTGGGCTGGTATGGGGTGACGGTCCTGGCAGGCCTGTTTGTACATGGCCTCATCTTGCTTCCACTCTTCTATTTTATTCTGACACGGAAAAATCCTTTCACATACATCAGAGGACTTCTGCAAGCCATGGTCATTGCCCTAGCCACGTCATCCAGGTAAGATGAATTCCTCAAAAAAATCTGTAAATAGCTCGTCCCAACTCCATTAAATGAAGTAGAAACATACGTTGGCCTTGTAAGAGTGAGGCATCCTACTCTTTTTCACAGCTCAGCAACGCTGCCCATTACAATGAAATGTTTGCTGGAGAACTGCCGAGTGGACAGGCAGATTGCCCGGTTTGTGCTGCCAGTGGGAGCCACTATTAACATGGATGGAACAGCGCTTTATGAAGCAGTTGCTGCTATTTTCATTGCTCAGGTCAATGAGCATGAACTGGATTTCGGACAGCTTGTCACCATCAGGTACTTGCAGACCGGCAGAGATGTAACTAAATATAGTCAGCATTGGGAAAACAAAATTAAAATGTAAGAATCAGCCATTTCAAATCCTATTTTGATCGACCACAAAATATTGGTGGGAGGACACATCCCAAAGATCTATTATGGTTACTGCCCTACAGACAGACAAAGGTTTTGTGCATACTTAGTTTTAATAGTTAATGGAAACTAGACAGACTCATCTGATGTGATCAGTTCTATCAGGAATCGGAGTCAAATCATAATAATCATCCTATTCTGATTTCCTCCAGTATAACTGCGACCGCTGCCAGTATAGGTGCTGCTGGAATCCCTCAGGCAGGCCTTGTAACCATGGTGATAGTGTTGACATCTGTTGGATTGCCACCGGATGACATCACATTGATTGTGGCCATTGATTGGATCTTGTAAGTTGAGATAACTGCCATTTATCTGTTGAAAAAAAAAAAACTGTAATCAGTGTCATGGTTAATATAATTCAATGGATCATAAGAATGTAAATTAAATATAAATAGTAATAAAAGTAAATATTTATACAGAGTGGAGTAAAAAACATTTTTTTATAAAAAACACAGTGCATGAGGCAAAAATAATGATTATAGGATCAATAAAGTCTTCCACCCCTTCTGGTTTAAAGAGATCGCTTTCGAACAATGATCAACGTACTAGGAGATGCTCTGGCAGCTGGAATCATTGCCCACTTGTGTCGAAAAGACTTTCCACCTGACAGAGAGGTAAATTAACATTTATTTATGTGTTACTTTTCCCCTTAAAAACATGTTTACAAACGTTTTTCTTTTCTTTCCTTTTTGAAAATAATGATCAAGATGTGTAAACTTAAGTTTTTCAAAAAACACATGAAATTATTAGTACATTTCTAATAACTGTGTTTTAAACTATTTATTTATTTATTTATTTATTTATTTATTTATTTATTTATTAAATTGCGGACACTCTTACATGTCACTGGCAAGCCCATGTTATATGTCAAAGGCTTTTTGGAGCATCATGATTAAACTTTAGTTTGTTATCTTAAAATAACACGAGCTTATTTATGGAATATGACCTTCTTTTTGTCAGGCAAAAGCAAATGAAGCTAAACAGGACACCCAGACTGCTCATAACATGGAGAATGTGCCTTTGACTGAAGTACCACTGCTGGCCGGCAAAGACTGTATATTTGAGGTGGTTGGGGACACTGTTTTTGAACGACCCACAGTCTACTACAATATTTGTCAAGTCTGAATCACCAGATGGTTGCCTTACAGATACCCAAAAACCTCTTTTGGAGCTATGTTTCTATCACTGTGCCATAAAGAAGTACTGAACAAACACTTTCTCTGGTTCTTCCACCTCCAGGCTTTTGTTATTGACTACAATTTCACGAGTTCACACTTAAAAATAATCAGAAAATAATTAATCAATAGGCGTATTTGGCGTGCTGTTTTGATGGGAGGGCTCCGAGCTCGGAATACGGTCCGAACCAAGAGTACTCCCCCCGTATCCCTGGCTGGGATAGGAACCAGCCAATAGTGAGGAGTCAGGGTTGGCGGAGGGATGCAAGAAAACTGTCGAGGAACATAGGTGAGTCTATATATATATATATATATATATATATATATATATATATATATATATATATATATATAGGCCTAATCTCATGCTGATTGGATGGATCATTTGAATGCGTTCCTCCCGAACTATGTTGATAAAAAAAAAACACATTTCTCAATACTTAGGTCACTTTTTCAAAACTCTTCACACAGTGGGTTTATGTGGGCTAAACTGAAGGTTATTTAACATTGCTTTGGCAGAAAATGCATTCAAAGACTACAGCTTTCAAATGACATAAATACATTTCTCAATTAGACACTACATACAGGCCAAATTGCACATTTATACTCTTTTCAAATACATAATTGAATAACATAGCAATTTGCTACATTTCTACAGTAATATAATTTTGAAATATATTACAAATCTAAAAATAAAATAAAAATTATGTAGCTAAACACCTACACAGATCTTTCAGTCTTTCATTACCATCAATACAAAAGAGGAAGACTTAGAAATAATTTGGTACTGTAATGTAAACATGGACTATGTAACAAACTGCAGTGAGTTCTGCAAGTGTCATATGTAAAGACATTTTCCAAAAGCAAACATCCTGTTGTTAGAGTTTTTAGGTCATTGTTTTATGACTGACAAACAAGTATTTGATACACTGCCTATTTTGCAGGTTTTCCTACTTACAAAGCATGTAGAGGTCTGTAATGTTTATCATAGGTACACTTCAACTGTGAGAGACGGAATCTAAAACAAAAATCCAGAAAATCGCATTGTATGATTTTTAAATAATTAATTAGCATTTTATTGCATGACATAAGTATTTGATCACCTACCAACCAGTAAGAATTACGGCTCTCACAGACCTGTTTCTTTAAGAAGCCCTCCTGTTCTCCACTCATTACCTGTATTAACTGCACCTGTTTGAACTCGTTACCTGTATAAAAGACACCTGTCCACACACTCAATCAAACAGACTCCAACCTCTCCACAATGGCCAAGACCAGAGAGCTGTGTAAGGACATCAGGGATAAAATTGTAGACCTGCACAAGGCTGGGATGGGCTACAGGACAATAGGCAAGCAGCTTGGTGAGAAGGCAACAACTGTTGGCGCAATTATTAGAAAATGGAAGAAGTTCAAGATGACGGTCAATCTCCCTTGGCCTGGGGCACCATGCAAGATCTCACCTCGTGGGGGATCAATGATCATGAGGAAGGTGAGGGATCAGCCCAGAACTACACGGCAGGACCTGGTCAATGACCTGAAGAGAGCTGGAACCACAGTCTCAAAAAAAACCATTAGTAACACACTACACCAGACTACGATCTTGGTCAACAGCCTCCTTCCCTCAGTAAGAGCAATGAAGATGGGTCGTGGCTGGGTCTTCCAGCATGACAACGACCCAAAACACACAGCCAGGGCAACTAAGGAGTGGCTCCGTAAGAAGCGTCTCAAGGTCCTGGAGTGGCCTAGCCAGTCTCCAGACCTGAACCCAATAGAAAATCTTTGGAGGGAGCTGAAAGTCCGTATTGCCCAGCAACAGCCCCGAAACCTGAAGGATCTGGAGAAGGTCTGTATGGAGGAGTGGGCCAAAATCACTGCTGCAGTGTGTGCCAACCTGGTCAAGAACTACAGGAAACGTATGATCTCTGTAATTGCAAACAAAGGTTTCTGTAACAAATATTAAGTTATGCTTTTCTGATGTGTCAAATACTTATGTCATGCAAATTAATTACTTAAAAATCATACAATGTTTTTTTTTTTTTTTTTTTTTTGTCACTCAGTTGAAGAGTACCTATGATAAAAATTGCAGACTTCTAAATGCTTTGTAAGTGGGAAAACCTGCAAAATCGGCAGTGTATCAAATACTTGTTCTCCCCACTGTATAAGTATTGAGAAATGTGTCCTAGCGATTGTAAAAAAAAAAAAAAAAAAAAAAAAAAAAAAAAAACTGTAATATTGGCTGTTGTTGTATTTATTTATTTTTTCACAGCTGAATACATTTATACAGCATTCCTTTTCCTATTAAAGGAAAATACTTGTATTTACAAGGACAGACAATTTTTTTTCTTTTTTTTTTCACTTTTCCCCTTTAAAGCTGGAGGTACGAAAATATTGCATGCTGACACTCATTCAGGAATTGTCATTTAGGCTGATATGTCAAAACAAACCAAAACTACAATGACATCATCATTTAAAGGTGCATTGTGTAATATTTAGGAGGATCTGTTGACAGAAATGCAATATCATATACATAACTATGTTTACTGTGGTGTATAAAGACCTTACATAATGGACCGTTATGTTGTTATTACCTTAGATCGAGCCGTTTCTATCTACATACACCGTGGGTCCCCTTACATTGAAATAGCCATTTTGCACCGACATGTTTCTACAGTTGCCCTAAACGGACAAACTACTACATAGCGCATTTTGTCACTATGTTGTTCTTCGTGCAAAGAAGCTAGCTAAAGTCAGCGAATAAAACACTGATACAATGATGAACAAGTAACAATAATATTCGCAATAACATATCGGTTTAGTGAATAATTAAGTAAACATAATTTCTTAATTTATCTTTGTAAAGGAACCTCATTGCTTAACTGGCTACTCTCTGCTGTCTCAGACGACGACATCTTTTCCTGACGGCCACCGTAACTTCTGTTGGTTGCAATTCGTAACCTCACCACTAGATGCCACTAAATATCACACACTGCACCTTTAACAATACATCTTAAAGGTGATGGGGAGGAAACATTTAAAGTGCACAGTTAAAAGCCAATTATCTATAATCACGTGCAAAGGCATGGGTGACTGCTTTGCAAATGTTGTTTTTTTTGTTGTTTTTTTACATCCTCATTGTATTTTTGTGTAATGAACTTGCAACATGTTTGTAATTAAAATACTGAGATTAAAAAAAAATAATTGTAATGTGTTGTTAGGTGCAGTGTTGTGCAGTAATGTTATGAGAGATCGCATGCACATGAGAACAGATGGTTAACATCGGATTTGGTTTCAGAGAAAACCAACAAACAAACAGAGCTTATGTCTAATTAGTGGAGCTGCTTGCCTCAGGGTTAAAAGCTCAGGATGATGATCACAAAGAAGATTAATGACAAATTAGCCATTCAGAGGTTATGACCACAGAAACTAATTCAGCAGGGACAAACAAGAGGCCTGACTGTGTTCCAAAGCAGAGATGTGGATTAATAGAACCCAATTATTACAGCCAGAGATCTATTTGCTTTGGCCCAGGTATACTTTCCACTCCGTCTTGTGCACAGTTGAGCACACAAACCTTTCAAAATATACTCCTTTGGCCTGAAGAGCGTCACTTTTTACACCATTTGGCTTGCCACGAGATGCCGTAAAAAACATCTTGGGTTACAAATGTAACCTAAGTTCACTGAGAAGTGGAACGAGACACTGCATCTGAAGCATGTATACAACGTGACAATCGTATTGGCCGGCAACAGCCTATAGTGTGCATACAGAGTGCACCACAGAGTGCATAGTGACGGATAACGTAACTCAATTTACATAGATGATGCATTCCTCAGGCAGCCTTTTATATAAAAGGCTGCCTGAGGAATACATCATCTATGTAAATTGAGTTACGTTATCCGTCACTATGCACTCTGAGTTCCCATGACGACTAAACATGGAGGTGTTGTTTTTTTTGTTTTGTTTTTCGTTTTTTCACAGCTGAATACATTTATACAGCATTCCTTTCCCTATTAAAGGAAAATAATTGTATTTACAAGGACAGGCAAAAAATTTTTTTTTTTTTTTTTTTTTTTCACTTTTGTCTCTTTTAAAGCTGGAGGTACGAAAATATTGCATGCTGACACAAATTCAGGAATTGTGTCATTTAGGCTGATATGTCAAAACAAACCAAAACTACAATGACATCATCATTTAAAGGTGCATTGTGTAATATTTAGAAGGATCTGTTGACAGAAATGCAATATTATATACATAACTATGTTTACTGTGGTGTATAAAGACCTTACATAATGAACCGTTATGTTTTTATTACCTTAGAACGAGCCTTTTCTATCTACATACACCGTGGGTCCCCTTACATTGAAATAGCCATTTTGCACCGACATGTTTCTACAGTAGCCCTAAACGGACAAACTACTATATAGCGCGTTTTGTCACTATGTTGTTCTTCGTGCAAAGAAGCTAGCTAAAGTCAGCGAATAAAACACTGACACAATGATGAACAAGTAACAATAATATTCACAATAACATATCGGTTTACTGAATAATTAAGTAAACATAATTTCTTAATTTATCTTTGTAAAGAAACCTCATTGCTTAACTGGCTAATCTCTGCTGTCTCAGACGACGACATCTTTTCCTGACGGCCACCATAACTTCTGTTGATTGCAATTCGTAACCTCACCACTAGTTGCCGCTAAAAATCACACACTGCACCTTTATCAATACATCTTAAAGGTGATGGGGAGGAAACATTTAAAGTGCACAGTTAAAAGCCAATTATCTATCATCACATGCAACGGCACAGGTGACTGCTTTGCAAATGTTTTTTTTTTTTTTTTTTTTTACATCCTCATTGTATTTTTGTGTAATGAACTATAACACTAATGTCTAATTAGTGGAGCTGCTTGCCTCAGGGTTAAAAGCTCAGGATGATGACCACAAAGAAGATTAATGACAAATTAGCCATTTAGAGGTTATGACCACAGAAACTAATTCAGCAGGGACAAACAAGAGGCCTGACTGTGTTCCAAAGCAGAGATGTGGATTAATAGAACCCAATTATTACAGCCAGAGATCTATTTGTTTTGGCCCAGGTATACTTTCCACTCCGTCTTGTGCACAGTTGAGCGCACAAACCTTTCAAAATATACTCCTTTGGCCTGAAGAGCATTACTTTTTACACCATTTGGCTTGCCACGAGAGCCGTAAAAAACATCTTGGGTTACAAATGTAACCTAAGTTCACTGAGAAGGGGAACGAGACACTGCATCTGAAGCATGTATACAACATGACAATCGTATTGGCCGGCGACAGCCTATGACATCACTACCAGTGCGACCGTGAGTAAAAAAGACTGCCTGAGGAATACATCATCTATGTAAATTGAGTTCCGTTATCCGTCACTATGCATTCTGGGTTCCCATGACGACTAAACACGGAGGTGAGGAAATTAATCACTTAATTTGCACTCACTGAAGACAAGAAGGCAACTTCAGGCAATTTACTATAATAGTCCATTCACAAGTTCACACTTACAAATAAGTCAGAGAGAATAAATTGTTTGCGTATTTGGCGTGCTGTCCGAAAGGAGAAGGCTCCGAGCTTGGTATTTGGCCCGAACCCAGAGTACTCCCCCCATATTCCTGGCCGTGGTAGGAACAAGCCAAGAGTGAGGAGTTGGGTAGTGGAGGGATGCTGAAAACTGTCAAGGAATGTTGGTGAGTCGACTGTATAGGCTTCCTATCATGCTGATAGGATAGATGTGGTAATTGCTGATGACGAGTTGATTGGATAGATCATTACTCCTCATCGTACTCCTCCTGAACATCATTTAGAGTGATGTGTGTAGCGGCAATCCCAGGTAGCCGACTCGAATGGGCCCACTACATCCATTGCTAGTTTTCTCCATGGCTCAGCAGGAAAGGGCACAGGCTGAAGTGGGGCAGAATTTACTTTAGCGGTTTCGTCCGAAGCCTGACACAATTGACATGATGGAGTTTTGGTTCCTTGCCACTGTCACCTTTGGCTTTTGGCTTGCTTAGTTGGGGATACTTAATATATTCAACAATATTATTGATCTGTCTGCATTGACACCATTATATGAGAACTGAACTGAGCTGGACGATGACATCACTGTTTTCTCCAGAGCGGCTATATCTCTAAACAAACTAAATAACTTTTTACAACAAAAATGAACCATCACTGAACTTACTTAAGCTTGACTATGACGCTATTTTCTTCTAGATCTGCTGTACAGCAGAAACAAACTTTGTTGCATTATGTTCCTGTTATAACTGTAAAGTTGCTTTGAAACAATCTGGATTGTTTAAAATGCAATATAAATAAAGGTGACTTTACTTGAGATAATGAGATAAAATGCATGACCGACTCACCCATCCGTGGCCACCAGTATAGATTGCGCAGTCGCTGCTTAGTGCGCACGATGCCCTGGTGTCCCTCATGTGCGAGCATCACTAACCTATGACGTAATGACACAGGTGCAATAAGACATGATCCCCTAAGGATGAAGTCGTCCATTGCAGCAAGTTCATGTCTCAATTTGTAGAATGGCAGCAGGAGGGGGTCAACATGTGAAGAAGAGCACAGCCAGCCTTGCTGTATCTGTGCGTGCAACTTACATGACATGTTCCCCTAAGGATGAAGTCGTCCATTGTAGCAAGTTCATGTCTCAATTTGTAGAATGGCAGCAGGAGGGGGTCAACATGTGAAGAAGAGCACAGCCAGCTTCGCTGTATCTGTGCGCGCAACTTACACATCTCAGGCAAGAGGAAGAAGCAGTTCTTTCCGGTTCACAGCAGTCAATGCAGAGGTAAGCAAAGCTACTTGTTCAGGCTCAGTGTCCACATCACTTTCCATGGATTCAGAAGGCAAAGGAAGACATGACAGACAGTCGGCAGTGAAGTCATGACAGCCTGGCCGGTAGATCACTTTGTAATTGAAACACAGAAAGCGCGCAGCCCAGCACGCGATACACATGCCTGCGCGGTCCCCTCCTTTAGTGGTGAGTAAAGTGGTTAATGCCTGATGGTCTGTATGCAATTTGAATGTCCGACCCCACAATATATCCTCCATTTCTCGACCACCCAAATGCATGCGAAGGCTTCCTTTTCTACAGTCGAATATTTGCGTTCGGCCAGAGTGAGAGTTCTTGACGCAAAGGCCATGGTGCGTTCAGAGTTATAAGGGTGTATCTGTGAGAAACGGCCCTGAGGCCATAGTCAGACGTGTCAGTCGAGATGAGTGTAGGCAGATCAGGGTTATAAAGGGCGCACACTTCTGGAATGCTGATGGCGCTGAGACCAACCCACACAGAACCCGGCAGAAACGGAACAATCCCTTGTGTGTGATGAAAGCAGTTAAGTCCATATTGAAAGTGTACAACATGACCTGATGGTACGTGCTTTGAAGATCAATAGTTGAGAATAATGTAGCCCCACTAAGTAATGAGAGCAACTCGTCCATATGTGGCAAGGGATAACTGTCAGTCACAATGGCTTTATTGGGTTCTCAGAGAGAATTGGGTGGGTTTCCGCTACCACGTTGATTTTGGGGTTAAAGTATGTCTGAAAAGTAGCAATTGCCGGGTCGAGTGTGTCATCTGTATCGGGATGTGTGTAGAAAATTTGTTGCCCCTCAGTTCCAAGACAATGAAGTAGAAGAGCTCTTTTTCTCGTTTGGGGCCACTCCTCACCAGCTGCATTGATTACTAGTAGATAGCTGCTAAACATTTTCTCCCACATTGTAAATGGTATAGCCAGCTCCCCCAGGCATGGAAGGAAGGGGCTTGGAAATGGAGCATTTACCGCAGAGATCCTTCTTCAATTTTACATTTTTCGGTTCTTATTAGAAGCAGGAAGTATGACTATATTAGACCGGTTCTGTCAACACTGCATTAGCTCCCTATTAAACATTGTATACATTTTAAAATATTGCTGATTACTTACAAAGCACTAAATGGTTTAGCTCCCCAGTACTTGAGCGAGCTCTTAACGCATTATAGTCCTTCACGTCTATTGCGATCTCAATTCTGGCCATAAGCAATACCTAGAATATCAAAATCGACAGCTGGGTGTAGATCATTTTCCTATTTAGCACCTAAACTCTTGAACAGTCTTCCTAACATTGTCCGGAAAGCAGACACATTATGTCAGTTTAAATCGAGACTAAAAACACATCTCTTTAACATGGCATACAAGTCAAGTCAAGTCATCTTCATTTATATAACGCTTTTAACAATGTAGATTGTTCCAAAGCGGCTTTACATTGATAATAGGAAATTAAAGTAACAGAGATAATTTTGGCTTTACAGCAGCTCAAGAATTCAACCAATTCAACCATTTTCGAACGTGAATCAGCTGGACCCCATTGCCTCACATTATAACCACTGAAAGATCTAAGACATTTTCTAAAATAACTGAAAATGTGTTCGTCTGAAAAAAGATTGACATATGCATCTCGAACGGCTTGAGGGTGAGTAAATCATGGCTTAAATATCATTTTTGGGCGAACTATCCCTTTAACACAGCACAAACTGTTTGCATTGCCCTAAGATTATTTGCGAGTGGCTCTTTCCTTTACACTATTGGAGATGCGGAGAACTTGATGGAAAGTGCTGTCTGTCGTGTCATTCGGAGTTTACCTGGCGCTTTTAGGTTTAAAAAACAGTTTTAGGTTTTTTGTGGCATTTCCAAGCCACTGAAGACCCAATGTTGTAAAGCAGTTTTTTTTTTTTTTTTTTTTAGGCTATCATAATTTTTTATGAAGATCATGTAATCATGACCATGCCGATTACAGTATATGTCACTCAGGCTTCACTAACGTGATTGGTACCATAGACTATACTACCATAGACTGCCATCAAGGCCTCAATGAAGGGGATTATGTGAACAGAAAGGGGGTTCACAATGTAAATGTACAGCCCAGTTACTATTGTGATTCTTAATATTCCAGATAAGTAATATATCAAATTTAAAAAAAAAGGCAGTTGACTAAAATCTTCCATATCACAAATGTGAAAGCAAAATGGCCAGGATCTGTGCATGACTTAAGAAGAAAAGATAATCTTAAAACAGGTGTTTTATGACCCCATTCCCTGACCCAAACCAGTTACAATGCAGCTCTAGCCAGGACAAGGGCACACAATGAAATGAACGTTGGCTAAAGGGAAGATTTCAGTGTCTGAAAAGTCTGAGGGTTGCACACCTGACAGGGCCTGTGACATTGTTGCATGTGCCATATTACACAACATTGCCAAAAAAAAAAAAAAAAACACTTTTCATTAAATGTTTAATAAAAGACAAATATGCTTAGTTCTTTGAGTTTTATTTCAATTGTTCTTTGTAAAGAAAAGCCAGTGGTCAAGTGCCTGCAACAAGAGATATTAGACACATGCCTCATGCAACAAATAAAAAGGAAAAGTTGGCTATACATTGCCCTCCTGCAGGCCTATGTTTCCTCTGTGTGTGCAGACTCTTCTGTAGGCCTTTCTGTAGATGTGGAATCCTGCAACTTATATTGCAGCCATAAAGCATACAAGTATAAATTAAGTAAAGTTATTTATGCACTTGCAGGTAGGCTAGTTCCTCCACACTCAAAAAAAAAAATTGTTGAACGAACTTAATTAAATTAAGGAAAGGTTTTCCACGAAATTTAATTACATTGTTCCAACAAGATCTAATTTGTTTGATATGATTTGTTGTAATCTTGTTTTATGAACTTGAATTCATTTAGTCAAGACTTCTAAAAAAAATTGTGTCATTCCTACTAGATAAAGTTTTGCCATCCCTAATAGAGAAAATCTTTTCAGGTTAACTATGTCTAATTTTGCCATGCCTACTCTAAAAAATAATGCCCTGTTAACTACATTTAATTGTGTCATGTCAATTATATCTAACAAAGCCATGTCAACAACATACATTTTTGTCCTGCCTACTAGATAAAATTGCCAACATTATAATTTTAGCTAACTTGACTCTAGTTACTTCCAATGGAAGTGAAATACTTGTATTCAAGTAAAACCACTTTTTACATAGTAACAATAAATATTACTTGTCTATGTGAGGTTAGTCTACTATGAAGAAAGTCAATATGTTCAATACGTTTTGCAAACAAGGCAATAGAAACATTCACTAAGTTAAAAAATGACAATGTAAATAAAACATGAGCACACAAGAGAATATAACAGCATTTTCTTTTGTTTATTACTGTCAGTGTTGGGGGTAACTCATTACAAGTAACTTGAGTTACGTAATCAGATTACTTTTTCAAGTAACTAGTAAAGTAATGCATTACTTTTTCAATTTGCAATAAAATATCTAAGTTACTTTTCCAAATAAGTAACGCTAGTTACTTTTTCACATTTATTGACTGACAGCTCTCCTGTCCCCATGTTGAGAGAAACAAAGTGAGGTGGTGGTGTGTGCGCTGTGTAAACATGATGGTTATTGTAGTTCTAGAGTAAATGTGAACTTACTCATCTCACTGCTCAAAATAAATAAAAACAGTAAAATGCAATCTCAGAATGGTACTCAACTTTTATAATTAACTATTAAATTACACAAATATACTTTGTGAATTTAATCTCACTTTATTAATGTCTTTGCTGCTGACCTTCAATGATCTAATTCAACCATACTAATAAGCAAAAATTACTTTATAAGATTTAGAAATAAGAGTGTTGAACTTCCTTCTCCTGTATATTATTGTTCTTTAATCCAGAACAGCAGCGCAGCTGAAAGGTTAGTTTGAGCGGCACCCTTTACTGTACAATCGTAAATATACATTTCCTTCAGCCTGAGGCTTATTCAGTTCACTTTTGGTGTGAAAGGGCCTTAACATTTGCCAAAAATATAACTTTTTTGTTGGTCTTGTTATTAAAAAAACAAACAAGCAAGCCCAGCCCAGGTGAGAAGAAAAAGTAACGTAAAAGTAACGTAACATTACTTTTCATAAAAAGTAACTAAGTAATGCAATTAGTTACTTTTTTGGGGAGTAACGCAATATTGTAATGCATTACTTTTAAAAGTAACTTTCCCCAACACTGATTACTGTAAACATGAGATAGCAATTAAATGAGTGATAGAGACTTGATCACCTCTGCTCACAGTGCAAAAATGCCAAAGCAACAAGAGCATGAGTATGCTAAAGAATATAATCCAGCATTTTCTTTTGTTTATTACTGTAAACATGAGATAGCAAGCAATTAAATGAGTGATAGAGACTTGATCACCTCTCCTCACAGTGCAAAAAAATGCCAATGCAACAAGAACACAATGCTAAAGAATATAATCCAGCATTTCCTTTTGTTTATTACTGTAAACATGAGATAATAAGCAATTAAATGAGTGATAGAGACTTGAACACCTCTGCTCACAGTGCAAAAAATGTCAATGCAACAAGAACACAATGCTAAAGAATGTAATCCAGCATTTCCTTTTGTTCCTAACTCTAAACACAAGACTGCCAGTTATATAAGTGATCAAGAAGAAACAAAATCACAGTGCTCTGCTCACAGTGCAAAAATGCCAATGCAACATGCAATCAAGTATAACCAGCATTTCCTTTTGTTCATATGGTTACATGAGAATGGCAATTAAAAGAATTGAAATCCAATTGAGAAACTTAAAATCACGTCTGCTCAGAAAATATTCAATGAAACATGAGCAATTACAAATTTAGAAAAATAAAATACTTCTGCTCAGAAAAATTCAAACATTCACATATAACTTAACCATGAACACAAAGGTAAACATCTAAGTGAACAGTTTTGTCTTCAGCGCCTGTGCTTTTCCAGACAACTTATTGGAGTCTAGCTCCAGGATTACCTTCTGGAGCACTTCAAATGTATAACGGAGCTCTTTTGGGTAGGTAAGATTTAAAGAGTAAATCAGTCCAAGTAGCATGGCTGTGGCCATTGCTACATTACCTAAACCAGAGAGTACCTCCACACCTTCCAGCACAATGCCGACATCTTCAGGATCTTCTGTTGCCTCTGCAAATTCATGCTTTACCACATAGATTCCCATTACTGTCTCCTTGATGTCCACCTCTGCGCTCTCAGAGTCAACATCCTTCGGGAATAAAAAATAAATACAATTAAATTATATTACGGTACATAGAAAAAAATGAAGACTTCAAGAAAATATGCTGTATACAGTATGTGACTCAAATTCTAATTGGCCAATCTGTCCTGTAAAATAATCAAAGTCTCCTACACTGGATGTAGTAAATACACAGTAGTGCTTCCAGGTTCTACGTCAGAACTCCACCTCATTATTGGCTAGCTCCTTCGTCAGAATTACACACAGGCGCCATGGTGCTCACGGAAACAGCATCACCCAATGGTGAGCCAGCATTCTGCCGTAGAACCTGGAAGCGCTGCAGTGTATTTACTACTTGCCTTAACTCTCCCTACCAACTTTTTTAAATAAAGTTGCCAGCCAGTGTTTTTTATCATTTTCACACAACTTTAATGGTCTCCAAAATATTTTGTTGTATGCATTTCTGAGTAAAATATTTATCATAAGAAAGAGGCTCTGCTTTTAAACAAACCAAACCGTTTTAGGCTCTGTTCACGTCGCGTCTTTTGCACGTTCAAGTTCGTTATTAGTGATTATTTGCTTTTGATGAAAGAGAACTCCAACTCACCAAATACTCCTTCACCAGATTATGTGGATCTTCATTCAGGTAGATGCATAGCCCCTTGAGAATGCACTCTCGCTTGGTCTCTATGGTGCCATTCTGAGAATACAGACATAATGATACATTTTATTTAAGATTTGTTTAGTGTTGGTGATGTACATTTAATTTACATAACACCCTCCTATACAATACACATCAGCCCTTATGCATTACAGAGCACTACAAAAATAGCTTGTTGTAGAAGAAAGCAATTTAGTAAAACAAACAAATAAAAACAATATAACCTGAGACATTGGCACCATCACATCCTGAATCCTTTTAGTGACTACTCCACCCCTTTTGGTAAACACCTTTAGCAGATCATCAGAAAACCGATCCAGTTGTGACAGGAACTTGGATTGTAAAGGAACGGTTGTGATCCGACGAAATTCAGCATTTATCTAAAGACATAGAGAGGTCTTGTTTATGGGCAATGCAGCATAGACTACAGGACAGCTCTGATAGAAAGGAAACATCAAATCACTTACCTCGCGCACTTGAAAAAGAGCAGGCCATCTGCTTTTGAAGGCTGCGACTAAAGGGGAATCATGGACAATCTCATGCCTTCTGTATGCGAAAGTCATGTCCATCATCTTCCTCACAGTTTCATAATTGTTTCTTTTCTTCAGTTCAGCAAGAAGATCCACCCTCATCTTTTCCTGGCTTTCTGCTGTTTCACCTGCAGGAAATCCTGGACAGTAGTTCACTTCTGCCTTCTTAGGCTTTTTTATCCCATAGGCAGGGCTGGACGTTCCTTCTGGTTTGTGCTTAAGGGCATTTACTGTAACTTCAGGGCATCCCAGGCTTCTCAATCTGCTCCTGTAGTTTGCAAGTTTATACTTTAAACTCATCTTCCATCCACTGTAGCCGCTGACAGAACCTTGCTCTTTAAGGCATGGATGTTTGGCTACCAATGCTTCTGCCACATCACTGAACTCGCTGTCAGATGGATATGCCTTGTAGTTAATTATTTCCTCTGCCAAAGCATCAAGGATACCTGACTTGAGTTTGGGGTCAGGAATGCAAAATTTGCCATCAGTCTTGGATGCTGAGTTGCCCTGTTCCAGTTTCAATTGCACATCATAAGGGAAACGAGGTAGAATGAAAGGTGTTGGCCATAATGATGACCTTGCTGATGTGGACTCAGAAGACGACAAAATGTCAGTGTCTGCAGATGAGTTCTCAGTATCAGCATCACAGGAGTCAGAAGAAAGAGAATGGGTAAGAGGAGTGGACTCAGCAGGCATATGGCTGAAGGAAATGGAGCGAGAGTTCAAAAAAACAACCCTGACCGTGTCTTTGTCATTGAGGTCAGAGACTGATGTCAGAAGTTCATAAACTCATTGAAGTCTTTATCCATATATTGAAGTTGAAATTCCTGCCCTTGGAGGCCACATTCATTTTCAATCTTTTTGGAGAGTGCATTCAGAGATGCTGGTATGCCATCACTGAAAATGAGCCTCTGTGAATTGTCATTTCCCCATATTATCCGGAGTTTGAATGATGCCATTTCCTTTCTTACCCTAATCTGTAAAAGACAAGACCATGTTTTAGTGTCAACCACATATATGAAACCAATTTAGTAACATAATTTAAATCTGAACAACACATAGAAAAATTACAATGTTTATAACATTACATGGCCACGCACAGGCCACAAAAAAGGAAATGTTTTGCAGAGCCATGGACATTTGTACACAATGATTATGTAAAGCAGCCTATAAAGTTGAACCTAACAAAAAGGGAAATCGCCCATTAGCATTGCTTGGGCAGAACGAACATGTAGTACTACAAGGGAAAAGTATGACTGCTGGACAACAAACCTGTCACGGTCAGGAACCGTTTCAAAGTAACCATCCTCATAGATTCAATGGAGTAAGCTGCCAAAGGATATGGATCAGGTAAATCAGCAACTTCAAGCAAGGTGATATCACGTGTAGCATGTATTTCAAAGGCACGGTAGTGTTCTCTGTACCATGATGACAGCCTTTTCACGATGAAGCACAACCTTTCCTGAACCAAGCAGATTTGAAGGATCTCACAAAAGTCTGGCAGCCCACTTGTAGAGCCTTGTGCTACTATCATTCCAATTCTGAACTCAACACCCTTACTGATCACTTTTTTGGTCAGGTGTACTTCACTTGTACTTGGATACTTCAACTTAATTCTCTCAGCAGCTGCTTGATTCAAAATATCAATTGAAACAGTTGATACATCATGGACTTCAAAGTCAGGCTTCTGTAGGCTACAAGGCCTCATGTAGTAAGAAATCATCAGCTGGTGTTTCACTGCTAATGACAGTGGCACATTCTTAAAGCATTTTGTATGGTGTGAGACCTGCTTGACGAAGCTGTGCTTAGCTTCAAAACGCACGGTCCACTGCCCTACAAGTGGACTATATAGCTTTGAGAGCTCAGGGTAGTGCTCCACAAAATTATGTTTGGGTCGCAACAGAATTCCTGGAAAAAGCTCTGTGTACTTCTGTCTATGTTCAGTAATTTTGCATTCAAAATATGCAAGTGTGTCATCTGTGTGAAACCTAGCAACAGCAAGTTCCACAATGTCCTTTAAATCCAAAAGAACTTGCCATGCCAATTCGTCCTCTGGAATCAAATGACCTACCATCAATGGTAGCAACCTTAACAATGTCCAATTTTCATGCCCATTGCCTCCTATGGTTTTTTTGCTTGAAATGTTATGTGGTATCACATTTGGTTTGTTTGTCTTATCTGTTCCTGTATAAGGAAATTTAACATTGATTTTGTTGAGATTTTCTACAGTGAAATATTTTTTGGATACAAGAACAGCAAGGCACTGTGCAAGCTCAATTGGCACGATTCCCTCCAAAAGATCGTGCAAAATATCTGGTGGATACCCAGAGGTAACACAGAAGTGTTCAAGATGCTTTGTAAATACACACTCTTTTTTAACACCAAAGGAGGGAGCATTTGTCTGCTGAGCCAGCTTCACATGAGATTCATGAACTTCTTTTGACCTTTGTACAAAAGAACCAGAGCGGACCTCATTTGTCTGAATATCTGAGCGTTTCGCTAAGCAAAATCAACAGAAATATTCTCCAGAAAAGTTTTCAATAAAGCCTGCTATCCCATGCGCTCCAAGGTTATCTGCTACTGTCACGGGGTGACAAACAGCCCCGGAACAATTCCCCTTTGGAGAATTGTTCCCGTTGGGACGTCTTCAGCGCAACACCGTCCCCGGACCTGTATGAGTGTTTGTCGTCATGACAACTAAACGGCAGATTGGTGACAGGTGTAAGGACTTCACGCTGAGTGTTTGATTGAGACCACTCCCGCTTCTTGACAGGATAAAAACACACAAGGAAGAGAAGGCTGTGTGGTGTTGTGCTGTGCTGTGTGGTGTTGCGCTGTTCTTCTGCCCCGTTGATCTGGATTGTTCTTCCCCCTGATTGTTGGTGGCTTCTCTCCCGTGGGGATTTGTTTATGGAACTGCAGTTGAGGGGTTGTCTTGAAGGAGAAGGAGTGTTATTTGAGAGGACTCGGGGACGGTCAAGAGGAATGAAATTCGCTGACTGAGCTGGGGAAGAGAGAGATGAGTAGTTATCAGACTGAATCTCATAACTGCATGTGTTTTACACTAAATTGGGTATTGGATTGAAGTGTTTGGAGCATGTGTACACCCTTCACCGAGTGAAATATTGATTCCTGTTGATTTCCTCATCTCCTCTCCCCGATTGGAGTTCAGCAGAGTGAGGTCCGTTGTGACCGTGAAGACCAATCTCTCGAGTGTTCTGTCCGCCCCTGGCGATCATCAGTCTGGTAGACCAGGATCTGTGGGTGAGTGCTGGCCTTATGCGCACTAGAAGAGTGAAGTTGCCGTGTTTAAATTGACGTTTCCCCTCACGATTGCATGCTTAGAGTTGGATTGCAGTGTGTGTGTGTGGAAGAATATCTTTTATTGCTGTGCAACCGCCCATGTGCCCTGGGGGTCTACTATTTACCGTGAGAACTGTACACTGCTGTTGAAGCTGATTCTGTCTGTCCTAGAGAAGCCTCGTTCAGCCCGCGACTGTGAGTCTGCTGCAGCCCTAAGCCTACCTGCATGGTGTGAAGTTATCTGTCCCCTGCAACACACGTAAGAACTGTATACTGCTGTTGAAGTTGATTCTGTCTGTCCTAGAGAAGCCCCGTTCAGCCCGCGACTGTGAGTCTGCTGCAGCCCTAAGCCTACCTGCATGGTGTGAAGTTATCTGTCCCCTGCAACACACGTGAGAATTATACACTGCTGTTGAAGTTGATTCTGTCTGTCCTAGAGAAGCCCCGTTCAGCCCGCGACTGTGAGTCTGCTGCAGCCCTAAGCCTACCTGCATGGTGTGAAGTTATCTGTCCCCTGCAACACACGTGAGAATTATACACTGCTGTTGAAGTTGATTCTGTCTGTCCTAGAGAAGCCCCGTTCAGCCCGCGACTGTGAGTCTGCTGCAGCCCTAAGCCTACCTGCATGGTGTGAAGTTATCTGTCCCCTGCAACACACGTGAGAATTATACACTGCTGTTGAAGTTGATTCTGTCTGTCCTAGAGAAGCCCCGTTCAGCCCGCGACTGTGAGTCTGCTGCAGCCCTAAGCCTACCTGCATGGTGTGAAGTTATCTGTCCCCTGCAACACACGTGAGAATTATACACTGCTGTTGAAGTTGATTCTGTCTGTCCTAGAGAAGCCCCGTTCAGCCCGCGACTGTGAGTCTGCTGCAGCCCTAAGTCTACCTGCATGGTGTGAAGTTATCTGTCCCCTGCAACACACGTGAGAACTATACACTGCTGTTGAAGTTGATTCGGTCTGTCCTAGAGAAGCCCCGTTCAGCCGGCGACTGTGAGTCTGCTGCAACCGTAAGCCTACCTGCATGGTGTGAAGTTATCTGTTCCCCTGCAACACACGTGAGAACTGTACACTGCTGTTGAAGTTGATTCTGTCTGTCCTAGAGAAGCCCCGTTCAGCCTGCGACTTGGAGTCTGTTGCAGCCGAGCCTTGATTCCTCCACTCACCTGTGATATTCACCTGTCTAACGCTCTCCCACTGTGAGTCTGACGCCAGTCTGTGAAGGAAGCGATCTCCGTTCTCTTTACTCACCTGTGATACTCGCCTGTCCAACGCTCTCCCACTGTGAGTCTGACGCCAGTCTGTGAAGGAAGTGATCTCCGTTCTCTCTACTCACCTGTGATACTCACCTGTGATATTCACTTGTCTAACGCTCTTCCACTGTGAGTCTGACGCCAGTCTGTGAAGGAAGTGATCTCCGTTTCTCCACTCACCTGTGATACTCACCTGTCCAACGCTCTCCTACTGGAGTCCGACGCCAGTCTGTGAAGGAAGTGGTTTTCGTTCTCTCTACTCACCTGTGATACTCACCTGTGATATTCACCTGTCCAACGCTCTCCCACTGTGAGTCTGACGCCAGTCTGTGGAGGAAGTGATCTCCGTCCTCCCTACTCACCCGTGATACCCCCCTGTCCAACGTTCTCCCATTGGGAGTCTCGCCGTTTCACACCCGCGGCGGTGCTGCTCTGGGTCCCTGGGAAGGAGAGGATAAGGAATTTTAGACTAGGACTTCTTAATTGCTTTTTAATACAAAATAAAGTTGTTATTTCTTTTACTCCTGCCTCCTGCCTCCTCCTTTGATACGCTCCTCTGGGTGATAGTGGGTTAGGGGTGGGGGCAGTCTGGGTTGGCCCACCCCGACCTGTGACAGACATTTGGCGTAGTCGGCAGGATTCACCTTGAGTTGAGCGGTCAGAGGCCGAGATGGCGGAGGGGGAAGAGCCTGGGAATCGGCAACCCGTCATGCCAATCTTCATGGGTGCTCCATGGGCCCCGAGGTATGGAGGTCCGGGGTTTGAAGTAAGTTTGTCCCTGTGGAAGACCCAGGTGGAATATCTGGCGGGGCTCCAAGGGTTGAGTGCCCTACAGAAGGTCCAGTTTGTCTTGAACTCCCTGGAGGGGGAGGCGAGAAGAGAAGTTCAGCACCGGAAGCCAACCGAGCGACGATCCAGGCCATTTTCGACTTTCTCACGGGGCAGTATGGAGATACCACCCCGGTAGCTGTCCTGAGGACGAAGTTCTTCAATTCTCGCCAAGGTCCTCGGCAATCTGTGCGGGCCTTCGCCTTGCAGCTGCGGGAGCAGTATTCTCGACTCACGGGGAGACAGGACCATGGCCTGGGGGGCGAGGAGGTGTTACTGCGGGATCAATTCTTGTTGGGGCTGCGAGAGGGTCCCGTACGCCAGAGCTTGCGGGTGCAGCTTAGGAGAGAACCAGACTTAACCTTTGAGGAGCTGAGACGAGAAGCCCTGGCCCTCGAGCGTGACCAGGCGGAGCATGTGGAAACTCCCAGCTGCCTAGCTGCCAACGTTGTTGACCCCCTCCCGGCCCCTCCGGCACCCGATTGGAAGCAGGCCCTTCGGGAAGAGTTGAAGCGAGATGTTCGGGAACAAATGTCCGAGTTGTCCAAGTCCGTCATAGAAGAGCTCCGTCGAGAGCGCCCACCGCCATCTTTTCACTCCCGAGAGCGGGCTTATTCTGATGGGAGTCGCTCTTCGGAACGCCGTCCTCCCCGGCCAGTGGGCTCCCGATTCCAGTGGGACGAACAGGGGCGGCCCATCTGTAATGGCTGTGGAGAGCCTGGGCACTACTTTCGCCAGTGTTCCGCTAGACGAGCATCACGAGGGGGTTTTTAGAGTCTCCGGCCACTGTGGGTCAAGTGGTCGGGACCCCCTTATCAGACCCCTCTCCTTCTGCATCCTCTCAGAATCATTTGATAGGCCGTTGTCCGGTGGTGGTGGCCCAAGTTAATGGTCAAGAAATACATTGTCTCTTGGACACTGGATCCCAAGTGACCTTATTTGCTGAAAGTCTGGCCTATGAGCTGTTTGGCACCAATGGTAGGTCTCCTGCCGAAGCCCCCTGGTTGACGCTACGTGGGACCAACGGGCTGGACATACCGTATGTGGGGTACCTCATGACTGATTTGAAGATCCATGGAGTTGTAGTGCCTCAGAAGGGGGTAGTAGTTGTCCGAGACCCGTGTCTGGGGTCCCATCGGGCCTTGATTGGGATGAATGTCATCTCGGAGTGCTGGGAGGAGCTATTCCGGAGCGGACCGGCGCAAGCAACCGTAACCCCAGCCAGTCGGGAGTGGGATCGCATCAGGGCCGATTGCCGCCGGATATGTCTGGCCGAACAACAGCACGATCGAGAGAGTACAGGAAGAGTGGCCTGTCGCTACGCCCTGTCGATCCCCGCTCAAAGTGAGGCTGTAATCTGGGCCAGACTGCCCCCTCGACGTTATACTTCGCAAGAGTGGGTTATGGTGGAACCCCATGAAGAGGGTCCCAAGGTGGAGGTGGCCCGAGGACTGGCAACTGTTCAGGGAGGCCGAGTCTCGGTGAGAGTTAGGAACACGAGTCCCTTCCTTATTCACCTGTATCATCGTCAATGCTTGGCCCGGGTGACCTCAGTAAAGCCGCAGCAGGTTTGTGAGCAGGATGAAGTTAACTTCCAGCGGGTGGGTCCCACGGTGGTCGAAGTGGCCTTAGCCCGGGCTGGTCCCGGAGTGGAGGAGACCGGAGGACTGCCGGCTCACTTGAGGGGAGAGTCGTTACGAGGCGACGGACTGCGGGAAGAGCAAGTGGGACAACTTCGGGAATTCTTGAGGAAGTGGCAGCACCTGTTTTCCACTCACGAGGAAGACTATGGTCGCACTGATGTAGTAAAACACCAGATTCCAACTGGGGATGCCGCGCCGAGCCGAGAGCGCTACCGACCTGTACCCCCGACCCTATACACTGAGATCCGCACTCTGTTGCGAGGAATGCTCGACAGAGGGATTATTCGTGAGAGCAGCAGCCCTTGGGCTGCACCGATAGTGTTAGTCCGCAAGAAGACAGGGTCTTGGAGGTTTTGTGTAGATTACCGTCGGTTGAACCAGGTAACCAAGAGGGATGCTTTCCCGCTGCCCCGAGTGGAAGATTCTTTGACGAGCCTTACTCAAGCTGCCTGGTACTCCACCCTCGACTTGGCCAGCGGCTATTGGCAGGTGCAGATGGACGAGCGGGACCGGGAGAAGACGGCATTTACCACCCCTTTCGGTCTCTATGAGTGGGACCGGATGCCGTTCGGCCTCTGCAACGCCCCCGCTACATTCCAGCGGCTGATGCAGCGCTGCTTGGGCAGCCAAGTGATGGATACCACCCTTGTCTATCTGGACGACATCATCACTTACTCTCCCGATTTCGAGTCCCACCTGGAGCATCTTGGGCGAGTCTTCCGCTCCCTAGAACGCTATGGACTAAAGCTACAGCCCGACAAATGCCAGCTCTTCAGGAAAGAGGTTAAGTTTTTGGGACACGTGGTCAGTGCGGCAGGGATCTCCGTTGACCCAGAAAAAGTGAGGGCAGTGCAAGAGTGGACAGCTCCCCAAACGGTGCGCCAAGTTCGGTCATTTCTGGGCTTTGTGGGCTACTATAGGCGATTCATCAAGAACTTCTCCAAAATCGCCAAGCCCATTAACCAGCTGTTGGGAGGTATGGGTCGAGCACGGGGCCGAGGATCCCCTCCCATTCAATGGGACCCAACCTGTGAAGCCGCGTTCCAACAGCTTAAAAAGGAGCTTCTACAGGCCCCGATATTGGCATATGCCGATTTTAACCAGCCCTTCATCCTGTACACCGATGCTAGCCAGCTAGGGTTGGGAGCTGTCTTGGCCCAGAAGCAACAGGGGGAGGAGAAGGTGATTGCCTATGCGAGCCGAAGTTTACATCCTGCCGAGAAGAATGACTCGAATTACAGCTCCTTTAAACTCGAGCTACTGGCCATGAAGTGGGCGATGGGCGAAAAGTTTAAAGACTACCTGTGGGGGGCTAAGGTACAGGTGGTCACAGACAATAACCCGCTGGTACACCTACAAACAGCTAAACTGGGGGCAGTAGAGCAACGCTGGGTGGCACAACTGGCCAACTTTGATTACCAGATTCAGTATCGGCCAGGTAGAGAGCACACCAACGCTGACGTGCTATCCAGGCTACCGGGTGAGAGATCGGCCGGCCATATACCGACCCCAGGATCAGGGTCCGACGAGGGGCTGATGGTGGGAGTTGTTGAAGTACCGGGGCAGACACCTGAGGATCCCCCTCCCTGTTGGGGATGGGAACCACAACGCTGGAGGCTGTGGCAGGGCGAAGATGGAGATGTGCTGCGGGTGCGGACATGGGTAGAGCAGAGGATCTGGCCTGAGGGGGCAGAACGTCGAACTCAGACTCGGAGTGTGCGAGGCCTGCTGGGACAGAGGGAGAGACTCTATTTGAGGGATGGGGTGCTCTGCAGGGCGCTTCAGGACCCAGGCCAAGGAGAGGAGGTCTGCCAGATCGTGGTCCCCGAAGGCCGAAGGCAGGCTTTGTTGGAGGCGTATCATGCTAGGATGGGACATCAGGGGCAGGAGAGGACATTGGCTTTGCTGAGGCGACATTTCTACTGGCCTGGGATGGAGGGCACCATCAGGACTTACCTCCAGGGATGCCCCCGTTGCACCTTGTTCAAGTCCAGGAGGGAAGCACGGGCACCGTTGGCCCCGATTCAGGCCAAGGCACCTCTGCATATGGTGGCAATGGACTTTCTCACTCTGGGACGACCGGTGGATCAGATCCAAAATATTCTTGTTGTCACCGATCTGTTCACTAAGTATGCTTGGGCCATCCCTACTGTGGATCAAACTGCCCTTACGACTGCCAACGCTCTCTGGAGGTATGTGATTCAGCCCTTCGGATGCCCGGAAATCCTCCATTCAGACCAAGGGGCCAACTTTGAGTCGAAGGTGATCCGTGAACTATGCCAACTGTACGGATGTAAGAAGACCCATACGACCCCGTATCACCCTCAAGGGAACGGAGGGTGTGAGAGGTTTAATCAGACCCTATTGGGCTTGTTGGGAACTTTGGAGGAAGAACAGCAGGGCCAGTGGGCAGATAGGCTCCCAGCAGTGATGCAGGCATACAATAACAGCATACACAGTACCACCGGTTATGCCCCTACCTACCTGATGTTCGGCCGACATGTAAGGCTCCCAATGGATATGCTCTTGGGAACCACTGGGAGAGAAGAGGGAGGTAGTCTGTCCGATTGGGTAGCAAGTCACCATCAACGCCTCCAGTCCGCCTACGAACAAGTCGCCGGCCGGATTAATCAGGCAGCGCTAAAGAACAAGAGACTATACGATCGGACTGCCCGAGAAGCCCCGCTACTGCCCGGGGAGAGGGTGCTGCTGCGGGATAATCGCCGACGGGGGAAGGGAAAATTGAGCGACCGATGGGAGGCTCAGCCATACGTCGTTCAGCGACAGCCCCATCCGGACCAACCTGTATATGCCTTACGGCCTGAAGGGAAGACGGGCCCGGAACGAGTTTTACATCGCAACCTGATCCGCCCCTGCCCAAATTATTCTAAGCCAGTGGTAGAGAACCCACAGGCCGAGACGACGTGGATGCCCCCACTGGTGGGATGGGCAGTGATCCCAAGGGGCCTAGGCCCAGGACCACGACCTGAAGCCCCCCGCTCTCCACTTCGACGTTCTCAGCGGGAGAATCGGGGCCAGCCTCCAGCCAGGTACGGAGACTGGGTGTTGGGAGACCGTTCTCGGGACTAGAACGGTTTGGCGGGGGGGTATGTCACGGGGTGACAAACAGTTGGGACGTCTTCAGCGCAACACCGTCCCCGGACCTGTATGAGTGTTTGTCGTCATGACAACTAAACGGCAGATTGGTGACAGGTGTAAGGACTTCACGCTGAGTGTTTGATTGAGACCACTCCCGCTTCTTGACAGGATAAAAACACACAAGGAAGAGAAGGCTGTGTGGTGTTGTGCTGTGCTGTGTGGTGTTGCGCTGTTCTTCTGCCCCGTTGATCTGGATTGTTCTTCCCCCTGATTGTTGGTGGCTTCTCTCCCGTGGGGATTTGTTTATGGAACTGCAGTTGAGGGGTTGTCTTGAAGGAGAAGGAGTGTTATTTGAGAGGACTCGGGGACGGTCAAGAGGAATGAAATTCGCTGACTGAGCTGGGGAAGAGAGAGATGAGTAGTTATCAGACTGAGTCTCATAACTGCATGTGTTTTACACTAAATTGGGTATTGGATTGAAGTGTTTGGAGCATGTGTACACCCTTCACCGAGTGAAATATTGATTCCTGTTGATTTCCTCATCTCCTCTCCCCGATTGGAGTTCAGCAGAGTGAGGTCCGTTGTGACCGTGAAGACCAATCTCTCGAGTGTTCTGTCCGCCCCTGGCGATCATCAGTCTGGTAGACCAGGATCTGTGGGTGAGTGCTGGCCTTATGCGCACTAGAAGAGTGAAGTTGCCGTGTTTAAATTGACGTTTCCCCTCACGATTGCATGCTTAGAGTTGGATTGCAGTGTGTGTGTGTGGAAGAATATCTTTTATTGCTGTGCAACCGCCCATGTGCCCTGGGGGTCTACTATTTACCGTGAGAACTGTACACTGCTGTTGAAGCTGATTCTGTCTGTCCTAGAGAAGCCCCGTTCAGCCCGCGACTGTGAGTCTGCTGCAGCCCTAAGCCTACCTGCATGGTGTGAAGTTATCTGTCCCCTGCAACACACGTGAGAACTGTATACTGCTGTTGAAGTTGATTCTGTCTGTCCTAGAGAAGCCCCGTTCAGCCCGCGACTGTGAGTCTGCTGCAGCCCTAAGCCTACCTGCATGGTGTGAAGTTATCTGTCCCCTGCAACACACGTGAGAATTATACACTGCTGTTGAAGTTGATTCTGTCTGTCCTAGAGAAGCCCCGTTCAGCCCGCGACTGTGAGTCTGCTGCAGCCCTAAGCCTACCTGCATGGTGTGAAGTTATCTGTCCCCTGCAACACACGTGAGAATTATACACTGCTGTTGAAGTTGATTCTGTCTGTCCTAGAGAAGCCCCGTTCAGCCCGCGACTGTGAGTCTGCTGCAGCCCTAAGCCTACCTGCATGGTGTGAAGTTATCTGTCCCCTGCAACACACGTGAGAATTATACACTGCTGTTGAAGTTGATTCTGTCTGTCCTAGAGAAGCCCCGTTCAGCCCGCGACTGTGAGTCTGCTGCAGCCCTAAGCCTACCTGCATGGTGTGAAGTTATCTGTCCCCTGCAACACACGTGAGAATTATACACTGCTGTTGAAGTTGATTCTGTCTGTCCTAGAGAAGCCCCGTTCAGCCCGCGACTGTGAGTCTGCTGCAGCCCTAAGTCTACCTGCATGGTGTGAAGTTATCTGTCCCCTGCAACACACGTGAGAACTATACACTGCTGTTGAAGTTGATTCGGTCTGTCCTAGAGAAGCCCCGTTCAGCCGGCGACTGTGAGTCTGCTGCAACCGTAAGCCTACCTGCATGGTGTGAAGTTATCTGTTCCCCTGCAACACACGTGAGAACTGTACACTGCTGTTGAAGTTGATTCTGTCTGTCCTAGAGAAGCCCCGTTCAGCCTGCGACTTGGAGTCTGTTGCAGCCGAGCCTTGATTCCTCCACTCACCTGTGATATTCACCTGTCTAACGCTCTCCCACTGTGAGTCTGATGCCAGTCTGTGAAGGAAGCGATCTCCGTTCTCTTTACTCACCTGTGATACTCGCCTGTCCAACGCTCTCCCACTGTGAGTCTGACGCCAGTCTGTGAAGGAAGTGATCTCCGTTCTCTCTACTCACCTGTGATACTCACCTGTGATATTCACTTGTCTAACGCTCTTCCACTGTGAGTCTGACGCCAGTCTGTGAAGGAAGTGATCTCCGTTTCTCCACTCACCTGTGATACTCACCTGTCCAACGCTCTCCTACTGGAGTCCGACGCCAGTCTGTGAAGGAAGTGGTTTTCGTTCTCTCTACTCACCTGTGATACTCACCTGTGATATTCACCTGTCCAACGCTCTCCCACTGTGAGTCTGACGCCAGTCTGTGGAGGAAGTGATCTCCGTCCTCCCTACTCACCCGTGATACCCCCCTGTCCAACGTTCTCCCATTGGGAGTCTCGCCGTTTCACACCCGCGGCGGTGCTGCTCTGGGTCCCTGGGAAGGAGAGGATAAGGAATTTTAGACTAGGACTTCTTAATTGCTTTTTAATACAAAATAAAGTTGTTATTTCTTTTACTCCTGCCTCCTGCCTCCTCCTTTGATACGCTCCTCTGGGTGATAGTGGGTTAGGGGTGGGGGCAGTCTGGGTTGGCCCACCCCGACCTGTGACACTACTACAAAATGAAGATCACCTTTGAGGAATTTACCCAACTGAGAGACAAAGACTCCATGTTGCTAAAGAGTACACAAATCTTCAATGAGAGGTTCCAGAACTCTGTGGTACCCAAATTTCTTCACATCATCAGTTTTACAAAGCACTGCTAAGTAAATATTAGACAAAGCTGAATGTGATCCAAGAGGTAGATTGTTTAAAATCCAATAAATAGCACAGAGTTTGTGTATTTTCTTTGAGGTACCAAGGGGATTGCAAATTTCGAAATCGTCCACATATAAACTTAAAGACAGTCTCAACTCCTCCCCTGAGAATTTTTTCTCTTTGTAAACTTTGCCGTCCTGAAAAGTTCTGTACTCTTTACAATTTTCACTGTGCAGCTGAACTCTGTGGTTCTGTACAATGCTGTCCACTACATCTTTTTTTTTCAAGATTTGCTGCAAAGATTGTAGAATGGGGATATACTGATAGGTTGTGTTTTCTTTTAAACCAAGAATGTATTCAATTGGTTCTACAACATGAAAATTGTCTTTGTAATACTTCTTGCGGTGGTATTCAGAGTTAAGAGGTCCACCCTTGCCAATAGCTTTGAACAAAGTGTTAGATGCTGAGGCTGCTGAAGCAATTTCCTGTACAACTGCTTTATCAACAATAATGTTATGGCTCTGCAACACGTCCTGAATATTTTTAATCGAGAGGGGCACCGATGCAGATGTATGCAAAAAATGCAATTCCTCTAAAAATTCATTGACTACAGTAGCTGGCACATGACTAACATGCTCTAATTTCAACAATGCTGCAGCAAGATTTGTCAGAATTATTTTTGACAAGTCTAATACTTCAGAAACACTGCTTTGATTAATACTGACTGTTGCATCTACAGTGTCGTCATCCTCCAAAATGTCATCTTGCAAGTCCTGAGATTCCCCTGCAGGTTTAACTACACCAGGCTTGAAATCTTTGACTGAATATGGATTATGCTTTCTGTTCTTGTGAGACTGATAAGTTGCATATATATTTGTCTGAAAACTACAACCAATAAATACACACTGGACTGTCTCATTACTCCGTAAATGGGTATTCAAATGCAGAAAAAATTCCCTTTCAGATGCAAGATTACTACGTGCACATACAGGGCAATTAAATGTTGACAAGGGAATTTGTTCTTGTGATGTGTGTGTTTTGTGGTCTCTACTTAAATGTATGTAAAGGCTATTCCATGTTTTGAAGGTACTAGGGCAAGCCAAATATGGACATGGATATAACGCCTGCTACAACTATAATGCCTATGATTTAGTCTATAATGTTTAAGCAACCGAGACCTACTGGATTCTACAACGGTACACTCTCTACACTTCCACATGCACTGAAAAAGAAGAGAACAATAAAATAAAAAAAAATTAGAAAAAAAAAAATAGATCGCTTTGGACTATAACTACATAATGAATTTGCACTTACCTAGTCAATTACAAATCGTTGGTTATAACAATGGTTTGTGATGATGACAGTGTACTCAAATCTAAAATAGAAAAACAGGAAACAAGTCATAACCAGGGTTGTAAATAAAAAAAATAATCAATTTCGCAAACACCAGGTTTTTTGGAATCGACTTTGTCTACCTTCGTAGGCAGTGACTTTTAGAGGTCACTGTCCAAATAGGGCTGCACAATATAATGTTTTGGCATCGATATCGTGATGTGCACATCTGTGATAGTCACATCACATGATGTGCAATGTCAAGTATAGGGATCGTAGTTGATCCGTGATCCGTACAGGCAGCTTTACCCCGGTTCAGAATGCATTATTCACGTATTAATTGCAAAGTTTTACCATCATAGAGTAAAAGTTTACCTTTTGCATGTATTTTAAGTTGATTTAGGCATCAAGTACAAGAGGAATCGCGCGCTGTTTTCTGAAGTCTATAGACAATTATTTCAGAATTAAATAAACAAGGAAGAAGGCATTCTTCAATGAATTCATCTTATTATAATGGTTGTGTGATGCACATGATCATTGTCTTAAACAGTGCTTGGACAGAAGAGTTAAATATAATGTACTCTTATTGATATGTTTATTCTTGATGTAAGTTTTTTATGATTTATGGTTAGTTTGATTATGAACATAACGTTAAGCATGGAAAACCAAATCTATATTTATTGTATTTAGGCCTATATGACAATTTAAACTAATGTCATGGGGTATGTATAAACTATAGTAATTATTACAGTTAACTATTTCTAAAGTAATCGATGTAACGTTAGGATAAATGCATGACAACGTTTCTGCGACAGCTCTCTGACGCGGTGAAATACGCCAGTGTCTAAATTCCTCGCTTCATTTATTTCTGACACAGCAACAGAGTCGACAGCGCGAGTCGATTCCTGTACTGGAATCGATCCTGACTCTGAGGCTATTCAGAGTCGAGGAATCGACTCTTTTGGAGTCAATTCCTCGATTCCAAACTCTGCACGAAAACACACACACACACACAAACATAAACGTGTGCAGATCTAAATATAATGCCGTGAATTAACATTTCTCAATCACGTCTCATCTCACTTTAATCGCAACAACTGTAGTTTCATTTGTGTGGGGAATGTTTTGCCCCTTTACCTTCAATTTGTGATGCATCTTGTTTAATTAGGTGGATTGTTTGCTACAACCCCCGTTCATTTCAGACCCTGTGTAGTTTGCATTACGATACGATATTAAATGCTTCGATACGTCAATCTGACCTCGTTTTCTTTCAACGTTCACTGGAATGAGCTCTGTCTGCTTTAATTTGATTGGTCATCTCAATCATTTTGAAATTGACGAGCAATAAGTTATAGGTTTTAGGAAAAACAGCCTAAAATATAACTTTCAAACCTTTTTGTCATCCTAATAACAGCTGAATGCAGAGCAAGAATTTCAAATATCGGGGAGACAATTTGGCTATTTTTAATTAACGTGTCTGTGGCGGTTATGGCTTTGCCTTTGATAGCACAAGTTACATTATCACGGCACTGAATATATTGACAGGGTTTTCTGTCCACTGTTCCTATTATACATCGAGATTCATCATGCTATATGTTACTTTTAGTAAAAATTGAATGATTGAATTTGAATATTGCATATGAATGACTGCACCACATGTAACGTTAGCTGAAACTAACCTCATCTACAAAACGACACTATTACCAGTAATTTTTCATACTGAAAGTACATTTTCTTTCTGGTATGCAACAAGATGCCAATAAAGCACATTTATTTGTTAAATAATTTACAAATGTATATGGATGGTGATAGATTAAAATGACAACTTACCTGTCACTGTTCTGCTTCTGATGATCTGCGCATGCGTCAAAGTTTCCGTTCCATTGATGACGTATATCCGGTTTAAGATGAACGAAAAATATTCATGTTGACTCAATTAAATTTTTTTTGGTTAATCAAATTTTTTAAAAATTACATTGATTACACTTAATGAAATTAAGCTGGAATGATTTCTATGAAGAGTTGTGTCGTATGTGCTCATTTTAATTAAAGAAATTGAACAAAGAGCTAAAATCATTTTTTTGAGTGCATATGACAGTTATCTGAGAGGGTTTATTCACTGTCCAGTGCAATGGAAACAAATAGACATTACAAAGTCTTATACTTTCTTTCCTTTGGAAAGTTAGAAAATGTCCACTTACTGCACATATTTCAGCCACCACTTTCTTGGGAACAGATACAAGTGTTGGTGTATTATGTAAAAGTGCACAAAAGAGGAAAACACAATGTCATTACAATGAACTACACTCGGGGAAAAATGTGATCAATAACTCATGGCAAAATATTTTTACATTAACATAAGTTTATCAGTTTTCACTTTCACAAGTCAAAGCAATTCATCATTACTCAAGATTTAACAGTTGAAATGACTATACAGCCTTAAATGAATGCAGCAAAAATTATTTTACAGTGTAGGCTACTAAGATCTTTTCTTTTTTTTTCTCAGCCTTTTTCTTGGTTGCTTTTATAAACAGACAACCATTTATTTAACAGTGCCTTTTATAGAAGAGACTATAATAACTAAAAATTACCATTATGTAGAATATTTTTGTACTTCACTTTTATTTGTTCCCATGTTCTAGTGTGGTGACTCTGACATTACAATGAACAAAGTAATTATGCAATTATTAAAATACAAAAATATAGGCTAATAAGTGATAAAAACATCTAACATGGCCACTTCTAATGGATTTAAATTGTCTGCTACTTTTTGCCAGCCCTCTCTCCTGGCTTTTGCAGACTTTGAGGTGTTCCCTGGCGTTTTGATTAAACATTAAAATTCCCAATAAACTTCGACTATTAGTTCTTGCTCTGCTGAGGAGAAAAACTGAGCGCGCTCTTTGGCCACGCTGAGCAGCCAATAGCAGCGTTGCTGATCAATGTTTCTACTATCGATACATATCCCCTTTTAACCAGCGCATGAACGCGCAGTTATCTCAGATAACTCAATCCAGCGATACTAATCATAAACAACAGGTGTGTTCGAAGAACCCAATTAGCCGGATCATGATTAGCACGATGATATCATCTTGGATGTGTCATTTGATCTCGGATGTAATAAGCAACGTACGAAGAACGAGCCCCTGGTTCCAGCTGACCTAATCTATGCAGCCTAACATTGAATTATAGAAGTCTATAATGTATTATGTGAATGCTAGGTCAAAGAGATGTGTCTTTAATCTGGCTTTGAACTGACAGAGTGTGTCTGCTTCCCGGACAATGGTAGGAAGATTGTTCCAAAGTTTTGGTGCTAAATAGGAATAGGATCTACCGACAGCAGTCGATTTTGATATTCTAGGTATTATTAACTGGCTGGAATTTTGAGATCGCAATAGACGTGAAGGACTATAATGTGTTAAGAGCTCGCTCAAGTACTGCGGAGCTAAACCATTTAGTGCTTTGTAAGTAATCAGCAATATTTTAAAATTGATGCGATGTTTAATAGGGAGCCAATGCAGTTTTGACAGAACTGGGCTAATATGGTCATACTTCCTGGTTCTGGTAAGAACTCGAGCTGCTGCGTTTTGAACCAGCTGTAGTTTGTTTATTAAGCGTGCAGGGCTACATCTATATAGTCATACCTGGTTGGAACCATTTTGTTGGATCCCTGGAAACCTGAATTCCACTTCGTCACCTTTTCTGTCCCAGACACAGAGGAATTCACACACCAGTAAACATGGTTTCTGATGCTGCGCAACCATTTTTTCAGCACCTCACAGTTCTTCCTTTGTGAAAGTTTTTCAAGTTTCTTAGATAAACGTGTACAAAGTAAAAGTTTGTACAATCATTATTTCAAGATAATTAAATTACAACCAAAATAACAATGAACAAGTTAAGTTGAACATTTTAACACAATTCATTGAACAAGAATCAACTTTGTATTTGATTAAAAGGTAACACTTTAGAATAATGGTCCGTCATTAATAAGTAACTATGCAGGAAGTAATGAAGGACTTGTGAGTAGTTCTACATTAACACCTTAGCTGCTACTACTATTAACTAATATGGAAACAATATTAACTAATCAGTAAGTAATATCGAATTTAGGACTAAGATAGTTCCTTATTAGGTAATCAGTAGTTACTTAATGAGATTGACATCATTAAGAACTAATAAGTAATTATGACAACTTATAAAGAATTACTAATTAATTACTAATCACAACATTATTGTGTCTGAGACGTTAGCAATTATCATTTTTTACCTTCAACGTGGTCTTAAAATTCATCACTACTTACTAGTGTTACCTAGTCACTCTTCAAGGACTACTTGTGATCTGGACCATTATTTTAAAGTGAAAAAGATGTTTTTTCACTTTAAAATAATGGTCCAGATCACTAGTAGTTCCTGCATAGTGACTAGGTAACACTTGAGTAAATAGTGATGACCATTTTCATAGTAAAAATGTGACTATTTTCATAGTAAAAATGATGACTGATTATGTCTCAGACACACAATAATATTCTTTATAATTTGTCAGTTAGTTAATAGTTATTAATGAAGCTAATCTCATTAAGTAATTATTGATTACCTAATAGGGAATAATCTCCTAAATTTTATATTACTTACTGATTAGTTAATAGTTTCTTTATTAGTTAATAGTAGTAGCTGAAGTGTTAATGTAGAACTACTCATTAGTCCTTCATTACTTCCTGCATAGTTACTTATTAATGACAGACCATTATTATAAAGTGTTACTGTTATGGTGATGCAAGGAGATGAACCCAAATGCAGACAGTATGCAATATACACGGTTTATTGATACAACTAGACAGAATAAACAGGAAAACAAAACCCACGAGGGGGCAAAACACAGACAGGACAACGAGTGACTAAACTAGACTATGACTTTACATAACTAGACTACAAACAAACAGCTAATACAGAAATAGAACTTTCTCTTGACAGGGTACTCACAGAGCTGAATGATAGCATGTAACATGAAACAATGTAACAATGAACCGGCACAAGACAGCAAACACAAGGGGATTAAAAAGGAAGACTAATGACAACACAACAGGTGACACAGGTAAAGCAATAAGACAAAACGAGGATAACAAGGGGGCGGGGCAAGAGAACGAGACAACACAAGCACATGGCCCAAACAAAAGGCCTTGTGCTTGCACACAAAACATGGGTCTGTCATGATCCTGCCTCAAGAATTAAAGAATGACAAGGACTAGATGGCAGAATCATGACAGTTACTGATTAAAAACACAAAGATGAATAATTACCTTTCTCAAAGTGCCACACGTCATAGAACTGAGTGATATTGCGTTCCCTCAGGTACTTTTGAATCTGCGGATGACGATCAGTGACTATATAGTCAACAGCTAAACCATTAGACTCCAGCTTATTGAGACAACACTTTAATCCCTCCTTTTCCATATGGTAACTGCCACCAGCCTCGTTGCTCTGTTGTTGGGTACACAGCATTTCAAATATAGGAGTATAAACAGTAACAGATGAAAGAAAATGTAACGATTTTTGATAAATGCTTTTTACTATTTGCGAATTACTAACCTGAATTAGTTGAAGATCCAGAATTGTGTTGGTTTCCATGTGCATCATGGTGTAGCTGCCAAATTTGGCTGAGTGTCCTATTGTAAACATCATAATCAGAAATAGAACATTAATGAGAACATCAGTATTATAATATTTTAGGAAAGTTCAAAGACTATAAAATAAACAGTGTGACCTTTTTTAAATAGTCTAAATGTACCTGGTGTGTCAGCACGCATGTCTCCAGCCACTGCAACATTTCCTCCCTCTTGCAGCTGCCTTATAAGATTCAGTTGATCTCTGTTCCACTTGTGTACGATGGTAGGCTCAATGAAATTCCTGGCATGATTCCTAAAAGTAGCAAAATGAATCATCTGGAGCTTCATGGTCTTGAAAATCTATGAACATATAAATTAAAAGACTGATATAAATACATAGTAAAACAACACAGTAATTTTAGTATGAATTTTATTGTAATTTTAATGCCTTCTGTAAAATACGTTGCAGCAGACAATAGCAGGTTTCCAAGTGGGGTACTCCCTACAATGGGCTGGCTCTGCCACTGTCTATGGTAGTTACACTTTTCACAAAGCTGGGTGAATGCAACAAAAGTCCCCCTTCGTCTGCTCTGGACATGACTCTTCATTTTACAAATTGGACTGGACACAAACAGCTCTCTAAGACAGCTTTCAAAAACAATGTATTTGTTATCGCTGTAGTCGGGCTGTGGATCTATCCTAAAGTAATATAAAAATACATATTAGGAAGTTGCTTTCATGGCATATATATTTTTTAAACAGAAATGTATTGGTAAAAATGTGTGTAAATATGTATATTTTAACTTACGCCAATTCAGATTCCTCAGTGACAACAGAATCGGGGTTATATGTGGAGTCATTGGGTCCGACGTGTAATTCTGATTCTTCCTCTTCCTCCTCATCTAACAGCAAATGAGGTCTCTTGCTGGGCCTGAAGATTGAGCCCCTTACTGGTGTTGAAGACAGCTGCACATCAGGCAACATGACAGTTGTTTGAGTGCCCACATCATGACCAAATGTTGCTTGAATGCCTACAAGTTCAATTTTTTTTTTGTAAAAATACAATTACTCAAAACCATCTGTCATGCTATTACAAAACAATTTCACAGGGAGACACATGAGCCACTTTCTAATGCACATAATTGTCAATAGCCAGCATAACAATTTATAATTAAAAACAATATGTACTAGTACTGAATATGAAAAAGTAATACATAAACACATTTAGTGTCTGTATTTCATACCTTTGCTCCTTAAGTGGAAATTGCTCAATGTACCCATTGAAAGTTGTGTGCCCACTGATCGCATCTTTGGCTTTATCTCTGTGCCCACAGTTTCAGTCTCTATAGGGTCTGACTGGCATCCAACTTCATGAGGTGTAGATGTAGTGGGGAATTCTTGGGAACTAGGACCCTGCTGAGATGTTGTCTGTAAAAAATAATGACAATATGTAATCAATGATCAAATAAGAGAAATATATACATTTGACATGTAAAAGAATAATGAAAAACTGAATTACTGGATAATAATCATTAGACCACAAAAAATAAGCTTCATACACAAGAATTTCATATAATCGTTCTAACAAATTATACTACAGTCCTCAAAGGGATTTTTATTTAAATTTTATTTTTTTGTTGTAAAGACTGCAGATCTATTGTGATCGCCACTGACTATATGGCACTGTTACTTTTGTATTTTTAGAAGATTGTAGCCAAATATCTGTCGCCAGAACTATTAACCCAATACGAACACTAAACATTGGCTTTACAACAGTAGCCAAATCAAACACAAAACCATGTTTAGCATGCCTGTAGATAAACAGTACATAAAAGCTATAATCAAAGAATAATTTACACTGATCACATAAACGACAACCACAAACATTCCAAGTTCTCTGCGCTGGTGATATTAAACAGAAGTTTGTATGTGTTTGTCGGATAAGTATGAATTAGCATTTAACAAACTGGTTTGTGGAGCCAAACAGTGTTGTCCTTCGTTTACTTCCTTGCTACAACGTACAATTAACAATACGAACTATTACATGAAAACACATCAACGAAAAAATCATACTTACAGGTTGTGGCTCGTAAACAACAGTTTCTGTTTTTAAAGTTGGAACTGCTCCATCTTTCAGGACAAGCCATTGTGCAAATCCTGCATTGAACTCGCGAAGATTGATGAAGCTTTCCTCTGGAAAATGTGCAGCACAGAGAGCGACATTTGGATTGTAATAATGAGGGACCGAGTTAAAAATAAATTGTAACCATTGTTCCCTAACTCCACCGTCTTTAGGAAGACTAAACAAAGTGGACCTGCAATCTGGGTGAAAATAGCAGCGTTTCGACGGCATGGCAACAACGACACTCTACTACCACAACAACTCTTCTCCAAAGAAACATAAAATGGCCTCGCCCCCTTTATTTATTGTGTTCACAGAGGAGTGGTTTATGTAAATGTTGAGGTTAGTGATGTCACTAACCCTGGAGGAATGTCTTGTAGTCCCTACTGGCCGTTTGCTGTAGTTCTTAGAAATTGATTTCTTTAAAAGCAAATATCTCCCTTTGTATTGAACTTTGAGCATTGTAACTTTGCAGATGTATATGTTCAAACAGCAACATTACACACTAGCTAAAGTTAAAAAAGTGAAATCACATTCAATCACCCCTTTAATATTCAACAATATTATTGATCTGCCTGCATTTACACCATTATATGAGAACTGAACTGAGCTTATATATATATATAATAAATTAACTAAATTAATAACTTTTAACAACAAAAATAAACCATCACTGAACGCCTCGGTTACGACTGTAACCTCGGTTCCCTGAAGAGGGAACGAGCGTTGCGTCGAGAATGACGCTATGGGGAACGCTTTGCGTGATGACGTCTTGAAGCACATGTAAAATCAGTCCAATGGTGTGGCGGAACGTCAGAGGCGGGTGACGTCACGTACCAGGAAGCTATAAAAGCCGGCCCGAAACAGAAAACGAAAGCTTCGTAAAAGTCTGAAGTCGAGCTGACAGGCATGAAGGAGATATGGCAAGGCGACGCAACGCTCGTTCCCTCTTCAGGGAACCGAGGTTACAGTCGTAACCGAGGCGTTCCCTTTCAAGGGAACTCCCGTTGCGTCGAGAATGACGCTATGGGGAACGTCTATACCAACGCCTCCATAGCTACGAATGTCTGTCCTGTGTGTAATCTAATAGAGCAGCACTAGGATGACAAAACATGAGACCCTGGAGCAGAGTCTAGATCCAGAGAGTAGAACCTGACGAAAGTGTGCGGTGAGGACCAGCCTGCCGCATCACAAACGTCCTGTAACGAAACTCCTGATATAAGGGCCTTAGAGGCCGCCATACTCCTCGTAGAGTGCGACCGGACAGCCAAAGGAGAAGGCTGTCCAGCCGCCTCATAAGCAAGTGAGATAGTCTCAACCACCCACTGCTCATTCTTTGCTTAGACACTGGACCTCCCTTGTTAGGGGAGCAAATGTCACTTTTACGCCACAGGGCAGCTCTGTGGACATACGCGTCTAACGCCCGAACAGGGCAAGCAAATTATTAGCCTCCTGGTCCGATTTCGAAAGGGAGGAGGACCTCCAAGTGCCACGAGGGAAACGAGATACCAAAGGGGTCTTTCCCCACAGACATTCCACCCAAAGGAATGTGGTAAGCACCTAAGGCCGCCACATAAACCTTTAAGGTGGACGGGGTCAGACCTGCAGTGAACCGGTCCTGCAGGAACTCCAGAACTGTACCAATTGGGCAGTTGACTGGATCCAACCGACGGTCACTACACAAAGAGGTGAATACTCTCCAGTTCAGGGCATAAAGTTTCCTCGTGGAGGGAGCTCTGGACTGTAGAATGGTCTCAACAACCTCAGTTGAGAGACCTGACTCTATGAGCTGGGCCCCCTCAGAGGCCAAGCCCACAGGCTCCACAGTTCTGGGCGGGGGTGAAATATCGAGCCCTCCGCCTGGGACAGAAGGTCCCTCCTGACGGGTAGCTCCAGAGGAGGCCCGTCGAGGAGCGACACAAGATCGGGAAACCATACTCTGCCCGGCCAGCGCGGGGCTATAAGAAGCAGGCAAACCCGGTCCCTGCGAACTCTCTCCAGAACTCCCGGGAGCAGAGCAACTGGGGGAAAAGCGTACAGACGTAGCCTCGGCCACGTCTGCACCATAGCATCCAGTCCAAAGGAGCTGGATGCGTGAGGGAGAACCAAAGTGGACAGTGAGACGTCTCTCGAGACGCAAACAGACCCACTTATAAATTCCATATCAGCTCCACCACCTCGGGGGTGGAGCCACCATTCCCCGGGCCTCGGCCCCTGTCTCGACAGAGTGTCTGCTCCTATATTCTGGACCCCGGGGATGTAGGCTGCCTTGAGTGACAGCAACTTCCCCTGGGACCACAAGAGGATATGGCGTGCCAGCGCAAACCCCCTTGATATAGGCGACTACCGACGTGTTGTCCGTATGTACTACACATGGTGTCCCCTGAGACCTGTGATAAAGCTCCTCAGAGCCCGGAAGACAGCTAACATCTCTAGGCGATTGATATGCCAGGAACGATGATGGTCTTCCCACAGACCTTGAGATGAGCGACCCTCAGGATCGCTCCCCAACCCGTGAGGGAAGCATCCGTCGTTAGCAGTTTGCGACGACAAGGAGCTCCCCGCACTGGGCCCTGGGACAGGAACCAAGGTTTCTTCCACATAACCAAGGCACGTAGGCATCACCGCGTGACCTTGATTGTGCGAAATGGGTTGCCCCTCGGGGAAAAACCCTCTGGTCCTGAGCCACCACTGCAGGGGCCTCATGTGCAGCAGTCCAAAAGGTATCCCGTTGGAAGCTGCTGCCATGAGACCCAACAGTCTCTGGAACTGTTTGACAGTGAGTAGCTGGCCTAGCTTTACACTTTTCACAGCTGCAAGGATGGACTCTATACGTGGCGGTGACAGGCGCGCCTGCATCGACACTGAGTCCCAAACCACGCCTAGGAAAGTGGTTCTCTGGAGTGGAGAAAGCACACTCTACTTGGCGTTCAGCCGTAACCCCAACTCTTTCATATGGGCGAGAACAACATCTCGATGTTGAACCGCCATCTAATGCGACTGAGCTAAAATCAACCAATCGTCGATGTAGTTCGTGATGCGAATACCCCGGAGGCGCAGAGGCGCCAGAGCTGCATCCACGCATTTGGTGAAAGTGCGGGGTGATAAAGCCAGGCCGAATGGAAGAACTCGATATTGGTATGCTTTGCCCCCGAAAGCAAACCTCAGGAACTTCCAATGTCACGGACGGATGGAAATATGCGTCCTTGAGGTCTATCGTGACAAACCAGTCCTCGGACTAATCTGTGGCACGATTGTCTCAATGTTAACATTTTGAACTTGAGCTGCATGACAACTCAAAGACCTAAAATGGGACGCAATCCCCCGTCCTACTTTGGAACTATGAAGTACCGGCTGTAAAACCCGGTTTCCCTGTTGGAGGGAGGTACATATTCTATGGCCCCTTTCTCTAACAGAGTGTTTACTTCCTGTTCCATAACCAGAACCTGCTCGGGGCCCACCATTGTGGGCAGGACCCCCATAAACCGCGGTGGGCGTTACTAGAATTGTATCTAATACCCTTTTTCCACGGTCTGCAGGACCCAACGAGAAACATTTGACAGTAGCTTCCACGCTGTCAAAGATTCTACTAGAGGTACCAGTCTCTCGAGACTGGTTTCTGGATTTTGTTGCTGTTGAGTAGTCGGTTCGTCGCCCTGTAACGGCGCACCGGCAGGGAACGACCAAACAGACTGCTCTAGCACCCTCCTCAGAGGGGGCGGGCATCCCGAGGCCACTACGTTTCCGGGTGGACCTTGAGATATGTGCTCGCCGGAGACCGCTGCGCCCTGTAACACCGGAGGCGGCAGGGTTGGCAGAACGGTCCCCTGAGGGCACCGAAGAGAGACGGCACCGTATTTTTCTCCTGCTGTTGAGCAGTCGGTTCGTCGCCCTGTAACGGCGCACCGGCAGGGAACGACCAAACAGACTGCTCTAGCACCCTCCTCAGAGGGGGCGGGCATCCCGAGGCCACTACGTTTCCGGGTGGACCTTGAGATATGTGCTCGCCGGAGACCGCTGCGCCCTGTAACGCCGGAGGCGGCAGGGTTGGCAGAACGGTCCCCTGAGGGCACCGAAGAGAGACGGGCACCGTGAAAAGAGGTGTTAACCGCTCTGCTTCGGGGGGACTACCCTCATTTGTCCTGAGCCCTCAGACATCAGGACTTTTTCCCAGCAGCCTTCTTGGCGGTAATAACGGTCCGCAGATCCGTTTTACCCCTCGAAGACTGCTGGGTTTGAGAGCGCCCTCCGTGTCCCCGAGATTTTTGTGGGGGAGCACGGGAGGAAACGCTCTGTTTCTGAGTGGCGCGGTGCTCAGCGCTCTTTTTAGAGGAGTGAGGCTGCTCCCGCTCAGCAGCCTCATAGAAAGAACGGCGGGGGAGAAGTTTCTGAAGTGCAGCTGCCTGTTTTGAAGCTTCTTGTGACTTCGCTACAGCACTATTAACTGCGTCTCCAAATAACCCTTGCGTGGATACTGGTGCATCTAAAAGAACATGTTTTTCTTTGTCCTTTATGTCACTTAAGTTAAGCCACAGATGCCTCTCAGTGGCCACCAGGGCTGCCATAGAGCGGCCGATGGATTTAGCCGTCTCCTTGGTGGCCCTGAGAGACAAATCCGTGGCTCTACGCAGTTCAGACACCGTATCAGCACTAATACCCCCGCCCTCCTCAAAATCACCCAATAACTCAGCCTGATAAGCCTGCATTATGGACATTGTATGTAAACACGCTGCAGCTTGACCGGCGGCGGCATAAGCTTTATGAACCAGGGAAGAAGTAACTTTTACTGGCTTGGATGGAAGTGCAGGAGCCTTCAGAGAAGATGCCGTTGCTGGAGAGAGATAGCTCGCGAGCGTCTCTTCCACCTTCGGCATCTCCCCATAACCATGCTCTTTATAATTGTGAATGGATGAATAGTGTGATGTTTGTGCAGTATACACTCGATATGACACTGGTTTCGCCCACGATCTCGACACCTCGGTGTGGAGATCGGGGAAAAACGGCAGGCTCCTGCGCTGGGGCTGCGCACGAGATGGCAGGAAGCGTTCGTCGAGCTTACTTTTCGAACGAACGTCCTGCCTATCTTCTGGCCACTCAATAGACAGTCTGTCAACAGCTCTAGTAATGACATCGAGCAGTTCCTCAAACGCATGAGACTGAGGTGGCGAATCCTCAGACTCAGCTACAATACTCACAACATCCAACTCCTCAGAGCTGGATAGTTGCAGTACTGGTACCTCTATCGGGGGGGAAGAAACCGCAGCGCGTGCTTCCACACCCTGATAAGAGGCACTGGATCTATCAGACGGATGCTGAGATAAGGCAGAGCCCGTCTCAACATCCACTGATAAATCCATCTGTGAACCCCAGGTCTGAGATCGACGCCGTGCCTCGGCAGCGGCGGGACCCGAGCCCTGGGGAGCGTGGTCGGGATTGAACCGAGCCAAGCGGGATCGGAGCGTACGCAATGGAAGCGCACAGCAATGCACACAGTCACCACCCTCGAGTGCTGACTGGGCATGCTCCTCTCCCAAACAAACAACACAAAGAGTGTGTGTGTCACCTCCCGTTAAATAACGCGGGCAGGGATGGACACACACTCTAAACTGCTGCTCGCTCGCCATACTGAATATATATATATATGATATAGACAGACAACACCAAATATACAGACAGATTTCACACAGAGCGCAACTGAAGACTCAGAAAGCTTTCGTTTTCTGTTTCGGGCCGGCTTTTATAGCTTCCTGGTACGTGACGTCACCCGCCTCTGACATTCCGCCACACCATTGGACTGATTTTACATGTGCTTCAAGACGTCATCACGCAAAGCGTTCCCCATAGCGTCATTCTCGACGCAACGGGAGTTCCCTTGAAAGGGAACTTACTTAAGCTGGACTGTGACGCTATTTTCTTCTTGAAACAAACTTTGTTTGTGTTTACAAATCTCTGTAAAGCTGCATTAAAACAATCTGTATTGTAAAAAGCGCTAAATAAATAAAGGTGATTTGACTTGACTTAAGGCATTCAGCATCCTCATCGCCAAATTTGTTGTGTCTTGTACAGATGAAATTAGACACATAAAAGTATGATGAAGTAGCATATTTTTAATAGTCTAATGCAACAGCACAACTATGTATGCTACTTTTCCCCAATGCTTGTTCAATGGTTATTTTCCTTTCTTAACCCCCAGCGACACCTAGTTCACTAACATACAACAGCTCTAGATGAAAATTGTGTCATTGTCCAGCTTAAATAAGTTCAGTGTTGATTTATTTCCGTTGTAAAAAAATCATTAATTTAGTTCATTTATCAATACTGGAGAAAACAGTGATGTCATTGTCCAGCTCAGTTCAGTTCTCGTACATTGTTGTCAATGCAGGCAGATCAGTAGTGATAGTAGATCATAAGTGTCCCCCGACTAAGTAAGCCAGAGGAACCCCAAACTTCCTGTGGCAAGGAACCCCAAACTTCATCAGGTGACAGAACGGAGAAAAAAAAAACCTTGGGAGAAACCGGGCTCAGTCAGTTCTCCTCTGGCCAACAAACAAACAGTGCATGATTATGATTCAGGCAGCACTACAGATCAGAAGTCAGATAGGATCGGAACATTCAAAATATTGAATCAAGTTCCATCTGGTTAAAGATCGCATTCATCACGCTGGTATGGAGACGGGTTTGTTGAGGATCTGTGCCACTGTCTGTTGTGTCAATGAGGCCTTCACAGGTGATAGTCTAATTGACACAACCTCTGCTGACACTACAGGGATGCGTTGTGGTCGAATCTAGGTGCAGGTCCTCCATCTGATCTGGATACGGACTAGCCAGATCTGGCTGACTACGGTAAACCTCGGGATTATAAGAGAGACTAATATTAGCGTAGATGCCATTCTTCTTATGATGTAACGAATACATTGGGTGTTATAGGAAGTGTTCTTGGTTCTGGCTGACCTAGTTTATGCAGCCTAACAATTATTAAAATTATTTTAATTATAGAAATTGATAATGTGTTGTGTATACCAAGTTAAAGTGATGTGTTTTTAGTCTAGATATAAACTGACAGAGAGTGTCTGCTTCCTGAACAATGCAAGGAAGACTGTTCCAGAGATTAGGTGCTAAATAGGAGAAGGATCTACCGCCTGCAGTTGATTTTGATATTTTAGGTATTATCAACTGGCCAGAATTTTGAGATCGCAGTAGACGTGAAGGACTATCATGCGTTAAGAGCTTGCTCAAGTACTGGGGAGCTAAACCCTTAAGTGCTTTGTAAGTAGTCAGCAATATATTAAAATTTATACAATGTTTATTAGGGAGCCAATGCAGTTTTGACAGAACGGGGCTAATACGGTCATACTAACCACCCAGTAGAGCATTACAATAATCAAGCCTTGAGGTCATGAACGCATGAACTAACAGTTCCGCATTTTTCATTGAAAGCATATGTTGTAATTTAGATATATTTTTAAGATGGAAGAATGCGGTTTTACAGATGCTAGAAACGTGGCTTTCAAATGAAAGATTGGTATTAAAAAGCACACCCAGGTTCCTAACCGACGACGAAGACTTGAAAGAGCAGCCATCAATTGTTTGCACGTATTAACCCAGAATACTGTCTGAGGTTTTTTGTCCAATAATTAGAAACTCTGTTTTTTCAGAATTAAGTAGTAGGAAATTACTAGTCATCCAAATTTTAATATCAGCTATGCATTCTGTTAATTTTGTGAATTGGTGCATTTCGTCGGGGCGTGAAGAAATATAATTCTGAGTATTATCAGCATAACAGTGAAAACTAATTCCATGCTTCCTAATTATATCTCCCAAGGGTAGCATGTACAGGGTGAACAGCAACGGCCCTAGTACTGAGCCTTATGGTACTCCATACTGAACTTTTGATCGATATGACATCTTTTCATTTACTGCTACAAAATAATCTGCTGCGGTCAGATAAGTATTATTTGAACCATGCTAATGCAATTCCACTAATGCCAACATCATTTTCGAGTCTATTCATAAGAATGTTGTGGTCTTTGGTATCAAATGCAGCACTAAGATCCAGTAACACTACTAGAGAGATACAACCACGATCGGATGATAAGAGCAAATCATTTGTAACTCTAATGAGAGCAGTCTCAGTACAATGATATGGTCTAAATCCTGACTGGAAATCCTTGCAGATACAATTTCTTTCTAAAAAGGAACATAGTTGTGAGGATACTGCCTTTTCTATTAACTTTTACAGAAAAGGTAGATTCGAGATCGGCCTGTAATTGACTAATTCTCTATGATCAATTTGCGTTTTTTTAATAAGAGGTTTAATAATAGCCAGCTTAAAAGTTTTCGGTACATATCCTAGTGACAAAGATGAATTAATGATATTAAGAAGAGGATATATGACCTCTGGAAGCATCTCTTTCGATAGCTTAGTCGGTATAGGGTCTAACATACATGTTGTTGATTTAAATGGTTTAATGAGTTTAGACTATTCTTCCTCTCCTATAGAAATTAATTAATTTTTTTTTTTTCTCAGGGAGACTACAATGCACTGTCTGATGTGATAGTGTAGTGGATGGTTGCATAGTTATAATTTACTCTCTAATATCAATCTTGTAAGTAAAGAAGTTCATAAAGTCATTACTGCTGTGCTGTTTGGAAACGTCCGGTGTTGGAGCTTTATTTTTCGTTAATTTAGCCACTGTTTCGAATAAATACCTAGGGTTGTGTGTGTTTTCTTCTAAAAGAGTTGAAAAATAAGCAGATCTAGCAGTTTTTAAGGCCTTTCTGTACGCAATAGTGCTCTCTCTCCACGAAATGCGAAAAACTTCTAATTTTGTTTTCTTCCAGCTACGCTCCATTTTTCTGGCTGCTCTCTTTAGGGCCCAAGTGTGCTCGTTGTACCACGGTGTTGGACTATTTCCTTTAATCTTCTTTAAGCGCAATGGAGCAACTGTGTCTAAAGTGCTGGAAAAGAGAGTGTCAATCATATCTGTTGCAACATCGAGTTCTTCTAAGCTATCTGGGATGCTGACGAGATGAAACTGATCAGGAAGATTATTTATAAAGCAATCTTTAGTGGCAGAATTGATAGTTCTACCATATTTATAACACATAGTCATCTTTGCAACCTTGGCTAAATTAAGTATACATGAGATTAAATAATGATCTGAGATTGCTTTGCTGCAGAATTTCAACAGCATCAACATTGATTCCATGTGACAATATTAGATCTAAAGTATGATTACGACAATTAGTAGGTCCTGACACGTGCTGTCTAACTCCAGTAGAGTTTAGAATGTCTGTAAATGCTAATCCCAATGCGTCTTTTTCATTATCTAGATGGATATTAAAATCACCAACAATTAGGACTTTATCTGCAGCCAGTATCTGATAGAAAATCAGCAAATTATTTGATAAAATCTGTATGGTGCCCTGGTGGCCTGTATACAGTAGCCAGCACAAATGTCAAATGGGATTTATCACTTACGCTTGATAACGTTACAGAAAGCACCATCACTAGACTTCTGAGTAATACTGAAGATATTGCTATAAATTACAGCAATACCTCTCCCTTTTCCTTTTAAACAAGCCTCATGTTTATAGCAGTAATCTTGCGGGGTGGACTCATTTAACGTAATGCAATTGTCTAGTTTTATCCAAGTTTCTGTCAAACACAGCACATCTAGGTTATGGTCTGTAATCATATAATTAACAATAAGTGCTTTTGAAGAAAGGGATCGAATATTCAGCAACCCGAGCTTTATCATTTGTTCATCTGCATTATATTTGTTTTTTATTTGTTGAACATTAATCAAATTTTTACCCTTAATTGGGTTTGGGAGTTTTTTTGTACTTAAAATAAGCCAAAAAAGAGAGGTAAAGGTTTTTTTTAACAGAAACAGTCTCTATGTGACAATATCTAGGTGAAAGAGTCTCTATGTGATGGGATTTATCTGACCTCAGTGACGTGAGACAGCTAGCAGATGGTCAGTTTAGCCAGTCTGTCTGTTTCTTGACCTGAGCCCCATATTGTCATGTTTGATCTCTAAGACTATGGGCCCTATTTTAACGATCTGAAACGCAAGTGTCAAAGCGCAAAGCGCAAGTAACTTTGTGGGCGGGTCTTGGCGCTGTTGCTATTTTCCCGGCGGGATAAATGACTCTTGCGCCAGGCGCAAATCTAAAATGGGTTGGTCTGAAGAGCTTCATTATTCATAGGTGTGGTTTTGGCGTAACGTGAAATAAACCAATCAGAGCGTCATCTCACATTCCCTTTAAGAGCAGGCGTGCTTGTTCTAAAGTGGATTCCTATCATAACGGCGGATTTGCCAGGCGCGCGCCGGGAGCTGTTCACAGCCGAGGAGAGCAACGCTCTCGTCAGGGACGTTGGGGATGGAGAAACCCACCCAAATTAACTTCGGTTAAAAAGGCGTATGATAATTTGGGTAAATGTGTAAGCTAGATGTATGCTTTTATAATAAATTATCTATCAATCAATCTATCAATCTATCTATCTATCTATCTATCTATCTATCTATCTATCTATCTATCTATCTATCTATCGTAATAATGTATGATTTGCAAAAATGAAAACTGCTGCTTCTGTGTAGATGAGAGAATCAAAGTGCGCGTTGTGCACACGCTACATTGATTATGGCCAAGCATGCGCCCTTAAAATAGCATATGAATAACATGCGCAATGCGCCACTGACTTTAAACAATTTTTTCCTGGTTAGTGGCGCAATTGTTTTCTAAACCTGCAAAATAGCATGAAGGAACGTTTGCGCCGGAACACGCCTCCTTTTTTGCGCTGAACCGCCCAGGGAGCGCAAGTTCATTCCCTAGTTTAGCGACGTGCTTCTGTGGAGGGAAAAGCGCGCTTTGCGCGGGTGCAAAATAGGAATGATACATGCGTCGGTGTACAAAGTCAATTGCGCTGGGTGCAAGATAGGGCCCTATGTGCCATATTACTAGAGAGAAGTGCAGCACCGTGCCAGGAGGGATGAATAGCATCTCTTTTTCAACAGGTCAGGTCTGCCCCAAAAACTTTTCCAATTATTCTATGAACTCTATATTATTTTGGGGACACCACTTAGACAGCCAGCCATTGAGTGTGGACAGTCTACTAAGTATCTCATCACTCCTTCGAACAGGAAGGGGACCAGTGCTTTGATGTCAGGCGCTTTGGCTCCCGGCAAACATGGGACTACGGTGGCTTGTGTCTCTATTTTCACATTCCGTGTAATAGAATCGCCAATAACTAGGGCACTTTCAACAGGATTCTCAGTGGGTGCTTCACTGAGTGGAGAGAACCTGTTTAATGTTGTTATCGGAATGGAAGAGCGGTGTTTTGTCCTGTGACTACAGTGTCTCACGGTAACCCAGTTGCCCTGCTGCACGGGCTCAGCCGTAACCGAACAAAGTACAGAGTTCACTAAGCTAGTCGCATCCAAAGCAGTATCTAAAGCCCTTGCATTCTTACTATCCTTGATTAAAGTTTGGATGCGTGTCTCTAGTTCTGAAATCTTCTCCGTCAGCCTGACTATCTCCCTGCATTTATCACACATAAAGTCCTCGGCGCTGACAGAGAAGGCTATACTATACATGTGACATGAAGTGCAAATGACAATAATAGGAGAAGACATGACTCACCGTGTTTGTTGACTGATCCTACTCACCAGTTGTTTGATGGACTCGAAAGCGTGTGAGAAAAAAAGACGTCAAACACGGATGGCAGATTAACAGGCTAGTGAAAGGCTAGCACGTTTTGCGAGCGATAGTGATTTAGATTAAAGCTAGTAAAGTCAGATCAATGTGAAAATTAGATAATATCAGATATCTGGTAGATGAGTACGATATATTTAGCGATATAAGCAACAAGGAATGATAGTAAATAGAGATTCAAAACGGAAAGCTATACAGAATTTGCAGATGCAAACCACATGGCAGCAAGACAGCGAGGCAGACCCGACTAATTGAATTGGTCAGTTTCGTCATGGTGCAAAGAAATATAGAGCTGATTATCATCAGCGTAACAGTGAAAACTAACGCCATGCTTCCTTACGATATCTCCCAAGGGTAGCATGTAAAGGGTGAAAAGCAATGGTCCTAGTACTGAGCCTTGCATTACTCCATATTGAAAGCTGGATGAAGCTTTAGAGTAAAAGTATTAAAGTTTTTACCCCATCAATTTATGTTTATGGGATTTTTAATCTTCATTTTTAGGAAAACCACAAGTCGGATCAGTTAGAAAAGATATAGACCATTTCAACGGCCTTTCGTCTGTTTAAGGAAGTGACGTATTTGGCCCTAGGACGTTTCTGGTTAGTTGTCGAGCGCGTTCAAAACAATGGCGGGATACGCTTGATGTACAGTGGGATTGCGATAATTTATTTAATCCTGCTATTTAGAATATCTAAATTAAAATTAGGTCCTTGTTGCTCGTTAGTTGGGTCCTCTTTCTGGCCCGAAACAAATTTTTTTTGGAAATTAAAATGTTTCAATTTCTGAAAAACGCGCCTGGATTGCATCAGTGAAGCGAGAAGGCTGAATACGCAACTAGCAATATGCAGCACACATTTCGATTCTGGTAAGTAAAATACTGGATTATTTGTATTTCTTTACGTTAACTGTTTATGTATGCTGCAGCATAATTTAAGATAGCTCTGTTCGTTATTGTTTACATATAAACCCATATAAACATATAGCATTTTGACGCGTGTAATTTAATGAAAATAGGCCAAGCTTTTATTTCTGTCTTTTCCCCTAAATGTTCTGTGGGCTGTAATTAAGTAGGAGTTAACATTTGTTGGCTAGTTGTCTAGTTAGTTGACAACTGCAGTAAGTAACACATTACAGAATGTATACTGTAACAGTTACCTGAATGGTGTGCTGCAGTAGTTTACAAAAGGTAACGTTAACGGTAAACATTTTTCATCACTTAAGCTTGGCTAATGTTAATTCCAACATTTACTATAGTACACAATAGTAGCATTAGTTCTTAAATATTGGGCATTAACCAGATTAAGTTAATATTTGTTTTTTCTGCTTTTGTCTTCAATAGGAAAGCCATCATTTGTGATTTAAGACGTCCAAGACTACTACAGGGAGACAGGAACAACAGCCAAACCACATGTGACCATACAGTGTGTGCAGAATTATTAGGCACCTTGATTTTCTGATCATATTTTGTTTTTCAGACACATTTTTACCAATTCAAAACCACATTGAGCTTAATAACTACTATTCATTTTGTATTTAATATATTTAAGGGATATATAATTGTACATGAAGACTGGAAATGAAAATGCCTTATATTCAGGTGTGCATAATTATTAGGCACGTTTTCTTTTACAGATAAAATAAGCCAAAAAAAGAGATTTAACTCAGACTGAAAAGTCACAAATTAATGCCCATAAGAAGGAGCATGACCATTGGACAGTGAAATCCTCATTGGGTCAGCAGGGTCAGACAAAATCAGGTGGAGAAGAAAAGTTAACTGCAAAATAATTAAGTGTGAAACCATCAGGAACCCTTTAGTCTCCAGCGCCACCATTTTTTCAGAACTGCAACTTACCTGGAGTCTCCAGAAGAGCAAGATATCAGGATCTCAGAGACTTGGGTTCACAAGCAGAAGTGTAGTAAAATACATGAAGACTGTTTTTATAGGCTTTATGGACAGACAGATTGGGACTGACTCTTGAAGGATCAGCATCACATCCTCTTGTTCCACTGTTTGAAGAATTCATCTTCATCGGTAAGTTTTGGGAGTTAATTTTTAAAAATGAACTCCTAAAACTTAATGCCATATTATGGAAGATTAATTCTTCATGCATTTTACTACACTTCAGCTTGTGATTCTTAAGTGTGGGGCATTTTTTTTTTTATTCTTTACCTCTCTTTTTTGGCTTATTTTAACTGTAAAAGAAAACGTGCCTAATAATTATGCACATCTGAATATAAGGTTTTTTTAATTTCCAGCCTTGATGAACAATTCTAAGAACCCAGGTGAGTTCGAAGAACCCAATTAGCCGGATCATGATTAGCACGATGATATCATCCTGGATGTGTCATTTGATCTCGGATGTAATAAGCAACGTACGAAGAACGAGCCCCAGATCATCAGTGAGAAAAATAACGTTACTGATACAGTATTACGTTATTATCTTACAGTAATGGACTGACAGCGATAGCTAACGTTATGCTAACCTAGCTAGCTATTACTTATTATTTACGTTTTATTAGATTTTAATATCTGAATGTTAGTGAAGAAAAAATGTCTTTGTCAAGACAAATTAAGTACCAGAAGTGGGAGAATCCAAACAGTGATTTCTGCTGTGTACCGCAATGCACAATGTCAGGGAAGTTCAACTCCACCGTAAGCTTCCATCACTTCCCAAAGGATGTATCCTTTAAAAAATCATGGATACACAATGTGAGATGTAAGAATTTAGTAATTAAGAGGACTACGACAGTCTGTAGTAGACATTTCGTCACCACGGATATTATTCAAGGAGAGTGACGACGCTTGAAAGAGGGGTCTGTGCCTGTGTTGTTTGCCTGGAATGACTACTCTCTGTCAGCAGCCAGACCAAGTGTCTGGGAGAGAACACAACGACCAGAGGAGGAATTAATTGAAGAGGAAGAGATGGATGTTGAATTGTTGCTTCAGTGCCATGATTATGATGCAAAACCAGTACCATCAGCTTTGGATACAGCATGCGAGAAACTCGAGGCCCAGCAACTGGTGATAGAAGAGCTGCAAAAGAGGCTGGAGGAGGTTTCACTGAAGCAGTCCTTTGGCTTGGAGAGGTTTTCAGCATCGGATGATGACATCAGATTCTATACCAGGTACGTATTGTGTCATATGATATATTTAGCTTGTATACCTTTGTGGTTATGACTTTGTTGTAGACCTAAGTTGTGTTCATATTCATTGACCTTTATTTTTACTGTATGACATATGAAAGCAACTCTTTTATGTGGGCACACTGTGAGTTACTTTTAATCTTTTCCTGTATAGTAATAAATAAAAGTAAAAAATAACAGGACAAATTAAAGTACATTAATAAAATCAGAATTGACATTAACTCATCTTTAAAACAAGGTGATTACATTTTGGATTATATCTAACTAGGGCAATGAGTTATGCTTTGATTTAAAAATAATAATTTTCATTCACTCTTTCGGATTTGCCAGTTACCGCCATTTACAGGCATTTTGGAGACTAATTGAACCCGCAACAAGGAGAATCGTGCATGTTGGTGTGATCATCTACTCCCAGCACAATAGCAGCTCCCGACAAGGCCACTGATCCACCTCGTCAACCGGTAGGCATAGTTCATACTACATAATTTTGTTTTTAAAAGCAGTTCGTTGATAAATCAGCACCCAAGAGAACACTGCTATTTAATTCAATTCAACCAGAGCCGATGCCTTCCAATGATGATGAACTGTTCCTGTTCTTGGTGTAACTGTCACTGGTTCTGAAGAAGAAAGATCTGGGTGATCGTTTTAACATACATCAGTCCACAGTCAGCAGGATAATCTCAACTTGGGTAAATTTTTTGTACATCTTATTGGGAGCTGTTGGGATATGGATGTCTCCAGAGTCAGTTAGAGCCACAATGCCAAGTGTGTTCAGCAAGTACTCTGACACCCAAGTCCTTATTGACTGTACAGAGATGAGATGTCAGATGCCTTCATCTTTACTCTTACAGAGTGAGATGTTTTCACAGTATAAATCCCACACTACCCTGAAAGGAATGATAGGCGTGTCACTGCATGGTGCTGTTACTTTTGTTTCCTCATTGTATTCTGGCTCAATCAGTGACAAAGAACTGTTAAGACATCTGACATTATCTCTCTTATGGATAAAGATATGGCTGTAATGGTGGACAAGGGATTCAGAATCGATGACCTAGTGACCTGCAAAGTTTACAGACCATCTTTTCTAAGTAAAAAGTCCCAGTTGTCTCATAATGAAGTGCTGGTCACTCAGGACATTGCACGATTAAGGATACACGTGGAGAGGACAATTAGGCGCATCAAAGAGAACAAACTTTTTGACACTGTTACCCCCCTGACCATTGCTGGCAGTATCAACCAGCTTTTTGCGGTAGCCTGCCTCCTAATAAACTATCAAAACAAGCCACTGGTAAAGGCTTGGGCCAAAGAACTGACTACGTGATGACCTTACTGAGCCAGCCTCTCTGTATACTTTGTTGTAAAGTTTTCTTTGATCGAAGCAGAGACCAGTGAGACAGTTGGGATCGCGTTCAACAGAAGTTGTTCTTTATTGAGAACTCCACTGTACGCGGCTGTAGAAACTTCCAACATGGTCTAATCTCACATAACTTTACATGGTGTCTTATAGGCATTTTAGGAGGAGGGACTTTTGAAGGTGGAGACAAATTCAAACAAAGCATGTAAATGAGTATACAGGTTAAGGAAGAGGTTTGTTCATGGAAATCTGAGGTGATGTTTTATACCAGGAGGCTGCTTGTGAAGACATCATGGCATACACACATACCTGTAACACAATAAAACAAAGAAACGGCAGACCAGCAGTATTCATGCATGGACTTCATTCTTCCATAAGTCGCACATGTTCTGTGTTGATTTTCTGTAATTGCATGTTGACATAGAAACGAACATGCGATTAGGGTCCGTGATGTCTCTGCGCTGTGTATTTTTTTTTTTTTTTTTTATGGTTGGAACTCATTTTCTCGTGAACAAGTTTCTGAACCATGAAGAATTATCTTCAGTCATCTGGTGTGTAATTTTGTTGAAAGATCAAGATTGCTTGTTGGTTAACTTGACATTAACCCGGTGCAGCACTCATGTAATGGTGCAGGCTTGTAGTCTTGATCATGTCGATGGATGACTGAAGGTTTTGTATGTCTCTGCGTTGTGTATTTTTCTTCTGTGTTGGTTGGCTCGGCAGTGGGTCTAGTTGTTTTCTTGAGGTTGTGGCTTCATATGCAGGTGAGGAGGTCTTTGCATATGGGTCTCAGGAGAGCCATCAAGTGTTTATCTGCAAAGAGGAAGAAAGAAAACAAAAGACGACAGAGCAGTATTTGCCCAAACACTAGGGTTGTAGCAGTATTTGTTTAAACACTAGGGTTGTAGCGTTTTCAGAGTCTGCTGTTGTTGTTGTTTCATTCTTTCCCTATTTCTTAATTTATTTGACACCTATGGACCAGTGAGGTAAGGATGGACTAAATCGGGAAAGGCCTATGAGGTAGTGTCTTCACCCTGGGTTCACCCCCGAACGCCTGTTGCGTCAGTTCTTCACAGGGCACCTCACTTGTCCGTGTCCTATTCTGTCCCTGTTGTGTGCACACTGTACAGTGTGTGAGAAAATTGGCACATTTCCATTCTCCAGTGAAACATCAGTCTTAATAGACATCATATAGAGCATGGGGGTCTGACTGGAATATTTCTGTGGTATAACATTTAAGACTGTGAGTATACTGAATGCCCCCCAAACAAAGGCTGTGACAGTCACTTTCCTTTTGTTCTATTAAACAAAAATAAGTCTTTCATCTTTGTTGTGAGTTACTGGGGAGATTAAGCAATCACAGCCTAAATGGTTAACACCGTATCAAGTTGCCCCACGAGTTTAACAAGGAGGGGAGGGGCTGCTTCAGAATATCAAGCAGGCTAAGCAGAAGCTGGTTAACCTTGTTAACTTGTCTTAAGTTATTTTAGTTTTTTCTACATTCTTTTCCAAAATGTCCGTGCTTGCCACAGTAAGAACAACTGGCTTCTCTAGGACTTTTGCGTTTCTGTTTCTCTGAATTGACCTTAAAGGATGCTGCTGCAATTTTTACTCTTGCATTGACATCAGAGTCTCTTTCCCAAGTAACTAAACTGTCCAAGTTGTCTTGCAGGGTTCTCGTACACCATGTGATGTTTAAGTAAGTCAACGCCTTTCTGTGTTCTGGCAAAAGACAATGAAACCATGTGCGAACCAAAGGGCCATTATCACCTAACACTTTTTCTGGAGTATTTGCAATTCCACTATACACTGCCGCTACCTGACAGAACCTCTCAGTATATTCACTCACAGTTTCTTCTTTCTCTTGTACACAGCTAGTAACTCTCGACCAATCGATTTTGGGTCCTAAGATATTCTTTAGGATTTTCAAAACACCTTCTCTCAAATCGCCTTTACTGACATGTTGCAGTTCGGAAGTAAAAGCAGACTCAAAATTGTTGAATTCAGATTCAGTTAGAATTTGTGACATCAGCTGTGTGACTTCCGACAACGACATGTCGTAAAGATGCATTTTGCTGAACAATGCTCTTCTAAATTCAGAAAAATTTGTGCGTGCTGAGGGTAAACTCTGGGAGAGTCTATCTATATCCTTAGGACCTAAAGATGTTTTGGCAACCGTTTGTATTTGGACAACAGAAGAGTTGTGAGTAACACTTTCAGTTCCCTGAGATCTTCTCCTAGCCCCACAAACCTGCACTGAATCTACAGGCTGATCAGTTACTGATTGGATGGCTACATTTGTTTCAAAGAAAGCTTTTAAGTCAGGATAATTGTTATCAGGCTGACTAACTTCTTCCACATCAGTTTTTTCTGCATCTTTGTTGTGGTTTACTTTCTTAGTCAACGAAGATATTCTAGCACGGAGCTCTTTGATCTGTTTCTCTAGCTCGGAGTTGCGCTTAGACTGTTCTGTAGCTAGGGTTAAACCAAATTCTCTGTGACAACAGATAAAACTTTTCACACTGTTCTTGCGAATACTTTCTCCTAGTACCTTCTTACAATCTTCAATTGACCAAACTTTGCCTGGATCAATGCCAAATTTCTTTGTTAACCCTCTGAGGTCTGAGCTGTTTTCTGGGCCCTGGAGGTGTTCTGACATGCTCTGACATTTGTGCTCATTTCTGTTACTTGTGACATTTTCATGGCTAAAGTCTAATTACACTGTATTCAGCACAAACTCTGCTACAATAATATATCAGCAGCATGTGTGTAAAAGTTTGTAGTTTTGAGATAATGACATTTATGCGTGGTTTGTGAAAATACAAAAAAAATTCTCACTGAAATAAGGTCATGAAACCCATACTGATTATTTCTTCACAAGACTTTTGAAAATTGTATGACGTAGCCTAGAATATTTGCTCTAAAATGGTGTGAAAATCACCCTGACTGCTCATTCAGATAAGACAATATATTGATTTTAAAAAAATTCGACGTGTTTTGTGCCACAAAGCTTTAAGCTCATTAATATGTAAGCTTTTCTCACCTGAATAAGACAAAGACCCTCCTCTAACTGCCCTATTAGGAGCTATCAGGCCCCTATCATTCTGAGCAACCTTGCACAAAGAATGAGGAGATTTAAAAAAGAATGGCTTTTAGATTGTTTGATTTATTTACAACACAACATAATCCAAAGATAACCAATGATCCAAAGACAGAGACCTTTGTGCCATTCCTAAAGACATTGTACATACCTTTCATTTCCAAGGTGTTTGATTTTCACTTTACCATGTTCATGTACAGAGACTCGTGTGAATGTTGAAGTCAGCAAGACTCAGTGGCATCTGGGCCCTGAAAAAAAAAAGTGAACATACTGATATCAAGAGAAAGGCCCGCATGATTTTGGGAATACATTTTAGATTTTTCTGGTTAAAATTGCTTTTTAAAATTCACAGAATACACACACACACACACACACACACACACACACACACACACACACAAATGTTTCCAACAATAATATAATGAACACCAGGTTTGTTGTGCCTTGTAGGCATAGGCTATGTGCAGTGCTGCATAAAATAATAATAACAATAACCATAGCAGCCTATAAATCTTCCTAAATATTTCAGTAACATCTAAGCTAGAGAAAAATATATTGATTATCATGTTACTTCAAATGTTTCCATTCGTTATGATGATATGAAATGAGAATAGTAAAAACATGAAGCCGTTTGGTGCGTTTTGCTTTTCGAATGTATCAAATATGACACATTCAAACGCGATCGCGCTCAAATATAAAACATTATGGTTATATACATATCTACGTTTGAGCAGATATCCACAAACACAGTAACAGTACCCACGGGTCTAAATATTATAATATTCACCATATATCTAGCAACGGTTCAACTGCAATGTGAAATTTATGCAACAATAACAAACTAATATGTAAGAATTTCTTACCTGTATCTTTCTTGTCTTCAAACCCCGTTCTTCTTCTTCTGAGGTAATTCCATTGTAAGCTCACGGCGCGCCTTTCAAACTCGACGAAAAGCAGAGACTTGTGAAGTGTTTTGGTGTTTTGTTTTTGAGGTAACGAGCGCGATCGCGTTCCATGTGGAGATTTGCATGTGAATCTCTTTTGCGCGAGTGGGCGTGTTCAAATTAAAAGTAATTAGGAAGCGTTTGAGAAGCTGGACATCTTGTTGGTTTTATACAAATTACTTAAACAGAGAATATTTGTTTTCAGTTTGAATCCGATCATTTAAAAGTACACACTTAAATGTTTATAAAGGTATATGGCTCATAAATGTGTGACAAGTATTCGCTGAGTTTTCAGTTTATAGACGTGCTCAAGAAAAAAAAGTTCACCGCGACGGAGAGGCAGAACGCACACCCTGTTTATTTTCTTTATTTTACAAAAGCACAATGTTTTGATTTGATTGTAAGCGGACACATACAAAAGTAGAAATATCACAGATTCTTTTTTTTATATTTCTTTTTTCTGTATGACCATAAATGACGGAGAAATTTAAGTTTATAGTGCTACAATGTGGAGAAAATCCAGCAAAACGCGCCGGCGCGTTTGTCGACCTCAGAGGGTTAAATTCAATCTGACTTCCTCAGTCACGATTGAGTCCATGTGCTCTGATAACAAAGACTTGAATTCACTATCTGTCCAAAAAGGTGTAATCTGTCTAGTACTTTTCCTAAACATTTTGTGAATTCTGTTACCACAAACAAACACTAAAAAAAACTTCTCTCTACTGTCTTGCAAACAGAGGGTACAATCTTATTAGCACATGAGGCTAAATCTAATTCTAAAGCTAATTCTCTAGCTTACAGATAGGTCTTCTCTAGCAAGAGCATACACACAATATTAACATGTAACTGTTAATCTTCCCTGCCAACAACAGGGGGTAAATTTCATCTCTAAAAGAAAAACTTTTTTAGAGGCTCATCTTTAGTTAACCAAACTCTACAGCTGTTTGTTAACTTCTTCTCTGAACGACGCAGAGGAAAACAATTGTACTGGTCTGCATTGGTTCTTTGAATAGAGTGAAACTCACCGAGTCTTTGGTTGTACAGAAAACATTCGTCTGGAACTCAGTCAGCTTTGTTGAGATCTTTGAGCTTGAAGTTTTGAATCTGGAGGAAGCTGGAAAGATTCAGTCTGGCAATCTTTGTCAGATCTTTTGTTGAGCTTGAAGTTTCAAGATTCAGTTCTTTGAGTTTCCTTTTTCTCCATCCGGGTCACGGCACCATCTGTTGTAAAGTTTTCTTTGATCGAAGCAGAGACCAGTGAGACAGTTGGGATCGCGTTCAACAGAAGTTGTTCTTTATTGAGAACTCCACTGTATGCGGCTGTAGAAACTTCCAACATGATCTAATCTAATGTGGGGTTCATAATAACATTCCCTGTAATGCTAATGTTAATGTTTAGAGAGAGAGTGACCCCCCCCCCCCCCCCCATATGTCGTTATTTAATTTTTATTGTTCACTTAGTTCATATGTATTCTAAAGTCTTGATGGGGTTAATCCTGGAAATATGTTTAAGTCAATATTTGTGCAAACGCATAATCTCTGCTTGGTTTATATTGAGTGATGCTCAAGCAGGCATGTTATAGCGATCCTACAGGAGAGGGGGCGCCCACGGAAGAGTGGTGCGGGCGTGGACTAGAAACAGAGGAAGAGAGTTTTTTTAGTAGTGTTGTGAACGCGCGCAGAGTTTTGGTGAACTGCGAATAAATGCTGAGTTAATGTAAGCAGTGAACAAGATTAAAGAAACCCATCAAATTATGCACGTCTTGGGATTCATTCATTTTGACATGCAACAAACTTGGAGGCCCCGCTGGGATTTCTAATAAGTGCGAGCCGAAGTGCGAGACGAAGTGCGAGCCGGAGGGAACACCGCGAGCACGCGGGAGAGCGGAGATTCTCGGCCGAGTAAGCAGGTGCATGTCAGCGCGAGATGGATCTGGAAGCACTAGCCGAACATGTAACAGAGAGACTGTGGCTGTTGCGACTCGACCAAGTGAAGGAGGTATGTGATTGTAACAAAATCCCTACCGCAAATGTCTCTACTAAGCACGCACTTATCAGGAAGATTACAGAGTCGATTGATGCCGCGATTGATACGGAGGAAGAAGAAGTAGCGAAGCACTATTTGTATTCACTGTTTTCGCTCATGGAGGCGCAGGGAGAGAACGAAATTGACGAAAATGGCGGCAGAAATAAAATTGAGACAGAAATCTCGCAGATTGAGCATGATGTAGTGAACGAGGCGGATTCACAACAAAATCACTCTGAGCTGCAGATTGGAAATGTTAAGATTAGAGATAAAATGGGAAAAATCCAGCCTCTAGAACACCAAGAATTTATTGGCATGGCCCCTGAAGTCACTGTGAGGAGGGATTTCAAAGTATGCGGTCAGATTGGAGAGAGTGGGCAAAAAGATAAACTGTCATTCACTAATTTGATGCACCAGGTTGACAAAGGGCTGAGAAGAGGCCATGGTGAAGCAGAAATTATTGAGGCAGTAATAAAAGCTATCAGCCCAGGATTGAGTCTACGCAATATGCTGGAAATTAAAAGAGATCTCACTCTTTCTCAGCTGAAAACAATGCTGAAGGGACATTTCAAGGAGGACAGTTCTACAGACCTGTACTACAAATTGTTGAACATCACTCAAAGTGCCAATGAATCACCACAAGCCTTCCTTTTCAGAGCCATTGAGCTAAAAGAAAAACTGTTGCGCACTTGTGAAGAAGGTGGCGAGTATTTCAGTACAGAACACATTCAGAAGAAGTTTCTACGCTCGGTTGGCACAGGTTTGATCAGTGATCATATTAAATTTCAGATGAGGCCGTACCTGGACGATTCAAAAATCTCAGATGAAATGTTGATAAACAAAATGAATGAAGCAGCCGGTGATGAAACAGAGAGACTAAATAAACAAAAGAAGAACACAGGAAGTAAAGTGGCAAAAGTACACAAATTGTGTCCAGAAATGCAGGCTCATCCATGCACGCAGGATGAAATGACCGCCAAAGTGTTGGTTCAGGAACAGTCAAGTGATATTGTCAGACGGAAAAGCAGAGAGACACCAGCAGCAGAGGGGCGGAGAGATTCAGAGTTATATGAGATGGTTAAACTCCTGAGAGAGGAAGTTGCGGAACTCCGAAAAGGACAAAACATCCCTCCTGAGCGTATAGTCAAGGGAAGGTCCAGCTATAGAAAGGGATGCAGAGCTTGTCAGGAGAAAGGAGAAGAGGATCGATGTGAGCACTGCTTCAGATGTGGAGTCGTGGGTCATGCTGCCCGGGGCTGTAGAGCACCAAAGAATTCAGCAGAGGGCAGAAGCAATGTAAAAATATCTGTTCATTCCATGAGACCAGACAGCTCAACCTCCATTCTGAGTTACTGCGACCCACAAGAGAAAACTCAAGAGCTCCTGCGACAAAGGATTAAACAGCTGGAGGCGGAGTTAGAACAAAGAGGAAAAACAGAGCATGCTAGAGCTACCACCTACACCAACCACATACCTTTACGACGACATCCAAGATTGGAGAACCTCATTGGTCCTAGATGTATGGTTGACTGTTTCTTTGAATGCGTGCCTGTGCAGGCGCTCTGGGACACAGGGTCGCAGGTGACCATCATCAATGAGGAATGGAAGAATATTTGTTTTCCCCACATTGCGACACGCAGCTTAAGTGAGCTGCTGGATGAAGGTGAAACCCTCATTGGCCGAGCAGCCAACCAAACCGATATACCCTTCTCGGGATGGGTGGAGTTGAAGTTTCAACTTGGGCCGAAAAGAGGGGCCCAGGCAGAACTCCTGGTTCCTGTGCTTCTCTCTAGTGAGCAAGGTGTGGGGCAGCCTCCAATCATTGGCTATAATGTTATTCAGCAGCTGGTGACAAAGGGAATGGAGCAGTACCCTGATATCATTCCAGAAGTGGTAAAGGAAGCCTTCTCATGTGACTGCAAAAAAGCTGTTGTATTGATTAGAATGATGCAGGATGACGACCAAGTTGTAAAAGAAGTAATTGTGAAAATTGAACGGATTACTACAGTAGTTGCTGCCGGACAGACAAAAGCGGTGAAATGCAGAGTGAGAGCTGGTCCTTTAGTTTCAAAACAGGAAGTCCTGTTTGAACCAGAAGTTATTCCACAGTGGCCTGAGGGACTTGATAAAACTAAGATGGTAATCAGTCTTCAGAAGGGAAACTTGTCTAAAGTTCACATCCCAGTTACCAACATGAGCAATGTGGACATTATGCTTGCTCCCCGCACTGTACTAGGACGAGTTCAGCAAGTCAGGTCCATCTATCCAGCAGACACCAAACCCGCTACTGTGAAGGCAGACTGGAATGACATTGGGGAGGATGTGGTGGCGGCGGGAGTAGTGGTCGCTGAGGGTAAGGACGTGATAATCCGTGAGGTGAAGGATCTGAATGAGATTGACAACACAGGGCAGGATACTAATGGAAAACTGTGGGACCCACCAGTGTCAATAGACCATCTCACCCCGGAGCAACAGAGGAAAGTTAAACAGCTGCTGAGGGAGGAGTGTGCAGCATTTTCAAAGGATGAGAACGATGTGGGGTGCATCCCATCACTCCAAATGAGGATCAGATTGAGTGACACGACACCAGTAAAGCGTACGTATGTCTCTGTACCAAAACCACTACACAAGGAGGTGAAAGAATATGTGGAAGACCTTTTGAATAAAGGATGGATTCAGAAGTCTCGCTCCTCCTATGCATCTCCGATCGTCTGTGTCCAAAAGAAAGATGGTAGTCTACGTCTTTGTATAGATTACCGGGAGCTCAACCGCAAATCCATCCCAGACCGTCACCCTATCCCACGGGTACAGGACATGCTAAACAATTTATGTGGAAGTACATGGTTCTCGGTCCTGGACCAGGGGAAGGCGTATCATCAGGGGTTTGTGGAGGAGGGCAGTCGATCATACACAGCTTTCATAACACCGTGGGGCCTTTATGAATGGGTCAGAATCCCCTTTGGGCTGTCCTCTGCCCCTGCCGAGTTCCAGCGCAGTATGGAGGAGTGTTTAGTGGGACTCAGGGATGACACCTGCCTTCCATACTTAGATGATAACCTCATACATAGTAAGACATTTGAGGAGCATCTCCGAAGTGTTACGCCGCTATCAAGCTCTTGGAGTGAAGCTTACAGCCAAGAAGAGTGAATTGTTCAGGGCTGAGGTAAAGTTCCTGGGGAAAATAGTCTCTAAAGGGGGATACACTATGGACCCCAAGGAAATTGCTCCCGTGCAAGCACTAAGAGACCGTAAGCCTAAGACGGTCAGAGATCTGAGACAACTGCTGGAGTTCCTATCATACTATCGCACGTACATTCCCAGTTTTTCCCAAATTGCCAGACCCCTCTATGAACTATTGTCAACAGGGACGCCTTCAGGAAAGGGGACAAGCAGTAAAGATGACAACGGTAAGAAGGGTCGAGGTAAAGGGGGAAAACCAGCTCAACTTCATTCCAGTCGGCCTTGGACAGAACAACATCAGATTGTCCTCAGCCAACTACTTGAGTTCTTGCTTCACCCTCCGATCATAGGCTACCCTGACTTTGAACAGCCCTTCATCTTGCATTGTGATGCATCGCAAGATGGATTGGGTGCCGTACTATATCAGTGGCAGACAGGGAAACTGGTGGTCATTGGCTTTGGGTCACGGACCCTAACAGCTCCAGAGAAGAATTACCATTTGCACTCGGGGAAACTGGAATTCTTGGCGATGAAATGGGCTATTTGTGAACGATTCCGTGAATACTTGTATCACGCAACCTCCTTTGTGGTCTATACGGACAACAATCCGCTGACATATGTTTTGTCCATGGCCAAGCTCAATGCCACCACCCACAGATGGATAGCAGAGTTGGCTGACTATAATTTTACCATCAAATATAGACCAGGCCGTGTACACCGGGATGCTGATGGACTGTCAAGGATGCCTTTGGACATGGAGAGTTACATGCAGACCTGTTCGCAAGAGGCTAGCCCAAGAGTCATAGCTGCTGTCATGGATGCACTTCTCCTGAAGCCGGAGGAAGAGGAGCCCTGGATGTGTCCAATCACCCTAACAACAATTTGCTCCGAGGTAGAGCAGGAGCAAGGAGCAACACAAGAGACCAAAGTGACCCCAGAGGAACTGAGAGGAGCCCAAGAAAAAGATCCAGTGCTTGGAAAGGTGCGGGAGTATGTGCTAGCAGAAAGTTGGCCAATGTTGGTGGGACGAGATTGTCGCGATGAGTTGTCTGTTCTGTATAGGCAGAGAAACAGGTTGTATGTGGATGAGAAAGGAGTACTGTGTCGAAAATCAGCAGGACGCGCCCAGACAGTGCTGCCCAGAAAATACCGCCAGTTGGTGTTTAAGGAGCTTCATGAGGAGATGGGTCACCAGGGAGTTGAGCGCACACTCAGCCTCATCCGTGACAGGTTATATTGGCCTCACATGCAGACTAATGTGGAACATTATGTCACCAAGGTGTGTAGATGTCTGAAACGCAAGCGTCCAAATAGAGTGACAAGAGCTCCATTGGTCAATATAGTGACGACTTACCCTTTCGAACTGGTATCAATGGATTTTCTACATCTGGAGGGCTGCAAGGGTGGCTACGAATACATCCTGGTATTAATGGACCACTTTATACGCTTTGCCCAAGCGTACGCTTGCAAAAATAAGTCTGCAAAAACAGCAGCAGAAAAGATCTTTGGCGACTTTGTTCTCAGATATGGGTTCCCCACTAAACTCCACCACGATCAGGGGAGGGAATTTGAAAACAAGTTGTTTGAGCACATGCAGGTAATCTGTGATATCCAACATTCCCGCACGACTCCATACCACCCTGCTGGAAACGGACAGGTGGAAAGATTTAACAGAACATTGTTGTCAATGCTGAGATCTCTGCCGAGTCAAGCCAAGGCTGATTGGAAAAGCTCTCTGAACAAGGTCGTCCACGCGTATAACTGTACACGCAGTGAAGTGACAGGTTATGCCCCGTATTACCTTCTGTATGGCAGACACCCAAGGCTGCCCATTGAAGTAATGTTTGGCCTGAAGCCAAGGGAGAGTGGAGTGTCGCATAGTGATTATGCTGCCAAGTGGAGAAAGCGCATGAAAGAGGCATATGAATTGGCATCAAGGACAGTTCAGAAAGAGCAGAGGAGAGCAAAACAAGGCTACGACAAGAAGATATATGGAACAGATCTCCAGCCAGGAAACAGAGTTTTGGTGAGAAATCGGGGAGAAAGAGGTGGTCCGGGGAAACTCCGGTCGTACTGGGAGGATCGAGTGCATGTTGTGACGGAAAGGAAGTATGCAGACGGCCCAGTCTATGTGGTTAAGCCAGAACGTGGCCCAGGGGAAGCGAGGGTCCTACACCGAAACTTTTTGCTGCCTTGCGACTTCCTACCTGTTGACTATGTCCAGCAGAACAGGAATACAACTCAATCAAGGGGGAAAGTGACAGTGGCAAAGGGGAAAAAGGACACACATCCAGTGGATGCAGAGATGGAAGAGGATTCCGAGGATGAGGATGACTGGAGAGGCTGGACGACATTGCCGATACAGCAACGCGCAGAGAGAAAAAGCCGACCAAGAGCTGAGGAGGAGGAGTTCCAATTAAGGGCAACAGGAGGAGAATTGGACCAAGAGCCAGAGTGCGAACATGTACTGTCCATGGAAATGTGTGATAAAGAGGATAGAAATGCAGAGAAGTCTGCAGATGAATTGGAGGATAAAAATGAGGTGGCAGAAGGGGGACAGGACACATCATCCGATGAGGCAGACGACATCAGCCCAGCAACAACTCACCTGCCACAAAGAAAGTATCCTTTCAGACAAAGACACCCACCAACAACACTGACATATGATACATTAGGCACACCCTCTATTACATATAGGGTCATTTGATTTCATAGTTGCTATGTGAAGTAGTAAAAACACAGTTCATAGGTTCATAATGAAGAAAAAGTTAATGGGATTATGTTTCATTTAATACACATAAAGTACCAGTAAACAGACATTGACACATAGTTTGCTAAAATATGATGATACAGTCAAAATAGCATATGTGGGTCTGTGTATAGAGCATAGAATATGTTAATGGTTGCGACCTTTCAGCACTTGATGCGTGGCCCATCGCATGGCGGAGCAATGTTTCAGATATCATGTGGACAGTGGTGTCTACGTCAGCAGATGACATGAAATGGGAGATAGATGTCACGCAAAGACAGTTTCAAGACTACTTAGCATCAAGTATAGAGACTGACTCCCTTATGTACTTCTTTGCTCTTGTGTTGAAAACAGAGACTCTGGGAACTATGGAATGCTGAGACAGCATTCATTTTTGGAGGGGAGAGTGTGGGGTTCATAATAACATTCCCTGTAATGCTAATATTAATGTTTAGAGAGAGAGTGCTCCCCCCCCCCCCCCCCCCCCCCCCCCCATATGTCGTTATTTAATTTTTATTGTTCACTTAGTTCATATGTATTCTAAAGTCTTGATGGGGTTAATCCTGGAAATATGTTTAAGTCAATATTTGTGCAAACGCATAATCTCTGCTTGGTTTATATTGAGTGATGCTCAAGCAGGCATGTTATAGCGATCCTACAGGAGAGGGGGCGCCCACGGAAGAGTGGTGCGGGCGTGGACTAGAAACAGAGGAAGAGAGTTTTTTTAGCAGTGTTGTGAACGCGCGCAGAGTTTTGGTGAACTGCGAATAAATGCTGAGTTAATGTAAGCAGTGAACAAGATTAAAGAAACCCATCAAATTATGCACGTCTTGGGATTCATTCATTTCGACATGCAACACTAACATAACTTTACATGGTATCTTATAGGCTTTTTAGGAGGAGGGACTTTTGGGGGTGGAGACAAATTCAAACAAAGCATGTAAATGAGTATACAGGTTATGGAACCTGCCCCAGACCGGCAGTCTCAATCCAATCAGCATAACCACTCAAATGATCCAATCAGCCTGACGGTATCACCCATATCTTCACATGATCACAGAGACAAAAGCACAGCTGTACATTGAGCTTACTGGGCAGGAAATGCATAAGGACAAAGGATGAGGGTGAGAGTAACAAAGGAAAAACAGGTCGGGCAGGAATATCTTGCTGTAAACTCAATAATCACTTTCTCAGTTTATATACTATCTAAATTAAAACCTCAAATGCTAAAATCAGTATTCTTCACCGTGATGTTATGTAAGGAAGCATATCTGAAAACATATTCTTAAATTTTAACCCTTCAACTTGCACACTGAATAGCCTGTCAATGTCATGCTTGTCTCAGATCTGCTTGCCAAACTGACAATGGGCTTCCCTCGATTCTGTTTCTTTTGTGTGTGATAAACAATAACACATCACAACAATTTCAACAATAACGGGATTCTCTAATGTTGCAGATTTGATACACCTTTTATACATATTCTATAATTTATTATTATTATTTTAATGATTATTATTGATCATTTTTTTACTTTGACTGGTTTAATTTGTTTAAAATCTCAACTTTTATATCTAGTAAAATGTGTGTAATCAAACAATGCATAGAGTAAAATATGAAACGAGAAAACATCTTTTATAAACACCATATAATCACAATGAGACATGTTGTATATGAAATGTTTTAATGTTGTAATTATTTTGTCAATGACAAATAAATCTTTGTGAAAAAATCATTTTTGTCTTTGTTCATTGTAAAATATACAGTACCTATTTATGTAACAATTACTGTGTAACCGTTTGACGAACATGTTACCTCTTTATCAGTTGCATCAATCAGTAAACTCTTTTGGAGACAAACAGGTACTTCTGCATGTACACATAGAAGTAAAACTGGTCCACACTCTCTCTGATGACTGCTGTTACCTTCGGGTCAACATAGATACGCTGTGCATGTCTTCCTGGGCACAAATCACAAAGTCGCACCATTTCAGGCCAGTGATCAACAGTTGACCCTGCACCTGCCAGTAGTACGAGTGGCTTTCACGGAGAGCCAAAGTGCCATTCTGCATTCGAAGGTATTTACAGTCCACATAGTTCTTTACATTAGGGCACTTTATCTCAACTAGTCCAAATGGTAGCTGTGCAGCTGGATCAAAAATCAAGCCATCTGGTGAGGCACCAAGCCAAGGGGCATCAGGGTGGATGACGAGGCCACAGGGTGTGTAGTTGACATCTTTCATCCTGCAGTACTCCATTGCCGCCTCAAACTCCATGTCTGCACCTCTTCTCATCTCAGCAGTCTGCCTTGTTCCTTTGAGGATTCTTTCTGCAAGAGACTCTGCAGAGCTCTCTCCCCTCACAAAACACACCTCACTAAAATGTGAGGAGGTGATCCTAGGCCTACGGAGCTGATGCCACTCCTGGTCTGCTGCCTGCTCTCTTGTTGCCGCCTCAATGTTATAGGCTATGTCCAGTGTGACCATCAAGCTTTTCAGATGGAAGTGCTCCTCCTCAGTGCACACATGCACACACTCTGTTGGGGCAAGCCTGCACTCCCCAAGAGGCAGCGATGGGTAAGGTGGAGGATCTTGGTGCATCTTGACTGACTTTGTTGGGAATATAGGCTGCTGGCAAGCAAACACACTCCCCTTTTGTGTTAAGCCAAAAGCGGTCTCAACAAGGGTCTTCTCGTCACTGATGGCCATAGTTGCTGCAAGAGGTTTCTCTGTAATGTCGAAGTCTTTGTACGCATCTCCAATCTGTAGCAAGGAGATGTCAAGTGGGTCCCCAACCAAGCCCTTGTAGAGTGTACTTCTGTAAAAGACAGTAATGTGTGTAGGGGAAATTTAGTTAAAGACCAGTAATCACGCCACCGGCCTCGCCCTGCTTGCCACAGTGGTGCTTTTCATTAAATTAAGTTTTGATAAGCTTGGTAGAAAAGGCAAAGCCTAATCCTTTTATTTCATAGGAGTCTGTAATTATTTGTCAGAGTTTTGTGGTCAAAGTACAGCACATCATTTGGGTATTTACACCATCAAACATCGCTGTTCTTCATCTTGTACCATTAATAAATGTGACACCATTCACAGACAGGGCTATTGTTATGAGATTTTTTTATAGTTGGCTTTCAAATACTTTTGAAGTTAGGACACCATTGGGGTTGTCCTTGTGGTAGATTTTTAATAGCTAAAATAGTAAACTGTATATTAAACTAACCATGTCTCTAACATCTAACCTTACTTCCATTTTTAGGCCTAACAAAACTAACACTTAGAAACACAATGTGCTAAAACGTTCTGTCCTGTGTTTTTGGATGTTGTATTTTTGCCATACCCCTTTAACTTTGGTTGTGTGAGTGTAAAAATAACAAATTTGGGAAATGAAACTAGACAAATGACTAGATTAGAACCTTTGATTAACAATGAAGTAATCATTAAAACAAAGTTTGCTTTACCTAGTAACAGAAGAGTTTGCATATGAAGAACCAATCAAATTCATATCAGTTTGCCATACCTCCCTATTCCATAAAAACTGTATTTGTGTTAGCTGGTGGGATTCTCAATGGAATTTGTCTGAGATCCTCCGGCCTTGCTTCTTCTTGGGGGAGATTCTCTGAGAACTGCTCGAGACATCCTCCGGCCATGATTAAAGCATTTAGAGGACATTTGCTGAAGTCTGTTTGTCGATTGTTCCTGCGCAGGAAGTAAGCTAGTTAGGGGAACAGGTATTAGCACCCAGCCGACGTCGATGTGTAGATGCACTAGGGTATAGGATTAGACTCAGGCGCCGTCGATGTGTAGACGCGCTAGGGTATAGGGTTAGACTCGGCCGACGTCGACTGTAGACGCACTAGAGTATAAATATTATAGGACGTAGTTAGGTTTAGGAAAAAATCTATGACATCCTAAAGTTAAGACCGTTTTTAGGATTTTTTGTGGAGTTTCTGTATGATGCTTCTGTAATACCCTTTTCCTATCTGTAGTTAAGATAAGATTATGCACTTAACAAAATGTCATTCTGTAATAGCTTTTGTCTTAAATGGTTACCAAACAGATAAGATAGGCCTCTAAAGTTAGGATCTTTCTGTAATGGTTGTGAAACAAAAGTAACATCCTCATAACTGAAGCGCAGATCTGGCAAACTGCTCAGCAACAGCTAAGCAGCACTACGCTTGCAAAGAGAAACAACACAACCAAACCCACACGAAACAACAATCCTAACAATTGTATAACCCAGTATGATGCAGTCCTGCATGATGCAGTCTAAATATACAGTAATCACAGCTTTCACATCACTACATCACCGGATTCCTCCTTCCATAAGCCAGTTGAGTCTTTGTCTGGTGATGACCATGCTGTTTGGTCATCAAAAACCATGGATTGCTCCTGATCGATTGCTCCTGTCTGCCTCGCTGCCTGCTGTGAGTGTGTTTGCTTCGGTGCTGTAAGCTCCGTTTAAGCCTTGTATTTCTTTGTTTTGAACCATCATTTACAACAATTTCTAGTTGTTTATACTACTAAAATACATCTTACCCAACATCTCAGATTAACCTGACATTGCTAGCTTCCGTTACTACTAGCACAACACGCTAGTAATTCGCTAGCCTGTTAACGCGCCACCCATGCGCTCAACTATTTTTATTTATTTATTTTTCTCTCGCGCGCCCGCGCCTTTGAGTTCATAAAAACCTCAGGTGAGTAAGAATCAGTCAACAAAAACACGGTGAGTAATGTCTTGTCCTGTTATTGTCACCTGCACTTCATGTCACATGTTTAGCATAGCCTTCTCTGTCGGCAATATAGGATTTATATGTGATAAATGTAAGGAGACAGTTAGGTTTACGGAGAAGATTTCAGAATTAGAGACACGCATCCAAACTTTAACTGAGGATAGTAAGAGTGCTAGAGATTTAAATACTGCTTTGGAATCGCCTAGCATAGTGAACTCTTTACATGAGTCGGTTCCGGCTGAAGTCGGGCAAATGGGTGACAGTGAGGGATCGCTCTAGTCGCGGATCAAAAAAACACTCTTCCGTTCCAATTACCATAACAAATCGATTTGCCCCGCTCAGTGAAGCAACCACTGAGAATGATTGTGCCCTAGTTATTGGCGATTCTATTACACGGAACGTGAAAATAGAGACACCAGACACCATAGTCACATGTTTTCTGGGAGCCAGAGCGCCTGACATCAAAGCAAATTTAAAAGTGCTGGCTAATGCTAATCGTAAATTCTCTAAGATCATTATTCATGTCGGCACTAATGATGTTCGACTCCGCCAGTCGGAGATCACAAAGATTAATATTAAAGAGGTTTGTGAACTTGCAAGTATGATGTCAAGGACTGTAATTTGCTCTGGCCCCCTTCCTGTTCGCAGGAGTGATGAGATAGTTAGTAGATTGTGTTCGCTTAACGGTTGGCTGTCTAAGTGCTGTCCGCAAAATAATATAGAATTCATAGACAATTGGAAAAGTTTTTGGGGCAAACCTGACCTGTTGAAAAGAGATGGTATTCATCCCTCCTGGGATGGTGCTGCTCTTCTCTCTAGTAATATGGCTCATAGTCTTAGAGCTCAAACATGACAATCTGGGGCTCAGGTCAGGAAGCAGACAGACTGGCTAAACCGTCCGTCTGCTAGCTGTCTCATGTCACCAAGGTCAGATAAATCCCATCACATAGAGCCTCTTTCACCTAGCTATCATCATATAGAGACTGTGTCTGTTCCCCGAACTTGGAATTCCAAAAAACGTTTAAACCCATCTAAGGTTAAAAATTTAATTGATGTTCAACAAATAAAAAACAGCTATAATACAGATGAACAAATGATAAAGCTTGGGTTGCTGAATATTCGATCGCTTACTTCAAAAGCACTCGTTGTTAATGATATGATTTCAGATAATAACCTAGATGTGCTGTGTTTGACAGAAACCTGGCTAAAACCAAACGATTACATTACTTTAAATGAGTCCACCCCGCAAGATTACTGTTATAAACATGAGCCTCGTCTGAAACGCAAAGGGGGTGGTGTTGCTGTAATTTATAGTAATATTTTCAAAACCACTAAGAAATCAAGTTTTAAAAATAATTCTTTTGAAGCATTGGTGCTTAATGTAAAAATATATAGTGTAAACGATAAATCACGTTTGAGATTTATGCTGGCTACTGTATACAGGCCACCAGGGCACCATACAGACTTTATCAAAGAATTTGCGGACTTTCTATCAGAATTAATATTGACTGCAGATAAAGTACTAATTGTTGGTGATTTTAATATACACATCGATAATGAAAAAGATGCATTGGGATTGGCATTTAAAGACATTGTAAACTCAATTGGAGTTAGACAACACGTGTCAGGACCTACTCATCGTCGTAATCATACTCTAGATCTAATATTATCACACGGAATAGATGTTGATGCCGTTGAAATGACATCTCAGATCATTACCTTGTCTCGTGTAAATTACATTTAGCCAAGGCTGCAAAGCCGACTCCGTGTTACAAATATGTTATTACTATCACTTCTGCCACTAAAGATTGCTTTATTAATCATCTTCCTGATCAGTTTCATTATCTCAGCATCCCAGATAGCTTAGAAGAACTTGATATTACAACAGAAACTTTTAACTCTCTCTTTTCCAGCACTTTAGACACAGTTGCTCCGTTGCGCTTAAAGAAGATTAAAGAAAATAGTCCAACGCTGTGGTACAACGAGCACACTCGGGCCCTTAAGAGAGCAGCCAGAAAAATGGAACGCAACTGGAAGAAAACAAAACTAGAGGTATTTCGCATTTCATGGAAGGAGAGCTCTATTATTTACAGAGAGGCTTTAAAAGCTGCTAGATCTGCTTCTTTTTCAACCCTATTAGAAGAAAATAAACATAATCCTAGGTATTTATTTGAAACGGTGGCTAAACTAACAAAAAATAAAGCTTCAAGCACCGAAGTTTCCAAGCAACACAGCAGTAATGATTTTATGAACTTCTTCACTTATAAGATTGATAATATCAGGGACAAAATTATAACTATGCAACCGTCTACTACAGTATCGCATCAGGCAGTGCATTTTAGTCTCCCTGAGAAAAATTTGATTCATTCGTTGCTATAGGAGAGGAAGAATTTACTAAACTCATAAAATCATCTAAATCTACAACATGTATGTTAGACCCTATACCAACTAAGCTACTGAAAGAGATGCTTCCAGAGGTCATAGATCCTGTTCTTAATATCATTAATTCGTCTTTGTCTCTTGGATACGTACCAAAAAACTTTAAGCTGGCTATGATTAAACCGCTTGTTAAAAAAAACGCAATTACAGGCCGATCTCGAATCTACCTTTTCTGTCAAAGATATTAGAAAAGGCAGTATCCTCACAACTGTGTTCCTTTCTTGAAAGAAATGACATCTGCGAGGATTTCCAGTCCGGATTTAGACCGTACCATAGTACCGAGACGGCTCTCGTTAGAGTCACAAATGATTTGCTCTTATCATCCGATCGTGGTTGTATCTCTCTATTAGTGTTACTCGATCTTAGTGCTGCATTTGACACCATTGACCACAACGTTCTTTTAAATAGACTCGAACATTATGTTGGCATTAGTGGAATTGCACTAGCATGGTTTAAATCATACTTATCTGACCGTTATCAGTTAGTAGCAGTAAATGAAGAGATGTCTCATCGATCACAAGTTCAGTATGGCGTACCTCAAGGCTCAGTACTAGGACCGCTGCTGTTCACTCTGTACATGCTACCATTAGGAGATATCATTAGGAAACATGGAATTAGCTTCCACTGTTATGCTGACGATACTCAGCTGTATATTTCTTCAAAACCTAACGCAACTTATCAATTTATAAAATTAACGGAATGCATAGCTGATATAAAAAATTGGATGACTCGTAATTTCCTACTTCTAAATTCTGAAAAAACAGAGTTTCTAGTTATTGGACAAAAAACTTCCTCACGTAATAACCTACAATACTGTCTAACACTTGATGGCTGCTCTGTTAAGTCTTCGTCGTCGGTCAGGAACCTGGGTGTGCTCTTTGATACCAATCTTTCATTTGAAAGTCACGTGTCTAGTATCTGTAAAACTGCATTTTTCCATCTTAAAAATATATCTAAATTACGCCATATGCTCTCATTGACAAATGCGGAACAATTAGTTCATGCGTTCATGACCTCAAGGCTAGATTATTGTAATGCTCTACTGGGTGGTTGCCCTGCATGCTTAATAAACAAACTACAGCTAGTTCAAAACGCAGCAGCTCGAGTTCTTACCAGAACCAGGAAGTATGACCATATTAGCCCGGTTCTGTCAACACTGCATTGGCTCCCTATTAAACATCGCATAAATTTTAAAATATTGCTGATTACTTACAAAGCACTAAATGGTTTAGCTCCGCAGTACTTGAGCGAGCTCTTAACGCATTATAGTCCTTCACGTCTATTGCGATCTCAAAATTCCGGCCAGTTAATAATACCTAGAATATCAAAATCGACTGCTGGCGGTAGATCCTGTTCCTATTTAGCACCAAAACTTTGGAACAGTCTTCCTAACATTGTCCGGGAAGCAGACACACTCTGTCAGTTCAAAGCCAGATTAAAGACACATCTCTTTGACCTAGCATTCACATAATACATTATAGACTTCTATAATTCAATGTTAGGCTGCATAGATTAGGTCAGCCGGAACCGGGAACACTTCCCATAAATCCTGATGTACTCGTTACATCATGAGAAGAATGGCATCTACGCTAATAGTGTCTGTGTTTATCCCAAGGTTTTCCCGCAGCCTGCCGGATCCAGGCCGTATCCAGATCTGACGAAGGACCTTTGCCTGGACCCGATGACAACGCAGTGCTGAAGTGCTAACTAGTCTCTCCCTATGGAGGATCCCTTTACCACTCTACAGATAAGGCATTGTCGGGAAAATTCGTTTCGCGTTCCTACCCCGAAGTGACAAAATAAAATAAAATTCTTTATCAAAATTTATAAGGAAAGACAAGTACTTTGTTTAGGCTTGGCTTGTAGGGACTTCCAAACCTGCGCACATATATTCAAACGCACATAACTATAGAACCAATTCTAAATGCGCATGTGAACGCCATCAGCGTTTCTCACAGGTTCGCGTTTAAAGTCTGTGTAGAGAGAATGGTGTCGTCTTAGCAACCCCTAATTTAATAACAAATGATCGTTGCGACTAACTGTACAGACTATGTGTTGCGACTAACTACTGTGTTGCGACTAACTGTTAGCTGGAAAAAAACTTTATTAAAGAACCGCTATAAAGCCAAAACAATCTCTGTTACCTTAAATTATACGCTTATCTCTGTAAAGCTGCTTTGAAACAATCTACATTGTTAAAAGCGCTATATAAATGAAGATGACTTGACTTGACTTGACTTGACTGTTTATGAGCCCAGGTTTCACTTCCTGACCGAGAAAAGACAAACAACATGCATAGAATCTCAACCATGAGAGACAAGAAAATTGAAAGGGAAAAAAAACTAACTAGTCAGGCAAGGTATGTGACATATTACATGCAACTGTCTATGTCAAAAACAAAACAAAAAAGCGAAACAAAACTGCATTCAATAATACATCGCTCTCCATCTGACCCTTTACAAGTTGGATATTGACAGATCATGCTTCCAATACAGTTGTCTCACTGTTTATAATTAAGTACATCACAAATACCAGAAATATTAGGCCTAAGAATTGCATCTCAACACTTACCGCTGTTCTGGGCTTGTGCCATTGCTGCTCTGTCTCAGTGCAGGTGTGGACCGGGGGCACAACCTGCACATTCAGCTCAGAATAGTGTGCAGTTTGGAAGAGCAGTGTATGGTTACACACTGCAGTGCCAGCTACACATGAGTACTGGTTTGATATGAGGATGACAGGGTCAGAATCCCGAAGCACTATCTTTACAAAAGTATATATTTTTTACAAACATTGACACTGTCAAGGGGACCCAGTCGTGATCACTGAGTAGTCTACTTTATGAGAGGTTTGGTAAATACTGTCCCTGAACTGGAACAGATTGAGATCTGGAACAGAACACCCAACCCATCCCTAACGTTACTCTCAGGCTGTGTGGCTTCTCCATTTTCCTCATAGACCTGTGACAGGCTGCCCTGATGCTGACAGCACCAGTCAGCTTGTCTTTGTTTGATACTGGTGAAAAATCAGTGACAACGTGATTATGCTTGGGAGCATAGAACAAAATATGGTTGGCTAAAAGTACCTGTCTCACAGTTTGTGTTAGACACTGATCTTATATATATATGAAGATAAATAATCACGAATATACAGCTCTAAAATAGGCCTAGCTACCTCACTGAAATAGCTCTATAGCTAACTTAGCAATCATAAGTTAGCTAACGTTCATAGATATTGTACATACCCTCATAGTCGCATATGTATGAGGAAGCGTATAGCTTAAACCCTTTATCCATTTTGGTGGCAGGAGTTTTAGATGTCAACCTGCATATGCGATGGACATCGGTTATGCTCATCTTCGGTAGCTCCTGAAGACATCTCGAGTAAAACAGCGCCATATTCAATGTAGCTCGTAAAGAGGACCTAAACCGGAAGCGGTTCTGTTTCACAGAATACGGAAGTTGGTTGCGCATAACCCCTATTAATAGAGATGGATACTATTCTTAAATTTACGTATCAAAAACTGTTGAATCAGGACAAGAAGTTATGTTTAGAACCTTTAGATGTGTAAGGTGGCAATTTCTTATGACGGTAAATGATAGAAGACATTATAAAGATATAGGTTGCTGCACCAAATGTGCAGGCTAGCAAAGTTAGCTAATTGAATTCAAGTTAATTTTTGTCGCATATAATCATGTAAGGTACAATCATAGGGGAATGTAAGATTTTCAGTATTACCCCACAACTATTATCCAACATTAGAAATGTTCAGATGAAAAACGGTGTTGCCAGATTGGTTTGTTTTACAGCCTAATTGTATAAATCCACGCAAAATTATATAATTAACACCCAAATAAATCTATAATAAATAATACAAATTAATTAATAACTACAACATTATTGTGGCTCATCACAATATGAAATGATAAATAATTTGTGTGTTCTTTCAGAGGCTATTTAGGAGGCTACAGTCAACAGTGCAACTGTAAAATTATTTTCCATTTCTGTCCTTTGCCTTAAAATAACAAAATTCCACTTGGCCAAGCCTTTTTTTATCACACATAGTGCAACCCAAAACCAACCAAATGGCTGGAAAACTATCCAGTCTGGCAACATGTAGAATACTGGTGTAGGCCTAAAATATAAGGTGTTCAATTCTGAATTGCTTTTTTCTTTCTCATCAGGTCCTTCAATTTTGCCTGCTCTTTATTCTAATCCCCCACCACACATACACGCACAGAAACACACAACATAAAGGCACTTTTAAGAGCCATGTCTGTCTTATTTATACCTGTCTGTGCTGTAGTGTAATTGTCAGTCTCTCTCTCTCTCTGTGTTGTTTGTTTTTGTGTATATTTGTCATCTAGTCATGACAAGGCACAAATTCAGACCCTGTCCTACTTGCCAGACTCCCAATCAGGCAAGCGGGAAAACTTGTAATGTCTGTTTTGCAAGCCTGTCCACCAAAAAGAAAATTAAAGAAAAAGTGGTGTCACTTGATAGCCAGTGGGGGAAATCTGTCCTTAAAAGCAGAAATGCTGGGTGTATAATTGATTCTGCCCATATTGCAGTAAGTAAAAGTGTTAATATTTCATAAATAGTGTTACGTGAAGTGAAGCTGAAAGCCTGTGTTTTCACATACTGAATATCAGACAAATACCAATGTGATTGTTATGGAAGCAGACGGACAACAAGGTAAGTAGTGATGTAGTGTTTATTTTCAACAGCAGAGTATCAAGATGAATCAATGTGCAGTATTTAGGTGAGTATCAGAGTTCAGAGGTGGAGAACACTTGAGTGCAATTCGTGAATGAATAATAGATGTTTCTTTTGTAGGAACGGCGGGATGAAACTTCCAGAGTGGATTCAGACTTCATATGAAGTGGATGACAGGCTGACGGCACACACTCACGCATCACTTGACTGGACAGAAGGCTTACGGCTCGCACACCACTTGAGATGAGATCTGGACAGACTGGGACAGACTGGAATCGGCGTAGAGAACTGGTAAGTAAACACAGGTAAGTTTAGTTAGTGAAACTCGCAGAGAGAAACACTATGAGTCCGCTTCAGATAAACGAGCCCAGACAATGAGAGGTGCGTGGTGTGAGCTTATGAAGCAGAGTGGTTGATGGGGTGCAGGTGTGCCTAATTAAAACTCAGGTGACTGTGATCGCTGGGTGATTGTGGTGGAAGAACCTGGCCAATCCGTGACAGTGATCTGACCTTTACTAACATAGTCTTATTTCATACATGGAATAATCCATCTTTACCTATAAATTGTGCTAAAGAGTAACGATAAGTTGTGTTCTCTGTCACCTTCGTGATGGCAATGGCAGAAACTGCAGAATACCTCTGGCCTTATCTGAAACTGGCCATTGATTGTATACAGTTCAAGAGTAATGTTTCTTGCATTGTACTCCAACTCCATTAAATGTCCGTAAAATAAAATTGCTTTATGTAGTACTGATGTTTCTAATAATTCAGTGGGTTTAACCCACTGTGTGATAACTGCTTTTGTTCATTTCAGGTGAGTAAACTTGAAGCTGTAGGATACAAGCCAATTGTATTTATTGGCAAGCCAGATAAAAGGTCTTCAAATAAATGGGTTGCAGATATAATTACCCATCTGCACCCCACTCCTGTCACTAAAATTCTTTTGGAGAAGATGCGGAGGGCCTATGAATTAGAGTTTTGAGGTTTAGAAATTATGAATATTTAAAATACATGTATATTTCTTTGTATATATGTACAGATTTTAAATAGAATAGAATTACGCCATATGCTCTCCCTGACATTCCACCCATTGGCCCTTACCAATCATGGCCTCCTAATAATCCCCTTATACATTGAATTGGCTTTATCACTCTCTCTCCTCTCTCCACCTATAGCTGGTGTGTGGTGAGCGCACTGGCGCCGTTGTACTGTGGCTGCCGTCGCATCATCCAAGTGGATGCTGCACACTGGTGGTGGTTGAGGAGAGATCCCCTGACATGATTGTAAAGCGCTTTGGGTGTACAGTAGTACATATGAAAGCGCTATATAAATGCCCGATTCTATTCTATTCTAAATAAAAGTAAACTTGTATTATAGCAACCTCCACAGCACAGCAACCAGAGAGTCAAATGGTGCAGCAAGGCGGAGAGTCAAGCGGCGGTGGAGAGTCAAGCAGCGGTCGGAGAGTCAAGCGGCGGAGGGTCAAATGGCGGAGAGTCAAGCGGCGGAGAGATAAGCAGCGGAGGGTCAAATGGCGGAGAGTCAAGCGGCGGTGGAGAGACAAGCAGCGGCGGAGAGTCAAGCAGCGGAGGGTCAAATGGCGGAGAGTCAAGCGGCAGCGGAGAGTCAAGGGGCGGAGAGACAAATGGCGGAGAGTCAAGCGTTGGAGATTCAAACCAAGGAGTCTGAGACTGTATTTGTTCTTAACCTTGTTCCTCTGTCTTCCCCATTCTCTCCAACCTCTCTCTCTCCTACTTCCTCTTCAACTTGTACAACTATTCTTCCTTCACTTACTTCCAAACTTCCACTGCCATGCTCTAAGTCTTTGCGACAAATGAAACAGACAAACACCTCTACCTTCTCCCTCTGTCTCTCCTCCATCTCCATCTGCCTCTTCCATTTCCACATCTTTGAGTCACGAAGGGCCACGTGTGAAGAACAGAAGAAAAGGTAACTTTTTGTATGGTACATAAACTCCACACTTACTCCACACTGTTAATAAATTTGCTCCCAGTCAGAGTTGACTTCATGTAAATTGGATTAATTCGGCAAACCGGGTCATTGGTAGCCAGTTCACACAGTATTTAGTTATTTAGCTGTGGCCAATGTCCAAGGGCTGTGGTTAATGTCAATCCCTGACTTAAGGTTCTTCCATACTGAGTCCGAAATTGCGTATGCGTTTTTCCGTATTCATCATTCGGTGTCTCTTTATTGTCAAATCAGCATTTAAAATTCTTGCTACTGATCCGAAAAATGCAGAAAATCGATCCGATTTTTTTTTTATGACGGACGAAAGTTTCGGAGGCAGTGTGTAAACATGATTGACAAAACATATTTATTCGTATTTATTTCTTAACGTGCGAAAATTTCGGACGCAAATTTCAGAGTCAGTGTGCAAGGACCTTTAAGCTAGGAGAACATTGGGAAAACCAATCCTGTACATTTTCCTTTCAAAAACAGGGACAAATTTACTTTGACATGAATATCATCTCACATGTGAAATGATAAATTTGGACTGATTCAGCTACAAAGCATGGCATCATGGCTTAATAAACTTTCCGTGTCTTTTCATCATTTCAGGTTGCCGAAAATGTAGTAGGCAGAAGGTTTTCCTTTTTGATCGAATAACTGGGGAACGGATAAATGAGGTAAAATGTGTTCTGTTAGGCTGCTTTCTTGTCTAAATGACTGATTCTGACCTTTCAAAGATAATAAAACAATATGTTATGCCCTATTCAGTGATTGCTTAAACAGTTCAAATAATTATTATTCGTGTTTGTGTGTGTAGGGGAAAGCCGAATTGAAAGTCCACTGGTTGCCATGCACTGTGTGGTAAGTCATGTTTTATTAATTATTTAATTTCCTTTGCAATGATGCAATGCAAATTAGTCTATTCCATGACTAATACAATGTAGGCAAAGTTCAACTAGTGTCTTGCAAGCAGCGTGGAAGTTCATGTCAGTGTTGTCTGTGACAAGAGAAAACTCCCTGGTCCTGTAGTTGATACTGTCAGTAAATCATCCTCTGAGGTAGCCTTTAGAAAAATTGGAGGTCGATTGTCAGATTGTCAAGCAAATAGCGATGAGGTGGAGGCATTTGGAAGAGCTAGATCCAGCAGGTAGGCCCTTGTAACCTTTAGGACATGCATTCCGATGATGAAAAATTATGGAATAGTCTTCCGAGCATTCCAAATTCAGACACACTCTCTCAGTCCAGACTAAAGACAAATATCTGGACTGTATTTAGTCTGGACTGAGAGAGTGTGTCTGAATTTGGAATGCTCAGAAGACTATTCCATAATTTTAAAGACAAATGGGAGAATGATCTACCTCCTTGTCTTTATTTAGAATATTCTATTTGTAAGATCCTGGAATATTGTGATTAACACAATGGATTGTAGGTAATGAGGAGCTGGACCATTCAGTACTTTCTGAGTAATTAATAGAATTCTAAAATTAGTTGACAGATAGCTAATGTATGGACAATAAAATGGTCCTGATGTGATCATGTTTTCTGTTTCTAGTAAGTACTCTAGTGGCTAGCTCTAGCTCTGAACTAGCTTATTTATTGAGCCTGCAGGACATCCACTCTGTAATGCATTACAAAAGTAGCAGTGTTTCATGTACACATAAATTAATCTTTCGGCATCTGAAACACTTACTGTATGTGTCATAATTTAGTATGGAGAACCCTGTTGTACATGTGCTGGAAATGTGATTTTCCTCATCCCACTAATGGCAACTGAATCCCTCTGTTTATCAGAAACAGAGGGATTCAGTTGAATAAGTAAATTTTGAGATACATGGCTTTCAATGTACAGGAACTGTATGGAAAATTGTGTAACTAGAGCTGCCAGACAATTGTAGTTTAGTAAAAAGTATAATATTTTCCTACTACTTGTCTGGCCTTAATTTATAATACAGAATTTTTATCGCTTCCACGTAGCCACGCGAACCGTAATTATCCCGACAACGCTTTATCTGTAGAGAGGTAAAGGGAGGGGTTTCGGTTCCGGCTGACCTAATCTATGGAGCCTAACATTGTATTATAAAAGTCTATAATGTGTTATGTGTTGTAGATGTGTTTTTAGTCTATCTTTGAACTGTCAGAGTGTGTCTGCTTCCCGGACAATGTTAGGAAGACTGTTCCATAGGTATTATCAACTGGCCGGAATTTTGAGATCGCAATAGACATGAAGGACTATAATGCGTTAAGAGCTCGCTCAAGTACTGCGGAGCTAAACCATTTAGTGCTTTGTAAGTAATCAGCAATATTTTTGTTGACAGAACTGGGCTAATATGGTCATACTTCCTCGTTCTGGTAAGAACTCTAGCTGCTGCCTTTTGGACCAGCTTGTTTATTAAGCGTGCAGGGCAACCACCCATAATAGCATTACAATAATCTAGCCTTGATGTCACGAACACATGGACTAATTGTTCTGCATTTGTCAATGAGAGCATATGATGTAATTTAGATATATTTTTAAGATGGAAAAATGCGGTTTTACAGATACTAGACACGTGACTTTCAAATTAAAGATTTGTATCAAAGAGCAAACCCAGGTTCCTAACCGACGACGAAGACTTGACAGAGCAGCCATCAAGTGTTAGACAGTATTCTAGATTATAGATTATACGGTCCTAGTACTGAGCCTTGTGGTACGCCATACTGAACTTGTGATCAATGAGACATCTCTTCATTTACTGCTACAAACTGATAATGGTCAGATAAGTATGATTTAAACCATGTTAATGCAATTCCACTAATGGCAACATAATTTTCGAGTCTATTTAAAAGAATGTTGCGGTCAATAGTATCAAATGCAGCACTAAGATCGAGTAACACTAATAGAGAGATACAACCACGATCGGATGATAAGAGCAAATCATTTGTAACTCTAATGAGAGCAGTCTCAGTACTGGAAATCCTCGCAGATATCATTTCTTTCTAAAAAGGAACATAGTTGTGAGGATACCGCCTTTTCTAGTATCTTTGACAGAAAAGGTAGATTCGAGATCGACCTGTAATTGACTAATTCTGTACGATCAATTTGCGATTTTTTTTAACAAGCGGTTTAATCATAGCCAGCTTAAAAGTTTTTGGTACATATCCTATTGACAAAGGTGAATTAATGATATTAAGAAGAGGATCTATGACCTCTGGAAGCATCTCTTTCAGTAGCTTAGTCGATATAGGGTCTAACATACATGTTGTCGATTTAGATGATTTAACGAGTTTAACGAATTCTTTCTCTTCTATAGCAATAAATTAATCAATTTTTTCCTTAGGGAGACTACAATGCACTGCCTGATGTGATACTGTAGTAGACGGTTGCATAGTTATAATTTTCTCCCTGATGTTATCAATCTTATAAGTGAAGAAGTTCATAAAGTCATTACTGCTGTGCTGCTTGGAAACTTCTGGGCTTGAAGCTTTATTTTCCGTTAGTTTAGCCACTGTTTCAAACAGAGGCGGACAGAGTACACAGCTACATTACTTGAGTAAAAGTACAGATACCCCTTGCTAAATTTTACTCAAGTACAAGTAAAAGTACTACAGTCAGATGTCTACTTAAGTAAAAGTACTAAAGTACTTGTTTTTAAAAGTACTCGAGTATCAAGAGTACAAGAGTAAATTTTCTAAATATTGCATTACTACTGCCACAGTGCTTACATTGGTAAACACAGCAAACTCGAAGCGAAAACTATCATTAACTTGTTCAGAAAATTTAAATAGTCTGGCGAGGTGGGGCCACGGCTTGGCACATTCCCCGGGATGATATTTTTTTTTTCCCAGGATGGTAGGGGAAGACTCATGAATATTTATTACGGAAGTCATCCATCCCTAACCCCACCCCTAAACCTACCCGTCACTGGGGGTCTTATGACCTCCCTAACCCCGCCCCTAAACCTACCCGTCACTGGGGTTAAGACCAATCAGGGATGACTTCCCTAATGAATATTCATGAGTCTTCCCCTACCATCCTGGGAAAAAAAATATCGCTCCCGGGATGGACCTGCTGCGTCTTCATCCATTGTTTCGTCCCTTATCTAAATCTGACCATGGAGTTGACTTTGGTGGAAAGCTGAAGGTGATTGCTGATAGGCTGTCCCAATCAGTGGCGCCAGCACAATCCAATCACATTTGAGAGGGAAAAAACAAATTGAGGGTTTCCGAGATGTTTCTTTTTTCCTTTTTTTTTTAATTTTTTTTTTTAGAAGAAGTAACAGGTACTCACAGTTATGGATAGAAATGTAGTGGAGTAAAGAGTACAATATTTGCCTCTCAAATGTACTTGAGTAAAGTCATGAGTACTCCCCAAAAATGATACTCGAGTAAAGTACAGATCCCTCAAAATTGTACTTAAGTACTGTACTCAAGTAAATGCACTCCATTACTGTCCGGCTCTGGTTTCAAATAAATACTTAGGGTTTTGTTTATTTTCTTCTAATAGGGTTGAAAAATAAGCAGATCTAGCAGCTTTTAAGGCCTCTCTGTATGCAATCAAGCTCTCTTTCCATGAAATGCGAAATACCTCTAGTTTTGTTTTTTTCCAGTTGCTCTCTATTTTCCTGGCTGCTCTCTTAAGGGCCTGAGTGTGCTCGTTGTTCCACAGCGTTGGACTATTTTCTTTAATCTTCTTTAAGCGCAATGGAGCAACTGTGTCTAAAGTGCTGGAAAAGAGAGAGTTAAAAGTTTCTGTTGCAATATCGAGTTCTTCTAAGCTATCTGGGATGCTGAGATGATGAAACTGATCAGGAAGATTATTAATAAAGCAATCTTTAGTGTCAGAAGTGATAGGTCTAACATATTTGTAACACGGAGTCGGCTTTGCAGCCTTGGCTAAATGAAGTTTACACGAGACTAGATAATGATCTGAGATGTCTTCGCTCTGCTGCATAATTTCAACGGCATCAACATTGATTCTGTGTGATAATATTAGATGATTAGATGATAGAGTATGATTACGACAATGAGTAGGTCCTGACACATGTTGTCTAACTCCAATAGGGTTAAGAATGTCTTTAAATGCCAGTCCCAATGCATCTTTTTTATTATCTACATGTATATTAAAATCACCAACAATTATGACTTTATCTGCAACCAGTACTAACTCTGATAGAAAGTCAGCAAATTCTTTGATAAAGTCTGTATGGTGCCCTGGTGGCCTGTATACAGTAGCCAGCACAAATCTCAAAGGTGATTTATCATTTACTCTATATATTGCTATATTAAGCACCAACTACGGTGGCCGAGAGAGCTCAACGCGCTGCAACTTAAGAAAACACATGCAAATAGAAAACCACCTGCAAATTAAGAAAACATCTTCATCAGTTTCACAACACATGTGTGCTATTCTATATTATTTTGCGGACACCACTTAGACAACCAGCCATTGAGTGAGGACAATCTACTAAGTATCTCATCACTCCTGCGAACAGGAAGGTGGCCAGAGCAAATTACAGTGCCTGGCATCGTACTTGCGAGTTCACACACCTCTTTAACATTAATTTTGGTGATCTCTGACTGGCGGAGTTGAACATCATTTGTGCCGACATGAATAATAATCTTAGAGAATTTACGATTAGCATTAGCCAGCACTTTTAAATTTGCTTTCATGTCAGGCGCTCTGGCTCCCGGCAAACATGTGACTATGGTGGCAGGTGTCTCTATTTTCACGTTCCGTGTAATAGAATCGGCAATAACTAGGGCACATTCAACAGGATTCACAGTGAGGGGAGAATCTATTTGAAGTTGTAATCGGAACGGAAGAGCGGTGTTTTGTCCCGCGACTACAGCGTCTCACCATCACCCAGTTGCCCTGCTGCACGGGCTCTACTACAGCTGGAACCGAACAATGTACAGAGTTCACTAAGCTAGTTGCATCCAAAGCAGTATCTTACGCTCTTACAATTAACCTCGATTAAAGCTTGGATGCGTGTCTCTAGTTATGAAATCTTCCCCGTCAGCTTTACTATCTCCCTGCATTTATCACATGTAAATCCTGTGCTGACAGAGAAGGATATGTTAAACATGTTGCATGAGGTGCAAGTAACAATAAGAGGAGAAGATGACATGACTTACCGTGTTTGTTGACTGATCCTACTCACCTAAGTTGTTTGATGGACTTGTAAAAGGCGTGAGCGCGTGCGAAAAAATATTAAATAAATAAATAAATAAATAAAGAGCGCACGGATGGCACGCTAACAGCTAGCGAATTACTAGCGTGTTGTGCTAGCAATAAGGATTTAGATTGAAGCTAGCGATGTCAGGTTAATGTGTGATGTTGAGTAAGTTATATCTAGCAGTATAAACAACAAGGAATGATAATAAATAATGATTCAAAACAGAAAGATATACAAAGCTTACAGACGCAACAGCAGCAGAAGACAGGAGCAATCGAGCAATCGATATAAGAAGTAATGGGATAGTTTTTAGAAAGAAATCTAATTACACTGTTGAAGATGTAATTAGTAGCTGGAAATTATTATTATTTTTTTAAAAGTAACTTACCCAACACTTGGGTGTTGTGAAATAAATGAAGAATGTTTATAAACAACTGGACGTCCCAGGACGTATGTCATTTATTGTTGTTAATTTTGTGAATACGTGTGCGTGTTATTGTGTTTCCCTGTTGACCAACAACCTGCTGGGAAATTTAGTTTTTGCCTGTTCTCCTCTGTTCCTCCCTGTCTCTCGCAGGAGTCTAATTGATACCACCTGTTCCTCGTCAGTTTGTGGAGAGAAGCTTGCATTTAAACAGAGGGAACTGGCTGTTTGCCAGAGAGAGCATGGCCTGTCTGCTTTCCCAAACTTTGCTGACTGTTGTATGCTTTGAGCATTTATGCTTCTTTAAGAAAGTCTGTTGTATCTAGTGGTGGGCAGATAGTGACTTTGTGGAACACTGAAAAAGTTGAAGCAAATGTGCCGTATTGTGTCGAGGCTTCAAAACAATCGACACCCGTCTCCAAGGTTACCCCTAGTGGTCAGAACAGTGTAAATGCAACAAAAACCCAAGCCAAACATGCATAAAAACACCTTTTACAAATCTATTGCAAAAATTTTATTGAAAGTAAAATCTAATCATCTAATAAGACTAGATGTACCGCATGGCGGTACAAAATATGACCGCCGCTCAGGCCTGCACTGGCTTTCCACAAAAATAAATGACGTGGAGCAATTTGGCTGTATTGCGTGTTTATGTATATAAGTTGTATATTTTAAAAGACTGTCTGGAGTATTCCTGTGGTTCATGGATAATTTAGAGTTTTGTAATTATTTGCCATTACTATTTAAGTTTTATATCAAAAGTCATTAGTTTAGACACTTAACATCCATAATGTGAAAACGTCACATCCATAACAGTGGTTAACAGTAAAAAGCGACTGAAGTGCCCTTGAGCAAGGCACCTAACCCCTCACTGCTCCCCAAGCACCGCTGTTGTTGCAGGCAGCTCACTGCGCCGAGATTAGTGTGTGCTTCACCTCACTGTGTGTTCACTGTGTGCTGAGTGTGTTTCACTAATTCACGGATTGGGATAAATGCAGAGACCAAATTTCCCTCACGGGATCAAAATAGTATATATACTTATACATACTAAGTATGAAAAATCTGTGGGGGTTTTTTTTCAAAGGACCCTCCCATTCAATTTATACAAACCTCTACCAAATGGTTGAGGTGCCTGTTGATGGTAAAAGTCAGTTATCTGACTTTGGCATGGGTTTGTTGTGTTTTACTGAAATAAAAAACATTTTTTCCCCAAAAAAGTGGTTTTATCTTGTAGCCCTGGCCCCAGAGTTTTAAAAAAACAATGTTAACAAAATTAAACTCATTCCCACTGTACCTAGTAGAACACTTAAGTAAATGTCCCATTGAAATTAATGGGATTTTATGGATTTAGGTGAAGAAAGTGTACACATAATACATTTTGGTCTGTACCATGAAGAGAAAACTGATTCAACTATATAAACTATATATTTTCTGAAAGCGTAGACTCTCAGGATGCGATCTAACATGGCATGAAACATGTCCCACCCACGTCATTAGTATACTGCCCAAGCATAACACATTGGGTATTGGTAAATCGGGTATATGGCTGATACCTAAAAAAAGTAGTAGTATGTGCATGTCTGTCTGTGTGTGTGTGTGTATGTGTGTGTGTTTGTGTATGTGTGTGTCTGTGTGTGTCTGTGCGTGTATGTGTGCGTGCGTACATGTGTGTGCGCGTGTGTGTGTCTGTGCATGTGGATTTGTATGTGTGTGTATGGGTGTGTGTCTGTGCCCGTGGATGTCAGTGTGTGTGCATGCTTGCGTTTGTTTGTATTCCTGCATGTGTGTGTGTGACAGTATCATCCTAAACCAGCAACCCTTCGCTCCACACCACCATCTACAGGCCGATGAGTGTACAGTCACTAAATGTGCACATAAATGAATTTATTTTATACCCCCCCATGGATGAAATTCTACGAAACTTAGCATACCCCCAGAGGATGTCAAGTTAATCATACACATGAAATATGGTGCAGTTCTGAACATCTCCACTGAAGATAGGGGCGATTAAAGCAAAATAATATTTCATTTTAATTTTTTATGGGAGGGGCGCAAATCACAAATGAGTGATTATGGGCTAGGTTGATGTGGGCCCTTAAGACCAACATACCATAAAAATTTCTTCATCCTCGGTGCCATGGTTCAGGTAGTTATTTAGGAAAAACTGCATTTTTTGGGTTTGGGGGGGCCCAGCGCGGGGGGGGGGAGTGGCCCCCGGGGACCAAACGAAATTTTTCCGTAAAAGTCTAGTGGGGCTACATGCCCACCAAATTTCATGTTCCCCGGTGTTTCGGTGTCCCTGGTATCGTTGACGAAAAATTCACGGGGGGCCCAGCGCGGGGGGGGAGTGGCCCCCGGGGACCAAACGAAATTTTTCCGTAAAATCTATAGTGGGGCTACATGCCCACCAAATTTCATGTTCCCCGGTGTTTCGGTGTCCCTGGTATCGTTGACGAAAAATTCACGGGGGGCCCAGCGCGGGGGGGGGAGTGGCCCCCGGGGACCAAACGAATTTTTTCTGTAAAAGTCTAGTAGACCAACATACCATAAAAATGTCTTCATCCTCGGTGCCACGGTTCAGGTAGTTATTTAGGAAAAACTGCATTTTTTGGGTTTGGGGGGGCCCAGCGCGAGGGGGGAGTGGCCCCCGGGGACCAAACGAAATTTTTCCGTAAAAGTCTAGTGGGGCTACATGCCCACCAAATTTCATGTTCCCCGGTGTTTCGGTGTCCCTGGTATCGTTGACGAAAAAATTCAGTACATGACGAAAAAAAAAAAAAAAAAAAACTTTGACAATCCCTATATGACCGCTTTCGCTAGCTACGCTAGCGGCGGTCATAATTATCAAGTGTCTGTATGGGTTTGTTTTGTTTTCTATGAATGGCTCAGCTAAACAGGCCAATAACACTGCATGAAAAGACTCAAATCCGGCAAAATACGGGCATGGTAAACTCCTGTGTAATTTGATGTTTGCCGGATGTATGTGGGAAAAAGTGGATCAGAGTAACATGGGACAGTATATTTCCAGATAAACCCGGAAACCTCACATATGCGGACATATACAGGAATCCGTGAAATTTCACGGACATATACAGCTGAAACACTGCTGGGTGTGAGAGGACTGACAACTGTTAGGTGTGAAGACCTTTCATATGTTAATGACTGACACAGTGCTGGCTGTTCTCAGAGGGAGGGGTGGCCAGGGAGGACTTCAGGATTGAATTATCTCTGGACTACTAGGTTAGGCTACAGCAAACAAGCTTTTTGTACAGAAAAATAAATAAATTCTTGAGGCCCTGAAACACAAAACCGACGTCAAAGAACTAGCAATGACTAAAGCCGACTCTAGGGTTGACTCACGTCGCCTGTGTCAGGGCCTTAAAACCACTGCATGAAAAAAAGTCTCTTAATCAAATATTTTTTTATAAAAACAGGACAAAATAAACACCCAATCTGAACATATACGTTCACAAAAACATCTGAATATTTAATGAAATAAACAAAGGAATTTAATTAGTGCTGGAAAAAAATTAATCGCATCCAAAATAAAAGTTTGTGTTTGCATAATATATGTGTGTGTAGTGTGTATAATTATTTTGTATGTATAATATATAATAATATATAGTATAATATATAAATAAATAAAAATCTTAAATATATACATGCATATGTGTGTATTCATATATACAAAATAATTATACACAGTACACGCACATATATTATGCAAACACAAACTTTTATTTTGGATGCGATTAATCGCGATTAATTTTTTCCCAGCAATAAATTTAATGGAACAAATAAAGAAAAATGAACCAAACATTTCAGAATATCTCAAATTTTATTGTGAAGTTTTACAAATTGCAGACAACAACATTTGTCACCTTTTTCACAATTGGCTTTTAGCTTGCTTAGTTGGGGACATTTAATTTAATATTCAACAATATTATTGATCTGCCTGCGTTGACACTATTATATGAGATCTGAACTGAGCTGGACGATGACATCACGGTTTTCTCCAAAGTGGCTATATATATACACATTTAAATTTATTTATTTATTTATACAACAAAATGAATCACCACTGAACTGACTTAAGCTGGACTGTGAAGCTATTTTCTTCTGGAAACAAACTTTCTTTCTTGTTTTCCTGTTATCTCTGTAAAGCTACTTTGAAACAATCTGTATTGTAAAAAGCGCTGTATAAATAAAGGTGAATTTATATTTATTAAAAAGGTAGAAGGAACCTGAGCTTTTCTACTCCACTGAATTGAAGACCGAGGTCACTACAGTTAAAATCACTTGCTGAGTTAATGCACCTTTAAACTATTAATGTCTATGAACAAATATGTATTTTTATGTCTGTGTGCCTCAGCATTTCTGAGTGAACACCGCTGGTTTACTCACTATTTTAAAGCGTACTGTCGATCACGTGATATGACGTCATGACGTGCAGCTGATGTTACCTGAAAAATCTATCCAAGATGGCTACCCTCTCGAGCGACGTGGTATCAAGAATGAAACAACTTGTAAGTAAACCAAAACACTTCAAAACTACTTTGCTTGTTGTAATATTGTAAGAATATCATATTACACGTGATATTTGACTGTTAGACGAGGCTATTTTTAAGTTGCAAGCGCGGTGCCGCGGGCGCGATTGCCGTCAGTCCGCCTGCTAGTGACATAATATCCTGTGTAACGTTAGCAGCTACTGTTAATGTTGTGGCAGGGCAATAATGTTAACGTTAGTCAATAACTCTTTTCAGCAAGAGATAGCCCTTCTGTTTTTGAGTGTGTTGCTGCTGTTTGTGTTAAGCGCCCTGCTCTGGCAAGTTCAATGTGATGTTATCTACATCATGCACCCAAATGAGCTAGTGGCTAACGTTAGCAGTTACGTTAACTTTTACTCAGTTAACAAAGTTAAGGTTATGGACATAATAGTTACCGGATGAACTATGTAATTTTTTATTTAACCTTTACAAATGTCTTTTTTCATTATAGGTTTAAGTGGAAGGAGTGCAGTGAGCATCCCCCAAAATCAAGGTGACTCAAATGTTAATTTAGGCTGTAACTATTTTTCACCATTTCTTTTATTTGGAGCCTAATTCATTAGCATCAATCAAAAGTCTCTTAAAAATTAAATCTCTTACTGTCTGTTTTTGTGTGCATGTGCAGACCTACATTGTCACCAGAGAGCAACTTTATCGGTAAGTTACATTCAGTTGATATTTTGTATCATTAATTTGTAAAGAGGTTGATTGCATAATTTGACTGGTTTCATATTGATTGTTTTATCTGTGCAGGTGAAGGACTTCTTGGGGAAATGGCCGGCTCTTCGGATTGAATCACAGGTAAAACAGACTCACTTCTCTTTTCTGCCACTCTTCACACATATTTCTATGCCAAATTTTTAATATGTATCACATTCAAATGGAACAGCAAATGCCACTATTCACTGTGTGTAAGAACTATCACTTTGCATGTGACCATGTTGCTCAACAATGTATTTTAACTGAACATGTTGCATCACAAATGTGTTTTCTGTTGCAAATCGAGTATTAGTCTATTTATATAATTATTTTTGTTTGTTTTTGGTTTTGTAGCTTTGTGCTGAGTTCCAACGCATTACAAACATCAACATACGGAACCAGTTCTATGCTGTGCTTGACCAACATACACCTGCACTGGTGGCCTTGTATAGGCAGAAGGCGGCATGAACCGGTAAGATATCAGAGGCACTGCGTGACATCTTAAAGATTTATGAACTGATATGTTTTGTCTCTTATGTTTACTGTGATGGCCAACTTATTCAAACTGAAAATTCAGTTTTGTGGTTCTTGCAGATTGTGAATCCATTTAAACGCTTTTTAATTTCAAACTTTACAGGAATCTGTAAAGCGCCTCCATAATTCAGAGAACAACCCACACAAATACGATCCACCAACCGGGTAAGACTGCGTATTGTATACTGTAAATGTTAGTTTAATCTACTACTATATGGATTTGAAATACCAAAACTGAATTTCATTAATGATGCCTGCAACTTTTCCCCCCAGAATAAATTCATCACATAACCTGGCTGTGACCACTTACCTCTTCGAAGAATTAAGGACAACTTTTACAGACGTTGACCCTGAATGTGTAAAAGGTAATCTTAAAGATGTTGTAATCATTTTAATGTCCTCTGTTTTACTTAGTTTTATTGGCGTTACATTTATTTATGATTTATTTAACAGGTTGCAAGACGTATTTTGAGACTTTGCGGAGGAAGTATTCTTTGGCTCAGCCTGAAAAGGCCCAGAAAAGAAACACTATGAAGAACATTGCAAAGAACCGTCAACGAAAGAGACGGGTAAGTTAAGAAACTGGTTAATCAGTTGTTGTTTTTTCTTCTTCAGAATGTAACTGTCCTCCTCTCTGTGTTTTAGTGGTTAAATTACTGTCATGTTTTGCAGTTGCTGGAGACCAGGTCCAGTGTTGTACAAACCAACACAGAAAGGGAACTCTGGAAGACTGCAACAATAGAACTGATGTCTGATGAAGATGCTGTTGTTGATGGAAGGTTATCTGCTCTCTGTGTGGATGCTGGGGTCTCCACCAAACAGAACCACAGAGTTATCTGCTCTCTGCCAGGTACTACAAACCAGACTAGAGGCTGACCCACGCTTCATGTCACACCACCAGTGCATCATGGCAGTTTGAAAAATGAATATTTACATATATTTTATATACACTTTAATTTCTATATTTATTTATTGATCTCGTTTTATATTGTATACTTTGTATATTTGTTCCTTTTTGATGTGCATGTTGCTTATCTCCACGTTTTGTATTTTTCTTCCTTTACACCTTTGTTCACATTTCTTTTTCCCCATTCATTTTAATGTATGTTTATAATGTTCTTTGGAATGTTCATGTTATATTTGTTTTTGTTACTTTACATTTTCATCCTCTCAAATATTTTTGTCCCCCCATTCCTTTTTAATGCTTGTTTATAATGCTCTTTGGAATGTTTTATTTACCTTAATAAAAATGTCAGACTTTCTCATTGTTCTTTGTGTGTGTTTTTAAAATTATATTTGAATGTATTAAAATTGGGGTAAGGGGGGTTTAGTGTATACTGAGCAATATCTGCATAGCTGGCCTATAACCAATCAAATCACTGTGCGATAAGGCCTAGGGTGGGCTATGTTCTAAAAGTAACCAATCAAATCACTTTCCTGGGTTTTCAGTGTGTCCTGTCCTCCAATAGTGGTCTGGGTAATGGGAGTGGTTTTAAAAGAAAAGGACCAATAGGGGGGAAGGCCAAAAGGTGCACAAAGGTGTGAAAATGTTCTCTTGAAAAAACCTTTGAGGGATTACTTGCCATGGCAACAAATGGCTGTAGCACGGAAGTATACGTCCACAACATACATCCGATTTGGTATCATTTCGGATGTATACGGATATATACAGATCCATGGAATTTGAGCTATCCGGCCAGTATACTCCTGGATTCTTCCGAATTTCAGCAGTGTATACAGGAGTATACTGGTCCGGATACACCTCTTTTCATGCAGTGTAAGAGACTATTAACTACCATTATTCATTTTAATTATACTAATGTCTAATTAAAACGTCTACAAATGTATAAAACTGATCAGAGAACCCAGGTAAAACCCACAGACACTTGTTCATTAGTTTTCAGTGACTCCTCATGATTCATGGGTTGACAGAGATTATCACCCCCAGCGGTAAACCATTGAAATTTCGAGGTGTTTCGAAACAGTTATGATGTAATGAAGCCTCGTTTACTGAAATCACATGACTCTGGCAGTTTGATACAAGGCTTGTTCGACTTCATGCAGCTCTGCGCAGACCGATCGGCGGCTGACTTGAAGCAGTGCATGCCGGTTAGAAATTTTGTCCGACTTGATACAGCGCTGACGCCACGTGACTGTGACGTGTGCCATCAAAGTACCACGAGAGCGATTCGAGAGTAGCCGGAGAACTCAGCCAGCGCAGCTTCTCAAGAGCGGCTGCACAGGTTCTGATGACGACACAACTGATCCACGATTGGCTGGATTCACTAATGACACCGATGACGTGCGTTTCAAGTTTATTGCGACGACTTCAGTTTCAGAAAGGGGGAGGCGCCAAGATGGCGCTCTGAGCAGACACTTCTGGTTGAGCTCTGCAAACCTAGCTGTTATAATTATATTGAATAGGGTGAACATATACTTTATTGCGGGTTTTTTTGACAATTACTGCTCACTGCAACTTTTGGCTGTTGTCCACGGACCAAAATGAGCAAACCAGAGAAGAGAAAGACTGAACCCAAGAAGTCGCTAGCTAATACCGGCTCTGCTGATGATAGCCAACCAGCAAAGCCAACTTCCACTCCTCATAAGCCTGCCGACGCTAAAAATACTCCTAGCGACTCCATGCATGACTATTTGGAAGCAACTTCCGACCCATCACAACATGTCCTCATGGAAGAAGTCTTTCCTTCTCTCCCTATCACACCATGTGCCTCTCCTGCTGGTAAGCTAAGAAAAGTTATGGACACAGAAGCATCTACCGTTCTCTCCCAGCTCTCGTCACTTACCAAGGTGATTAACTCGAGGTCAGATACTCTCGAAAAAATGGTTAGCGGCAACTCCATAGTGATCTCCGAGATGAAAAAGGCTGTTCAAGAGAACACTAAACATATCACAGCTGTGAGAGAGTCTTTTGATGCTGTCTGTGCCGAGATAAATGATATGAAAGACAGAGTTTCCTATATGGAAACGCAAGTCGAAAAATGTCAGACAAACGCCGAAGCACAGGAGAGGCGCATCTCTCATCTTGAGAGCTACTCGCGCCGTTGGAATCTTAAACTTTACGGCCTAGCCGAGAAGGAGAAGCAAGACGTGCGGCAAGAAGTTATCCAGGTCTGTCAGTCTGTTTTACCGGAGGCAAAAGAAAAACGCCTCAGTTACGACTGTAACCTCGGTTCCCTGAAGAGGGAACGAGCGTTGCGTCGAGAATGACGCTATGGGGAACGCTTTGCGTGATGATGTCTTGAAGCACATGTAAAATCAGTCCAATGGTGTGGCGGAACGTCAGAGGCGGGTGACGTCACGTACCAGGAAGCTATAAAAGCCGGCCCGAAACAGAAAACGAAAGCTTCGTAAAAGTCTGAAGTCGAGCTGACAGGCATGAAGGAGATATGGCAAGGCGACGCAACGCTCGTTCCCTCTTCAGGGAACCGAGGTTACAGTCGTAACCGAGGCGTTCCCTTTCAAGGGAACTCCCGTTGCGTCGAGAATGATGCTATGGGGAACGTCTATACCAACGCCTCCATAGCTACGAATGTCTGTCCTGTGTGTAATCTGGAGAGCAGCACTAGGAAGACAAAACATGAGACCCTGGAGCAGAGTCTAGATCCAGAGAGTAAAACCTGACGAAAGTGTGCGGTGAGGACCAGCCTGCCGCATCACAGACGTCCTGTAAAGAAACTCCTGAAATAAGGGCCTTAGAGGCCGCCATACTCCTCGTCGAGTGCGACCGGACAGCCAAAGGAGAAGGCTGCCCAGCCGCCTCATAAGCAAGTGAGATAGCCTCGACCACCCACTTGCTCATCCTTTGCTTAGACACTGGACCTCCTTTGTTAGGGGACCCAAAGCACACAAATAATTGATCACTTTTTCGCCACAGGGCAGCTCTGTGGACATATGCATCTAACGCCCGCACAGGGCAAAGCAAATTATTAGCCTCCTGGTCCGCATTTTGAAAGGGAGGAGGACAGAAGGCCTGCAGAACAATAGGTCTGACCACATTAGTGGGGACCTTGGGGATATAGCCTGGTCTCGGATGAAGAAACGCTTTGATCATACCCGGAGCAAACTCCAAGCATGACGGAGCAACCGACAACGCTTGGAGATCCCCTATTCTCTTGAGAGAGGAAATAGCAAGAAGGAAAAGAGCTTTCAGCGTTAAAAACTTCTCAGGAACCTCCTCAATTGGCTCAAAGGGGGCCAGGGACAAGCCTTGTAACGCAATGGACAGGTCCCATGGCGGAACCCTAGAGCGAACTGCAGGCCTCAGCCTCCAAGTGCCACGAAGGAAACGAGATATCAAAGGGTCTTTCCCCACAGACATTCCACCCAAAGGAATGTGGTAAGCACCTATGGCCGCCACATAAACCTTTAAAGTGGACGGGGTTAGACCTGCTGTGAACCGGTCCTGCAGGAACTCCAGCACTGTACCAATTGGGCAGTTAACTGGGTCCAACCGACGGTCACTACACCAAGAAGTGAAGACTCTCCACTTCAGGGCATAAAGTTTCCTCGTGGAGGGAGCTCTGGACTGTAGAATGGTCTCAACAACCTCAGTTGAGAGACCTGACTCTATGAGCTGGGCCCCCTCAGAGGCCAAGCCCACAGGTTCCACAGTTCTGGGCGGGGGTGAAATATTGAGCCCCCTGCCTGGGACAGAAGGTCTCTCCTGACGGGTAACTCCAGAGGATGCCCGTCGAGGAGGGAGACCAGATCGGGAAACCATACTCTGCCCGGCCAACGCGGGGCTACAAGAAGCAGGCAAACCCGGTCCCTGCGAACTCTCTCCAGAACTCCCGGGAGCAGAGCAACTGGGGGAAAGGCGTACAGACGTAGCCTCGGCCACGTCTGAACCATAGCATCCAGTCCCAGAGGAGCTGGATGCGTGAGGGAGAACCAAAGTGGACAGTGAGACGTCTCTCGAGACGCAAACAGATCCACTTGTGCTTGGCCGAACTCCCTCCATATAAGCTCCACCACCTCGGGGTGGAGCCTCCATTCCCCGGGCCTCGGCCCCTGCCTCGACAGAGTGTCTGCTCCTATATTCTGGACCCCGGGGATGTAAGCTGCCCTGAGTGACAGTAACTTCCCCTGGGACCACAAGAGGATATGGCGTGCCAAGTTGGATAACGGGCGCGAGCGCAAACCCCCTTGGTGGTTGATATAGGCGACTACCGACGTGTTGTCCGTATGTACTAGCACATGGTGTCCCCTGAGATCTGTGATAAAGCTCCTCAGAGCCCGGAAGACAGCTAACATCTCTAGGCGATTGATATGCCAGGAACGATGATGGTCTTCCCACAGACCTTGAGCTGAGCGACCCTCCAGGATCGCTCCCCAACCCGTGAGGGAAGCATCCGTCATTAGCAGTTTGCGACGACAAGGAGCTCCCAACACTGGGCCCTGGGACAGGAACCAAGGTTTCTTCCACATAACCAGGGCACGTAAGCATCGCTGCGTGACCCTGATTGTGCGAAATGGGTTGCCCCTCGGGGAAAACCCCCTGGTCCTGAGCCACCACTGCAGGGGCCTCATGTGTAGCAGTCCAAAAGGTATCACGTTGGAAGCTGCTGCCATGAGGCCCAACAGTCTCTGGAACTGTTTGACAGTGAGTAGCTGGCCTAGCTTTACACTTTTCACAGCTGCAAGGATGGACTCTATACGTGGCGGTGACAGGCGCGCCTGCATCGACACTGAATCCCAAACTACGCCTAAAAAAGTTGTCCTCTGGAGTGGAGAAAGCACACTCTTCTTGGCGTTCAGCCGTAACCCCAACTCTTTCATGTGGGCGAGAACAACATCTCGATGTTGAACCGCCAACTGATGCGACTGAGCTAAAATCAACCAATCGTCGATGTAGTTCATGATGCGAATACCCTGGAGGCGCAGCGGCGCCAGAGCTGCATCCATGCATTTGGTGAAAGTGCGGGGTGATAAAGCTAGGCCGAATGGAAGAACACGATATTGGTATGCTTTGCCCCCGAAAGCAAACCTCAGGAACTTCCAATGACACGGACGGATGGAAATATGGAAATATGCGTCCTTGAGGTCTATCGTGACAAACCAGTCCTCGGACCTGATCTGTGGCACGATCTGTCTCAATGTTAACATTTTGAACTTGAGCTGCATGACTGACTCGTTCAGAACTCGAAGATCTAAAATGGGACGCAATCCCCCGTCCTTTTTCGGAACTATGAAATACCGGCTGTAAAACCCGGTTTCCCTGTTGGAGGGAGGTACATATTCTATGGCCCCTTTCTCTAACAGAGTGTTTACTTCCTGTTCCATAACCAGAACCTGCTCGGGGCCCACCACTGTGGGCAGGACCCCCATAAACCGAGGTGGGCGTTTTTTGAATTGTATCTGATACCCTTTTTCCACGGTCTGCAGGACCCAACGAGAAACATTCGACAGTAGCTTCCACGCTGTCAAAGATTCTACTAGAGGTACCAGCCTCTCGAGACTGGTTTCTGGATTTCGTTGTTGTTGAGTAGTCAATTCGTCGCCCTGTAACGGCGCACCGGCAGGGAACGACCGAACAGACTGCTCTAACACCCTCCTCGGAGGGGGCGGGCATCCCGAGGCCACTACGTTTCCGGGTGGTCCTTGAGATATGTGCTCGCCGGAGACCGCTACGCCCTGTAACACCTGAGGCGGCAGGGTTGGCAGAACGGTCCCCTGAGGGTACCGAAGAGAGACGGGCACCGTAAAAAGAGGTGTTAACCGCTCTGCTTCGGGGGGGACTACCCTCATTAATCCTGAGCCCTCGGACGTCAGGATTTCTTCCCAGCAGCCTTCTTGGCGGTAATAACGGTCCGCAGATCCGCTCTACCCCTCGAAGACTGCTGGGTTTGAGCGCGCCCTCCGTGTCCCCGAGATTTTTGTGGGGGAGCACGGGAGGACACACTCCTCACGGTGGCACGGTGCTCAGCGCTCTTTTTAGAGGAGTGAGGCTGCTCCCGCTCAGCAGCCTCATAGAAAGAACGGCGGGGGAGAAGTTTTTGGAGAGCAGCTGCTTGTTTCGTGGCTTCTTGTGATTTTGCTACCGCAACGTTAACTGCATCGCCAAACAAACCAACAGTGAAGACCGGAGCATCTAGGAGGACATGCTTTTCTTTATCCTTGATATCACTTAGATTGAGCCACAGATGCCTCTCAGTGGCCACCAGGGCTGCCATAGACCGCCCGATAGATTTAGCGGTCTCCTTGGTGGCCCTGAGAGACAGATCTGTGGCTCTGCGTAGTTCGGCCACAGTGTCAGGACCAATTCCCCCGCCCTCCTCTAAATCCCCCAATAATTCAGCCTGATAGGCTTGCATGATTGACATCGTATGCAGACACGCTGCGGCTTGACCAGCGGCTGCATATGATTTATGAACCAGGGAAGATGTCACTTTAACTGGCTTAGAGGGGAGTGTAGGAGCTTTCAGGGAAGATGCCGTTGCTGGAGAGAGATAGCCCGCAAGCGTCTCTTCCACCTTCGGCATCTCCCCATAACCATACTCTTTATATTTATATATTGAAGAGTAGTGTGATGTTTGTGGTGTATAAACTCTGTAAGACACTGGTTTCCCCCACGATCTCGACACCTCGGTGTGGAGATCGGGGAAAAACGGCAGGCTCCTGCGCTGGGGCTGCGCACGAGATGGCAGGAAGCGTTCGTCGAGCTTGCTTTTCGAACGAACGTCCTGCCTATCCTCTGGCCACTCAATTGAAAGTCTGTCAACAGCTCTAGTAATAACATCAAGCAATTCTTCAAACGCATGAGACTGAGGTGGCGAATCCTCAGACTCAGCATCAATACTTACAACATCCAACTCCTCAGAGCTGGAAAGTTGCAGTACTGGTGCCTCCATCGGGGGGGAAGAAACCGCCGCGCGTGCTTCCACACCCTGATGAGAGGCACTGGATCTGTCAGTAAGAGGCTGAGATAAGGCAGAGCCCGTCTCAACATCCACTGACAGATCCATTTGCGAACCCCAGGTCTGAGATCCGAGCCCTGGGGAACGTGGTCGGGATTGAACCGAGCCAAACGGGATCGGAGCGTACGCAATGGAAGCGCACAGCAATGCACACAGTCACCACCCTCGAGTGCTGACTGGGCATGCTCCTCTCCCAAACAAACAACACAAAGAGTGTGTGTGTCACCTCCCGTTAAATAATGCGGGCAGGGATGGACACACACTCTAAACTGCTGCTTGCTCGCCATACTGAATAATATATAGATATATAGACAGACAACACCAAATAAACGGACAGATTCAACACAGAGCGCAACTGAAGACTCAGAAAGCTTTCGTTTTCTGTTTCGGGCCGGCTTTTATAGCTTCCTGGTACGTGACGTCACCCGCCTCTGACGTTCCGCCACACCATTGGACTGATTTTACATGTACTTCAAGACATCATCACGCAAAGCGTTCCCCATAGCGTCATTCTCGACGCAACGGGAGTTCCCTTGAAAGGGAACTTGCAGATGTCGTTGACACGGTACACCGCCTCGGCCCCATGAAACCCAGCAACAACCAACCCAGAGGAGTCATTATACAATTTACATCCAGGATTTACCGTGATGCTGTCTGGTGTTCCGCCAAGAAGTCAACCTTCTTGAAAGACAACAACTTGAAGCTGGCGGAGGACCTGTCAGCTGATGACCGCGCCCGGAGAAACCGACTCTGGCCAGCCGTGGATAAAGCACGCAAGGAGAACAAGCTGGCGTTCTTCGTTGGAGGACGCGCGTTCGTGAATGGGAAAGAAATTTTTCCACCTCAGTGACTGGTTCTGTGATGGCACAAGGTACAAACTGGAGTACAATATGGCTTAGCTGTCTTTACTATCTCTCACATTATTATTATTATTATTATTTTTTTTCTCTTTATTACCTGATTTTGTATGCAATCGCGCTAAAGAGCCGATTAGAATTTAACTGCTGTACTTTTGTTGATAATTTAAATATGCCCTTTAATTTAAGTAGTTATGCAGCACTTTGATTATTGCTCCTGGCAGAGCTGAACAGCAGCCTTTTTATTGAGCGAGGTTTTTGTTTTGTTTTTCTATAAAGAGTGAGAGGTTTAATTGTTTGTTCATTTGTACAGTTTGTTCAACTGTACATTTATTTGAGATGGTACATATGCCACATTAGCTTAACTTACTACTATTTCTAAGTTCACATTTCCCCCATAGGGTTTGCAGTTCTCACCTTCTACAGTACTCTCTTAAGTGACCACAGGTTTTCAACTTAACTACTCATTCGCTTATTCGGTCTAAGCTTTCATTTATTTCTTATTTTTTTTGTTTGTTTGTTTTTTTATCTTATTTTATCCTTATGTCTTTGTCTATTATTTCCTTAAATGCGAGAGGTTTAAGAAACAACATTAAACGTAAAGCCGTATTTTTGTTTTGCAAGCAGTTTAACATAGATTTTTGCTTTATACAAGAGTCCCACTCAACAGAACAAGACAAATCTTTCTGGAGGTCGCAGTAGGGTGATGATTTGTGGATGTCCCATGGCACAGAGCGGGCTGCAGGTGTTTGTATACTGAAACGCAGATTTAATGGGAAAATTTTGATCTCTGACTGTGATAAAAATGGCCATTACATTTTTTTAATACTCGAGGCTGCACAGTCCTTTTACATTCTAGTCAATGTGTATGGCTTCAACTATCAAACAGAGAATAATATCTTTTTTGACAAGTTGGAAGAGCGTTTGCTGCACTGGTTATCCAAATATCCAGATTCTTTCATAATCTTTGGTGGCGACTTCAACACTGTGTTGGACAACAGTATGGATAGATGGCCCTCTAGAAGTTCAGACTCCTCTACCTCATATATAAGGCTATTTGCACAAAGATTTGATTTGGCTGATTCCTGGAGGGACTCGCATCCAGCTCAAAGAGCATATACTTGGTGCAACAAGACACAGACCAGTCACTCGCGCATCGACTATTGGCTTATTTCAAAAGATTTGAAGGAAGTTAAAACAGATATTTTTCCTACGCCACTTTCAGATCACAAAACAATTCATTTAACTGTCCCTTTGTCTTCCTCCTCTAGTGCTAAGTCTTCATATTGGAAGCTTAACAGTACTATCCTCGAGCATAAAGAAGTGATTACCGAAGTTCATAATCTGATAAAACATTATTGGAGCAAAGCTTTAGCTGAAAAGATATTCTGTAATAACTGGGAGCTCCTGAAATATGAACTTGGTAAATTTTTTAGAAAATACTGCATTGAGTTAGCGAGGAGAAGAAGGGCTGAGGAGACAGAGGTAATAGAGAAGATTGCTTTTTTTACTTCCAAACCGATAGAGGCTTTCAGTGAATCTGATAAGACTGAACTAAATGACTGGCAGCATAGGTTGGATGAGATTTATAAGCGCAAAGCTGAAGGAGCATTTGTCCGGTCTCGCAAAAAGTGGCTTGAAGAAGGTGAGCAGAATTCGGCTTACTTTTTCAGACTAGAGAAACATCAATCCAACACTAATTCTATTCTAAAATTAAATATTAACGGGACAATTTCTAATGATCAGAGCACCATTGCGAAATATTGTGCAGATTTTTACAGTAAACTTTACTCTTCCAAGTATTGCCCTCAAGCTGCTTTTTCCTTTTTTAATTCTGTAAATAATATCACCCAGCTGAGTGAGGCTGATAGTGAAGTTTGTGACAGGGTAATTTCCCTGAATGAAGTCACAGATGCTATAAAGTATCTTAAGCTAAACAAGTCCCCCGGAACAGACGGCCTTACTGCCGAGCTTTATAAACAATTCTCTGACAGCTTAGCCCCATTTCTTTTGGAAGTCTTTAAGGAAAGCATTGATAGGGGTAGGCCTGTCGCGATAGTCGATAAGTCAATTAATCGCACGATAAAAAAAAATGAGCTCGATAATTTTTCCGGCCGCGATAATTCCATTTGCATGCTTGTTTGTTTTCCTCGTCTCTCTCTCTCTACCAAAGAGACTGGATGACCACTCTCGGTTCTTTAGCGTATAGGAGGAGTGAACTCTCTTGTCAGTTGCATGGTCTTTGTGTGGGGAGGCGGCGCGCGACGCTTGTCAGTATGGTCTTTGTATGGGAAAGCGCCGGCGGGACTGTTTGCGGCGACTGCCGGGAGAGAGAGAAGACGCTAGTTGTGAGTTGCGACAGCGAGCCCGATCACATGAAAATGCGTATCTATACCACGAATGTTATTTCTCGTGCCATTTATACGCCAAAAATAGTTTTTGCGTGCATATGATACGCTCTTTATGGCGTGTAATACGCACGCACTCCTCACCCCTAATCCTAACCAAGTGTTTTCAGTGCGTAGCATACACGCAATAAAGTGCGTCTCCGTCTTCCCGACAGTACACAATCAATCGGCAAAGTAACAGGAGGACAGTGCAAAATTGTGCGATATGGCTTGTTGAGGCTTTTTTTTTATTTGTTTACAAAGGTCCTAACTGTCAGTTTTGCCTGTTATGGAATGTATCACTATTTATGCCTAATGTCTAAAGCCTAATGTTTAATATTTTTTGAAGTGCAATTTTGTTTGCATCCATTTTATTTATTAACAGACATTTATTTTGTTAACAGACACTGAGAGTCCATTGCTTTTATTGTTTTTGGTTGTTTTGTTCATTTTTTTTGGATATTTAAAATGTTTTCGGTTTTCAATGTTTAATATTCTTTAGAAATAAAAGTTTATAGATCGTTGAAAAGGTGTACCTGCATTATTATGCCATTATAATTATATTAGATGAAAATGGTCTCAGAACGTCAATATTATCGTTTATCGCGATAATTTCTTGGACAATTTATCGTCCAGCAAAATTTGTTATCGTGACAGGCCTAGATAGGGGTGCACTTTATGTCAGGGACTAATCACCCTGATTCCGAAACCAAGAAAGGACCCTCTGCTCTTAGATAATTGGCGACCAATCTCTTTATTGAATAATGATTATAAGATACTAGTACTGATTCTTGCAAATAGAGTAAAACCTATTTTAGATACAGTCATTGATGAGAGTCAATCTGGTTTTATGCAGAATCGTCATATTTCTAACAACATAAGATTAATTTTAGATATAATAGATTACTCAGAACTTATACCAGATGACAGTTTTATTCTTTTTCTCGATTTCTATAAGGCTTTTGACACCCTGGAACATGATTTTATTATTACGGCTTTGAATAAATTTGGCTTTGGTCAATCCTTTTGCAATGCAGTTCAGATGTTATATTCCAATAGTAATAGTTCTATAAAGCTTGCTAGCGGTACTTCCCCCAGATTTTCCCTGAAGCGTGGAGTGAGGCAGGGGTGCCCCCTGTCAGTGTATTTATTTCTCCTTTCTGTACAACTCCTTAGTTCACACATCAAACTCAGTCCGTTAAAGGGCTTGGTCATTGCTAACAGAGAAATACTCATAAGCCAGCTTGCAGATGACACTGCTCTATTTCTCAGGGATGCATCTCAAATATCGGCGGCAGTCAACACTATCCAATCCTTTTCTAAAGCCTCCGGACTCTCCCTTAATCTAAATACATGTGAACTTTTGCCTGTTAAAGCCTGCTTGGTGGCCTCAATTCATGGAATCCCTGTAAAAAACTCTGTAACATACCTTGGTATTCAAATCGCTAAAAATGAGCAATCCAGATGCGCTATAAACTTCACTCCCATTATAGAAAAAACCCAAAAAATCCTTAATCACTGGCTCCAGAGAGACTTGTCTTTGAAGGGCAGAGTTCTGCTTTCAAAGGCTGAAGGAATCTCTCGTCTAACCTATACTGCTCAATCTTTACATGTTGATTACACTACTTGTAAATCAATTAACAAAATCTTACACAATTTTTTATGGAAGAATAAAACCCACTACCTACGAAAATCTGTCACTTTAAGTCCCTGTGACAAAGGTGGTTTGAATTTTATCGATTTTGGTGCACTTAATAACACCTTCAAAATAAACTGGATCAAAAACTACTTGAAAAACCCCACATCCATTTGGCATTTTATTTCTCATTTCGTATTCTCAAATTTAGGCGGCCTTAACTTCCTGCTGCTATGCAATTATAGCATTCCAAAAATACCACTGAAACTTTCTCATTTCCATCAACAGGTTCTTTTAGCATGGACATTGATTTACAAACATAATTTCTCTCCACAAAGCTGTTTTATTTGGAATAACTGTAATATTGTCTATAAAAACAAAACATTATTTTTGGATAATTGGTTTAGCAACGGAATTGTTTTGGTTAGTCAACTGTTCAAAGAAGATGGCTTATTGTACAATTACTCTGAATTTCTCAGGAGATATAATGTACCAATAACGCCTAGAGAATTTTCTGTGGTATTTGATGCTATCCCGTCTGGTCTGTGCATGTTATTCAGGTGCTCCTACAGCTCTCCTCCCTTATCATTCATTCCTCCTGATGTGTGTCAGTCTTCTCTTGGTAAGGTTTGCTTTTCATCTGGTAAGCGTCTGAACTCCAAGATAAGATCTATGTTTCAGGATGCTCTAGTCTCTATCCCACCAGCCACGTTTTATTGGTCTAATTTTGTGGCTGACATTGAGTGGAAAAATTTTGGACTTTACCTCAAAAGTTCTTATTAACAAATAAAATTAAAGAGATTTCATTTAAACTGATACACAAATTCTACCCTGCAAGACATTATCTATCAAAATTCAAGTCTAATATAAATGTTAACTGCTCTTTCTGCCAACAGCAACCTGAAACATTTACCCACTTATTTTGGTCATGTGAATTCACTTACAATTTCTGGAGGGACTTCCAAAAGTTTATTGCTGATTTTGTATTTTCTGATTTTCACCTTTATTTTAAGAATGTTATTTTTGGTTTTCATCACTTTAATCACAAAGATGGTAATGCCTTTTATTTTATAAATCTGTTTTTATTTTTAGCAAAATTTCATATACACAAGAGCAAATTCACCAATAGAAAGCCTGAACTCTTTCTACTGAAGAAAGAACTTGAACAATATATGATGACTATCTCTTTGTCAAAAAACACAAAGGCTCTAAGGACTATTGACATCTGTAAATCCCTAAAACTGTTCACATGAAATACTCTCGTGTTTTTTTTTTTTTGGTTTGTTTGTTTTTTTTTTTGTTTTGTTTTTTTCTCTTTTTTTTCTGTTTTGCTTTGTTCTCGCTATATGTTATATCTGTATTTTGTTCTTAAATTTGTTGTCTGTATTTTATAAGAATTTAATAAAGCTTTATAAAAAAAAAAAAAAAAAAAAAAAAAATCAGTTTCAGAAATTCTCATATGGACTTTTAAAACAGTTCAGTACGTTTTTATGTCGTCTTCATCTTATAAATCATATTTATTAAATATTGTTTTACTGTATTTACTTTATTGTTAATATAGAGTTTGTGTAGGCCTATGTTTATTTTGCATGACTTTCTTTTTTATACAGACCTTTTACAGTATTCAGCAGCATAACCTATTCAAATGAGCATTTTTAATAACTAAAATGTTCATCTTAAAAACATACAATCTAATGTGGTCATAAATGTATGCTCCTATACAAATGATACATAATACATTATGTTCCTCCATTTGTTTGGTTTCTTCATATTCTCTAGTTTATTTTGCTGTGTTTATACTTCACCTGCATGTGGTTATCAAACTGCTAACAACTTGCTGTAACTTCAACTTAACAACTTGACAACATTCTGTTCACTTTCAAATAGTTGGTCTAAATCACAATATAAATCCAACAGAATTGTGCTTTTCTGTATATGAAAATCAATGGTGTTATGTTTAAAATGTTAAAAAGAGCTCAGCTGGAGGGTACTGTAAATCTTGTTGCTGAAACCTTCTTAAAAAACACATACCCACCAGGGAATTTTTTTATAGGTTACTTTTATCATTTTGTATTAGCAGAAACACCCATGTCATACTGCTAAAGTATATATCCAATATGTTATCTTGTTTTGGAAGACACCCTTCCAAAACACCACTTATACACACATCTTAAACGCGTGTTAATACCATGGTTAATACATAGAGTTACTTAATCACTAAATCATGAAAACAATGGAAATCACTGATACAAATGTTGAGCCAAAACTGAAAGTGGACTTAAAATGGTAATTGCAATTGTTGCTAACTATTAGTAATAATGAACGGAACAGGTGTTGGCTATGGTCCCATGGTTCCTTAGGATATATAAAGAACTTGCATTACCCTGTGTAACACACAACAAAATGGACAACGTAACCATTAATGTGTTAGACAGCAAAGGCAATGTTGTCATGCTAACGGTTTCCAAGGACATCGCTGAAAGGATGCAAAATGGTAAGTAAACCACATGACTGTGAAATAATTACAAGTCACCAATGATTTGTGCAAGTGTTTTATTTATCATTTATTCCCCCAGATCAAATGTTCCTTTCCTCTGTCATGGAGAAAGTATCAGCTGTTGAAACAAAAGGTACACATTTACTTAATGAACAAGAATATACAGGAAATAATTCTTGAGTGACACTGACCACATCTACAATCTTCTCTCCAAACAGCTCTCCTCAGTGGCCCAGCTTGTGCTGCAAAGCTTCTCCAACCTCCTATTCCATGTCCCACTACCTCCACTAGGTCGCCGGCACCCCTAAACCTCAGTTTTGTGAAACCACCATCCACAAGCCAGTGCCACATTACCACCTCCACCATCCACCAGCCAGTGCCCCATTACTACCACTAGGCCCCCTGTACCACCTCCACCATCCACCAGCCAGTGCCCCATTAATACCACTAGGCCCCCTGTACCACCTCCACCATCCAGTGCCCCATTACTACCATTAGGCCCCCTGTACTACTTACCTCCACTGTCAAGGACCCACCACCTTCCACTCTGCAACCTGGTGCAGTGTGTGGAAACCCTTCAGCATCCATTCAACCTTCATCCCCTTCCTTCCAGTCAGACAGGCATGAATCTCAAGGTATTGCATCAAATACTGTAAGGAAGATAAATGGCAATACTGTTGTTAAATTACATAATTTTCTTTGTTGATCTATTTCTCTCCTTATCCCCTCCATTTTACAGAAATAACACATACAATGACACTATTTCTACTGGACCTTACAAAAACTCATCAGCACATTTATTTTCGGAACAAAATGGCATTCTATAAAAAAATACAAAACTTATTCTCACTAAAGGGCTACAACTTGTCAAGTGAGAAAATTCGGAAAAAAAAACTAGCAAACATGTTAACTACTTATAAGAGAGTGAAAGACAGGCGCCGTGCAACTGGGGAAGGGAAGATCACCTGGGAGTACTATACAGTAAGTTGAAGACTGCTTTACTTTGTTTCTGAAATAACATTGTCATGTGTTACAAGACTGAAACATTGGTCATTTTCATTTTACATCCACCCCCACCAGCTAATGGATGAGTTATTTGGGTCATCGGGGATCGGTACTGCACCACCTGGCACCATTCACTCCACACCTCTGGGTTTGGAAGAGACCTCTTCCACAAGCAGGCCCACAACGTCTTCTCTTCAAGACCAGCCGGTAGGTCCTAGTATGGATGAACAGCCAGGAACTGCTACCATACAAAATGCAAACATCACAAGAAGGCAAAGACGACCACAACCCTTACAATTCCTGGACGCTTATGAAGAGCATGCAGAGAAGAAGGACTGCTGTGCTTGAGTCCCTGGTAAGGCCAGATCTGGAGAGATGGCGGCGACTTAAGGAGAGGCGGAGAAGGTCCTTCGAAAAAAAGATGGTGACCAGCTTGGGAACAATTGTGGAGGAGCTAAAAAAAATGGGGAAAAGACAAGAGCAAATTATGCATCTATTACAGAACCCACATGAACCCCAATAAAATTATAATCCTGAAGATGTTATCTCTTTTGATTTACACCTTTCCCCAAAATGTCCTATGTTTTTTTCTTCCCAAATAACAATTTCTAATGACAAACTAATTTTGTTCAATAAAACAAATTTCTTTATTTCAACACAAAATCTGTTTGTTTTATCATTTGTTGAATATTTCTGAACATTCAAATCTTTACTTTTCATCTTTTGTTTTGTATGTTAAGTATACACATACAAGTTAGATCTGGCCACAAATCTGGTCTCTATAATAACATGCATTAGTGTTGTGGGGTTGCTGGGGGTATGGTTCATCATCAACACCATCACCTACCACAACAACTTGATCACTGGGCTCTAAACAAAGATTATGCAAAATGCAGCAGGCTGAGACTGCTGAGCTGATATTAGAAATGCTTCTCATTTGCAGGTAATGGAGCCTCCTAAACTTAGATTTTAGAATGCCAAATGCATGCTCAATGACCACGCGAGCTGCATTGAGCTTTCTGTTAAAATATCTTTGCCTAGCAGACAAGTGGCCATTGTCTCTATAAGGCCTCATAAGTTGAGGCAACAAAGGGTAGGCAGAATCCCCAATTATGTGCATTCCCTGTGGAACAAGTGAATGAGGATCTTCTTCAAGAACACGACAAACTTCTGTGAAGCGAAATGCTCTGGCATCATGCCAACTCCCAGGGTGACCCACACTAATGTGACAGAAGCGCCACTGACTGTCACAAAACCCAGTTAAATTTACAGAATAAAACTGTTTCCTATTCATGTATGCTAGGGGATTATCACAGTGGGGTCTCATTATAGGAATGTGACACCCATCTACTGCACATACAGTGTTGGGGAAACCTGCTGTTTCAAACCCTAACTTTGACATCTCCAGCCTTTGACCTCTGGGCCAGGATATGTGGTGGGCCATGTATGTGTTCATATTGTAACAAAACTCATAGAGATGCTTGGCAAGAGTGGATTTTGACATGTTAAATCTATCTGCCACCCCACGATATGACTCCTGATTCACCAATGTCCAAAGGCAGGCAAGAACACTGTTCGTGAGTGGCAGTTTGGTCTGTTGTAAATTCATATACACAGGACCAAGGGTAGTGATGACATCCTGCAAAGGTAGAAAAATAGGTAATAAAGACAACATGCTAACACTTGTAATAGTTCAATGAATTTTATATTAACCAGTCCAGTACAAACCTCCACTTGTTCTCTGGAAAGCCTGAAATGACTTCTAAATTCTGAGAGACTGTAGAGAGGGACAACATCCTCCACAAAATTGTCTATTTTTGGAACCATTCTATATAAGAACAAGAGGAATTGTACTCACTATATACAGTACATGTAGCCTACCTGAACACACATGTAACATTAGTCAAACATTTATTATCAGTGTTTTATGTTGAATAGGGATTTTAATTAAATAATTAGTCTATCCAGAAAAGTTAAAATTTGAATAAAACTCAATTATTTATTTGTCAGAATGAGTCATTCTCTCTAATTAAACCAAAATAATAACAATTATTGTTAAAAGGCAAGCAACAAGAGCTATTGATTACAAAAAACACCCATTACATCAGTAATACATTGCAAAGACTTTAGACTTTCGATACAGTATTTTTATTCAACATATAATTTTCCAATTCTAGGTATAGGTCTAGTAATTTTAAAGCTAAATTGATAATGTGTCTATAATTTGATTAAAAATATACTTTTTACATTTAACCTTTAGGCTACTCACCTTCGTTGCTCATCGTGCTCAATGTATTGCAAAAATAATGGATTTTCTATTGCTTCCAGCTCGTCTGCGATCAAGTAAGCAAACGCCACGTGATCTGCCATGACTGACGTAATTGCAGCAAACTACGGGAGCCACAACATGTCCGGCTTCATATCTCCGTTTGCAGCTCCTCCCCACCTGCACGCGGCTACTCTCGCCGATCGGTTGCATCCAGCCGCAGCCGATGTCGAACACACCTACACTCTCTGAACCATTGATTCGGAACAAAAGATTCGTAAAGGTTTCAATGCTTCATGAAGCAGTGTTTTGTGCCACAGTTGTATCTGCTGTAGTGACAGAAAGCTTGGTGTGGCCCATTATTTTTGCTTGTTGATGCAGTAGGGAGGTGGGTGCCACTTTTTTTTTTTTTTTAACTAACCCCTGTTTTTGGGATAGTAATGTAGTCAGAGAAGAGATTTGTTGTTTATTTGATTATATTTGTTCCGATAGCTTAATTAGACTCCCTTACTCCCAGGTGCCCTTATGAAAAAGAAGTTTATCCAAGTATTCTATCAGTATACTTCTTTTAAACTAAAACTAAGAAAGTATACTTTCAGTCTACATTTAATAGACTTCTCAGAAATATACTTAAAATTACACTTAAGTATACTTGACTTATACTGAGAGAAAAGTCCAAGTATATTTGGCCTGTACTTGTACTCAATATTTTGATTGAATACTTAATTATACTTTTAAGTATATCTCAAAGTATACTTGGCATGTAGTTGTGTTAACTCTTTTGATCGAATATACTTTTACATAGTTTTTCATATACAGTCTTATTGTTTACATTGTTTGAAAATATTGATTAGAATATTGATATAAAACAGATGTTTCTAATTCTGCGTATCTGAATTTTTGTGTAGGCTTGTCCACTGGTAGTGGAAAGGAATTTACTCTAATTCTATTTTTCCCCACCACTGACTGAATTTTCCAGCCATCCACTCTTATACGGTAGGGCGCTATGACACTGTAACGTTTGGTTCACAAAGGATGATGAAGACAACGATGATACAAATAATAAGAGAATTTATTCCAAAACGTGATAAGCCAAAATGCGATACAGTGTGCATATAACACAAACAATAACTGACAGTGAACACAGAACAGAGAGGAACTTAAATACAGGAAGGAATAACGCCTGGTTCACACTGGACGCCGAAGCGACGCGGAACGGAAAATCACGCGCGGTCCAGCGCCTGCCTGTTCACACCAGACGCGTATTCTCCGCGGCGGTCGACAAGCGCTTCTGCTCAGTTGTTGTTTATTCAGAGCTATCTTTTACATCATGGGTAAGTAAATAACCTCATAAAATGAATACACCATGTTTCTGTAACCAAGAAGTTTGTACACTTCTTTTATTAATCCGTTGTCGAGACACACACGCAGCCAGAGAGAGAATATGGTAGACAGTAGCAGGGCCGGAGTGGGGCCACTTTTCAGCCCGGGAGTTTCAGGCCCAAGACCGGCCCACTTTTTCCATGGTGGAATTCCAAATTAGCACTTTTTCCAAATTGGATAAATGAAGCAACAGTTCAGCTCTTACTATTGTGTAGTTTGTATTAATACCATGGTTCAACAAATAATGTAAAGGTTAAATAATAATTCTTTATAACTTTATAACACGCAATTGCGACTTTATTTCACGCAATTCTGACTTTATATCTCGCAATTCTGAGAAATAAAGTCAGAATTGCGAGCTGTAAACTCGCAATTGTGAGATAAAAAGTCGCAATTATCTTTTAAAATGTTTTATTCTGTGGCGGAAACAAGCTTCCACACCGCCTCTTCCTCCCATCCATCCTCCCTGACGCGTACCGTTACGGTAGGGCCGACACCGCCGACCCAGCTATCGGTAGGCGCCGGCGGTGCCGCGGTAGCCTACTTGAGAAAACGTTTTGGAAAAGACGGGCTATGGACCCAACCAACTCTATCGGAGGGGAGGGGAGAACTCCCTCACATGGTACAACCCATTAAGAGGCTGTGTCAGAATGCGGAACGTGTGTAGCCTAATGTAACTTCGCTAAATGTGAAGAAAAAAAAAAATTTCCTCGACCGGCCCAAAAGTGAGGCGGCCCACCGGGAATTCGACCGATTCTCCCGATTACCCACCCCGGGCCTGGACAGTAGTAGTGTAGATATACCGTTGAAATATACATCCTCTCTTCAAATTTATTAAATCTATTTTCCTCTTCCTGTTTCCCAGTGCGAGTAGACAGGAGGAGAGCCCTTGCACTATATCTATTACTTCGCAGTTGTCGCCGGAGAAGAAGAAGAATGTGGGTCCACCCCATTAACAAAAAAAGAAAAGAATTTGGTGTGTTTCACCATCTTGTGGCGGAATTGTCCCTGGACAGAGATCGCCACGTGAAATACTTCAGGATGTCTGCTGAAAAGATGGATGATCTTCTGTCTTTGATTGGGCCTGATCTAACAAAACAAACCACCAATTACCGGGAATCTATCCAGCCAAAACAACGTCTTGCTGTTACACTGAGGTAAGATAAATAAATAAGCATTTTAAGCACAATGTATTGGGTGATTTTTTTTATTTTATTTTTTTATTAACAACTGCAAAACTACAATCTAAAACCTTAACTATAATACAAAAAACAATATAATTTAACAAAATTAGAACTTCTGACAAATGTTAATATATATAAAAAAAATGAAAGTCTTTGAAACAACAAAGATTTATTCATGTTCTCCCAGTTCTACTAAAAATGGTGGAATGTTGTGGGGGGCGAGAGGTCTTCAAGCTCCTCAAGCATAGACATGCTCCTTTCTCGAGCTGGAGTTTGCAATGGGATGTATTGTCTCTGCTGTGAGTGGGACATTGGGGGTTGTGTTTGTTGTTGATATGATGGGGTGGGGGGTGGGGGGTGGAAGGTGGCTTCGTTGATAATGGGATGTTGATGTATATGAATAATCTGGTGTTTGTGACTGGGTTGGCTGCTGCCAAGATAATGGGGTTGGTTGGATAGCTTGGGTCAGTTGTTGTTCTTCTTTTTCCAAGTCCGTGAGGTACTGTAAAATATGTATTTGAGCATTTGTTTGTGAGCTACGGCGCAGTCTGTTAAGTCTGGGGACAAGGCTGAGGGCGAAAAAATACATCTCCTCCTCATCTTTGGGGACATGCGGAGGGACCGGTGCTTGTTCGGCTGTGAGGAATTGCAGGAGCCGTTGTTCTGTTGGTCCTTCTACAGTTGACCTTTGCCTTTTCTTTTTTGTTGTTTGTGAAGTATCAGTGGCGGCTCCTGATGACAAGGCCTGAACTCTGGGGTGTGTTGGGGGGTTTGCAAGCTGGGTAGATGTATGTCCTCCATCGGTTCGATGTGGAGAGGAAGATGCAGACCTCAGTGTCGGAGTTACTGGTGTTGCAGGCCTTGAAAGCAGTCCAGAGGGTCCAGTCTCATCACAGCTTAGATCTGCAGATGTTCCTTCGCTCAGATCACTAGGCCGGAGAGTACTTTGAGCTTTAAAAAAAAAAAGAGTATGAAAGTTCACAAGATCAAATACATTTATCAAAAAAAATACCTCCACTTAGAAAAACAAATACTAACCTTCGGGGTTGCATATAAGGTATCAAAAAGGACATGATAGTGCTATATTTCCAGTCCCTTGCACTGCCCCCAGCGGACCCACTCGGAGCAGTTTTGTTTTTGTTCTTCACAAATGTGTCCCGTAATTGTTTCCATCTCCTTTTGCATTCTTCCACTGTGACACAGTAACATACATAAATTAATAGGAAACAATGCAATAACTCCTTTTAATATTATCTGTATTATTACACAGTTATGATATTTCTATTATGATATTTCTTATTAAATACTAAGTACTGTTTACTGTTGTTCTTGAATCATATACTTTTACATAGGCTAAATTACACACTTTTCCTCCTGGCATCAGGCTCACATTTTTTTCCTGTTTTTATCCCACAGATATCATTTAAAATTTAGTTACATTTTATTTATTTCCACAGATTCCTTGGTACAGGGGAAACATTTTCCAGCCTGGCTTTCCAGTACAGGTTAGGGAAAAGTACTGTGTCCACCTCCATACACATGACCTGCCGGTCAATAGAGAGGCGGATGATGGACACCCAGTTTCCCAGGCCCACGGAGCAGATGTGGAGAGACATCGCCTCTGCATTCTGGATTAAGTGGAATTTTCCGAACTGCCTTGGCGCCATTGATGGGAAACATGTAAACATCAAAGCACCATCAAAAACCGGAAGTCAGTACTTCAATTATAAAAAAACATTTTCCAGCGTTTTATTAGCACTGGTAGATGCAAACTACCGTTTCATCAACATCCAAGTGGGGGACTATGGACGGGCAAGTGATGGAGGTGTGTACAGTGGATCGGACTTGGGAATTTGCATGGAGAACAAAACGTTGCATGTTCCTGCTGACTGTCCTCTACCAGGAGCCGTCCAAAAAGGGCCAGTACCATACACCATGGTGGGAGATGCTGCCTTCCCTTTGAAGAGGTACTTGATGAGGCCATTCCCTGGGCAACGCCTTGATCGGTGGCAAAAGATATTCAACTACAGACTGTCCAGGGCCAGAATGGTGGTGGAATGCGCCTTTGGCATTCTGGCAGCAAGGTGGAGAGTTCTCTATACACACATCGCAATGGCACCAGAGAATGTGGATGCTGTTGTTATGGCTGTGTGCATCCTGCACAACTACCTCCTTAACGCAGTGGAAAATCAGAGTTTGTTGGAGGAGGCAGAAGAGCAAGGGGAACATCTCCAGGATGCCAGGAACATGGGTGGCAACAGAGGATGCAGGGATGCATATGAAACAAGAGAAAAACTCAGTGCATTTTTCCTCTCTCCAGAGGGCAGTGTGTCCTGGCAGGATAGGATGGTGTGAGTGACATGCTGAACCACAGCTAGAGGGACTTGGAGTTGAGGGGACATAGATGTACACATTATTTAGGGCCTTAATTTGCTGTATATTATGCTTGAAATAAATGTGAACGAAAATCAATTTATTTGTCATTATTTCATGGACTCTGACATCAACGTCTTCTTTAGATAGGAATTTACATGTCTATTTACAGTAAAGTTACAGTCTTCACTGAACTATTTAAGCATTGCTTACATCTTTATGTATGTTTTTTACATACTTAGAGATAAAGATAAATCTGTGGGTTAATATGAGCCAAATGTGTTAATAGATGACATATTAACATTATGGGAAGAATTTATTGTCAAAACTTTATGGGAGGAATTTATTGTCAAAACTTTATAGGTACAACCACAATATGCATAAAAATAATACTTCATGTCTTTTACAAATGAGCTTGCTCTAGTGGAATATGAGGTCTAAATAAAAGTAAAAAGTTTTAAACAATTAAAGCTGTATTTACTTTAAGGAGAATGGGGGATGGTGGAGTTAATGGCTGAGGGACCCTGTCTGTGGCCCCTGTAGCAGGATTCAATTTGGTCACAGTGTTGAAGATGTAGGCTATTATTTAATCTATAGAGGAAATATATTTCACAATCTATGGACAATTATTTTTGCACAGAACTTGTGGGACACCTTTTGATTCAAACGATAGGCTATACTTACTTGTTGATCCGATTGCTGCTGCTACAGCCTCCCAACATTTGTCTTTTTTGCTGTTGTCCTTGTAGTACGTGTGCTGGGGGTCATACAACTCCCTGTACTTCTCCACTTCAATGATTAATTTGACATCATCCATTTTCACTTCTTATCAACTCCTGCCTCTCTCTCTCGTTGTTTCCCTGTGTGTTTGTGTGTTTAGTTAATTCTCGCGGTATTTTAATTTGAAAATTGCTTATATTTTGACAATTGACCGGATGTCTCGTGTTTCTTGGTGTGACTTCCTGCCGGAATGGGCGCGGATCACTCGCAATCGCGCAAAAAATAGACCAGACGCCGAAACCGGCGCTTCACGGCGCGGGCCGGCCGCGGCGCGCCACGGCGCTCCGCGTCTGGTGTGAACGACACCATAGGTTAACATGGGCGCCGAAAGGAAGCGGCCTCCGTTCCGCGACGCTTCGGCGTCCTGTGTGAACCAGGGGTAACGGTGCGTGTCCACTACAGCGGCAAAACTCCGCTCAGTGCCGCCGGCAACGCTGTAACGTCTCCGCTTTGGGGTGTGTCTGTTGCGAGTGTGTTTAATCTAAGTTTTTTTCAACACACCGACAGTATCATCAGCGATGCACGTGATTACATTTAGAAATAGACACACTTTGTTTCCAAATGCACCAAGCAAAGATATCCTTTCAATTTTATAAACTTTTATAAACCCAGCCAATATAATCACAATGAACGCATCCAAAATAAAATCTTTAACATATTTATAACAACTGCAAGGGGTCTAATTTGTAAACAAAATGATTAACGCACTAAATCCAGCATAAACTCCGGCACAATTTGCATATTTTTAAACTCTCAAAACAGACGTCACATCCCGAACCTCACAGCAATTGGCTGCCGACCGCGTTTTTCGCTTGATATTTGCATAAAGTCAAAAACTGCCCAACTTTTTTGACACTCTCGGTCGCTCTCAACGCTTTCTCCGGTCCGCTGGCAATCCCAAAATGCACTGCGCGAGCGTGAAGCTCGACTTCCATAGGAATGAATTGAAAACGCTCGCTCCGCTCCGCTCGCTCCTCGCCAGTGGACACGCACCGTCAGGCAGACAAGGTGATAACAGCTGACATATGAGTTCACTTGTAGTACAGATGCATTACAAATGAGAAACCTAGTTGTGTACTTAAAGTTTACTAATGTTACACTTATAGTACACTTAAACGTATACTTTTATATACAGGTCCTTCTCAATAAATTAGCATATTGTGATAAAGTTCATTATTTTCCATAATGTAATGATAAAAATTAAACTTTCATATATTTTAGATTCATTGCACATCAACTGAAATATTTCAGGTCTTTTATTGTTTTAATACTGATGATTTTGGCATACAGCTCATGAAATCTCAATAAATTAGCATATTTCATCCGACCAATAAAAGAAAAGTGTTTTTAATACAAAAAAAAGTCAACCTTCAAATAATTATGTTCAGTTATGCACTCAATACTTGGTCGGGAATCCTTTTGCAGAAATGACTGCTTCAATGTGGCGTGGCATGGAGGCAATCAGCCTGTGGCACTGCTGAGGTGTTATGGAGGCCCAAGATGCTTCGATAGTGGCCTTAAGCTCATCCAGAGTGTTGGGTCTTGCGTCTCTCAACTTTCTCTTCACAATATCCCACAGATTCTCTATGGGGTTCAGGTCAGGAGAGTTGGCAGGCCAATTTAGCACAGTAATACCATGGTCAGTAAACCATTTACCAGTGGTTTTGGCACTGTGAGCAGGTGCCAGGTCATGCTGAAAAATGAAATCTTCATCTCCATAAAGCTTTTCAGCAGATGGAAGCATGAAGTGCTCCAAAATCTCCTGATAGCTAGCTGCATTGACCCTGCCCTTGATAAAACACAGTGAACCAACACCAGCAGCTGACATGGCACCCCAGACCATAACTGACTGTGGGTACTTGACACTGGACTTCAGGCATTTTGGCATTTCCTTCTCCCCAGTCTTCCTCCAGACTCTGGCACCTTGATTTCCGAATGACATGCAAAATTTGTCCAAAAGTCCAGTGCTGCTTCTCTGTAGCCCAGGTCAGGCACTTCTGCCGCTGTTTCTGAACCAGCCTGAACCAGGCTGGGATTTTTTAAAAGCCTCAGGAATCTTTTGCAGGGTTAATAGCTTGTTTAGAGAACCTTTTTATGATATGCTAATTTATTGAGATTAAATATTATTGGGTTTTCATGAGCTGTATGCCAAAATCATCCGTATTAAAACAATAAAAGACCTGAAATATTTCAGTTGGTGTGCAATGAATCTAAAATATATGAAAGTTTAATTTTTATCATTACATTATGGAAAATAATGAACTTTATCACAATATGCTAATTTATTGAGAAGGACCTGTACTAAAAGTGGGCCAATTTAGTCTCAAGCAGTATTGCAATAATACACTTACAAGCTTACAACAAGTACACATTGATATTAGTATAAAGTATACTTAAAAATATACCTGAACATTACTTAAGTATACTTAATGAAATTAACTTGAAGTATACTTCTTTTTCATAAGGGTAGCTTACCCTTTTGTTTGTTATTTTGGCTTTAAAACCCTCCTGAAGCTTGAAGCATTTTTGGCGGGTTATTTTTACTGTTATGAACCTTATTCTTTACTTTTATAATTAAAAATATTGAAGAGTTACCCTGTGTGTGTGTGTGTGTGTGTGTGTGTGTGTGTGTGTGTGTGTGTGTGCGTGTGTGCGTGTGTATGGTGAGTGCTGGAACTGCAGACAGAACCAACTCTCTCTCGTTTTCGCTTTATTTCGTGGGGATACGCTTTCTTTCCTTTCGATAATGTTACTCCCCTGCTGCCCCTGGAGAAAAAAGGGACATAACACAACCTATCTGCCTGAAGGCTTTAAAGACAGATTTGTTGAGAGTGACTCTGTGGTGTGAGAGGATGTTGTGCTGGTCCTTCAACCTATCTGTCTATAAAGCCTATAAAAAAAACAATCTTCAAGTATTTCACAACACTTCAGCTTGTGATTCTTAAATGTGGGCAAAGTCTCTGAGGTCCTGATATTTTGAACTTTTGTTGACTGCAGGTAGGTTTCAGTTCTATAAAATGGTTAAGACTTAAAGGGCACCTATTATGACTCTTTTCACAAGATGTAAAATAAGTCTCTGATGTCCCCAGAGTATGTATGTGAAGTTTTAGCTCAAAATACCCAACAGATCATTTTTTACAGCATGTTTAAATTGTCATTTTTTGGGGCTCAGAAAAACGCGCTGTTTTAGTGTGTGCCCTTTAAATGCAAATTAACTGCTGCTGCCGGCCCAGGGGGCGGAGCCTCACGAGCTTGCGCTAAGAGCCAGGACAGGACAACGACAATCTCATCTGATAATATCAGAACAGAAACTCTCAGTTGCGGTGTTCATTTCGACTCTGAGTCGGACAATAATGAGCCAGAGAATATATGCTGTATGGAGATAGAACAGGTATAGTTCAGTTTAATTATGGTTATAATTTAATTGTCATCTGCTTTTATCCACTATTAATGCAAGCCTGCTGTAGCAGACCCTGTCCGAATGATGACCAAAATATACTGATGAGTTCAATGAAGTTTATTGTACATCGCACAAAAGATGAGCATTAGTTTTACTCCAGAGAATCACTGTAAGAGCTGAATAAACACAGTAAAAGAAGTGCGCATTAAAGTCTTATCCATAAACTCTCTCTCTCTCTCCCTTTCATTATCAACAACATACACAGCGAAGTACACAAAACACTCGTTACAACTAACAGTAAACAAATATAAACACACCTTTTCAGTGGGTGCTAAATAAACTGGTAAACCTTATATCCGTAAATGACTTGTCATAAAGTGTGCGCTCTCACTTTCATTTTTGCCGTGGTCAGTAACGTTAGTCCTGTCGCTCTGAAGACCGTAATCTGGATCACAAACAGTACAGATCCATCCTCGAGTAACAACGAGAATAAATGAAGACTGCTATGTTCATTCTTACATCCAACAACAACACACCTCAATCGCTTAGGAGACATTCTTGTCTACAGCTGCTCAAGCGTCGAACAATGGCGGACTCTGTGTCCAGCTCACTCAGGGCGGGTCTATGCTCAAACTGCAGTGTAAATCAACCGACGTGGGAGGGGCCTGTGCAATTCTACGTCACATTGCATAGAATCTTAGAACAGCTTGTCGGTACACGATCCGTTCCACCGCACGATCCGTTCTACGCATGCGTAGTAAAACGCACATGCACAAATGATAATTCTATTTTGCGACGATTTACGACACTGCATGATCTGTTCCACGCATGCGCATATTTGTACCGCGAGACTTTAATTCACTCACAGCGAAAGAAAATGGACTTCAGCCGAAGAAACGAGAAGTTTGCCTTTTACGATGCCGTTAGGCAATATTTGGTTGACGGGTTAATGGATGTGGCATTGAAGAAGAAGGTCTCACGAATGGCTGCAAATTTCGTTATAAGAGGTAAGTGAGTGTGGGCATTTGAAATAATACTAGCTAGGGCTGGGCAACGTTACCGAGTTTGATACTTTTTAGGTACCGACCGAACTGTCTATCGTGTATCGAAAAATTACTTCTTGTTCGGTACCAGATTTCCATACCTAAAGGGATGACTCGTCAAAGTCAGTGCTTAAACAAATACATAAGAAATGCACAATGACACGCCTAAAACATACTCATATGAGACGCGCGCGCACACACAAACTCTCCACGCACATACTCAATGAGATGCGAGCACACACACAATACCCTAAAGATGTGGAAAAGTCGATCAAAAGTGTGCCTACATTTCTCCAGGCTCGATGCCAACAGCGCGCGATGCAGTATTTTCGGTAAAATAATTACTGCAAAGACCGGTACCACGATAGATATGATGAAGACCTTGACAGTGCAACATAAAAGCAGAAAGTTTCTCCGTCTTCGACTGGTAAATGAAGAAATACCTTGTTGATCACTCTGACAGTGTTTATATTGCAATAATGACCTACTGCACGTTCAAAAATGTGTTGGTTAGTCAGATTTTTTTTTTTCAGTAAGGAAAAGTGATCAAAATCGTGCACTTAAAACATGTGTAATGTTACAAAAGATTTCTGTTTCAAATAAATGCTGTTCTTTTGAAATTCTTATTCATCAAATAATCATGAAAACATTTATCATAGTTTCCAAAATATTAAGCAGCAAACTGTTTTCATATTTCTGAAGGATGTGACACTGAAGTAATGATTTTGAAAATTCAGCTTTGACATCACAGGAATAAATTACATTTTGAAATATATTCAAATAAGATTTTAAATTGTAATACTATTTCACAATGTTACAAGTTTTACTGTATTTTTGATCAAACAAAGTCAGCTTTGGTGATCATGAGCTCTTTATAAAAAAAAATGTGTTCCTTTGTGCACTGGCTAAGAAGCATGAGTTAAACTGAAAAAATAAAACCAAAGTTTTCTGAGGTAATGTGTTATGTAATCTTGTTAAAAATGGATTTCATAAAATTGGTATCAAAAAAAGTATCGTTCAGGAACTGGTATCGGAGTCAAGGTATCGGTATTGGTATCGAATTTTTTTTAATGATACCCAGCCCTAATATTAGCATTGTTTTAGTTAACACGTGTGAGCATGTCAGTAACGTTCCATCTAGTCAGACATAGTAACCGCCAACATTTTTCACCACACATGTTTGCATCCCTGAACAAAGACACGTGCACATAAGTGTTGTATTGTAATACCAAACAAAGCAGCAAAATCATTACGTAACATTAACAAACATTGTTTGTCTATCACAGAAAGTAAGTTATTCTACACTGGCCCCAGTGCTCAATTCATGAGGCTGGTTGTGCTGTCTGATGAGCAGAGGCGGGCTGTCCTGGAGGAGTGCCACAATAACCCTGGCACAGGGAACCATGGGGGCGTGAGGGCGACCATGGACAGGGTTGTTGTGGGGTACTACTGGGATAATATAAAGGCAGATGTGGCAGACTGGGTACTTTTTTGGAACTTTCATGGAATTTAACACTATGGCTATCAGGCAATGAATTGATTTAATGGCTTTGTTTGACTTCAGATAATTTGGTCTAAATAATAAATGTATCCATCAGGTCAAAAGCTGTCACAGATGCCAAAAGAACGACCCCATAAAGACTGTGTCTCCTGCCCTTCACCCTATTAAGGTAGAGCTTACCTTGGTGTACCACTTGAAGCAACAAGTTAGGTGATGTGGTAATATTACATATCTCTACAGGTGAAAGAGCCATGGGAGGTGGTCGGTATGGACCTCATTGGTCCACTGAAAAAAAACATGAAAGACCATCAATACGTCCTCACGGTGACAGACCTCTTCACGAAGTGGGTAATCGCTGAGCCTTTGAAGTGTGGCTCCAGCACTGAGGTGGCTGAGGCACTTGTGTCAAAGCTCTACACATTTGGTATGGTCCGGAAAATCATCACTGACAGGGGCCGTGCATTTGTTAACGAGGTATGTGTCTTTATTACCCTCTCCCTTCACCCCCTTCACACAGGACATATGACATCATCACAATTCACGGCTGTTTTAAGCGGTCATTGGTCATTTCTGAGACCAATAAATATTGAAAATAACCATGTGTGTCTGAATTATGTACAGCTTAATGCACACATATTTGTGGCACTGAACATCAAGCATGCCATCACAAGTGCATACCATTCCCAGTCAAACGGCCAAGTAAGTGTGCCATCATGACATCCTGCAAAACAGTAAAGTCAACTTTAGCCAATGTATACTAAAGTGCATGTAGTAATTCCTTTCTTTGTTGAAGGATGAGAGAACTAATCAAAATGTAAAGACGACTCTCAGAAAATATGTTAATCAGCACCATGATGATTGGGACACCCACCTGCAGGCCATAGTTTATGGAATAAACACTGCAAAACAGGTTATTATTCAAAATGACTAGATAACGTATATTGCATACATGTTTTAAGAGTTTTATTTTGTGATCTGATGCAAAACATTTTGTTTCAAATTAGAGATCCACCAAGTACAGCCCATACTTTTTAATGTACAATAGGCACCCCCGTCTACCACAGGCATTAAATGTCTGTGAGACAGACGCTGCCTTTGAATTGGCGGACCCAGAGGAGGAGCTGAAGCTAAAACTAGCTGGAGTCAAGGCCCTCAATGAAACGGTTTGTTCAGAGTTGTGTGGATGACTTGTTCAATTTGAATAAGAATGTTCGCATAGTAATATATTTTTATCTTTAAGGTATGGAAAAACATTGAAAAGGCACAGGGGAAACAAAAAAAGGCTTTTGAGGCAAAGAAAAGGAAAGGGGTTCGCCAGTGCTCAGTTAAGGCAGGGGACGAGGTCCTAATTGGGGAGCCCAAAAAGAAGGTGAAGAAGGGAAATTGTTTGCAGGATCTCCACCAAGGGCCATTCACCCTCACATCCCTGACAGAGAAGGGTGTGGCAAGTGTGGCTATGTTAGGGAAAATACAGAAAGTTAATGTTGCGCAGCTAAGGCCCTACTTTCGGCCACACGGTATTGTAATAATCCTACTTAGTGACATAGCAAATATAAACATGACACTTGACAATGACGATTAGTATTTACTTTCCTGTTGTGTAGATCATAGCCATGAATCTGAGAGCAGCCAAAACGATGCAGAAGACATTGGACTGGTGGACCACCAGTATGCCAATAAAGGTCCACTGTGGTCCAAGAGGTTGTGTCCTCAGCAAGAACAAGTGGTGAGTGCCAAAATAAACGGGATTGTTCACATGCACAGCTTTAAATAATAAATGCATGATTGCTCATTCCTAACAGGGATATTTTTTTATTTCTAGCTGACCTATGTGCTGGACAGAACACGTCCAGCAAAAGAAATTGTTGTTCTGGATGGCCCAGTTTGTCTTCAAAGGGAGGACTTTTGGAGCCTGGGGCTAGATGAACAGGTGGAGAGCAATGTAAGTGGATATTGCTGTAAAGAGTTTGGATGGTTCTAATGCCTTTATTGTAATTATGCAAAACATTCTGTGATTTCAGATTGGGAATGCATGCTTCAGGCTGGTAGAGGAGGCAGCCAGGAGACATGTATGTATTTGTATTTACCTTGATGACTTACACATAAATTTGTGCAAAAGTGAGTACACCTCTCACATTTTTCCCAAATACTTTGTCTTTTCATGGGACAGCACTATAGAAATGAACCTGTGATGCATCTTAAGGTAGTCGCTGTACAGCTTGTATAACAGTATAGATGTATTGTCCTCTAAAAACATAATCTAATAACTCTACATACAGCCATTAACGTCTAAACGTCTGGCAACAAAAGAGGAAGGTGGAGGAGAGCAAAGAGCGTAACATCCACCAGCTCTGTGATGTCATCATGAAGGATTGGGAGAGGATTCCTATAGAAACCTATGCAGCTCTGGTGAATTTCAAGTACGTAGGGGTTAAGGCAGTGCATGATAATGGTACTCACAAAAAAATATTGATAGTTTATGCACAATTAGGACATTCGCTGTGAGGTGTACTCACTTTTGTTGCCAGCTGTTTAGACGTTAATGGCTGCATCATTGCTGTTTTCAGAGGACAATAAATCTATACTGCATAACAAACTGTACACTGACTACCTTAAGATGCACCTCTTTAAGTGAAGATATGTCAAAGGAGATCTGAACATAGTTTTTTTTTTTTTTCATAGGACAATGTGGAATCTAAAGACATCATCATTTTGCCAGCATGGTCTAGGGGGTCACAAACAGCAAGCCACTACATGCTTTGTGTACAGTTACATTGTTTTTTAGTTTTTCCTCTATTTTTAAACCAGTTGGTGCCCCTATAGCTGACATTAATAGAGTATGTTTTTCACAGGTGTTATTAGTTGCTAAGAAGGAGGCTATTTTTCTGGACTCATTATGTCCAAATGGGTTTGGAGATGAGAAATACCAAACCATATTTAGGTTTGAAACGCATAAGCAGAGGACATTAGCAAGGTTTGACCTGTGACCGAATAAGGCTAACACAGAGAACAGAAAGTGCATGTAGTTACATGCTACTATGGAAATTAAAGTTAATACATGATAGGGGGTGTTTTCTACATTTTTCATCCAGTTAAGCCTGAACAGCACTCTGAAAATCTTCAATCTGATGCCACTGTGTAACAGCCTTAACAAATACAGATCAAACTGAGTGAAATGGACTGATATCCTGTTCAGGCAAAGCCTTGTTCTCTGGCTTTAGGATTGAGTAAAAGCCTTGTTCTCTGACTTTAGGATTGAGTAAAAGCCTTGTTCTCTGGATTCAGGATTGAGTAAAAGCCTTGTTCTCTGGATTCAGGATGGAGTAAAAGCCTTGTTCTCTGGCTTCAGGATTGAGTAAAAGCCTTGTTCTCTGGCTTCAGGATTGAGTAAAAGCCTGGTTCTCTGGCTTCAGGATTGAGTAAAAGCCTTGTTCTCTGGCTTCAGGATTGAGTAAAAGCCTTGTTCTCTGGCTTCAGGATTGAGTAAAAGCCTTGTTCTCTGGCTTTAGGATTGAGTAAAAGCCTTGTTCTCTGGCTTCAGGATTGAGTAAAAGCCTTGTTCTCTGGCTTTAGGATTGAGTAAAAGCCTTGTTCTATGGATTCAGTTTTGCATTATTTTTTTCCAGACAACTTGCAGGAGCAGTGGCTAATGGACCGTGGGTGGAGAAGACGGGCAAAGATTTTGATGTAACTTTGCTTACTATGTAATTTTGCCATTTCACTTTGCTCAGCGGACACTATATATGGTTGTCAACATCACATCTGAGTAACTGTATATTACTTTTCAGCCATTTCCAGTTCAGTCAGATGGACAGAGCTGTGGGATATTCATGCTTATGGTAAACTTATACAATTCCTATTCATTTTTTTCTGTTTGTCCTAAATCTCCGTAATCATTATTTTTCTCTTTAACAGTATGCCCTCTGCATCTGTACTGGTGCCATGTTTCACTTTTTGGATGTAAGTTGTAATTCATGGAATGTATGTATCCAAGAATGTTAAAAAACGAACAATGCAAGACTCCAATATTACACGTGCATTACAGACTGCCAATATTACACGTGCATTACAGACTGACATACCATCTATTCGGAAGTGGTGGTGTCTCCAGATTCTGGAGAAATTCTCGATCGCAAGGTAGGACACATTTCAAGCAGTAAAACATTGGTCTGCTTTACAATTATGCTATATTAAAAGTACCATAGTTTCGAATAGGCATGGGCAGAACTTCGGGCAGCACTTTGCCTTCTGGACAGAGGAGGCAGAACAGCTGATGGCAGGCACCCTACCACCTATTTATAGGATTTCTCGACCCCAAATAGTCAAGGTATGGCCAAACTAACCAAACAACCATTTTCACGTGCATTCTATACAGGTAGGTCTCAAAAAATTGAATATTGTGGAAAAGTGTGTGAATTACTGAATTAAATGTAAAACTTGGAACTGATACATTATATAGATTTATACAACATGTTACATCACGTGATGTATTCAAAAATAGAAGATCGTAACAAACAGTTCAAGTCAAGTGGGTCAAATGTACACCAATAATGCGATTATTTCCAATGATCAGAGTAAGGAGTTAATCTCAGTAAGATGTTTACATGACTGGAGCAAACCTCTTCACTCCTACATGCAGTTTTTATTTTCTGATTATTCACACATAGCCCAACGCAGAGCACAAATGATGAACTCATATACTGTCCACTGTTTTAATTTACGTACGTTAAATAACAAACGGGTTCTTATGGACGTATTTTGTTATTCTGTGCCGTGATAAAGAAAGAAATATTATGTCAGTGCCTGTAACAGTTTTATACACTGCTGTCACATTATTTGAGCTGTTTCTGGATGAAGGCAGACTGCTGACAGTGAGTCGTGTTGACAGAGTTCAGGGAAAACTTCCTAATGTCAAGTTTAAAATGAATACGCGCTTAAGGTGCGTGACAAACACACGCACTACAGTTAGTGCGATTAAAGTGTTTACATGGCCGCATACTGCGATTAAAAACGGTGTACGCCACCTGTTTTAATACGATTATAGTTAATGCGATTATGAGCTTAATCACATTATTAAGTATTGTGTTTACATGAGGTAAAGTATAATCGCAATATTGCTAAAATCCCATTATAATCGCATTATGAGGGTGCATGTAAATGTGATACAAGCAACCCAGCAAACACAAAACGTTTTTACAACGTTTCACAATGTTGTTTTTTGGTTGCAATTAGGTAATGTTGCAGTGCAACGTTTTAAAAACGTTTAAGAAACCACACCTAAAATAAAAAAAAATAATGTAACCAAAATAAAACGTTTTAGAAACGTTGTGAAAATACCAACCAGGTATGTTTTCTTTAGGTAGTCAAAAAAACGTAAATATCACGTTCGTCTACTACGAAAACAAAACCAGACCAAAATGCAACTTTGGCGAGACGTTTTATTTAGGTGTTAAAATAACGTAGGCTGCACGTTGAAATAGGTTTTAAAAGAAACGTCACGACAGTATTAATACAACCATGCCAAATCTCCAATGGTACGTTCTGTTTGTGTATAAAATACAAATATAACAGTACAACATTTTAACATTAAAGCGATTCTTCATTGACCGAGTAGCCTAACAGACGAGACCGCTGTAGGCAGCCTGATTATCAAGTATCAAAAGGAGGTGATATGTGAATGCTTACTCTAGTTGTCTCTTCTCATTTAATAGCCTATAAATTTTCTGATAACATTTTTTACGCTAATCATCACTGACCACGTCATACACACTTTTGGAAAAAATACTTTTGGAAAAAATCTAATGTCCTTGCATTCATGCAGCCTGAGGGTGGCGCTCTAATGATGATTGACATACTTTAGTACGACAAACGCATAAAATGCCTTAATGTAGGCCTATTGCGTCCTTAATGTTGTTTTAGAATGTTGCAAGTTAAGAATTTCAGTGAGGAAAACAAAGGCATGTCTATTCTGAGAACATAATGATAATAAGCATGAATCAATGCCCTACTTTAATATATCCTGCTTACTTAACACCTTAAAATAGTCTAGCAAATCTGAAAAACATTTGTTACAGAATGCTGAACATATTTATTAATTGTTATTAATTTAGTGCATGGTCTATGTTTGGATGAATATGCAGACTGTTTGGATGAATATGCCGCGAATGTTGTCTACAACAAAAACAAAACCACGGCAACTTCTGTGGGACGTTTTATTTGGGTGTTAAAATAACGTAATCTGCACGTTTAACAGAGATGGGAAGTAACGATCGAAGTACAAATACTTCGTTACTGTATACTCAAGTAGATTTTTCAGATATTTTTACTTTACTTTACAATTTATTTTTGAGCCGACTTTTTACTTTTACTTCTTACATTTTAACACGAATATCGGTACTTTCTACTCCTTACATTTTTAAAAATTGGCTCGTTACTTTAGTTTCAAATAATTTCAGTGGAGTCGTTATTGTTTTTGCGTCATCAACCCTTCGCAGGGAGTTTGATTGACAGGCGATCTTACCAATCATAATCCGCCATTTTGTCCGACAAAGCAGTCAGGAGAGTTAGTAGATTAACATTGGAGGATTTAAACTTGAAAAACGAAGTGTACCGACGTCTTTTCGCGTAAAAACATCATTCCCTCTTATGTTCATTCATGTTTATTTGATGATATAAATTAACTAGAAGGAAGAGATGATCGGTTCACGAGCAACTTTAACTGAGGCTCTACAGCGATCTGTCAGACACATTAAAGAGCCACAAAACGGTATTTATTGTTTAAATTTCTTTAAAAAATTACCCAAATTTGAAAGGTAAGACTTTGTTTCATATCTAAAGTTACCTGGTCTGTCCTGTCTGTCAGCGCGTTGTCAGTGTCCTCTCTGCTCCGCAATGTATTTTTCACTGCGTGAGAACATGGTGTGGCGTGAGAGCGGCGTCGCTTGTCGGACATAGCAACAGTAACTAAAGGGAATGGTTCATTCATTCGCGGAAAAATCATTACATAGCCCACATGTAGATTCCTTTAAATGTTAAGGGGAAGATTAAAAAAGAGAAACTGGGTCTGTGAATTCTCACAGAATCACAATTGAATTCACAATTGAATTCATATCTTGCTAACGTTACTCAGTCAGAATCTCATTAACCTGGAGTCCCAGACTCTGTCACAATAATCATAGGCTATGTCAGTGGTTCCCAAACCTGTCCTGAAGGCCCCCCAACACTGCACGTTTTCTTTGTCTCCCTAATCAAACACACCTGATTCAACTCATCAGCTCAATTAACCCATGTGATAATGAGCTGATGAGTTGAATCAGGTGTGTTTGAGTTTTGAATCAGGTGTGTTTGAGTTTTAAACAAAGTTGTTTCCAGAAGAAAATAGCGTCACAAGTCCAGCTTAAGTAGGCTCAGTGGTGATTAATCATATTATAATGTTTAAAAAAAAAAAAAAAATAAAATAAAAAAAAATTATATATATATATATATATATATATATATATATATATATATATATATATATATATATATATATATATATATATATATGTAGGCTATATGAAGAGTTCAGATGCAAAAGCCTAAAATTTGCCAGATGCCATCTAAAATTTTCTTCTAGAATAATCATTTTTATCAAGCTTGCATATTTAAATTCAGTAAATTCACTTAAATGGTAATGAAAATGACCTATTAATTGTCATTTAAAGCTCCAATATGTAGGAATTTTGTAATAAAATTTCCAAAAATAACTTGCACAGTGTGATATATTTCCTCCAGTTGTGTACTTACAATATCTCAAAAGTCTCCAAAGATTTTTTATTTCAGAGAAATTCCGATTTTAAATAACTGGCCGTCCCGGAAAAGAAATGTCGCGCCTCAGTGACGCAATGTCCGCTCTATCCTTTTTTTCCGCCATCCGATTTTTTTTTTTTTTTTTTTTTTTTTACAACAACTTTATTGAGTTTTTTTTCTTATCACAATAAACAATAAAGACGTCTGACAAAGAATAAAAAAAGAATAAAATAAAAAATATGACCCACCACACCGGAATATCACATGGTCAAATGCGGAAGTGGTGGTTAAAGCGTTATAGCCATAGACTGTATGGTTATAGCTGTTATGGATCACGAACTCTTTGGCGAGTATTGAAGTGCCAACAAAACGAAAGCGTCCATATTCGGATACACACGGAGTCACGGACTGTGTGACAAACGGAGGAATAAAACCCGGATAAATATCGGCAGGCGTTTTCGAGATGGAGAGAGCTGCGCGACTATCTTGGACTTGACAGAGACTCTGCTCTCGCGAGTGTATTGATAGACAGGTAAGACATGCAACTGTCAATAATAGCACTTATAAACAAAGTTATATTGCTCTTTGTACTTCGGTAAGGCTTTTTATCACGTGTGGTGACCGAGATTATGGCAGTACAATTAAATACAATCGGATATGATGTTAAAAAAAATATATATTTAGTCATTACTTGCAAATGTTCGTTCAAATTTACTTTTAGATACTGGTTTGAACACGTTAAACAACACGGCATTAACCATAAAAACGTAAAACTGCACAACATTAACCAAACAAATCATTTGACAAATAGCTGTATGTTGTAACGGGATAATATAGCATAACATTTCACGTTCCTTGCAGTTCATTAATTATGATGACATAAAATATATCGCTAGATGGTGAAAACGCATTAAAAACGACATCTCCCATCGTCACCTCCTTCATAGCGTCATCAAGCTTCGCCTTTGTTATTGTTGGAAACTGCGCCCTCTTGTGGTCAAATACCAAAGTCGCATACTGGAGCTTTAAGTGAAATTACTGAACTTAATTAAATATATGAGCTTGATTAAAATGATCATTCTAGAAAAAAATTTCAGATGGCACTTAGAGGCTTTTGCATCTGAACTCTTCATATATATTAGCGCCACTTTGGAGAAAACCGTGATGTCATTGTCCATCTCAGTTCAGATCTCATATAATGGTGTCAATGCATTTTGCAATGCGATTTGTAAAACTTCACAATAAAATTTGATATTCTGAAATGTTTGGCTCATTTTCCTTTATTTGTTATATTCATTTCCTTTGTTTATTTAATTAAAGGTCCAGTTCTTCGTGATCCCATGTTTCAAACTTTAGTTAGTGTGTAATGTTGTTGTTAGAGTATAAATAATATCTGTAAAATTATAAAGCTCAAAGTTCAATGCCAAGCGAGATATTTTATTTAACAGAAGTCGCCTACAAAAAACGGCTCGATTGGACTACATCCCTCTACTTCCTTCTTTAATGACGTCACTAGAACCGTTTTCTGACTAACCTCCGCCCACAGGAACACAGGCGTATTGGTGGCGAACGACAGACGTGGTTGATGTTTATCTATAATTGGATACCGCAAAAGTTTAATTCGAAGTTGTTAGTTTGCTCTGTCCATTTCACCACGGACTGTTTTTCTAACCTGGGATAATATCAAGCAGGCTTCTCTCAGCGTTTCATACTGACGAAGGGCGCAATTTCAACTATATTCCAGCAAGCGTGAAGTAGTAATTTACTATGGAAGTATGATCAACTTCACATCATTTCTCTTAGTAGGATGAAAATAATCTTACTTAAACTGTGATTAATATACAGAAAGCGATCAAAGAACAATCCCTTTCCAATCGCCCAAGCTGTCAATCACACAGCGCGAGTTTATCTGGACACTTGCCAAAACTCGTTATGAAATCAATGACGCTGTTACACTGCACAACGAATCTCTTACTGTATTTATATACCTCATGTTTGCATTGGTGAAATCATTAGTGAGAGTGCAGACACTGCGTTGCAATGATAAGATCTTTCACGCGATCAACAGGCTGTCATCTGCTCAATGCTCATCACTGCAAACTTTTATGAGATTGAAATAGATCTAAATACTTAAAAAACTTCTCACGATTCGTTAATCCCGATAGCTGTAATAGTAAAAACGTATAATAGCTGTCATAGTAAAAGTTTTCCAGATAGTTCCACATGTAATGCCAGATATTTCATATGCAAGCATGTCAGCCAATCACAGCAGAGGGCGTTTACGCTGAAGTCTCACAGCAGACACGCCCCTTCAAACAGAGCGTTCAAATCAGGTGATGAAATCAGGCTAGGAAAAATGCCTTTTATTTCTAAATTATAAAAAATTATAAAAAAATCTAAAAAACACACTAACATTATAAGGGCACCCCAGGAAACATTATAAAATAATAAAATTATCCATGGAATGGGACCTTTAAATTTATGATGACCGCCGCTAGCGTAGCTAGCGAAAGCGGTCATATAGGGATTGTCAAAGTTTTTTTTTCTTTTTTTTTTTTTGTCATCTACTGAATTTTTCGTCAATGATACCAGGGACACCGAAACACCGGGAAACATGAAATTTGGTGGGCATGTAGCCCCACTAGACTTTTACGGAAAAATTTAGTTTGGTCACCGGGGGCCACTCCCCCCCCGCGCTGGGCCCCCCCAAACCCAAAAAATGCAGTTTTTCCTAAATAACTACCTGAACCGTGGCACCGAGGATGAAGAAATTTGTATGGTATGTTGGTCTTAAGGGCCCACATCAACCTAGCCCATAATCGATTGTCAATTTTTTTTTTTTTCGTCATCTACTGAATTTTTTCGTCAACGATACCAGGGACACCGAAACACCGGGGAACATGAAATTTGGTGGGCATGTAGCCCCACTAGACTTTTACGGAAACATTTCGTTTGGTCCCCGGGGGCCACTAAGGGCCACACCATGCTAAGTTTCGTAGAATTTCATCCATGGGGGGGTATAAAATAAATTCATTTATGTGCACATTTAGTGACTGTACACTTATCGGCCTGTAGATGGTGGTGTTGAGCGAAGGGTTGCTGGTTTAGGATGATACTGTCACTAAGGTTGCCAACTGTCCCGAATTAGGCGGGACGTCCCGTATTTTGGGCCTAATTTATTTGTCCCGTGCGTGACCTCCCGTGTCCCGTTTTTTGACAAGCTGATAAACCACTGACTGATACAACAGCAACAGCAGCAGTGCTGACCACAACACTTGAGAATGATCCCCGACACCTGTCATCATCCAATCACAGCTTTTTTTAATCAATGTTTTGAGACAAATCATTGTTTGATTTGCGAACATCCTCTGCCGTCTGGTCGCTTCCGCTTCAAGCCGGACTCGTCTCGCGCTAACGGTAATTTCCTTTCACTGTCCACGTTTTGATTTCGGCTCATCAATTTTGGCGAATGCAAACAACGTGATTATTGTTCATGAGTCTAACATCCAGCCACGCAAGAAAACATGTAATCTACCTGAGGGAATAATATGCTCAAAAAACATTTCTGATTATTATTAATGTTTTAAAGCTTTTAGACAGTACATAGAAAGCTTTTGTAACATCTTAACTGTCACTTTTGATTAATGTAATGCATCCTTGCTGAATAAAAGTAGGCAATTACTTTCTTTATTTTTTTTCCCAAAAAATAATCTTACTAACCCCAAACTTTTGAACTGTAAGCCTAGTGTATAATGTTAAAAAAGCTTTCTATTTTAGATAAATGCTGTTATTTTGAACTATGGTTTGTTTGTAATGTGACTTTTTTCATGTATGACATTAAAATTATTTTTAGAATTAAATACATAAATAGGTTAAGCAATACAAATGTGTTTGGGTCAATGACGTGATGCCTACATTTTCTGTCCGATTGCATTTTTTCAGGCAAAAATGGGTTTAAATGCATAAAAAGATACTGTATATTTATAGTACCTCTCCAATGTATGTACTCACTTTAACTTTTAAAAAAACCTTTACTTATTTTTTTTTTTTTTTTTTTTGTTATTTAAAGTGTCAAAACATCATGTGGTGCGACCGTCCGGCCATAACTTCTGTTTTGAAAACGTCTTTGAAATTACTCTGAATTTATTCAAATTTATTTTCTGCACTATTTGGCATGATTTCCAAAATGTTTTGTAATCCTTTAAAAAAATTCAAAGCATTTGTATTTATATTTCCATCATAATATACAAACAAACTTTGTCCGATGATGTCCATTTTATGAAATATCATGTGGTGCGACCATCAAGGAACTACCATTTTGGGACTTATATGTTGAAAACTATTCAAACACAGGAAGTTACATCATAAACCAATTTACCAAGGACCCATGGAAGCAGCAAGAAGGTTTGTAATTCTCTCAAATTGGAAAAAAAATAAACCTTTGTAATGGTTGGTATGTAGTTGCCACATTAGGATGTCATGTGGTATGACCTCAAACAAAAATTAATATTAAAGTTATTTCTACAAATATATATTTTTATTATAAATTTCATATATATTGTTTCTTACAGTAACTGCCATGCAGGCTAGAATTGCGAAACATTATTGGATAATTCTTATAATTGACATTTCTCTGGGCCAATCGGAATCTTAGCACTTTTTCTCTTGGCCAATTGGAATCTTAGCACTTGACTCAGAATCTTGAAGCACACAGCGTCAACTGAGGCTGAGCTCGCCATTTGATGAGACGCCTGGCTACCGTGCGAGTTTAATGGAAACTCACGCATGAATTTTCCTGCATTGAACTTGTTTTAGCGCCCACCAAAGTGATTTTTTGTCCCGCCAAAGTCTTATTTGATCGGTGAGTAATGTAGATGAACGGCTGCGTTTGTGACAGGGCGTATGTTTAACTGAAAGAATGAGCAGAGAGAGAGAGAGCCGGTCGCGCGCGCGCACTCTCTGTGTAAACGACTTCACCGTCTCCAAACTAGGCGCTGTGTTGCTCTCTCTCCCTCGCACGCACACACATATTAATCAAAATAAATCGACACGGTGGTAAAAGGTCGAAAGACCAAAGTTTCATGTGGAGCATTCGGAGATTATTATTATTTTTTTCTGAATTACGGCTGGGTGTGAATTGTGCTAAATAAGTTTCCATATCTTCTCTGAAAAGCGTTCCGGACATTCAGCTGACATAAACAACACTTTAATTAAACGAAATAAAACTATACAGTGATGAAATGTTTTCTATGTTGACACAAATCTTGGATGTCAGCAGGGTTGCCAACTCTCACGCATCTGGCGTGACAGTCACGCATTCAGCCTCAATCTCACGCTCTCACGCTTAACAAAGAAATCTCACGCTAAATTAGACATTCTTCTGTGCTGTATTTTTTTTCACTCGTGTGCACTAAATTTCAGAATTACTATAAACAATTCAGGCTCTTAACTACTGGATGGACCACTATTTATGGCGCAAATTAGTTAAAATCTCCCGGAATCTAGAGCGAGCACGCATGCGAGACAGAAACTGTAGCGCACGCACGGCGTACGGCAGCGTTGAGCATTGTAGCCAATCACTGACATGTCTGTTGAACGCATTGGCCAATCAGAGGCGTTTAAATGAGTCGCTGTCCTGAAGATGTGTTTTGCGCGAGCTCACCGAGTTCTACACTTTCGCAAACCAGTCATTATTGCCTATAAACTTAAGATGCAAATAAAAGATTCACTGCAATGTATTTGATATTCTTGATGCTGTTCTGATGCGCTCCATTACGCACCGCTCTGTTTGGTGTTAGGATGACTAAAAGTTCAGCGGTCTAGCTCTTCAATGTCAGAATGATTAAAGAAGTGAACGAATGCCTGGCAAAATGTAAGTGGAAAACATTTAATATTTGACTGTTTTACAATAGAAATGTTCAACTACCGACAGTATCCGGTGACGCGAATTACTCAATTTTTTTTATTTATTTACTAAATTTAGCCTTTTTGAATTGAAAATATGCTATAATTTCTTTGATTCATTTAGAGAGAATGCATGCATAATTAAAAATAAAATGTTATTTGCAAATAGTTACAATTATTTCACTAATACAATAAGCTTTTTGAAATATATTACCCCCCCCCCGTTGGAGAAGTCTCACTCCGAGCTAAGCTCAAAAGTTGGCAACCCTGTGTCAGTGTCCTAACTGCTGGGATAATCGCACAACGCGCACGACACGTCCAATTCGCGAACTAATGACTCCTTTGAACAGATTCATTTTAATGAATAGTTAAAACAACTGATCTTTCCAACAGTGAACTCAGGTGACGTCTGAATCGGTGTAACTAATCAGTAACACTTTACAATAAGGTTATATTTATTACTTGCTAACTCAAGCTTAAACTTTAAAATAAATAAAACCACTTGTTTTTTAAAAAAAAAAAAGTATATGACTACATTTTTCCACACAGTGCTATCAAGAATCGATAAGAGAATTGATAAAGAATTGGATCGATAATCAGAATCGTCAGTGGCATTATTATTGATAAAATCTTATCAATTCCCATCCCTATGTGAAGACCGTAAAATTATAATCAAACATTAAAGAACATACATGTTTTTTTTAATAGTTTTTTTTTTTTAAGAGTTAAAAGATTAAAACATTTTGCTAACATGAGGTCTTATTGTGTCACTGTCAGTCTTTTGTCCACCCCCACCCCCACCGGCGACACTGTCACCTTTTTTAGTCTGAGGAGTTTGCAGGTCTGTTATTTATTTAAAACTATTTTAATCTATTTTACCAGATGCCACTGCCAAGCGAAAAAATTCTAACCCTGCAGCAAGAGCAGAGTACCTTGATAGGAGAAGAGTGAAATATTATTGCAGTTTAAAATATCTGTTTTCTATGTGAATAGTAAACTGTAATTTATTCCTATGATCAAAGCTGAATTTTCAGCATCGTTACTCCAGTTTTCAGTGTCATATGATCCTTCAGAAATAATTCTAATATGTAACCCTAGACCACAAAACCACTCAATGGGTCAATGTCACATGGGTAAATTTTTTGAAATTGAGATTTATACATCATATGAAAGCTGAATAAATAAGCTTTCCATTGTTGTATGATTTGTTAAGATAGAACAATATTTGTAGCCTGGTAATACCAGACTCTGCTACTTCACTTTGCTTCGTAGACAGAGTCTGGAATAGCATAATAGAGAAGTGTTTTCTCTCTCGCGGGGGGCGCTTGTCTGAAGTTTAAAATCATTGGTTACCCGTAAGCCAATCACATAACGTTTGGTTATGGCGTGTGTAATGCGCATGCTCAGCAGCATCTAACTTCCACTGTAAACACATGTATGATGTGAAAACAAAACCATCGAGCGAAATACCGGAGTGAACATGGCTGTGCGCGACTTTTGCAGATTATGTGAAGTAAAAATCTACGCATCCACGGTACAATCAGCATCTACGTCACGGCTCTCAGCCCGCCCTCTGTTCGTTGATTGGCCCGGCTGTTTTCAGGCCGGTGGAAAACTGAAAGATACGCTGCTATCTCAGACTGACTACAGAAGGAAATGAAATTGAGCGGAAGTAGGAAGTCTGACGTAGTCAGGCTACAATATTTGGCCGATACAACTGAAAATCTGGAATCTGAGGGTGCAAAAAAATCGAAACATTGAGAAAAAAGCCTTTAAAGTTGTCCATTTATGTTTGCAATATTGCTATATTCACTCACAAAAATAAATGTTTATAAATTTATGGTAGGACATTTACAAAATATAAAACATGATCTTTATTTAATATCCTAATGATTTTTTGGAATAAAAGAAAAATCGATAATTTTGACCCATACAATGTATTGTTGGCTATTGCCACAAATACCCTGTGTGACTTGTGACTGGTTTTGTGATCCAGGGTCACTAATGATTTGCTGCTCAAGAAACATTTCTGATTATTATCAATGTTCATATTTTTTTTTTGAAACTGTGATACATTTTATATGTCAGGATTATTTGATGAATATAAATTTCAAAAGAACAGCATTTATTTGAAATAGAATCTTTCGGAACATTATAGCCTGCGCCTGAATGTGACACTGAATGTGTCCTTGATCAATAAAGTATTAATTACTTTAAAAAACTATTGACCCCAAATGTTAACTGTGTACAATACTTTTATGAAATAATTTATATCTATAACATTATTATTTGTTAGAAAGAAATTCTAAGTCAAGTTAAATTAAATGGTGCACTTGTGTTTGTGAAGTGATTTTTTTTTTATAAAAGTGAGTTTATAAAATGTTTATGTTCAGAAAAACTGTGTGAAATTTGTATAAAATCTGGTTTAAATAAAAAATGTTGTATAAAATGTATTGTTCATTGATCTCTTTAAAAAGATTTTTAACCATATAAGGTTTTCGTGTCATTTGGAGCGACCACTTATCATGTGGTGCGACCAATAAAAGCTATCACTGTATTAAATTTAAAATAAAATATCTTATTTCTGTGGCTGAAATATGAATCACTGATACAGTATGCTTTAGTAAATTATATTTTTAAAACATTTCTATCAGTTTTATGCGATTTACAGGAAAAATAAGTCTGTTAACTGCATTTTAGAAGGCGACTGAAATTGCAGAACAAAAATATGAGATCATTATACAAAAACTCAAAAGAAATTCAAATACTCTGTTTTTAAACACTTTAATTACTGAGAACATGTAAAAAAATATATACATTTATGTTAAGGAAATTAATTAATTTTAAGATAAATCACGGTCGCCCCACATGATATTTTTTAAGCCTATGGACAATTCATCTAGATGAAAAAACACTAAAATCACTTAATTTAAATTTTTTATTTGAATTTATATGTACACAACATTCTTAATGATTGAACAATTGCAATATGTATTGTTAATTTTCGTATTTTAAAATTGGCCTGTTGAAAATCCTTATACGTCATTGACCCGTTTATGTCTGATAACCTTTGAAACACAAACTTAACTGCAGACACTGAAATGACGTACACTGTGTGATACAGTACAAATATTTTGAGTGTCCCTCATTTTCCTATAAATAACCATGATTGTCCCGCATTTTCCTTTTCTGAAGTTGGCAACCCTAACTGTCACACACACACATGCAGGAATACAAACAAACGCAAGCATGCACACACACTGACATCCACACGCACAGACACACACCCATACACACACATACAAATCCACATGCACAGACACACACACACAAACACACACGCGCACACACGTACGCACGCATACATACACGCACAGACACACACAGACACACACATACACAAACACACACACATACACATACACACAGACTGACATGCACATACTACTACTTTTTTTAGGTATATACATAAACACGCAATACAGCCAAATTGCTCCACGTCATTTATTTTTGTGGAAAGCCAGTGCAGGCCTGAGCGGCGGTCATATTTTGTACCGCCATGCGGTACATCTAGTTTAATTAAATATTCAGATGTTTTTGTGACTGTATGTTCAGACAGGGTGTTTATTTTAGTCTTTAGTCTGTTTTAATATATATATATATATATATATATATATATATATATATATATATATATATATATATATATATATATATATATATATATATATAAAATATTTAAGATATACTTTCTTCATGCAGTTGTTTTAAGGCCCTGACACAGGCGACTTGAACCAACCCTAGAGTAGGCTTTAGTCATTGCTAGTTCTTTGACATTGTTTTTTTTGTTTCAGGACCTTAATTTATTTATTTCTGAATTCTCAATCCTGAAGTCCTCCCCTGCCACCCCACCCTCTGAGAACACCCAGCACCTTTTAGTGTCAGTCATTAACATATGAAAGGTCTTCACACCTAACAGTTGTCAGTCCTCTCACAACCAGCAGTGTTTCAGCTGTATATGTCCGTGAAATTTCACAGATTCCTGTATATGTCCGCATATGTGAGGTTTCCGGGTTTGTCTGGAAATATACTGTTCCGTGTTACTCTGAACCGCTTTCTCCCACATACATCCGGAAAACATCAAATTACACAGGAGTTTACCATGCCCGGATATTGCCGGATTTGAGTCTTTTCATGCAGTGATTATAAACATAAGATTGCTATTAGGGGTGGAACGGTATGGCTACATGTATTCGTATTGAACCGAAACGGTAGCCTACGGGCGTCACGGTTCGGTGCATGAATATACATGGAGAATACACGGTATAAAAATAAATAAAACTCGCGTACAAATTAATGTAATGCAGAAATACTGTTAGATAACCGGGTTCTTTAGGGACACCTAATCTGTAGCCCCACCTTAGCTCTGAAGCTCTGTGGCTATAATGAACAGGCTGTGATGTCAAGATTGCTATGTGTGTGTGAGAGAGAGAGGCACGGGCGCGATCGAACAGTGGAAACATAACATATTTATCTCCGTCATTTTGTTCATACAGGACATCATTCAAACTGCAAAGTGTTTAGGCCTACTTATACGTATGTAGCCTACACTCGCAATAAAACACAACATGTGCTTTGGTCGAACTGTAACACTTGTCAAACTGTAACTTACAACTGTCACCCAACCAAAATCTCTCTCTCTCTCTCTCTCTCTCTCTCTCTCTCTCTCTCTCTCTCTCTCTCTCTCTCTCTCTCTCTCTCTCTCTCTCTCACACACACACACACACACACACACACACACACACACACACACACACACACACACACACACACACACACACACTCTTTAAAAGCAAAACATATTTATCCAACCATTTAAAAACAGTCTGTGGGTGCATTTTTTGGACATTCATCATAGGTTTTCATTTCTTGCCCTCAAACAGAGCACTAATGTGTTTATTTTTAATAAAAAATAAAATAAAATGTGTTTTTAATGGTAGTATTATTTTATAGAGAAATAAATTATATATCATTTAGATGAAAATAAAGTTAGTGTTAATTCAAATTTTAAGGAAAACAATTGATCTGAAATATAGCAAATTAATTTTAAATTCATTCGGGTACCTCAAGGTCTTTTTGTATTTTTATTAATTTAATAATAGACTATTATATATATATATATATATATATATTATATTATATATAATATTATATTAAATTAATAAAAAAAATTATACAAATATACTTTGCAACTTTACACCTCGTGTGCAAGGCCCGCGAAAGAACAAGCTGGTATAAATGCTCTGATCAACGGCAATCACGTGCACAGCACGACGACTCCAACTGTGGACATCCTGACCGAGAGGTTTCCTGAGGTAAAGTACTTTTTTAACTATTTTATTCAAATAACGTTTAAAACTTATAACTCAAGTGTACAAATATCAATGACAAAAGTATACCGAAAACATACATCAAATCTTGATAGGACAGGCGGTCTGAGGGAAAATTTTGTTTTTCTCAGGCTATGCCGTTTCAAACACATTATTAATAATAATAATAATAATCAGCCCCTTTCACATATAAAACCCAATGAATTATCAATTGACGGACTACCTTTTACCAACTCATGTTCATGTATAACCTACGGGTTTTGCTACCGTCTACACTTCAGCCCCGTCAATAACCGTTAATGTAGTTATATCTGTGTGACGTAATTTGGGCATTTGCGCTAATGGAGAATAGGCTAACTGATCAAATTTAGAAAACCTCTTTGGTTTTAGAATTACGCCCGTCAAGGTTTAAGTAAAAATTATTAATTTTACAATTATTATTAACAATATTTTCACTCTGAAGGAAAGCGCGGTTCTCTCACTGGTTTGACTGCCAGTGTGAGCTCAGCTAAAGCGCGTGACCTGACCTCAAGTTCAAGTGCGCAAGCTCCGTCTAGAGACAGAGCGCATTTCAGACACACCCACACCGGGGTAGGGTGACCACCTGTCCCGCGTAGCGCGTGCGCGTACAGCGTTTGAAGCCCAATTCATGCGTCCCGCAAATTGAGACCGTGTCACGCATAATCAATGCTTGCTCATCCGTAAAACCCCAAGTGGACCTCTAGGTTGAAAAATCCTCGAGCCCCAGGCAGCCAAACGAACATTACTTGACAGTTCAGCACGCTACTGCTGCCACACCCTCCCCTCAGCTGAACTGCTGACTAGGTTGTTTTCATGACAGCGCACGCACGCGCATAACAGACACACTGGGAAGGAACTTTTAGATGCGCGCGCGCTTTCAATTCCAACTCGAAAAATGGAGAAAGAGAGTCAGTCTGAGGCACCGCCATCAATTAAAAAGAGAAGGTGTGCGTACAATAAAGTCTGGGAAAACGAATATTTGTGGCTGAGATGTGTTGAGGGGGATAGCGAGAGGGCGTTTTGCGACCTTTGCAAAACGTCCTTCTCAATCGGACATGGAGGGGAATACGATGTCAAACGACACAGACTCACGGAGACTCACAAGAAACGTGTCCAACAGAAAGAGACATCCAAATCTATGGATGCTTTCCTCCGACCTAAAAATGACTTTCTAGCTGACAAAGTGACTGCTGCAGAGGTGACGAGTGTGTATCACACTGTCCAACATGCTACATCATATCGAGCAGGAGATTGTGGCACAAAGCTAGCCCCAACGATTTATCCGGACTCGGACATTGCCAAGAGGATGGCCTGTGGTCGGACGAAGGCAGAAGCCATTGTCACAGATGTGCTTGCCCCTGCCTCCGTCGAAGATTGCTTGAAAGTCCTCAGAAGACCACTGTATGAGCAACGAGAGGCAACAACCAAAGGTAAAGTTAAAGTTATGTTCATGCCATGGATGTAACATTGTTGTGTATTAAACAACCGCTATAAAGCCAGAACAATCTCTGTTACCGTAAATTATACGCTTATCTCTGTAAAGCTGCTTTGAAACAATCTAAATTGTTAAAAGCGCTATATAAATGAAGATGACTTGACTTGACTTGTGTGTTAGCTATTTGTCTAACGTTAGTTAGCTAATCATCTTCTTCTACTACTGGTATGTTAAAAGTCAACTTTTCCTTCAGTTCACTGAAATTGCATCAGTAGCTAACGTTATCTAACATAATGTTGCTCATCCGTGCCTTCGTGAAACCAGGCTCTGTGTATCCTTACATGATTGTGAGCAACATTTCACTATTCGTTATCTCTTAAACTAAACAAACAAAAGCAACTATAATTTTTGAAAATGTATAAATATTTCTATAGATAATATTTATATAAAAATCAATAATGATCAAAACAGTAAAGCAGTATCTTGTATTTTTATAATAATCTGTTTTTAGAGAATCTCTTTTAAGTTCATCCCATCTGTGTGTGTGTCTCCACAGCCCACACGCCATTCTTCTCAGTGGCTTCAGATGCCTCCAATCATGGGACCACCAAGCTCTTCCCACTGTCAGTGCGTTACTGGACGCCAGACTTGGGAGTACAGACGAAGGTCCTTGATTTCTATGATGACAGTGATGAAACATCTGCTGCGATCCACAACCAGATAGTCACCAAGCTGGAGGAAAACGGACTGGGACTAGACATGATATCTGCGTATTCAGCTGATAATGCTAGTTTGAATTACGGGAGATACAACTCTGTCTTCCAGAAACTGAAAGAGAACAACAATTGCATTTTGAAGGCAAACTGTGTGGCCCACATCATTCACAACAGTGCAAAATACACAGGAGATCGGCTAAATATCGACATCGAAAATGTCGTCAACAAGACCTTTAGCCACTTCATCTGCCAAACGCATTGAGGAACTTAAGTCAATTTACACCTTTGTGGAGATAGAGTACCAGTCCCTGCTTAGACATGTGCCCACAAGATGGCTGAGCTTGTGGCCTGCAGTGAAGAGGCTTCACGACTGCTGGGCTCCTATCAAGACCTACTTTCTCTCATTGGGAGAGGACCAGTGCCCAACGTCACTATGGCGGCTGTTCAAGGATGACCAGGATGGTGAGGGCAACCTCCTTGATCTACAGGTAATTAATTTTAATTGCACTCAACTTTTTTTTTTCATCTAAATATTATTACATTAAACAGGGATTAGAAAAATGATAATGCAAACAGTGCCAGCACACAGGATCATTGACTCTCCTTACTTCTTTTAGGTTTACCTGTCCTTCCTCAGCAATGCGCTGAAGATTTTCCACGACACTGTGCTGGTGCTGGAGCGAGAAGATGGGACTGTCTGTGAGCTCTACGATATGATGTTCACCCTAAAAACCGAGCTACAGCAACGACAGATTGATGGTTTCTTTGGGGCCCAGACGAGTGTACTCCTCCAGCAGTTTCCAGACAGACAGGCAGCTGTGCTCAGAGAGGACATGTGCAACTTCTACCAGTCCTCTCTCACCTACCTGGAGCAGCGCTATGACTTCTCAGACTCCAACTACCAGAAGAAAGTGGCTAGCCTGGCACTAAAGAAGAGCCCATTCAACTTCTCTGATCTCTGTGAAGCTGTAGAGGTCCTGCAGCTAAGTAAGAAGTTGGACATGGATGCGCTATATGATGAGTATTGTGTCGTTCTCCCACACCAACAGGCCATCGTGCAGTCTGGAGCTCCAGTCGTGGAGAAGTGGGCCACCTTACTCAAACACACACACACACCAAACATGACAGCATTAGCTTCTTTCCTCTTGAGTGTACCAATCACCAATGCTTCAGTGGAGAGGGTCTTTTCACTGATGACAGGATGCTGGACGGACACAAGGAACAGATGTTCGGTAAACCTCATCAAGTCAGAAGTCCAGGTGAAGAGCAACTTCACATTCAGTTGCAAGGACTTCTACACTTATGTAGTGAAAGAGAAGGTTCTCCTCAATGCTGTACGCTCCAACAAGAAATACAAGTTCAAGAAGAAACCTGAAGGTAAGAAACCTAGTTAAGACCCCATTTGTCTAAGATGAAGTTTGATTGATTTTAAACATTGGTGGACTGTTTACAGGGGTGCAAATGTGTTACTTTTAGGAAACAGTAGACTTTTAGGTCAAAATATGTCATTGTTTTGCATAGGATTGTATCTTGGCACCTTTTTGTATAGTTGTCACCTTGTGATGGTGATGGGTTTGCACTCCTCTGTCTATACTGGAAAACCATTTGGAAGCTTATCATAAAAATGAATGTTGCTTTAATTCTGTCTCTTATCTTTCTTCCTTATTTGATTCAGATGCTGGTGAAAAGGTTTGAGTCCTAAAGTTGTCCCCAGAACACTGAATAGTTCTTTTTTTTCCTGCACCTGCCTTTACTAACACATGCAAGTTCACCATCCTTCCTCCACCTTCTCGTTCCGTGAACCTCTGGAGTTGTGAGTTAAGACTTTTTTTTTTTAAACTGTTCCTGTGGTGTTGAGCAACTACAATTCCTGTTGATCCTATAATTTTATATTATAATTGATTTAAAGTGAGTAAATTGTAATGAAAAATAAATAAAATTAAATAGCTAAAGTAAATCGTAAGTGGAAGTGCATCTGTCAATTCATTGAATGTTCAAAATATAATTAATCTTTATTTAGAAAAAAAATACACATTGGTTGGCCTATTCATGAGCATACATCAGCAATTACACATGTTTAGGGGAATAGGGCATTATTATTATACCATGTAAGGTGGTATGTGCTAGAAATGGGTAAACCACCATCAGTGAGTCTGCCCGTCGGGTGGGGGCACCGCCACACCAGGCAGTGTCCCACATTGTCCCTCAGAAACATACCCCTTGTCCCCCCTTGGGCTTATTAGCAGGTGGTCACCCTACACCGGGGTGAAATTATCAGTCTCCATTGACTTTGCGTTTTTGCTTGTAATTTTTTACTTGTATAACAAAATACCTTTCAGATGTTATTGTACATATTTACACAACACAACTATTACTAACTTCACGAAAATAATTAGTCTGTTTTTTTATAGTGTTAACTGACATCTGACTGTCATAAGTGATCAATCTAATAGTCATCATACATCTCTGATTTGCCATGATGCTCATAAACGACCTAATGAAAAACGTGTAATTTTGAACAGTAATGTCTGAATACTGTTTTTTGTGCCTTTTTTTATCTTGCTGTAGCTAAAATACACACCAACGGCTCTTTTGAGAGCCAAAGCAGCCTACAGAACATCTTTGGCTTTTTTGTGAGTATATTTTTTTGACCAAGTATCAGACACTTTCTTATTATTTGCATTTAGATCATCAAACAGATACATCATGCAGCAAGTTAGAGTATCAGTAATGCCTTATGCTGGATATACATTTTAGAAGACAATCTAGCATAATCTCTAATTAAAAATACTCACAATGATCATTAATGAATAAACAGTCCATGTCAATTCATACAGTATGCAGTGTTTGGCTACTAATGTTTTTTTGTTTTTTTGTCTTTTTCTCCACTTTTGTTTTTGTGTCAGCAGCAACCCAACGGCTCTTTGGATTTTTTGTAAGTATATTTTTTGACTGCACTGTCAGACATTTTCTTAACCTTTTTAATTCTTAGTTTTGCCTTCGCCAAAAAGCATCTAAATAGAAGGCATCTACAATTACGGCATCTTTCTGTTGCTGTCTACATTTTATCTTTTTACTAAATCGGCAGAGATGGGAGCAAGTCACACATGTTAAAGGCAAAATCAAGTCCTTACCACATCAAATCTCAAGTCCCAGTGCACAAAAAAAGTTCCTGCTAAGGATCAAGTCAAGTCAAGACACAGTACCAAGTTTGCAGCACTTCCAAGCTTGTGTTAGAATGTGCATATTTTTCTTGCAGTCTTGCAAATAAAATGTTTGTTGTATTCTTCATACAACACTTAATAAGTGTATTTAAATAAAATAAAGTATATTGTCTATAGAGGCAAATACACTTGTCCCTTCATTTTATATGGATACTGATAGCCTATATGTGTAATCATCTGGAAACTTGACCAATGTCTTCAATATTGGGAAATAACAAAGTTAAATATTTAATTTAATTAAATTTAAAAATATTAAAATTATAAGCACAAAATATTATCATATTTCCAAATTTCACTAAATTAAATATCAGTCATTTTTAACCCTCTGATGGTCTTCTGTCTTTTTGACCCACACATGACATTTGCTGAATTTTAATAAAATGTTCTAATAATAATAATAGTTTTTTTTTTTTTAACAAATGTAATTTTACTCATAAATTTATTAATGTTTTTACTCCACATGTGTGCAGTTTATGGAGGATTATGATATATTTTATGATTTGATTATTTTATATTTATGATATATTTTAAATTTATATAAATAAATTAAAAATGCTTTTTTTAAATAGGTTTTTATACAAAAACAGTTTATGTAAAATTCACTTTATAAAAGACCCAAATTTCTACATTTCATATAATGGGGATAACATGGATAATTTGACATGGTTTCAGGTATACAGAAATTCTTAAGTTGAATTTAATACCCTTTTTAATACCTTCACAATATTTTTTAATACCAGCACGACTTCAAGATGCAACTTTAGTGGTGTAAAGTGAAAAGTAAAGTTTTTTGTTTGTTTGATTTTTTCACTTGATTTCATAGCTTTGTAAGATAAAATCCTTCTTGCTAGACCTGATAATTATTTTGGTCTATAATCATATCAATAGCAAAAAGTAGAATAAAAAAGTAGCATTAAAACGTTTATTTTAAGTAGCCTAATAGTCTAAACGTTTTTTTGTTTATTGAAAGTGTGGTTTATGTCAGCTAAATGTGCGGAACGCTTTTCAGAGAAGATAAGGCAATTAGCACAATTCACACCCAGCGGTAATTCAAGAAATAAACCTCCGAATGCGCCACGTGACACTTCGGTCTTCCGACCTTTTACCATCGTGTCAAGATTTTGATTAATATGAGCGAGGGAGAGAGAGCAAGAGTGGAGAGAGTGCGCGCGCGCTACCTTTTAATAAATTTTACAACCCCGCGGACACCCTGGGTTTAGTGTAAAATTTTTGCCAATATTTTGAAAAAACGCAGAACACAGATATTTCGGCCTATACATCATAACAATTGTCCATTTATTTATACGTAAATTCTGCCCAACGTTCCTTTTCAAGAAAATGCTCTGTGACCCTATATCGTTCCACCTAGGCGTATTTTCCAGTGACTTGACCAGTGTCCTCTCAATGGTCAGCAGAGTTAGGTATAACTGTATAAATGTAATAATATAATAAAGGTATAAATAATAATATAATAAAGTATAATAATAATACTAATAATGTATAGGCTATTTTTCCTTATTTGAATAA